>OW799235.1:96368257-97018469 GCA_941918925.1 Phyto melanocephala
CAAAACCTAATTAAAACCAAGGAAAGAAATAGACTACACGTTTCTACTGTTTCAAATTTGATACAAAAAAAAAAAAGATTTAATAAAGTCAACAAATTCTTGTTGCTTTAATTTTAAACTAACAGAAAATTTATTATCTAAAAGTATTTAATAAATAAAATTTGTTAAATACGCGATCTCTACGTATGCATCTATGAATGTAATGTTTAATATTTTGTATTGTATACTGGATTTTTATACACATTTTTGTTAAGTTTCTGCTTTTATTAACAAATATTAAAACAAATGGTACCGTAATGGCCTTAAAAGTACATTTTGTTTTCATACTTGGTACAAAATCATAAAAGCCATTTTCCTTCCCTGAAGTAAACTTACTTTTTGCGTTGTATGAGTGAGAGCGTCCTATGCTTTGTGCTCTGTAACCTAAAACATACAACTAAGTACATTGATTCAACTTTTTTGAGAGAGCTGTACGACACGAAAAAGCGTAGAAAGCGTGGTGTGGACTTTCTGCTTTTTGGTATATGGTCGATAAAAGCTTTTATAAATAGCAACTGGCTTCGCTTTTTCGGAAGTTATTTACATTTTAAAAATATCCTGTTGTAATATAAATATCTTTTTTATGCCCCATACCTCCCCCTGGGGTCATGTCTCGTTGATTAGTATCAGTTCAAGATGTATTGTCTGTATGAGGCAGATAGGTGCGACAGACATCCCTGGTTTTTTGGAGCAATCACACTTTTAGAGGATTTTTTAAAGGCTGCCCAGAGACTTATCTAGTAACACAGAAATCAGTTAGCCTCTAGAACTTGTTCTAGACTGGTCTCTTCAGAAAGCACGTGATGGCTGTGGCTACTCCTTGTGGTTTAATAGCTGATGCTCGACCTCGGTCGGACTACGCGCAACAACTGATGTTTCTGGATTGCTGTTGCCATCTCAACAGAAATAGAGAAAGATTGTTTAAAAACTGATGCTGGCAGACCTATGGATTTTGGATAACCATATTTGTCTTGGGGTATTGTTGCCAGAGGTGGTTACTTGTTCTTACGGACCGCACATCTGATTCTGTCGCTGATTAATTTTATAGCTTTGAAGCGAAAGAAAAGGATCAAGGGATAGATATTCTGAGCTCCCTAAGCTGCCCTACACTATCTGATTTCTCATCTGAGTTGAGCTATTAAATACTAGTTTAAAACTCTTTTAGGTTCCAAAAATTTTAAATTTTTTTTAATTTGACTTAAATACAGTTGTGGGAAGCTATTCTAAATTAAAAAAATCAAAGATAATATGTCTAGACGTGAATCAGTTGTTAATATCAGATGAGAACTCAGGATTAAGTATGAATTCAGTTCCACAACCGAAACTGGTTTTTTTAGTGAAACTTATAATAAATTCATAAATTTAGTACAAATGATTGTAAAAAAATATTATTTAAAATTAACACTTATTACTCCAGCGCCCCTTCGCTCTCAAACCCTCTAGTAATTCAGTTTCCACTATCGCTCAGGGATGGATAACAACCACCGTTCAGACATGAACACATCAGAAAGCCACACTATTTGCAGAAATATTAACTCATCCACAAAAGTTTGTGATAAGTTGTGGTCGAAACTCCAGAAATCATAAATTCGCCGTAAAAATATTTAAAATATACAGTTACTCTTCGATATACTGAATCTCTTCAGAAAATATATTCAGTATTTAATTTTTTATTTCGGTTAATTTTGTTTGGATCACACTCTCAAATTTTTCTGCCTCAGCAAAACCTTTTAGTGAACGCGAGCAAAATTGCTGTCAAAATTGTTGTTGATGGAGCTTCTTTTCTTAATTTGTTGGTTCTGATTTGCATTTTTTGAAGATCCCTTAATATATTTGATTTCTTTCTTGCTGAACAGTGTTGCTACACAGAGAAAACCGTATTGGCTGTTAATACCACAATTGTGACCAACCGCAATAGTTTAGTTGTGATACAGTCGAACTTCCCTATAGTGAACTTCTATATAATGAAGTTCTCCTTATTATAAACTAAAATCAAGAACACATTTTTTTCTTTCCACTTTCAATGTATCTTGATCTCCGTATAATAAATTTCCATACAGTGAATATTTCTTTACTATGAACAAAATTTTGAAAACAAAAATACATTTTACGTGTGTTTTTGTCTCCATATAATGAACTATTTTTAGCAGCTTTATTTTACAACATTAATTAAGAAAATAAGTAATATATTTGCGATTCTCTAAATATGAAAATAAAAACAAAAAAGTTAATGATATGCCTTTTAACATCAGTTTACCGAGTTCAGTCAACGAAAATGACGAACCGGAGTAGTATTTCTCTTTTAAGAAAAGGTATTAGTAATTAATAAAGTTGAAGAAGGGACATCAAAGAAAAAATATATATTCCGTCCGATGAAGATATTTTAAGCAGTGTTTTAGAAAGTCGTGGATTACATCAGATTGTCTCAGATGACGATGAAGAGAAACTGGGTGGTGAAGTAATTGAAAATATTGATAAAACGTAATGTAGGTGACATTAGAACACGTTTTCTGTTTACTTGATGAACTACGAACAAACATACGACAAACGTATTTAAATGTCTTAATGTAATTGAAGCTTTTATTGACAAAGAAAAATGGAAAAATATAGTTCAAACAAAAATACCTGATTATTTAAAAAAAAATAAAAAAACAAAAAAAATATTTTCGTATAAATTCTATATAGTGAAATAATTGTCTGTCCCCGTGAAGATTCACTTTAGGGAAGTTCGACTGTAGTAGAATTTTACGGTTGTATCTACAAAATTTCGTTTCGGAATATAAATAAGAAATTATTCTTGCAAATACAATTTTCATAACCACAAAAACAAAGTTCGATTGCAAGAACTGAACCATTCGATTGGCAATGAATTTGATTACTTGTTTTCTGGGTGTAATATGTGTAACAGAAAGTTGTTGGACATAATGTATTATACGGAAACAAAAATCGCAGGAGATAAAAAACGTCATAAATTGGAGAGATATATCTGTGCTCTTGAAATCAATTCAAAATAGGGAGAGTCCACAATCCATTTTAAGAGTCTGAATGATAAATGGCGTATGCCGCAATTGAACAAGAATTCATCACAAAAAATTTTATCCATTGTTAGTGTAGGGTATTTTATGGTGCAGTTAGACCAACTATAACTTTCATGTTTGATTTTTCTTTTGTGCTTTTTATAAATGTATATCTTTAGTATATTCGTTTTTCTGTAATTTCAAGCTTTAAAAAAAAGCTACAATTTAAATCTACAATGTCTATGACAGACAAGTGAACAAAATAATTTCTATTATTAAGATTTCATTCAAAGCAGTAGCTGCAGTGTACATGGTATAATGACACAGTTTACTCCTCTCAACGCCCCCTTTAAACACGCCTCTTTTACGGTACAACATATTGTATCACCATACGAATACCATACAGGCAAACAAATCTATGAGGCAGCAAAAAAACTGTAAATGAACTGATTTAAATAAAAAAATATAAATTTAAAAACAAAAAAAGCAACTTTTTATGCTTTTAACCATAAAATGGTAGTTAGATAACGCCTTTAATGCAAAAAGAACGCGTGAAACTATTTTCAAGTTTTTTCGAATAAAAAATTTTCTTATAGAACTAAAAAATTCAAACACGATCATCTTAATAATAATAGCGGAAATTAAAATATTTTCTTGTATATAAACAAAACTATGCCAAAAAGGAAGTTGTAAAATATTTTTTACATATTTTATTAAATTTTAATTTTAATAAGCATTTGATGGTGTTAATAAAATTAAAAACAAAAATCTATTAATCTTATTAATTAAATATAATATTTTTGCAATTTTATTATTAATTTAAATTGATTGTATATATTAATTTTCTCTTTTTTCGAGAAATAATTTTCATTTCATTTGCTAATTTCTATAGGTTTGCTTGCATGTATGTACGTACGTCTGTCTGTCTATCTCCCTGTTTGTTTATTTGGCTTCTGTTGATCTTTGGCTTTTATAGTTTTTCCCCATAAAATATTTGAAAAAAAAACAAAAACTATTTAAAGATGATCCAAAACTTAGTCATTCAATTAAGAAAGAAACGAGAAAAAGACCGACCAACTAACAAAAAGTATTTGTTTAGCCCGAATGCAATTTTCATGGACAAATTTTTTTTTCTAACAAATTGTTTAGTTTGTCAGGGTCAATTGTGTTACAATCAGACTTACAAAACTTGCTACAATGAATGTTGAAAATATGTAAATAATTGTTTGTAACTTCAATACAAGTAACTTAAGTTTCTATCTGTCTATAAGTCATAAATTTTACTAAGACTGACTCTAAAGGTCATTAGTTAAATTTAAAGTGTGTCTATTCCCCTTGTCTGAACATACTTATTTATGCATATTGAGATGAGAAGAAACACTTCAAAAATTTGAAACGCTTTTGAGTTGTCTACATATGCTGGTAATAAATTATCTTCAAATAGTTATGTGTAGTTTTAGTTAAAACAGATTTTTATTAATTTCCAATTTCTGAAGTTATGTAATTTTTGTTGTTGAAGTTTTCTCAATAAAACTCAAAATATTTTGCTTTTTATCTGCTGTCAGACCTCTTATTATCAATACTGAATATTACTTGAGTTTTGTGCTGGTTTTTCTTTTCGAAAAAATTTATAAAAATTTCTAAGTTGAATGTTTGTAATTTTTAGAGCTCATTTGCAACAGTAGTGCGTTTTCTTATCATGTGAATATACTGTTAACGGCCAATATTTTATTGTTAATTAAATTAACGAGCTTTTAAATTTAGATTTTTTCCCCCAATTTTTTCTGTTTATTTTTGTAATGTGCATGCCAGGTTGAAGTAAATATTACCGAGAGAAAAAACTGTGCTGCCAGATTGTCGGCAAGGGTGGTAGTGGGCCTGCAATATTTGGCACATCCCAATATTTTAAAAGTTTAACAACTTTTTTAATTTAAGCAAAATAGAAATTTGAATTTATTTATTTATTAATTTGCTATATATTATTTTTTTCACTCTTTTAAAAGCTCTGATGTCAAACTCCAAAAAAAAGTATGTGGACTATATTGATTTTGATGTCCTTAATTCAAATCTGTTTTTCGTTTTTCTCTAGTACTTAAGGATTTTCTGTTAAAGGCGTGGCATATTTCACTCTCTAAATCGTTGGGTTGCGTAATATATTTTGTCATAACTTGAAAACGGATCCTCCGATATTAATAGCAGGAGGATCATAAGATGCACCGGAAAATTCTGCTTAAACTAACCAAACACATTTCTTTTCTATATATTACTATTTCGGAGTTATTAAAAATGTAATGGCGAAAAAAAAAATTTTCCTGCAAAATTCGTCAAATTTTTTGTTTTCAAAATGCCATGGAAAAAACTTAAGAACCAAAAGGTTTAAATTTTTAAGATATTTCCAAAAGCCACATTCCTAAGGAAGAAAAGTCGGTATAAATAGTAAAACTCAATTAACAAATGTTGATTGTAAAGGTTTAAACTCATTCTTAACAGACTGTATGTACATGCATACGGCCTAATTTTTTTTTTTTTTTTAATTGTAAGGCTCTTTTAAAACAGTATTTTTTTTTTTATGAAAAACGCCCTTATTATATTTATTTTATATTATTTAATACTTAATATACGGAAAAGTTAAACTAATAAAAATTCCTTAATAATTATTATGTCGTATGTATATCCTTATTAGCTGCATCATCGGTGTCAGGAAGAAGAAATGTGATGGTTTCTGATTAAAAAGCTCTTTTATTAATCCGTTCTCTTCGCATAATGCAGCTTATAAAAGGGTCACTGCTCAGAAATAACCTATTCAAGACATCTCGATTTGTATCGCTTCTGCTGAATTTCCTCGAATAATTCGTAAGATATAATCGTAAGTGCTTATTTCTGGCCTCGGCAGCTTCTTCTGACAATTGGATGGTAGCCTGATACCTGGGTGCCCATGTATTTTTTATGAACCTGTATTTATTTGTTGTAAACTTATTTTTGTGATTAATGCTTTTAATAATTATTCTTATTAGGTACGGTATATCATTTTTTAACATATAATGTTTTGTAGAGCAGGTATATAAAAATATGCTTTATGGGGACATTCCCTTATAACTATTATCGATAATAAAGAATTTTTCAAATTTATAATTATAGACAGGTATTAACATTGTAAAGTGTTAAAAGTGATGTGAATAACAGTTAAAAAGAAACAGAAGTTAACAGAAATGTAAAAATTTTAAAAAATCGTCCAAAATAATGGCGCAAACTTGCGCAACCTTTTTTTTTGTTTCTAAAAGTAGAGATTCCAAATTTTATAATTGTGGTATCAAACATAATTCGTAGAGATGCTAACCTCACTTTCAAAAACTTCTTCTTTTTCTTTTTTTTTTGCAAAAAAAAGTGTATACTTTTTTTTTTTAGCTTTTGAACGAATTGTTTCAACATGAAAATTCAACATATTTAAAATTTTTTCTTTTTTAAGTAACTTTTGATTAAACCTTTCAGCGAAAAAAAAAATCATTGTTAAACCTTTATTCCTTTAGCCGCAAAAAAAATATCATAAAAACATCCAGAAACCGAAAAACACATTCAAATCCCATATCTCTTCCTGACTTTAGCAGGGTCTCAGAGCTACAAATCGCAACTAAAAGTCTTCAAAATTTACAATATAATGCAAAATATTGTTGTCTGCCGAGCTGCGTACTTAGTTTTTAAGATTTCTTAAAATTCAGTTTTGCCTAAAAAAAGTTGGCCAGCTTTTTAAGCTGGCCAACTTTTTAGGTCAAATACTCCTCTGTGCGACGTTAGATTAAAAAGTCACCCAAATAAAAAGTCATGCAAATAATTCTTAATTTCCAGAATTTTTTATCCATCAATAATCTATAAAAAAAAATTTTTAATTTTTAATAAAAAAAATTTTTTTGGAAAAAAAAAATATTTAAATATTTGAAATACAATTTTTTTTAAGGTCTATGAGTAAAGAGAAAGTAATAAAAATTGCCGCTAACTATTGTAAATTTTTATTAATCAAAATTACCTCATCTTTGGCGTTAAAATTTGCTTAACAAACAGTTGGCATTACACAACTTAAGTTTTCTTTTTTTTGGAAATTGATAAAATATTTGTTATTTTTGTAACTTTAAACATATCAGCTTTTATTTTCCTCAACTTTCCCACCAAGGAAGCTTTTACAGTTGAATTTACTTTGTGGTTTGTAATTCCTAAATAATTTCATTATTTCAAACATTTATAGGTTTTAACCCTATTTTGAAAATCAAACTGCCTAAATTTGTTTTAAAACTCCCCTTGTTAAATTGAAATAACTAACCCTTCAAAAGGCCGAGAATAAGGAGAAAAACCACAATTAAACCTCATGGTGGTTTCCTGTCATTGAAAATTGCGTTGCAAGTTGCAAGTGAATAACAATAAAATAAAAATTATGTTTTTGTAATTATTGTGTTGCATAAAAGAGGGAAAATTATTTCAACACAAAAAGTTTTATTTATTTTTTTTTTTCTTTTAATTTTTATTTTTCATTACGTTTGTGGGTTTATGGGTTGTGTTTTTGAATTTCTATTGAGTAACAGTTTTTCCAACGTTCCAATTCGTTGAGTTTTGCTTGTGTAACATGTTAAAATTTTCATTGTTATTGTTGTTAAATTTAAAGCGATTTTCTATTTTTGTTTCTATTATGTTTTCTAACAACAATAATCATTATCAATAACAACAATAGACATCTGGTTGTTGTTGTCCTAACACAAAAATAAAAATAAAATATTTAATGATGATGAATGAATAATTTATAGACATGCGTGTGCATGCAACACAATGCAACGCACAAATTAAAATAAGTAAAATGTATTGGACCCACACCACTACTACCACCTCTCGAGGGGTTTCTGGAAGTCGCAGCGTTTGCTGGCTAAGCTCACTATATAACACCACTATAAGTGTAAAGAGAATATCTGAGTTTGTCGTTTCATTTGTAGTTTCTATTTACAATATTGATGTGCTACCACCCGTTCACTATTATATTCTGATTCCTCTTTGACTATGAGTAGATGTTAACCATTTTCCACCACGTTGCACGTTGCTGAAGCGTATACAAGGTTCGGCTCATATGAATATTTATTTACCTTTGGCTATGAATTTGTTTTTTCATAAGGTGCTATTTAGTATGCATTGGTGGTGGCATTTTAGCCATTTTAAGTTTTTATCTGATTTTTATTAAATATTACCTCCATTATTATAATTATCATAGCCAATTTTTCATTTTTCAGTTCGTGTGTGGATGTGTTTTTGTTTTTATTAATAAAAACATTTGAATTATTTTCACTTTTTGTTGGGGTTTTTTCGGCCATAGTAATTCATCATGGTCAAAATTTTTGTGGTGTTTTTAACTCCCTGGCTGACCGTTTGAGGTGTTAAATATTATTGTTTTTTGTTTTTTATTCATTTGACACACATACTCACTATGCTGTTGTCGTTTTAGTGGTGGCTTTAGTTTTTGTCTTTTTTTTATGTGATCATTTATCAACCGAAAACTCGCATAGTGTTGTAACGTTTTTAATTATATGTAGTATTTCATTGAAATATGATTTTCCTTGTTGGAAATTTGAAGCGCCCCAAATTCATTCATTATGCAAACTAATTAGACCATAAACAGTTGAGATAATGAAATAAAACCAAAAATTATATTAATTTTGAAGTTTAAAAAATATACTTTCAACAGCAGTAATAATTTTAATGTCAATGATAAAAATATAAAAAAATGTAAGAATTTATAATTAAAATATTTTACCATAGTTAGTCAAGAATTTATCACAATTTTTACAAAATAAAGGGTGTCTCAGTTCGAAGGCACTTTTTCATTTAAAAATAAAACACTTATTTTTTTAAGGCGATTGTGATTTGTTTTTCTTGGATTATAAAGAACACATGTTCCGTTTAAATATAGAATAAAATATCTGGCAAATAGCCACTGAGATGTGTCTGAATCTCATATAACGCGTAAGATCTGGTATTTGAAGAATTGTTTTCGGTTTATTCGCATAAACTCGAGATGTCACAAACCCCCAAAGTAAAAAAATTGCATGGCGTTAAATCGTATTACCTTGGTGACCAGATGACACAAAAATTTCTTGAGGAAATTTGTTCTGGAAATCGTTGCTGCAGTAAATTTAAACGAACTTAAAGGTTGGGCGATGGAGGAACATGTCAGAGAACGGCAATGCACTGATGTCGGTAAAGCGACAAACATGCTATGGGGTGACCCAAATTTTGGGAAATCAAAGGAGATTCTGAGACTGAGTAGATCAACACTTAGGAGACTAGCCAGTGCAATAACAGGTCATACGGAGTTGAGAACCCATCTAGATCGCATGAAATTGTCTGAGGAGACAATATGTAGAGCATGCGAGGAAAAGGATGAGATTTTGGTACACTACCTCTGTCATTGTCCTGCGTTTGGGCGTATTAGATGTAAAAATTTTACAGTGGGTACTATGCCGACCTTGGATTACCTGGGAAACTCGAATTGCAGATCCATAAGGAATTACATTGAGGGGACTGGGTTCTTTGACTAGTCCGTTACTTATGGGAAATTATGTTTATTGTTTTTTTCTTTTGGGAATTCCGTTTTCCATATGGAGCGCACAACATGCCAATTGGGCATAAGTGTATTACCTGCCAGGGATTTAGGTTGATAGTGCCCCTCCTTTTCAACATAACATAATCTAAATGTATTGTTTAATACATGGTGTGGCAGGTGGTGTCGTCTTAATAAAATCACATGTTGTCCATATACACGCCATCCATTTCAGGCCACAAAAACTCCGTTGTGTTATTCCAGTAATGAATGCCGTTTACAGTCAACACTACAATTTCGGCCTCATATTCAAAAAAACTAAGATCCAATCACGTGGCTTGACCAAAATCCGATTCAGTTGCTCTCTGTGGGTGCATACACACATATTTCTCATAAATTGCATCATGATTTTCTGAGCAATGCGCTTCATCAGATAAGATGACTTATTTCGAAAAGAGGGACTTTACCTTCGTCCATTATCCATTAAGAGAATGACTTTACCTTTGTCCATTATCCCTTAAACGAATGTCTGACACTATCCATGGTCTGCTGGTGTGAGCTCTTGAGTAAGCTGAATTTGGTTCGCACGAAGGCCAAGGTCCTTTGTCAAAATTCACTGCGTGAAATTTGATGTTGTTGAGAATAGTGCCGAATCAAAGTTTTCGGCGACACTTTCGTTTACAACAGCAATGTTTTCAAGAGACCTACTGATACCGTGACGCTCAGTAGTCTCATTGTCCATAACTGACGCAATTTTTTTAAATTTTTTTAATACTCTTCGAATGAAACATTAGGTGCACATTCTCGACTGAAAATTCTTTGAAAATTGCGAGTGGTCTTGGCATATCCTTACAAATTTTTGTAATAATAATTCACAATTATAATGTTTGTTTTTTGTTACGCACTTCATTTTAAATAATTAGAATAATTTGACATATGTGAGAGCCGTCAAATTTCAGAGTTGCCACTTGCACAAAAAAATAACACAAAATTTAAAAAGTGCATTTTTACTCGGACATCCTTCACATCTCTCATGCAAAATGTACTATACACTTTCCAAAGAAAAGTAGAATTTATTACAGTTTTTATAAAAATTCAATAATTTTCAGAAAAAAAAGGATTTTTTTTTAATTATCAAAAAATAACTGCATTCATTGCTTTATAAATATTTGCCTCAATTCGAAAATAATTTTAAAATTTCTTGCTATTTTGCCTAAACTCCCACTGTTTTGTCGAAAGATTTTAAATTTTCTCCATGTGGCCCATGCATGCCTGTATGTGTTGGCTCAAGTGCTGCTGCATGCATGTTGTAGCACAATTTAAGTTTTGCTTAAAAACCAATTCATTTAAATTGCAACATATTGCGTGTTTTTCTTTAAAATTTTTAATAGTTACAACAAAAGCAAACAGACAAAATTGATGAGTTTATTATTAGTTTGAACCAAAAAACTACACAAAAATTAAACCCTAAAAAGAAAAATTAAGCACCATAAACCATTGTTACGGACAAAAAGAAAATGACAAGAAGAGAAAGTGTTAAATTACACAAAATTATACAAATAGGAATACAAATCAAATTTTTTGTTTTATTAATTTACAAACGCGAAGGAAAAAATTTTAATTCTATTTCAAGCAAGTAAAAAACAAAAATTATATGAATTTTGATTACAAAACACCCGCATCACTGATGTCGAAATAAATAAATTTGTATCAGTTTTTCGGTTGTTGCTTTATTTTAAAGGAACAAACCCATTTTTCAAATGCCACCTACATTTACAAGCAAAAACAGAAACGAAAAAATATAATAATTCTCACTTAGTTGTAAAAAAGCAATAATCCAGGGCCAAGTTTGTTAAATTACACAGAAAGACAAATCGCTTAACTGTAAAACATACATAATAAATAATCTTTACAAAATTGTATTTTTTGTTAAGATCTTTACTTTGTGCAGTTAAATTTTCTAACCGTTTTTCCACATTTTGTGATTTATCAAAATCAAAATATCGCCAAAATAATAGTAATAAAAAAAAAACTAAATATTAGACCCCCTTCAAACATTTTGTGTTTGTGGCATCAATAAACAAAAGCTTTAAGAGAAAAATGCTAGATAGACCTAACAAAGTCATCTAACAATGAATGAGTTTTTGTTTGAATAGTTGAAAGAATGGTTTGTTGTTTAGCTTGCAATGGCAGTGGAAAACACAGTTGTAAATGCTAAGATATTAGCTACATACATTTTTTGAACATTTTTATACCACCGCACCTTAAAATATATCATCAAATAAAACTTACAATAAACGACAACAAAAAAAAAACACTTTAAAATAAAATAAAATCAAACAACCATGAATAAAAAGATTTTAAATAATAAAAAAAAAACAATAAAAACTTAATATTGAAACATCTAATAGTTCTGAAAAGCAATGAAGAGACATGCAGCATGAACCTCTAACCAGCGAATAAAGCTTAACCCGTTATGAACCAAAGCAATTAACAATAGTTTTATTTCAGTATTTATGTGTTTTACGTTTGATAGGAATATTCTTACGTCTAAAGTATTAGATGATCACAAATTGATTCGCCTTTGGCTACAGCTATTTTTGAACTATTCAAAACACTATAGTTAAAGAAGCTTCTGCAGTGCGACCGGATTATGTGAACATTGACTTTATAATCACTTTATACTTAAAAGATGTTTGTTATACCCTTCACTTGTGGTGCACAAGGGTATATATAGCTTTGTCATTCCGTTTGTAATTTCTACAATTTTCATTTCCGACCCCATAAAGTATATATTTTCTGAAAAGTTATGAATAGAGGAGTTGATTACGCCCTGACCGTCTGTCCGTGTGTTTGTTGAAATCAATTTTTAGAAGCAACCATATGTTCCTCAGATCTGTGTATGGTATCAATCTTTAGGAAATATCCGAGAATATATCGCTATTGGAATTCAGTACAATCGCCCCATAACTTTCTGAGATATGAGCAAATAAACACGAGTGCCTCTGTTTTTATGCCCTTCACCTGTGGTGCACAAGGGTATATATAGCTTTGTCATTCCGTTTGTAATTTCTACAATTTTCATTTCCGACCCCATAAAGTATATATTTTCTGAAAGCTTGTAAATAGAGGAGTCGATTAAGCCCTGACCGTCTATCCGTCTGTCCGTCTGTCCGTGTGTTGGTTGAAATCAACTTTTAGAAGAAACTATATGTTCCTCAGATCTGTATATGGTATCAATCTCTTGGAAATATCCAGGAATGAATCGCTATTGAAATTCAGCACAATCGCCCAATAACTTTCTGAGATATGAGCAAAAAACCACGACCACCTCGTTTTTTTTCACAATTACAACAACAACATACATACATACATACATACATACATGTAAAAAACATACCAAACAAAAAAAATTACAAAAAAAAAATATTAAAAATAAGAAAAAAATAATAAAAAAAACTACAAAAAAAAATTAAAAAAAAATTTTAAAAAAAATTAAAAAAAAATTTAAAAAAATTTTTTAAAAATTTTTCTAAAAAAATTTTTTATAAAAATTTAAAAAAAATATAAAAAAAATAATAAAATATAAATAATATATTAAATAAAATAAAATAAAATTTTTTTGGCTCAGCTGGGATTCGATGCCACATTTATTCTAACGTGTACGTATGCACGTATTTTATATGAGATGAATGGTGATACGAACAATTGTTATTGCATGACTACACGTTGTGAAGGGTATATAAGATTTGGCACGGCCGAATATAGCACTGTTACTTGTTTTTTCATATTTTTATCACCAAAATTAAAATTTTTCAGCCATAGAATAATTTATAGGTACCTTTGCTGCTATTTGTAGATATAATATGCCTCTAGAGATATTCGTGAAAAATTTTGAATAAAGCTGGCGCTAAGCAGCAAAGTTAAAGGCAACATTTTTTTTAAAAAATATATATAAATTTACAAACGAAAATCAGTTTTTTTCAGTATCTAGACAACAAAAAAATGGTATCAAATGAAAGGGCTTGACCAGTAGAATATAGTAAATTATTAAAAAATGTTAAATCCAAGATGGCGTCTAAAACAAAATGGCGAAACGAATTTGTTGAACCCCATCAATATGGGTATCGTGTTAGCTACAAAAAAAATTTTGACGCAGTATCAATTAGGCAACCATGCTGAAAAATATTCTTATACATGTCAATGTTAACTATAGAAAAAGAAAAACTATAAAAAACATCCTTGTATTTTGTATTTATTTTAGGAACAATGTCAGTCAGTCACACAAAAAAAAAATGTTCAAGACATACATATTTAAACACTTAAAAATCGAGAAAATGAAGAAGCCTGGAAAAAAATTTCAAAAAGTAGAAAAAGGAACAAAAAGGTGTAGAGAACACACATACTAAACACATTCTCCTCTTTGTTCCCTTGGCACACAAATTCGTCTGTTTGCCATTCAATTTCTTAAGTGCGAAAGGGCACTTTATAAATTCTAACGGTCTTCTCGAAAATCTTAAACCATTTTTTTTAATATATAAGGAAAGTTAGCAATTAATAGCTAAAATTAAAACTTATTAAAAAATCCATGTTCTTTCTAGCGACTTTGAAATTACATTTAGCGGAATTTATAGCAAAAATGTCCCATTGCTGTTCTTAATATTAAGTAATGTTTAAGAGAGTTTACAAAATGTTTTTCGCTAATACGACTCTACCTCAATGGTTTAATTTTAACTGCATTTCAAATATGTAAGTATGAATTTTCTTAGGCGTAGTATGTGTGTATGTGTGTGTATATTTTCGTTATGGAAAATTTAATTCAAGATCATCTCGATTAAAATGTTAACTTTTAATAAAAGAAAATAAAACACTATGCAGTAGATACTAAACACCAAGCAACAGCATTAAAATTAAACTAATGCATGTTCATTATTACTCTTTGCTAGACAAGAGCAAGAGCAAGACCAAAACTAGACTACACAAAAACTCTTGTTTTCCTAGTTTATTTATTGTTTTTTTTCGGCAACGACAATTTATTATTGCAAATTGATGAATTGATTAACAAAAAATAAAAAATAAATTTGTAGCAGGCAACGTTTCAGTGAAAATCAAATAAAAAAAAAACAAAATTGATGTCTTTACTAAATTTAAAATGTTTGTCTACTCTTTCATCGTTTTAAATTGCCACGATTATCTCTATCGAATTAGTTCAAGATTTTTGTTTTATTTTTCATTGGCGGGGCATTTTATAAGAGGGTTGTCGGATTGTAGTTTTCCTTTTATTGCTTTTATCCCAGCAAACACAATTCATAACAAATACAAATTTATATTTTTCACACTTTTTCATTTTTTTTTTTAAACAGGAGTATTTTTTATACTTGATATAAATTGTTTACCAAATCTCAAATCAAAATTAAATTTATTATTAAATATTTTCTTAAATCATTTTTAAAGCCAAAGAAACAAACTTGATATATAAAAAAATTAACTTAACAATGTTCCTGTTTGAGCTTAAAATGTTTTACAAAAATGTTTCTTGTTCTATTTTAAATAAAACTGCTGAATGTATCTAGTAAAGCCAAGTTTCCCTTTGTCAAATATGTATGGAAACTATAATTATTTATCAGGAGAATTTAACATACACAAATAATTTTTAAATCAAGAAAACAAATAAAATTGATCAGCTTTGCTTTACAATTTTTTTTACAAAATAACATTATTTTAAAGAAGTAAAATGTTGCCTCAATGTTGACAGAAGGTAGGTAGGTATGTAAGGCTGGTGCAAAGTTAACCTCACACCTTCACCCGGAGACCATTACGGTCCATTGTGACGCCTTAATAGAGAGAAGAATAGAATAGGAATAGAAATATCAAGAATAGAAGAGAAAGAGAAGCAGACAATTCCAGAGTCTCCGGCGGGAATCGAATTCGCAACCCCCAAACAACTGACTTGTCCTTTACTGACTAGTCCACAGGGGCACTCTTGACACTCTTGACAGAACCATTTTGTATGTTTTTTCAATACAAACGGAGTACTGATTTGGCAACATTATTAGTGTTTCGTATGAATTTTTATATGAAGTTAAACAGCAGTTCGCATGAAATGTTTAATAGAATACCAGGGTATAAACAGAGTGCTGATTAGGCAACATTATTTGATAAGTATTTTTCTAACGAATTCACTATAACAATGTGTGACACAACCTCCCTCATTCTCAAGCGACTTAAATCTATTGTTTGATTATAGTCTGTCTATTTCTCAATTAGAACTGATCAATGTGTTTGCTGGGTTTTAAAATTTTTCAATGTTAATTGTTTATAAACGATTTGTTTTTATTGCATTTTTATCTTTAGTTTAACAATTATGTGTTTTTTTTTTTGAGTTTTGAGTTTTCTTGTTAAGAATTATTATTAGAAAGTTGTATTAAACGCCTACTATTTTAGTGCACTGTTGTAAAATAGCAAAAAAATAAAAAGAAATCATTTGTTAAACATGTCGATGTTCATCAATATGTAACAATTTAAATAGTATTTTTAGTACAAGTATATGTAGTTAATTTCTTTAAACATACTTTCTCCTCAATTTGTAAGAAAAGGAAAATGTACTGTAAGTTAAGACATAAAAACAAATTTTAATTATAGTTAATATGTATGTATGTATGTTTGTAATGAATTTTTTTCCTGGTTGATTACCTAAAGAAGTTTGCTTTAGGCTGTCTATGGCAACATGTTGCGAGCGTCTTGTATGTGTGGGGGAAATGCTTGTTTGAAAACAAATAATTTTCATTTATATTTATGAGAAAATTGCAAATATTAAGACACTTTAGATAATCTGCCAATAGATAATGCTTATATTTTTAAATTTTTGTATGTCCTTTATTATTATAGGTGTGTTTTTTGAGTTGCGATTGTTAATATGCTAAAGTGATACATATTGTACTCAGCAACATGTTGCCATTAATCAAATAATAATTTTTTTAAAAATAATAGAACAAACTTATATAATTTATATATTTTTTAAGGTATTGCTACTTTATATTTTTCTCCTATTTGAATGGTGCTGAAATCCTTCTGTAAATTAGTTTTCTGTGAATAAGACAAAGGTAATGAAAACAGGTTACTACTTTACAGCACATCATCATTTAATAGCAATATATATAATTTCTAAATATAAGCAAGCAAAAATAATTATTATATTTTTTTTAGCACGATGACTAATTTTTGTGTAAATAAATTGCTACTAGTCTTGTTAATAAAAAAATTATTTAAACTATTATATAAAATCTAACTAACAATTACTTGAAAAAAATCACAATTTTAAAACAATTAAAATGCAAAATACGAAAAGAAGGAGAAGCATAAATAGAAAAAAAAAACCTTTCGAAATCGTGATTAAAGCGTTTATATTACAAAACAACCACCACAAAAATAAACATTTAGCCTACCTAAGCAGTTAATACACTGCAGGTTTTCTACATCTGACTTGTAAAATTTCTCACTGCTAAATACGTACATGTCGTGTGTTAGCATTAAAAAACATTCGATTCTGTAAAACACATTTGCTAAGTCATCGGACAATATTTAAATTAGAACGTGCTCTGTTTTGTTCTAACAAGCCACCTGATATCAGCTGTTGACAAAAATCTTTGCTGCTGAACAACAGTCAGCGGTGGTTGAGTGTAAAATACCAATTTTGACACACATATGGACACAAATTTACTAATGCAGCAAATACACGGCATGTTTTTTTTGCAACTTACTTGACAAATTCCACACTGATAAATACGGACACGTCGTGTGTTACCTTTAAAACATTTTTTCTGTAAAAAACATGTGTTGAGACATCTGACAAAATTTCAATTAGAGCGCGCTCTATTTTCTTCTGTCAAAACATGTGACATCAGCCGTTGTCAGAAAACTCTGCTGCTGCAAAGCAGTCAGCGACGGTTGCCTGTAAAAGTACAATTTTGACAGACAAGTGGATTTGCATATGTCTCACAAATTTTAAAGTCAGATGTAAAAAACATGCCGTGTATTATAGCCTTAAGTCAGATGTAAAAAACATGCCGTGTATTATCTGCTTTACTGTGCAAAACTAATTTGTTAAGCACACTTGTCTGCTAAGGTTTTAGTTAAGAAACTTAGGAAACAAACAAAAGATAGTTTAGAAAGATAATAAAAACTTAAAGTAGTGCTAAATTAATTGGCAGGATTGCTCTTCTTTCTTTTATCAAAATCTAGTAAATAAACATGGGCTTATATATTTATGCACTTTATTGGGGTTGAACTTTATATTTGTGGTGGTTTTTGGCGGTTTTAAAACGGACAAATATAATTATTAATCGCACTTGAAAAAATGCATTTAAGCAGAAAGGTTTTAATAAAAGAAATAAACGTCCAATGCAAAAGCACAATACTACATTTGTGAAAGCAACATGTTGCTAAGGACACTATTGCGTATCATTCATTATTCTTCCTTAATACATATAAATATTTGATTGAACTTTATATATAACCCTTTCAGACCTGGATGCATCGATTGTGCGGGTGGGTTTCGGTTTCAATATTTTAGCTTCTGTTTGCCCAATGTAAAATAGACTGGCATGCATCAATTGTGCTGCTTGTTTTTTATATTTGCTTCTCACATTTCTTTTCTGTTTGACTTACCGTTACCTGAATAATTGCGAAAATCTTCATTCATGTTACAGTTTTAGCAAAATGAGCCGTGGAAGTAAGTTAGGTATGTATTTAATTACAGAAGTATTAATCGTTTACAAATAATGAAGTGCACATATATTAACTAAAATTATAAATTTTAATAATTCAAACTAATTGAAATCGTTTAATGCAATATAAATGTGTTTTAGTTCAAAATATTAATGAGTGCATCAATTGTGCGCGTCAGGCCTTATGTGTGTGATTTTTTTAAATTTTTTTATAAGTGCTTAACGATGATGAGATTTTGGCAGCGCTCGAAGATTGGAATGCTTCGGAAGCTTTTCATGTTGTTGTTCAAAATGACGTTACTGAAGCGAAAGATAATGCAAATGTTTTCTGGAAAGTTCAGCCAGCTATTGATTCAGTTTGAAACACGTGCTAAAAAATTCAGAAACAAGAGCATGGACAATATTCTATCGAAGAGCCAATGATACCGTTTACTGGCCACTGTCCAGTACGTCAAAGTTTCGCAAACAAGCCAAGAGGTGTTGGTTTAAATAACGAGGTACTGACGCCATTAGAAGGACATGTTCCCGATTTCGAAATTTATCAGGGCAAGACCACGCCTCTACCAGAAGAAAACAATGTACTTGGTCCTGCTTTAGTTCTGCGTCTTGTGCAAACATTTTCTAAGGGATCCAAAGTGTTTTTTTGATAGGTATTTTACCACGTTGCCTCTTCTGCATAAGCTTCTTCAAAAATTTATTTATGGGACGGGCATCATAACGAAAAATCGAGAAAAAGGCGTTAACTTAACTAGGGATAAAAGGATGAAAAGTGGAGATATGGAGGAATTCTGTTCCCCAGAGGATACAATTGTAATTGTGCAGTAAAAAGATTCCAAGTCAGTTTTATTAGGGTTATCTGCATTTGGATGCACTCCCGTTAATAATGTTCATCATTGGTGCAAAAAAGAAAAAAAATTTATCAACGTCGTATGTCCAAATATAGTCAGCAATACAATGCCTCAATGGGTGGTGTGGACATTTACGACCAACTAATGGAAGCATTTTCATTTTATAGATTTGGCATGCTGCAATGCTTGGATGGAGTACCGCAAAGCTTGTCGGGAAATTGAGAAACCACCGAAGGACACACACGATTTATTAGGTTTTAGACTTGCATTAGCAGAAGCGTTAGTGGCCACTCAAAAAACTAACAACATGGAGTGGAGATCTGAATCTGAAACTGACGGGATTAAATTTGCTCAACAACCTGAAAGGTATCGTCCTTCGGACCAGCCATGACCAAAAAAACGGCTGGATGGCTTTAGTCACTGGCTAGAAGAGCTGGACTTAAAATCAGCCCGTATGTGCCGTCTCAAAGATTGTAAGTCGCGCACACGCACAAGATGCACCAATTTCGATGTATATTTATATCTCGACAAATAATAATAATTGTTTTAAGTTGTATCATACCAACAAATAAAAGAGTTTAAAAAAAATATATCATATGAGTCTTAGTTATTTTAAAATGAAAATCGGCCGAGATGCATCAATTGTGCGTGTCCTGAAAATCCTTGAAGGTTAAAAAAATTATAAAACTTAATCATTGATTATATTTTCATACGCTGTAAAGACCACATATTTTAAAAATTATAAAAAAAAACCTGGTAGTCTTGCGTCAGGTCTGAAAGGGATAAAGTGGTTTTACTCGCTGGTTTTAAAAAAGTAAAGGCCAAAATTTAAATATCACACATGTTTTTGATTTATTATTTGAATGTTTCTTATTTTTAAATAAAATTAAAGAATAACTTCTAGGCAGTGCAAATTTTCTCTCCCCTTTTCCTTTTTTTGTGCGTCCTATATATTTTAAAACGGACAAATTTAGGTAAAAATCGCATTTAAAAATAACCATTTGAGAAGACAGGGTATTAATAAACTAAATAAATGGCCGATTCAAAAGCACAAGTATACGATTGTGCAAGCAACATGTTGCTGAACACTTTGATTGCGTGTCATTCATTCATTACACATCTTTGATACTTTTAAATTTTTTTTTACTTATTCTGCATTCAAAAGAATTGTTTAATTTTGTTTTTAAAATAAAAGTGTCGATAATTTTGTATTGTTCAAGTTAAAAATCTGTGTTTACGGTTTGATGGATAAAAATTATTACTCAACATCTTGTTCAATATCCGCATCATACTGGTTCCAAATCGCTAACCATTTTATTGTTGTTGTCAAGAATTACTGTGCAGGATACCATTTTCAAATTTAATATTTATAAAAAAATTTTTGTTTTATAAAATTCGCAAGAAGAGAAAGAAAAATATGTTTCCTACCGAATGCAATATTTTTAAACAGTAAAAAGCAATTATGGTTTTTTTACCTTAAATTGTATTTTGTATTAATAGGGGAATATGAAAAAACCTTAACACTCATACATATACAATTGCAATTTTAATTAAAGGCTCTGTACAACAACAAAGACTCAGAAATGCAGTCATAAAAGGTTAAGTTTGTTATAAATTGTGTTTATCTCAAATAGAAAAAAAAGAAATAAATAAAATATTAGAAATATATGTTCAAAAGAAAATAATTCATTCACACTTTAATTTATAAGGGGGCACAACACACAATTCGCAGCAACAACTACTCAAGTAGTTAAACATTGTTTAGCTGACTTTTGGCTCGTAATATCGGAAAAAGGTGTTAATAAATATATTTAAAAAAAAATATTTTTTGTTTCTCTGTTGTTTATTAATAAAGCAAAATTTCATTATTGTTTTTATCTTAGTGTCTGTCTGTCTTTCGTTTTAATACCGGATTTGGCCAACAAGGTTTTTCAGCCATTGTTACAAATTTATTAACACCCCTTTTTTTACCAATACGTATACTTTTCATATTGAAAGCTAATTAACAAAATATTGTTGATGGATATTTTGTTAAATTTAATAAGATTTTTCTTTAAAATATTACACACGAATTTTAATTAAAATTTTGTTGTTGTTGTTTGATACCAATAATGTATGAGCAAAATATTAATAAACAAGATAAAGTACTTTTGATAATGAACAATGTAATAAAAATTTTTAATTAAATATTATATAAAAGAAACAAAAGTTATTTCAAATCATTCACAACAAAAATAGCAATAAAAATGTTTGTGTATTGGTGGTTTACTATTTACTAATGTTGTAAATAATAAATATATGTACATATGTATGTATCTATATTGCATTAAGTACGTTTTATATAGAATTAGATTCCCAAAGCGAAATATTAAAGAAAGCAATATCATTAGAAACCTTATACACATATACTATTTACTCAAGACTAGTTGAGCCCGGTCCGCTTTACTGGCCCTAAAAATCCATTTTTTTTATTAATTTAAGCGAATATTCTAATATTGTTATTAGCGCAGTTTAATAACTTATTTCTTCTTCTATTGCATCCGTATATGAATTTATTTCTTACCAGAATTCTACAGGGTGGGCCACAAAAGTCATCATGGGCTTTAAAAATTTAGTAACTATTTTCGTTTATATACTTTTTTAAATTATGAAATATAGAAATTTTTTTACACGACGTTTGGAGAATAATGTCACTTAATGACCTATTTTTTCAGCTCCTTAATAGGCTTGCTTAAGCGCATTTTCCCACAATATCTTTCAAAATTAATGACTGTGGCTCTCGCATTTCTGCAACAATGTTGGCCTTGAGTTCAATAATTATCTCGGGCTTGTTCAAATACACTCGCTTCTTCCTAAAAAAAAACCCCAAAGAAAATAGTCGGTTGCTGACAAATCTTTCGAACGCTCTGGTCAATTCACTAAAAGAAATTTGCTTAAGAGTTTCATTGTAATCGGGCAGTGGCTTTATTTTGCTGAAACTGTATTTCAGATCTGCTTTCTAGAGCAGGATGTAAAAATAAAAAAAAACGTTCTATCATACGGATGCCGCTCTCCATTTACGGTCACAGCACTTATATCTTTATTTTCAAAGAAGTAAAGCCCAATGATATTTTCAGATGCCACACCATACTGTACACTTAATTTGGCACAATTGGTGTTGATGAATGGCTCTTGGATCTTAAGAATCCAGAACCTTCAGTTCTGGTTAATAATTAAACCCATTTTAATTAAAAGTTTTAATCAAGTTGATTTCATTTCCAATTTCATTTCCTTTCGCCAACTGTTGAAATTTTGACCCTCTGTGATCTGAGGGTTTAAATTCTTGCATCAATTGCACTTTTTATGGAAAAAACAGTATTTTTTTAATGCGCCTTAGTGACGTACGAGCCATTTCTAACTTAGCAAAATGCTTTATGGTAGATGTTTTTGGTGTTTCGTTAACACTTTGCTCTACATGTTTAATATTTTCTATAGTGCGTATTACACGAGGTCTACCGGTTCGAGGTAAATCTCTTATGGCGTCGTGTTGGTGGTGATGTTGAACTAAGCAACGAATCATTGCTTCAGAAGGCGTAGTTTTAACCTTAAAATGTCGATGAAATGATCTTTGCCCTAAAATAATTGTTGACTGATTTAAACAATACAATTTTATTATTCCGGTTCTTTGTTCATGTGTGAATCTCAACATTATTTATTCTCCATGTGTTATATAATCTGAAAAAACGAAAAAGTTATTAAATTTTCAAATTCACCATGGGGTGACTTTTGGTCCACAAAGTAGCAACATTTTTAAAACAATTTTATTTGCTATTTTTCTATTTTCTGTTACAAATGAGATTATATCATGCAATAAAAATATCCTATATGTTAACCCAGGTACCGAGATATTTCCTTTTCAAATTTTATCAAAATCTACCCAGCTGGTATTGAGTCAATTTAGCTTAGGAAGGTAGACAGAAAGACAGACGGACATAGAAAATTTCTAAAATGTGATGTTTTGTTATTCTAGACCATTGATTATATATCGGGTGTCCCAACTAGAACGCAATTTTTAAATTTTAAATAAAACACAGATATTTAAAAAAAAAATCGTGAAACTTTATTATATCGTAAAGTAGACAGAATGAAGTTATGTATGGAACAATATATCGTGCAGATGGCCGCCGCGGCTTTGCTGGCATACACGCGATCTTTTAATGAAATTTTCAATGACCTTTTTGCATAAATGCTGTTGTATTTCATTAATGCATCGTTTAATTTCCTCTTTTAAGGCTTGAGTCGTCGTCGGCTTATTCGCGTAAACCATCGACTTTAAAAAACCGCAAAGAAAAAAATCTAAAGGTGTTAAATCACACAATCTAGGCGGCCAATTCTGGTCTCAGCATTTTCATGTTGTCTCTCCAATACCCAATTAACGAACTCCCTTCGCTGTCCATGGTCAGCTGGCTTCAGTTCCTGAGTCAATTGAAGTTTGTATGCATTAAGATGCAAATCTTTCGTCAAAATTCGCTGCATAGTGGAGTTGGAGACACCAATTTGCTGAGCTCGGTGTCGAATTGAGGTGGATGGAGTTTGAGCGACATCATCACGTACAGCTGCGACATTTTCGGTCGATCGACCTGGTCGAAGGCGCGTTGTTGTCTTTACATCACTAACAGGCCCAGCTTCGGCAAATTTATCCATTAATCTCTTTACAGTTGACTCTTTTGGAGCATTATTGTGACCCCAAATTGATCGCAATTTGCGAACTGTAGCCGCAAAACTTTCACCATTTTGGTAAAACAATTTCACAATGAGAATGCGTTGTTCATTTGTGTAGCGCTCCATTTTTACTAACCTCGTACCTTCTACTAGCAAACAATAACAATTGTTCAAATGTCAAACAATGACACTTCGAATGGCGCCAAATTTAAAAATTGCGTTCTAGATGGGACACCCGATACATCGGCTTCAATACTTTCAAAATATATTTCATGTACAGATGCAGTTTTTTTTACAATCTTATTTAAATTATCATTTTTCCACAATTACCAAACAAAATCATGTTGAACTCAATTTGCAAAACTTATATCAATTTAACAAAAGCAGAAAATTTGAAATTTGAAAAAAAGTTATATTTTTACAGGCATATTCTCTCGGTAAATATTGGTCCTAAGCTGCTTCAACGAAGTTGACATGCTAAACGTAGATCCATAAAGAAAGTATTAAGGTTGTTAAATCACACATCGGACTATCGCCAGGACCACTTTGAGATTATGACAATATAACATGATTGCCACACCTTGTGAATTCATCAAATATTATGATCCAATGAATGTAGTTCTGATCACAAAAAGCTGATGTTGAAAACGTAGTTAGTTTGAAATTACATTCACTTGGCCAATTTCTGTTTTGTTTTCTTTCATTAACACAATAAACTTCTTGTAGCTTATAAAACTAAAATAAGTATACACTAGTTAAGTTCTTCTACTTACATTGCAACCCTCGTATCTAAGTGGTTAAAGGGTCGGTTATGTAAAAATATAACAAGATTATAAAATTTTTAAACATTATTATTTTTTTTACGAAACATAAAACACACGAACACACACATACACAGTTGCATCAAGGCCTCCGAAATCTTGCTTATGTTTTTATGACTTGTTTGAAATAAATCAGCTTAAGCATTTTTCACTCATAATTTTGAAATCCCCTAAGCATTTTGAAAATAAGTTTACAAAACGAACTGAACTTTAATTTAAAACAACAATATCAATAATACATCAAACGAATATGGTTTAATTACACAGCCAAGTGGGTATATGAGCAGTATTTTCATTAAAATTTACTGCTTTATTTTAATAAACATTTTCAAAACCACAACTCAAAATATATAAATTTTTTTAAATTAACATATTGGTACATAATCTACAATAATTTGTTAAACTCCAATCATTTAATCTCCAAAGTAACAAGATAATAAATTTACAACTGTTTTATTTTTTTTTTATATTTTTTTTTGTTATGAAAAACATTAAAAGTTTCAGTTACAATAATCAATATTAATTTAAACTTGCAACTACTTATGCTCTTACAAATTTCAATTCATTTCTGAAATTCAATACTTTTTAATTTGAAATTTATGTGGGTCGTTTTTTTTGTGTGGCATGATCGGTGCAAGTTGTATGGATAAATCGTTTTATTAAAAAAAAAATGAAAAATTATCTGCCCTAAGGCGGATTTAAAAACAAACCAAAAAGTATGTTTAAAGAAACTAGTGATGAAAACTTTTTGGGAACATCAGGCACAAATCATATCAATTACCATTGAGAAAGAGATGAAATAAAAGGGGAAATACACATGTTTTTATTTCGTGTGTTTGTTTATTTCATGTCTTATTTACATGTTTCGTGATAAACAAAAAATTAAAAATAAAAATAATTACATGACGCAATTCACAGATTACAAAATAATGGTCTCTAGACATATTTGACTTTGTTAGTCTTTAATTTTTCTTTTTGTTAGACTTATAAACAAACCCAATTAAAGGTGTAGGTTTTATGACGTTTCCCTTTAATTACTTGGGGAAAAGCCTAATTTTAGGTTTGGCCTTAATTGCCACAAGAACATTATTATCAGTCAATTGTTAGACTGTCGTTAATCTTGTCAAATTATCGAACACAACTTGTTTGTTATTTTAACTATTAATTTTTTATTTTTTTTTATTTAACAAAAAAATAATAATTAAATTTTCATTCAAAAAATTTCTCTTAAACATAACCTTTTTCCAATATTCAAGTTTATCTAAACTATAATTTTTATTTTGAAATTCAATATTAATTGCCAATTTTTGACAGCTGTTAGTTTGGATATGGTAAAACTGGAGTACTCTACAGAATAAAGAGGCAATTGTTTTTTTTTTTTTTTTTTTTTTGTTAAAGTTTTCAAAAAATTGCCTGATTGTCTTCACGGTAAAAAAAATAATACATAGTTAGAAAATTCTGAGAACTGCATTAATTGGTGATGCTTAATACGATGTCTGTTTAATAAGTTATTGCTCTAGTCGTTATTCAGAGTTTTTATAAAAATCGTTCAAACACTTACTTTTGTTTCAGTTGTTGAGGTCGTTATCCTTTTATCACTTTGTTGTTTGTTTCAGGCAATTAACGCTAAACAGGCAGAGTCATCACAACACTGCTAGAGAATAGTGAATTGGTGTTGAGTAGTATCAAATTATGTCAATATATGTAGAAGCAAAGAGACAGCGACACTGCAATTTCACTCGGAATGCAAAACATAGCTGTATAATTCAGTTCGCTAATTTACTAACAACCAATAAAAAATTCTCAATTTTCATTGATTTTGATTTGCATTCTGTGCTATAGGAGCGCATTTACATTAGGCATGATGTGGTAACTGTATCTAGTGGTGTTTTTGTACTTGTTGGTGTGTGGTATAGGGAAGCTTACGGGGTTATAGGAAAGGCTCGGGATGAATATTAATGCTTCAAAATTTATATTTATTGGCATTTCTCTATAACATATTGTTACATTTATACCTTTTATAAACGGGTTTATATTTTCTTTAAATAAAACGGAACTCTTTTTCTTTCTTTCTGTTTCTTTTCTTTCTGTTATTATTGGAGATAATAACACGTCCAATTTACGTTATTAAATCTAGAGCACTTTTATTAATTTTTAACGCAATAAATTAAACTTTTACAGTAATTTATTTCTTTATTATCAGACTCAATTTGATATACACACAACGAACTCTGTTGTTATACTGTTACTACTAGCTAAACTGTTCGACTATTTGTAGTACCAGTGTCACCTAATAGTGTTTATCTGCAACTTTTCACAAAGTTCCCGCAAGTATGCACTAGTTTCTTCTGCTAATTATCACAGAAATAAGATCTTTATGTTAAGCAATATGTAGAAAATGTAACTACTCGCTAAAGTATGCAGCACATGATGTTACATTTCGGTTGTGCACAGTGTTGCCACGACCAAAAAAAATTTACAACCAAAATTACTTCAAAAAGTAACCAAATAAAAAAAAAGTAACCAAAATTAAAATATATTTGATTTATTTTAAATTTGTTTTACATTTTAATATAAAAAATATTTGTACTTTACGAATGAATTATGAATTAAAAATGAACCAAAAATTCAAGTCTTACGTATCAAGTAACATAAAAAAAACTTAAAGCCGTTATTTAAAATAAAATTTTGATTTATTTCATGTATTTTTTCGTACTCCAGAGTTGATCATTTGCTAAAAGAAATAGGGTTTCAAGTCCTAACAATGTTGTCTAAACATGGTCACTTAAATGAGAACATTGCAATGTTAAACGTACATATAAGAACATGATTTATAAATAAAACATATTAAATACTACTGAATTTTGGGCTTTAAAAAAGTAACCAAAAAAAGAAAAAAAAAATACACATCTACACATTGGCAAAAAAAATTACCAATTTTGGTTATAAATAACCAAAAACGGCAACGCTGGTTGTGCAGTACTTAACATGTTGCTGTCAACCAACCAAGGAAAATTTTAGATATACAAAAATGTTAATCAAAATAAATCTGTAGGTAGCAATATCTTCCTATTTTTTCGTATTTTTGTAATTTTATACATGGACACTGTTGCCAATGTAGCCTTTTCTTCGCATATTTTTGCTGCCTTTGGCATGTTAAAAATTTTTTAGTTTATGTCAACACTTGCTACGAATAAAAGAGTAAAGACATTGGATAGTTAAACATTAAACTAGACGGCACCAAATAATATCAAGGCATAATGTAGGTGCGCGAGGATTTACGAAGACGCTGTATTATTGTACTCGATATTTTTGTTATTGGTTTACTGTTTATTTATTTCATTATCGCCTTTTGTTTTGATATTCTATTTTGCTTGAAAACATAATTTCATAAATCTTTAGTACCTAAAGAGAAAATGAATCAAGTCCCCAAACTTGTATATTTTAAATTTATGAAGTAATTGTTTTGATAAATTTTTTGGTTGAATTCACAAGAAATGCTATCATGTCCTATTGTCCGAATGTGACAATTTTCCAAAAATTGTGGGCTTTTTACTCTAAAATCGTTAAGACAGACAGACATACATCTTGTGAGTTCACTACATGTGTTTCTATTTCACTATTGTCTTTATTAAAGTAAAAAAACTAAAAATCAAATATATATACATCATCATCAATTTGGCCCAAAAAAAAAAAGACTCAAAATACATCAATGGTGTGAATTAGAACACACAACTTTTAGAACGTTTTACGCAGCTCTTTAGTGCGAACTTGTTGGTCATTACTTCTTCAACAAAACGTCAACTTCAATGGGCAGAGACATGTTTGCAATGTCTTTCGTGCCTTAATTGCTAGGCAATAATGTAGCTAACATATGATTTAAGTAGGACAGTGCTTCATGCTACACAACGCTTGATACATTTACCTTGTTATAGAAGACATTTGGGGAACGATTAATTCGTTGGTGCGACGCCATTAAAATATTTTCTCTGCAAATATGTGAAGTACCTTGTCTACACCCATAAATCCCAAACAATCGAGTATTTTAAAGGCAAACTTCCAGAAGTTATTGCTGAAATACAGGCTTAGAATACAGAAGAGAGTGTGAAAATTGAACTTCCACAATTTGCACGTACGTGCAAGTCACGGCAGCCATATGACCGAAATAATCTTTACAAACTTTCATGCCATAACTATTGTTAACTGTAATTGTTTGATACCGTAAAATATGGAAATTCTCATTGAAATCATAAAGTTTTTATAAATTCTGAATCTACCGGAAACTCTCAATAAAAAAATTACTTTGTTTACATTGTTTAAAAGTTTTTTTTATACATGGTGAATTTATGGTAAATTATTTCATTAATACAATATTAATCTGCAGTCACCATCAAACAACAACAAGAACCGCTAATCATGTTATGCCATAGTTTTGGTATGAAAGAAAAACAAATCAGGTCTCTTCTTATAACTATTCCCCCTTTTAATTTTCTTTCATAAAAAAAAACTAAAATACAATCTGTTAAGAGTCAATACAACTGTCATTGGCTCAATGAAAACCAAAGAAACTAAAATGTTAAAACTTTTCCACAGAGAGCATAGAAAATTTAGCAGCATTATAACAAAGATTAGTCTAAGACAGAGAAGAGACTCAGATGACTGACTAGCTGATGCTGGCCTGTTGATTTTTGTGTGTTATAATAACCTTTGACATGATGTTGCAGCAACTGCAGCAGATGATGATAATGATGATGGCATTTTATAATAATAATATTATGAGAAGCTTTAGCTGTGAAGAAGATGTGATCTAAAAAAACTAAAACTAATAAAATTGAATTTCAAATTTGAATTTTTATCACTTTGGGAAAAATCTTTGGCAAAAACTATTTGAAATTTTGTGATTTTTTTTTTTGTTAAACTATATATTTTCAATAAATTGTTGTTTTGGTTGCATCCCAACTCCCCTTTTGTTTTAGCATGTTAAGTTTTTGTTTTTTTTATTTTTTATTGATGTGGCATATAATCAAGTTTCACCTTTAACATTTTTATGTTGTGTTTCTGTTTCAGTATGAAAACAATTTTACCATTTTCTTCTTCTTTACTTCTTCAGCTTAGAGTCTGGAAATGATTGACAAACCATGAAATTAAAATCGTTTGGTGTTGTTTCTTCTTTTCGTTTCAAGTGATCCAGGTTACAGTTTTTAAAAGCAGCCATAAAAAAGAGATTCCATGATATAAACTTTGCCAATAATGGCGACGTATCATTACGATCTCAAAAGTAAATAAAAAAATAAAAAAATTACTGAAACTAAAACTGAAACATTTTCATCTGCCTGCTCCCCATTTGAAGAGAAATATATTTAAAAAAAAATATATATATATAAATTTCAGCTTGTCGAAGATGCACAAAGGATGATCGCATGATCATCTTTATGCCTTCGTCTTTTTTTTTATTATTATTATTGTATTTTGGAAATTGTTTTTTTTTTTTTAGTTTTTTAAACAAATTTATGGTTTCATTTTTAGTGTGGCTTTTGTTTATGATTATTTTCCCTTTTTTTATATATTTTTATTTGCATTGTTGTGGTTTATAAACTTGAAAATACGAATTTTTTTTTTTGTTTAAGGATTTATTACTATTTGTTATAATTTGTTATTGCTGGCACAAAGTCATCACTAAATTGTATGCAATGAACAGTGTAGACCTCGTATTGTGCAGTCGACAGAAGAAGTTTTTTCCATCGACTTTTGTATGGTTTCATTAACATCATTGGGATTGGAAATTTTTGCGGTTGACAAGGCTGGTAAATGAATTAAACATGGCTAATTATTTACAAAAAAAAATATATAAATATAATAAATACAAAATGTTATATTCATCTCAAAACTTGGCAGCTGTTTCTCAGAGGAAAGTTGCAAGAGAAATTTTATTTTTAACACTTAAATAAAGACCTTATTGATTACACCAATGTTTTCACAGAGGAGTTATGCAATTAAGTACGTCAAAATTGAAAAATATTTTTTAAAAATTTTGATGGCTGTCATGGAACAAATTTTTTTTAGAAATTGTGTCTATCTGTTTTTCGGTGTGTTTTCCTAAACTCAATTAGCTTAAAAACTACTTGATGGATTTTGATAAACTTTGGTATGGTAATATCTAGATGCCTGGGTTTACATATAGGGTACTTTTTATTGCAAGATAATATATTGTTTCTAAAAAAAAAAAAAAAATTAAAAAATAACAAATAAAAATATATTTTTAATGGATCTAGCAGGTTGGTAAAGAATAAAAAAATATATGGATACAACAGAAGGATAAACACAAAAGATAATTGCAATAACAACATTTTTAGAATTTTACGTAAAATTAATACGGACTGATCATTCACTTTGGAAACATAAACAACAACAATTTTGGCTGTGCCGAATCTTTTATATCCACTACAAATTTTGTGTAGTCTTAAAGCACAAAATTTATTATTTTGTTATCAACAGTAATCGCTATGGAATAATCTCTTTATACCAAAATATGTATCACTTTCTTTGTATAACTTCGATATGCCAGCAAATTGTTTTCGTAAATTTAGTCTTTCAATGAAAGTGGGCGTTAAAGTAATCGTGTCAATATAGCTTCTGCTAATAAAAAAAAACTGAGATATTTCAATATAGTCCTTTATTCTTCCAAAAACTTTCTCCATAGAGAAATAATATGAATTTAAGATAAACCGTTATAAGGGAAGTAGGCGTTAAAGTGGGCGTGTCACCTACGTTTTTTGCCATAACAATGACATTGACTAGTAGAATATCTGTAGCAAATTTCACCATCATACCTTTAATTTTGTGGGTTTTATGAGCTTTTGAATTTCATAACGTAAAAAGTGTGCGTTAAAGTAGGCGAGCGAAAGGTGTTTGTACTAATGAATACAACTTAGATATTTGAGTATAGTCCGTTTATTATTTCAAAAGCTTTATTTATAAAGAAATAATATGAATTTGAGATAAAGCGTTATATAGGAGGTGGGTGTGAAAGTGGGCGTGTCACATTTATTTATAGAGCAAAGCCTTTGACCAAAAAGCAATGTTTGCAAAATTTCAGAATCGTACATTAAATTTTGTTTGTTTTATTAGGTTTTAAATTTTAAATATACTAAAAAAATACACTGCGCGGTATAAATTTTCGTAGATTTTGATCTAGAACTCCTTTCCTAATGCATAGATTTAAGCAATTTTCAGGGGAAAATATTGTTTTTATTTGGGAAATATATATTCGAATTTTCATGACTCTACGTTAATGCGTTTGGAAACAATTGCATTTTATTCGATGTTGGAAGGACACGGTTTTTCCGACCTACTCTTGCATTACGTGCTATAACTCTCTTCCTAATATTCCGATTTAGCCCATTTTCAATACCAAACAAACCTTGTGTAAAAGAAATATTCTGGCAAAATTTGAAACCCCTAGCTTTTTCGGCTCTATCGTGCTTTCAACAGACGGTCTAAAATGGATATTTTGATGTGTTACCAACGAAATGAAAAAATTAATATACCCCACCATTTTTTTGGTAGCGGGTATAAAAAAATACACCTAATGCAAAACGTAAAATTATGACCATGTGTATGGACATAATAATTTAAAATTTATTCGTAAATTTGATCAGGCATAAATATTCGTTATATTTTTACTTTTTCCTGGGCTATAAATTTTCATGCATCAATAGTTGCTTCTTTTAACTCTGGAACGTCTATGTTAGCTGAGCAAAATGGTCAAGGTAATAATATCCAAATATTGCTAGCTTTCATCACTAAAAAAATGGTCAATATGTACTTGAATTGCAACTTTACTAATGTCATTCTGACTCGTTATTTTGTCGCCGGGTTTGAGTTAAGTACTACCTCCAATCAGCTATGAATATTGTGGCAACCCTGGCAGTCTACGATGTGCTTTGAAGAATATACAGAGTCGAGGCAAATGTTCCTCCAACTGAGAGATTCCAAATTTTACAGTTGATAGCAGCCATATTTTTTTAGCTACACCCGTCAAACTGGCTGTTACTTATTCAGTTTTTTTTTTGCCAAATTATAATGGACTGATAAACTGTTCCGCAAAAAAATTTTTATATCAAAATGGGTGTTCTGTTCGGTCAATGTTTCGCGCCGCATTGTGAATGAATGGGTACGGTAAAAACTGCCACAACTTCCCCGATATCTCTGAAAATACTAGGCAAATTTTAAACCAATGTTAGCACAACTTAAAGATAATATTGTTGATGAGTTTCAGTTTTTTTTTTTTTTTTTTTAACCCATTAGGGTCAACCAAGTTATTCCAATATGTCTAGTGGAAGTGTTTAATTTTAAACATAACGGTATATCGCAAAAAGTCGAACTGATAGAAAAAAAACCAAGTGCAGATTTGGATTCAGTGTCCCAAATAACTTTAAAAACGACATTCAGTTTTTAATCAACAAAAACATTGTTTCCTTTTGTAATTATTATGAATTTCATAAAAAAAACGGTTTGTAAAAATTTTTTGTAAAAAACACTTGTTTGTAAAATTTTCTATTTATTTATGCTTTCTTGAAGACTACAGTATGATACACAATACCTACAAATGCACCAATTTGACATAACTTTTATTATGCTAAATTGCCTTCCAATAATATAGATGTTCCTATTAAACAACCTGTATTCAGACGATTACAAGTTGATGCAAAACGATACAGTGACAATAATTGCGGCAGCCCTTTCACACGTTTGTTTTTGCAGGTGTTGTGCTGGCTTGTAATTTGGAGCGTTTTTAAGAAAACAAAAAAAATTTTTTTGTTTAACAGAATTATATTTAATTGAGCCAATTAAGTCACTATTATTCTCAATTGCTGCATAAGTGAATTAATTTTGTATTAATACGATTGTACCTCAAAAAAAGGCAATACTTGACACATAGCGACAATTAAGTGATCCTATCTTATACTATTTTCACACACGCGCCTTAATTGTCAATTTATTATACTCTCGCAATTAATGGCCTTTATTCAGCTCAATTTACCATACTAAAAATTTATTATAAATTGAGCAGTATATACTTTATTGTGTCACTTATTGTCTAAAACTCGAAATACAACTCTTGAGAAGTATGTTCAGTGAGAAAAAAATTCTATAGGTGGCATTTCTAATGTCAAACAAATAAATATAAAAAAAAATAACAAGTAAGAAAATGCAAAATGGTTGATGGAAATTTTAATAAAATGTTTGAATAAATTCAAATACATATATTCATATGTATATATAAATATAATTGTAAATATATTTTATGAACAGAAAAAAAAACTAAATACATTTAAATACATTGTATTTTTACTGCTATCAAATGCTAATGGAGTAAGATAAATTGAGTATGTGTAAACACTTATTTTAATTGCTTAATCAACACTAAATTGAAACAATTAAAAATATTTGTCTGAACAGGGTATTAAGTTTTAAAATTATATTGCAGGAATTTTAGGTTGTTAAAATAATTTTGCAATAACAAATTGACATTAAATGCAAATATAATTAAACTTAAAAGGAAATTATATAAATCATATAAAAAAAAGAATCTATTAAACATTTTCCATAAATAACGGTTTTAACGCAAATATTCTATTAATTTCCAACAATTAATTCTAAGTTATGTTAAAACAACATGGCAACACTGTCATAGTTTTCAACTTTTAGTCCTTGATTGAACTAAAGTTTCTACAATAATTAAATAAAAAGTCATTTATATAAGTTTTTCCTCCTTATGAAAACCGTTTTTCAAAATAATAATATAAAGCATTTTACTTTAAATAGGCGTGGCACTATCTATGTTGAAAAATTGTTAGTTGTTATGGCGATGCACCTTCCTTTAAAGCATAATACGTTTTATTAAAATGTTCATAAATAAAGGTCTTGAAATTTATATTGTACTAGCCGAACCCGGCGCGCGTTGCTACGCCCCTTAATAATTCAAAATGCATTCTTAATTTTAATTGAATATCAAGTGCAAAAACCTAAAAATTATAATTTTTTATGGGCGTGGCCCTGCCCACTTTTCTAATCACGAAATTATAAGGTCATGATAGCTCAATATGTGTGCAAAGTTTCAGAAAAATCGGTCCAGCGCAAGTACCTCAAAATGATACCCTTTTTTTAATGGGCGTGGCACTGCCCACTTTTCTAATGACGAAAGTGTAAAGTCATGACAGCTCAGTATGTTTGCAAAGTTTCAGAAAATTCGGTCCAGTGCAAGTAGCCAAATCTGATAACTAATTTTTTATGGGCGTGGTCCCGCCCACTTTTTTAATCACAAAATTATAAAGTCATGACAGCTCAATATGTGTGCAAAGTTTCAGAAAAATCGGTCCAGTGCAAGTACCTCAAAATTAAAACTTTTTTAGGGGCGTGGGCCGCCCACTTTTATTATCACGAAATTATTTAGTCATGACAGCTCGATATGTGTGCAAAGTTTCAGAAAAATCGGTCAAGTGCAAGTAGCTTAAAATGATAACTATTTTTTATGGGCGTGGCTCCGCCCACTTTTTTTCACCCATAAACACCCCCCGGTATGTGTACAACAACTTACCAAAGTTTGAGCCCGATCGGTTTTGCAGTTTCAGAGTCTATAGCTAACACACACACACACACACACACACACAATCAGAAGCTCAAAATCCTCTCAAACCTCGCCATGGTTAAGGAGAAAAGAGCCCAAGAGGAAACCAGAGGGGAAACCGGAGGGAGCACCAAAGGAACCTATGGCAAAGAAAGTCTACGAAGGCAAGAAATGCGAGGAAGCAAAACCGGAGGAAACCGCCAATATACAGGAGAATGATGGTTGGAAAGTGGTAAAGTCTAAGGCGAAGACAAAGAAGTCAAACGGGAATCGCAATAGGGTAAGGACGAAACCCGACGCGATTGTAATAGAGGCTGTAGGGAATAGTTCCTACGCTGACATCCTGCGTAAAGTGAAGGCCGATCCGAGTCTCAACGAACTAGGCCAGGCAGTATCCAGGATTAGGAGAACCAATAATGGTAACCTATTACTCCAACTGCGAAATACGGGCGAGCGGACAGACGAGTATAAGGAGGCGATCGGTCAGAGTTTAAATGGCCAGGCGTCTGTAAGGAGTCTGAAACCGAGAAAAGTTATAGAAATCAGAGATATCGATGAAGTAACGACGAAGGAGGAGGTAGTTAGGACAATTAAGGCGCAACTAAAGCTAAGAGACTCTGACCCGGTAAAGATGCTTAGACTTAGAAGTGCATACGGTCGAACACAGATCGCCAAAATTAGTTTGCCAGTAGACAGAGCCGAAATGCTTCTGAAAATGGGGAAAGTCGCTACAAATTGGGCAATATGGCGTATAAGGGAGGAAAAGAGCCTCCTAAAATGTTTTAGATGCCTCGAATTCGGGCATGTGGCGGTCAAGTGCGAAAATGCTATGGATAGATCGAAGATGTGCAGGAGATGCGGTAAGGAAGGGCACATGGCTAAGACATGTGAGGAAAATCCCGTATGCATGTTCTGCAAGAACAATAATACAGGAGACTCAGCCCACATTGCTGGAAGCAGTAGATGTCCGGTATTCAGGAGAGCTCTCGAAACTAGGAAATAAATATGGAACTAAGGATCATGCAGATAAACCTCAACCATTGCGAATTGGCAAACGACCTACTGTCACAATCAGTAAGAGAAAAGCAAATAGATGTTGCGATAATAAGCGAGCCATATGGAGCAAGAAGTAGCAATGTTTGGACAAGCGACCAAAGTTCGAAGGCTGCAATATGGGCATGTGGCAAACATGCATTTCAGAACATTGGAGATAAAAGAAAAGGCTTTACTCGAGCAAGGATAAAGGGCATATTCTTCTACAGCTGTTATGCTCCACCGAGTTGGTCCCATGAAGAATATGAATCTATGTTGCAGGAACTTGTGAATGATGCAGTTGGAAAGTCCCCACTTGTAATAGCTGGTGACTTCAATGCATGGGCGACGGAATGGGGCAGCCAATCGACAAACAGAAGAGGACGGAGCCTCCTGGAGGCATTTGCACCCCTGGATGTAGACGTGGCTAACAATGGAAGGAGCCAGACCTTCAGGAAAGCCGGTCGGAGCTCAATCATCGACATTACGTTTGTCAGCAGCTCGCTAACTCCAAGGACGAAGTGGTGGGTTAGCGAAGATTTCACTTACAGTGATCACCAGGCGGTAATGTTCGTAATCTCAGGATGCAGTGGCCGTGGGCGACATACTAAGCCTACAACGGGTCCAAAGTGGAAGGATTCACGTTTCGACGTGGAAACATTTAATGATTCAATAATGGACGAGGAGATCGAGGAAGGTCCAGTGCAGATAGCGTCAGTGCAACTATGCCGGTTAATAGAAAGAGCTTGCGATGCGTCAATGCCACAACGTAAGCCGAACAGATTTGGTTCTCCATGCTATTGGTGGAATGAGGAGATACGAAGCCTCAGATTGGAATGCCTTAGATCGAGGCGCAAGGCACAGCGATCAAGAGGGAAAAGCTACCACACTCAGAGGATTGAGGAATTCAGGGAACTTAGGAAGAAACTCAAGACTGCAATTAAGAAGAGCAAAGGAGAAAGCTTCAAGCTCCTCTGCGAGGAGGCAGATGCAAACCCTTGGGGTACGGCATATAAGGTGGTAATGAAGAAGCTTAAATGCCAAGCGGCTCCCCAGATAACATGCCCAACACTCCTACTGGGCATTGTATCGCACCTGTTTCCACAGCGGGAGAACAATTGGGTACACGTCGACAGCAGATTCACGGACTGCAATATTCCCCCTGTCACGGAGGAAGAGATTCTCAAGATAGGTAGGGAAATTGGGGATAACCGGGCACCTGGCCCGGACGGAGTTCCCAACAAAGCCATTAAAGCCGCAATACAGCGACGACCGTGCTTGTTTAGGAGAATTATGCAAAGTTGCCTTAGTGAGAGTATTTTCCCGGACCAATGGAAGAGACAGAGACTAGTTTTGCTTCCGAAAGGGAACAAACCAGCTGGCGACCCTTCATCTTATCGCCCTATCTGCCTTCTTGATACACTGGGCAAAGCACTGGAAAAGGTGATCTACAACAGACTCATGGACATCGTCGAGAGAGAGAATGGACTCTCCGAGACACAATTCGGATTCAGAAAATCACGCTCCACGATTGACGCCATAAAAAGGGTAGTAGATACAGCTGCGGGCGCAATAGCAGGAGAACGTTGGAGATGGGGGACAAAAGAATACTGTGGTGTTGTCACGCTTGACATTAGAAACGCGTTTAACTCTGCCAGTTGGGATTTCATAATGGCAGCTCTAGAGAGACTGAACACACCGAAGTATCTGATTAGAATAGTGAATAGTTACTTTTCAAATAGGAAACTGATCTACGCAACGGACGATGGGCCACGGATGTATGATGTTAGTTCAGGTGTTCCACAGGGATCGGTTCTTGGTCCACTACTATGGAATATCATGTATGACGGAGTTCTTAGAACACAACTACCGAGCTCGACAAGGATAATCGGGTTCGCGGATGACATAGTGATTGTCAGTGTAGCGAAACATATTGTGGAATTAGAATCGGCTATAAACGATGCAATTGTGAGGATCCAGAGATGGCTAGATTCGGCGAATCTCAACCTGGCAGAACAGAAGACTGAAGCAGTACTTATTACAAGTACGAAAAAAGTGGAATTTATGAAGGTGAAGGTGGGAAACCAGGAGATATGTTCTAAACCGGCAATCAAATATCTTGGGGTCATGATGGATAACAGACTTAAATTTGGGCCTCATATTGAGTACGCGTGCGCGAAGGCCGCAATGATTCAAAGGAGTATTGCTAGAATACTACCTAATATTGGAGGACCAAAGGGTCCAAGAAGGAGGCTTTTGGCTACGGTTACCAATTCCACATTGCTTTACGCAGCCCCTGTTTGGGCACAGGCTCTGAAGATAAAGGAGTATAGAAGAAAAATGTCCTCGGTTCATAGACTATGCGCGCTCAGGACAATAAGTGCCTTTAAGACGGTATCGGACGACGCGGCTTGTGTCATAGCGGCAATGATTCCAATAGACATACTGGCGGCGGAGATCCAGAGAATCTACAATAGGCGAACGACAGGCCAGGCAGTAATAAATTTAGCTGCAGTTAAGAGAGAGGAAAGATCGTTTTCAATCAGAGAATGGCAGAGAAGGTGGGATACATCGACTAAAGGGCGATGGACATATAAACTCATCCCTAATATTGCGGTATGGATAGATAGGAAGGCTGGGGATGTGAACTTCTACTTGACACAGTATATGACGGACCATGGCGCTTTTAGGCAATATCTGCACAGGGTTGGCCATGAAAATTCCCAAACCTGCCCAGAATGCCCAGAAGAGGCGGAAAATGCGGAACATGTCGTATTCCGATGCCCTAGATACATGGGGTGGACTTCGGGTATGACGAATCCATCGGAGTTTCTTCGGCATATGTGTCAGGACGTGGAAAACTGGGAGGTCTTTAGTGGAGTGTGCTCCCGGATAATTAAGGACCTAAGAAGGCTGGAAAGGGCTAGACGGTCCGACGAGGAGGAGGCGTAAATGCCAACGGCCCCCGCGAAGTAATACCTAGCGGCAGTCCCGTGGGGATGTCCGTTGATGATCGAGGGGGTGTGGTTTAGTACGTAGGCGCTACGGCGAATCGTACATGCTTGTGGCACGGGCCACTAGTATCTATGAAGATTCCACACCACCGGCTCGAAAGCAAAAAAAAAAAAAAAAAAAAACACACACACACACACACACACACACACACACACACACACACACACACACAGAGTTTCACTTTTATATATATAGATTTCGAAATATGTATGCATATCGAAATCAGTGGTACATGGTAAACAAATTGATTGCGGATAATGTGAGATATCTTTATATAAACTTTCTTATCATTTTTCTCAACACCGACTTTTTGGCATATGTCCAAAAGCAATAATAAATAATCTGACGAAACTAATGCAATTGTAAACATCACTAATTCGTTTCTATTGAAAAATCTAAGCAATTTTACTACAAAAACATTAATTTTCGAAATCAAAACACATGTTTTTAATAAACAAAAAGAAAATCGAATGTGCTCACAGATACCCACAACCATAAAAATATTACAAAATGAATAGAACTAAAGTTTTATTTATGTTTTGAATTGAAGGGGTTGATCAGCAACCGAAACGTTTGTATTTTTAAATAAATTCCAATTTGTAATAAAAGAAATTACAAAATTAAGCAGATGTGAAATAATTTCATTACAGGGGTGGCATTAACGAAAGTACATATATTTTTTTTTTTTTAATTTTGTGTTTATTTAATGAAAATATTGTTTTTATTTCCACCACATACATGTGCACATACATCTGGAGAGATATTAAAATTAACAATGTATGAATTGTAGATGAATTTTGGTTATTATTGAAAAGTAACACTTGCTTATTTTTGTTTGGTATTTAAGATTCTAACATTATCTATAACGTTGTTATAAAGTATGACCCAAAATAAACGATAAATTAAATAACATAGGAAATAAGTTGTTATGTATGGAGTAGAGCAGGTTTGTTGGCGTATGTGCTGTTTTGTAAAAATTTTCCATGGCCATAACCCAGCAAAATAACACATTACAAAATCATGAGTTGAAAGTACTAGAAAACAGTTCTTCACTACTTACAATTTGGCATCTAAGCCCATTAGTTTAACACAGCGATGTCATTGGAGGCAATCACTTAACACGCTCGCTTACAAATAGACACTTAGATAAGTTCTTACCACCCTCGCTTACAAATAGGGTTTCGAATAAGTACTCATAACGCTTGCTTATAAGTAGGGACTTTAATAAGTACTTACTTTTATAGCAATAAATATGAACTTGATTTTAAAAGCCTAATTAACCCATTACTAATAGAGACTTATAGAAGTCGTTCGGTAAATTCGGTTTGATTATTTTGCGATACGTAAGTTTAAAATCTAAAAGTCAGTGAAGATCTATAAGTCACCTCTTTTTTCATGAAATGCTTTGCCGCTGTTGTCAAAATCATTATTAATTATACTCTAAGCATGTTAAACTAAATGAGAATTATAAAAAGTTATGTATTTGAATGGCTTCTAACAAATTTCGAAATAAGAAATTGTATTGTGTGTGTATCTCAGCAAATGTCTGAAAATAAGTTCTAACGCATCACATTACAAATCAAGGCATTACTAAAACACTTCATAGTTAGGCAGACGATATGTAATAGTCATTAAAAAGTATGTGGTTTAGTAAGAGCATGTCATTACCTAGTTCTTGCTAAGAGTTTATAAATTTTTCAAAAGTTTTGCTGTTCAATGTAATTAATTGCATGCGCTTTTATGTTCCTCTTAAAAATTAAAGAATTTAATATATTTTTTATAAATATGGTTTGACTTTGATGATTAAATTTTAATTCTTCTGCAACAATCAAGTAAAAAATGAGTTGAGCACACGGAGCCTAGACTTTTAATGATGCCATGAAAAGAAATTCAAGGTTAAATGTTCATAGCTTTGTAAGCTTCTTTCAGTTTTTAATTTGTTTCTTGATCTAAATCGTATGTCTTTTAAATATAAACCATGAAAGTTATAGGATTGAGCAGTACGTCTAAAGGACACAACTTTTTTATGATTGACTCTTTAACTCCGCTGGACTTTTTTCGGTTGAATTTTATTTTATCATCAATAATGTCGGTAAGAAATTGTTCAGAAAATAAGTCAATATAATCCAGGTTATCGCTGAAATTAAGGTCGATATTTTGTATGTTAAAAATTAAATTTGTTAAATCCGCAGCAATCCTGGCGAATAATGAAAAATCAGTTCTAGCTGGGTCAATTTACGACGTACGAACGCAATCGTTTGTTACACCTTTCTGAAATATGTGTTTTTTGTTCATAACGTCGATGAAGTATTAAATCATGACTCACGAATTACTTTCATACAATTATTAGACATACCCAGGGTACACTTATACAGGTAGTGGTACCAGCCCAACTGAATATTTTTTTTATCCCAATGTATGTCAAACTCTATATATAAAAAAATGATTTCAGTTCAAAAATTTATGAAACTCCATATGTATAATAAAAAGATAAAAAATACGCCCTGCGCTATCACCACCATAGACATACATACCATCTACTTGATCCAGTTTTCCTTAACTGTTAAAGCTCTCTCTTGTGAGTTGACGAAGCTAAATCAACTGTAGCAGCCAACTCAATTTTTTTATATCGATATATTGTTTAATAATAAAATCTCGTTTGTTCATAAACTACTTAAATGTTTAGAACTTCAAAGCGACACTTGCCAAAGTTTTTAACCTATTACAGTTACCAACTTTATAATTTTTAAAATTAAAGAAAATTAATAAATTCAAAATAAAATAAAACTGTATGTCAGTTTTCCACTTAACTTGTTTTAAAACGTTTTTAATACAAATTTCCCATCAAAAACTTTAATTACCAAAAAGCGCTTCTTAGCTTCAAATTAAGTTGGGCAAAAAACTTAACGTTAAGGTGTGACTTACAATTAACATCGCTCATTGTGGCTTAACCAGGCTTTAGAAGGCATATTTTTTATGTGCGATCTCCCACTTTGTAGGTCTCTTCTTTGCAATTACTAAGCGCTAATTTTATCTCTGCCAGAAACGGCTTGTACACTGCTGAAAGAGATGGCAGCACATTTCAATTACGAAATTAATACTAATAATTAAAATTTTATTTGATTTTGCTGCAATCATCAAAATGATTTATTAAATGAAAAGTAATATTTTTAATTGAGAAAAAATAATATTCCTAGAATTTTTAAAAATGAATTAATCACAAGTATAATTTAAATTTGGGACTAATTTAAATAAAGTATTTCTTATATCAATAATATAAATTATTGAACCTTTTTTAAATAAAAGAACCCGAAAAGAAAATTTTTTATATAAATATCTTTAACATATTTGAAATATGCAAAACAAAATTAAAAAGCCACATGCACATGTGGGTCTGACGTCACAAAAATTTTCAGCACTTTGGTTACATTTTTTAAAAAAGTCATAGTGGCTGCATGCGGTAAGATTTTTAATATTATTTGAAATGAAACATATGTGGTCAAAGCGGATACATTAATGCTTTGTGATAACGTCAAAATTACTTCACAACCACATGCGTATGTGGCTTTTTACATTTCATGTACTTACATGCTTAAGAATACATACAACATATATTTATGAGCGTGGCATAATCAAATGTCATATTTTCACAAGTAAAGAGGGTGCATCCCGGACCAAGGCACAAAGAAATTTAAAGCTAAAAAAATATTCATCAAATAAAAGGAACAAATACAAAAAATGACATATAAAAGTTAGAATCCATTAGAATATATCAGTCCCATCCGCAACACAGTTCAAGCTCTATGATATTTATTAGAAACAAACTCTGTTTTGTAGCTGTGTAAATATGTACTTAATAGAACTGAAATCTGCTGATTGACCATTTTACATGATTAATTTATATATTTTTTGTTGATGGCCGCCACTACAAAATGGCGGACAATATATGGGTCAAATCTGGTAAATGTAAAAAATGTAATTCCTTCAACCCCCACAATATTGCTACCAAATGAAAGGGCTTGACCAGTAGAATACAGTAAATGATGAACAAATGTAAAATCCAAGATGGCGTCTAAAACAAAATTTTTCTCAACCCTATCAATATGGGTATCAAATGACCAGCAGAATACAGTTGACTATGTAAAAATTCAAAATCAAGGAGGGCGTCGGAAATAATAAAGAAAAATTGTATATAACATGAAATTTAGATTAATTAACGATGTGGGATTATAACTATGTACATGATGGTGAAGGGTATTATCAGATTCGGAACGGCCGAATATTGCACTCTTACTTGTTTTTCAATATACTTTTCTTCAACCGACAGAAATCTCCAAAAAAAAAAGTAATATCAATTAAAAAAATTATTTAAATTAAATTAAACTATAATTCAAATTTAAGAATAAATCAATTAGTCAATTAAAATAAAAAAAAATTTAACCATAATTTTTTCTGCTCAATTAAGAGTAATGAAAAAAAATTGAAAAAAATAGTCTCCATTTTTTAACTGCTGAAATAATAAGCAGTACAGAAGATATATCATCTTGTGCTGTCGTATGCAAAATAGTAAGGAAATGAAAACTGCACTGCTTAAAGAATTCGACAAATTCTTGGGTGGGCTCATTATTCATAATTTATTATATTAAAGTCATTCTCAATTGATTTACATTTGTGAAGATGCTTTTTTTTAAGTCACTACCTTTTTGTAGTTAAGTAATTCGAATAACGCTTTTAATGTTCAAAATAATGTAAAAATTGTTCTCTTTCTGCACTGATTCTCTACTCTAACTTGCCAATATGCCAAATGTTGCATTCCTTTATACGCAAAGTATGTTTAAAAAGGGCTGCCAAAGTAGGCCGTTATACTACATTTACACCTACAGAAAATCTAGTACTTAAGGGATTTTTAACGAAATCTTGTTCATTTCTACCAGATTTCCCATACAAAACGAAATCTACTTCGCCAGTAGATTTTGGCAAAATCTACTTAAAATCTAGTACTACTTCGTGATGCATCTGTGGTTTTTATTAAATTGTAATAAAATATACTACGCTGCACACAGAAAAATTCAATCATAATATATAAGGTGGCTGCAATTGCACAAGTACTTTATTGTTTACATTTTTTTTATATGGAGAAGTAGACCATTGAGAGCCTCTCAGACCAGCTTGAAAATAAATATATTGTTTTGAAAACGAAATCTTGCAAAATGTCAAAAAATTGTGGTATAAACGGTTTAGATTTTAATAAAGATTTTAAATCAAATCTACTTTATTTCGCTCAGGTGTCAATGTAGTATTACGTACTTGTTTGTCGCTTAATTTGTTTTCGTTTAACTTGAACTAGAAAATATTTTTAAGGACCAAAACTTGTATTCTTTTAAGTGCTTATTTAATAAATTTCACTTTATTTCCATAAAAAAACCTCATTAATTATTATTATTTTTTCTCTCTTTGCAGGTAAGCCTTCTTTTTTAATAACTCCTATAAAAAATTTCTTTTTTTTTGTGCTGATGTTGATGATGGTGCTGTCTAGAGTTTAATATTTTTTTTATATAACACTAATAAATATTGCGTAAGTATAAAAAAGAAATGAAAACATGCAGTCATGTCATAAAATTTAATGTATTTACCAACAACATCTTCAGCTAAAAAAATAATACACAGCTAAACGCTGGTAGCAGTTAGCAAGTTTTAAGGAAGTTAAAAAAAAAATTATTTTCTACCTAAAACTTTTTATTTTGTAGTGAGCTTTTGCTTTAAAACCAACCCACTACTGTTAGTTTTTCTCTTTCGTTTTTTTATTTTTACAAATAGTGTGAACACACCTTATCATTTTTAATCCCTGCACATTGTCTACATATTATTTACTACTGCTACTTGTTACTCCCTGTAGATGGTTTTCTTTTTGTTTTTTTTTTATTAGATTGCGTGCAATTTATAATTTTTCATTAAAATTTCTTACGTAGTTTGTCTTCTTTTTTCTTTTCGTGCTTTTTTAATAAAATTAAAATATACACTTTTTGTATTTGAAATGGTTTTAACTTTTGTCTTCATTAATAAAAATTTGCTCAAATACACAAACACACACGTTACGAAAAAAAGACCTTAAAGTGAAAGTTACACTTTGTTTAGCAATATTCAAAAGAAACAAAAAATTAAATAAAAATAATCGACGTAAAATATAATTGGTTTCATTTTTTAAAGTTTTTATTAAACTTAAGGAAAATAAATACAAATAAATTGTATTTCGTTCAAATTCAATGAAAATCGATTATGTAAACAATGATGTTTTTTGTTTGTTTGTTTGTTTCTTGGTCTTGGAGACTAAAAACAAATACAATATGCACTCATTCGTTAGGAGTTAAATTGTCCAGGTAGCCAACATGTGGATTTCTTTGATTGTACTATGTTTATGTATGTTTTTCTAATGGTCATTTTAGTGTGAAAACAACAAACACAGTTTACACCACCAGAAGTTTAATATTTTGCATCGTATCCATGCGAAACAATGATGATGAACAGATGAAGCGGGTGGTTATCAGCAACACCTTCATTCCAAAAACAACAACAGTAACAAGTACAACACGTGTGTGTGTGTTTAAAACTATAGAAAGTCTTAAAATTTGCTTTTCGGATTTGTCCTATTATGGGAAGTCAATAATGGTTTTTATAAATTGTTTTCCAAGTGAAGGTGTAAATATGAAAATCCTATTTTTAGATTTCTTTCAATGTAAAATATGTTTGAAATAGGGTGAATTTTTTATAGCTAAAAGTAGACATTTTTAAAGTCCTCTACACACAATCTGATGACAACTGCATCATTTGTTTTATCAACTGAAACAAGCGCTTGGATTTTAATTTATGTTTGGAATTTAAAAACTGAAATTTGAATTTAGAAAAGCAAAGTCAATGAAAGCAGCAAATAATTTCTCCTAAAATTTTATGAATTCCAAAGTATGTATAGAGTATTAAAATAATTGCTATTTACCCATAAAATACTCAGCAGCCAGTTGCCAATTAAGGCTTAGTACAAATATATCACTACTCAGAAAAACAATCATTTGTCCCCTAAGCAGCTAATACACGGTTTTTTTTACATCTGACTTTTAAAATTCCCCATTGCTATAGACGTACATTTTATGTGTTAGCATTAAAGCATTACTTCTGTAATACACATGTAGTAAGTCATCTGACAACATTTCAATTAAAGCTTGCTCTAATTTGTTCTGACATCAGCTGTTGACAGAAATGTCTGCTGGTGAACAACAGTCAGTGGCGGTTTTGACAAACATAAACAATTACATATGGATACAAATTTACCAAGTCAGATGTATAAAACATGCCGTGACTTAGCTGCTTTAATATTATAACAATTTTGCTTGCCAAAATGGTCGTCTCAAATTAAGAAAAGGTCTGATGTGGCAGTAAAGCTGTAAGGGTCTTTTAACTATCTTGTTACTCTATTCTCAATTCTATACAATGTTCTTTATGTTTCAACAAAAAATAAACTTAAAAATTTAAATTATTAAAAATTATTTAAAAACACAACTACCGAATCGATTAGTAAATTTCCTTGGACAACCCTTTAATAAAATTGCATGACTTTAAAGTACAAAACAAGTCAGTAGACAATTTTTGTCAAATTAAAATATTTTATCTCCTGTTTAGCCTCTTAAGGAAATGAGAAAATTGTGCGACTCTCAGTTAGAGAATTTCACTATGCTAACATTTTGGTGTATTATGGTCCTTCGAACTTAAAAATAGTATTGTGATGATGATATGCCATTACTGCTTTACTGACATATTTGATCATCCTTACAAACAGATGTCTAACTAGTTCAGAATTAATTTGTTAGCAAGCAACAGTTAAATACAAAATTTTATTTGTTTTAAACACATAAACAAATATTTTTTCCATCTAGCTTACTTAGATCCTACCTATAGGCAACTTTAATTTTCAAAAATTTTTCTTAAAATTTTGTCACTACAGTTTTACTTAAATTTATTAAATTCACACAGCTAATTTAAGGTCTTTACTATAATTAAAAAATTCAAATAGCCTTCTTTAAATCGTCTCACTCTCACAAACACAAGAATTGCAGTTGCATGTGTAAACAGCGACAAGACAAAAATGTTCTTCAGGTCTTTATAATTTTCGTGTATGATTCTGAAACAAAACAAAATGCAAGCATTTTTTCGGCGTTATTAACAAGAGAGTCAACGTTGTGTAATAAAAAGTAAAATCATTAAGTTATTTTGTTTCATTAAAGCCACTTATAAAGACAAAAATAAAGGTAAAAATGCTATATTAAACTGTAAATCGCTAAAGAGGCATTACTTTTCAACTATTGCAAAAAAAAGTAAAAATGCTAGATTAAACTATAAATCGCTAAAGAGGCATTACTTTTAAACTATTGCAAAAAAAAGTTGTTTGTATCCAACTTCTCAAACTAACGCTGTGTCAAAATTGGATTTTTCAATTCTAAAGCGTTGCTGTCGCAGTTTTTTAGTTTGCTTCATACACATTACGTTGGCAGGACAATTTTTGACTGCTAAAAACACTTGGCGCTCTTGTTTAGACTTCTCTGTTACTTATATATATTTTTTTGGCACTCACTTTCTATCTCTCCCTTTAAGTTGGCTAATATTAAAGCAAAATTTCTAAGTTATCAAAAAGTTCCTACAAATACAAAGGTCGCCTGTCTTCAGGTAACTTTTTATCTTCTTCCTTAAAAAAATTATAGAACACCCTAAATTCATGTTTTTTTTAATAATTCCCCCTTTTAGCTTGACTTATTTTAATTCCAAAAACGTTCTCATTAATTTATTTTTAATAAAATATTTTAAAAGTTTCGTTTTTTCTTTAAATTATATTGGAGTCAAGCTTCATTACAAATATGTATTAAATATCCTTTACATCCTATAGTGTTTCTTACATCCTTTTTTTGTTCCATTCAAATAGGAAAATTTGCAACATTTAACAGTTGTATAATTTTGGTGGGAACCTCCTAACTGAAACGTGTCTGTTAAAAGGAGAGCATAATTTGCTAGTGTTAAAATAAATTTTATTTCAATTTTATTTTTTTGGTATAGTGTCAAATATTAAATACTATTTAAAACAAATATTTAGCTCGTTTAAAAGAAATTTAAAAAAAAATTGTTTTTATTTTGCTACAACCCCATACTTACAAATCTTTAAAAAGCACCCTTTAAACTAACGTTTTGTTTGGCGAACTATTTAATAAAACAACAAATACTACGATTACACAATTATAAATTGTCAACTTTTAACAGCAACAATTGTTTACATACAATGTGTTAATGGCGGGTGCATGCTAGATGCAACAAATTCCATAATTTGGCCACAGTTTAGTTGCCCAAAATCATGCAAAGTTTTTTCTTTTCTTTTTGTTTAGAAACAAGTAAGATTGTCTTCCAATTATATTGAGTTTTATATAAAGTTTTTATTATTTAAACGTGTGATATGGTAAATATTAAAATCTGTGATAATTAGCAAGAACGGCTTAAGTTTCATTTAATGATTTCCTATGTAACAGAAGTTACTCAGCCCTATCGTAAATAAGAAGTGATATTTTTGTTAATTTCTCTCAAAGCGATAATTGGTGTTATGAATTCCCGTGGAGTTTTTTTCTTTTCATTGAAAAACTGTTTAAAATAAAGAGGGCTATCAATTCTCACCGAATGTGAGTAAGAAAAATATGCGAAAACATCTTTGCGGAATTTATGCACGTTAGACATTTTAGAGAAAGATGAAATTTATGTTACTATTTGTAGGTATGACATACCTCTAGGGATATGCTTATAAATTTATGGATAAATCTGATACTAACCGACAAAGTTATAGGCAAAAATAATATTGAAAATGATTATTTTTTATAAAATATATCAACTTATTGAATCTCCTAATTAATTTTTGAACATGCTAAAGACACCAGAATACAAACCGTAGCCTCCAAAATTATTGCCGTGAAAAACTAAAAAATTGCTTTAAAACTAACTGAGAAATAAGCAATATATATACAAATGCTTCGGTGTTTTTCCTAAAATTTTTAAACAAAATTTTTTTAGCTTTTGGACAACAGAGACGAAAGACTAGGAAGGGCTTGACTAGCAGAAAATAAGTTACTATAAAAAAATCCAAGATGGCCGCCACTACAAAATGGCGTAAAATCAATTTATATATGGGTTAAATCTAGTAATTAAACAAGAACCCTCTTTAACCCCCTCAATAATGGCATCAAACGAAAAGACTTTGCTGGTGGAATATACAGTAAACACTGAAAACGTTAAAATCTAAGTGGCGTCTGATACAAGATGGCGAAAAATTTTTGTACCCCATCAATATGGGTATCAAATAAAAGGCCTTAGATAATAGAATACAGTTGACTCTGTAAAAATTAAAAATCAAGTATGGGTTCTGAAATAATAAAACAAATGGCAAATAGCATGAAATCTGAAATCTAAGTCAATCTACAATGTGTACGTAATGCTAAAGGGTGTTATTAGATTCGTTACGGCCGAATATGGCACTCTTACTTATTTGAAATGATATTGCATTAACAAAAAGATAAACGAAAATTTTTAGGCTTTAAACTAAAAGCAAATTTTGGTTAAGTACCTTAAACAGGGTTATCTGAAATTTAACTTAAATTTATTCAGAAAGTTATGAAAATTTTGTTTTATTTTTCATAACCAAGTGCTCTTTATTTATAATAACGTAGTCTTACTAATATAAATTTTTTTCATGTACCTTCTGGAAAGGCAGAAACTTGTAATGTTTAACAAATTTAGGGCATTTTAAATTATTAAATAACAGTGCAATCTCGCTAAATGTGGCTTATGAAAATAAAGGCAGGATTACAAATTCTGAAATTCTGAATAGGGTATTTACAATTTAGAAAAAATCCGGTCCGCTTTGCTGGCACCAACAAAGTTTTTGCATTGAATTCATTAAGAGATAGATTTTAATATTATTTCCCACCATATGTTATACAATAATTATCATAAAAAGTATTTCATTCTCTGATTCTTACCATTTTTTGTTCTTATAAGGCAACTGATTGTAACAAGTTTAAATGAAATAGAGATTGCAGTTTGACATTCAATATATTTCTTGGTATGGGGAAGGGAGCCACCACATCCTCTTCTAAGCTCCTATAAATTTTTCGGCATAACAAGTAAACTTATATCGCGGCCAATTGCACAGAACTTAAAGCCTATAACAATTAAAGTTCTACAGATATGCCATTAAATATATATTTTCATTGTATGGGAGGTACCTCGCGCCCTCATTGGATCCCATATAATTATTAAAATGAGTTGTACAAATTTTCATTAAAATGTATAATACTAGGAGTGAAAACTCGTTACATTTACTTTTCATGAAAAAAATCATATAGTGAGTTTGTTGTATCTGATCGTTTAGATTTTTTTTTGAATAACTCAAATGAGTTCAGTAAAAGTAAAACACATAATGCAGTTGCTACGCCCATTGTTCTCTCACCCACTTTAAATATTAAAACAATTTCCGTAAACATCATTCTTCAGCTTCGTAGTTTATTAAAGAAATAGAAAAATCGGTCCAACCGGTCTCCGATTTTAGAAAAGTGTCCGTGGTAAATTTTTCGTTCTGTTATGATACACACAAAAAAAAAAGGTAAAGAAATTGATGCAGGCGTTCTTAAGTGATGCGGTTACTAACGAACGACATTATGATTTTATTTATATAGAAGATATGTCATGAAAAATATTGTCAGAATATCGCTTTATGATTCAGATTGAATGAGCTGTAACCTTAAAGCAGTCAAGTTTAACGAGGCCACACTGCATTTTCAAAACAGATCTCATCCCCATTCCATTCATATAAAAATATAAAATTTATCTTCATATTAAATAAATGCCTGCACACTTTTACGTTATATTTGATTATAAAATTTCCAAATTTAACGAAAAAAAAAACAGATCAAGATTTATCAATTTTCCCTTCATTAACTAAATATAACTAATACTCATTCACATTTCTTTACAAATTTTTGGTTAGACTTTTTTTTTATACTAAATATTTATGTTTTATACAACTGTTTTATCGTTTAGTTGCTACCAGCATTTTACAGATCCATTTAAATGTTAACAAAACTTTTTAATGTTAAATTAATTCCTCCTCCCCAACAAAAAAAAAATTGTTTAAAAACCCATAAACATCAAGCAAATAAAAATCATTAAAAACAAATAATCGTAATTTACTCGTTTCATAAATATGTATTAAAAAGAAAATAACATGTAACGAATATTAAGCGCACATCTAACGATTGAATAGAAAACAAATCCCATTAAAAATGACAAGAAATGATGAATAAAATGAATTAGTATCAATTGTTTAAAGAGGAGTTTACATGTAATTAAAAACGCTTAAGAGGCAGCATCTTTAGAATACAGTGATAGAAAAAAATAGACATCAGTGCGAAAATTTTAAAAATTACTTAATTCAATGTATATATCGAATTTTTTTACTAAATTTTTCTTTTCCTGCAGGTCCTTTTAAGATCCCTATTAAAAATTGACAAACATAAACACCGATTCCCCTGGAGTAGTGCGTGACAAAATGTAATCTTTTGTCACGCATTACTGTTGCGAAGCACTGCTGTTTCTTTATGTATCAAACATAACTGTTTATTGAGTAGGTTTTCCTTGATTATTTTTTATATCTTTTCTAAACATAATGACCATAAACTTAATGGCCACCTTCTTTTTAAGTTTTATTTATTTTTTATTTGTTTGTTTTACAAAAGACGAATTATAGGAGGAAAAAAAGTAACAACATCTATACAATAACATTAGCTTATAGAGTTACATATTTGTCTTCTGGTTTTGTTTTAATAGATTCGTGAAAATAACGTAAAAAAAAGAAAACCACAACTACTTTAGTTAGTTGTTGCAAATGCAACAAAAGCAGCAACAACAACTTTTACTACGATTTCATTTTTACAATGGGAAGAAGCAAAAACAAAAATGTAAGTAAATTTACCACTGGAAAATAAAATGTTATTTGTTTGTTTCATCTAAAATAGACGTGATTCCAAAACTGTTTTCATATCATGACCGATGATTTGTTTGATAATGGGAAATTTGAACAAAAAATTTCTTTAAAAAAATATTAATTGCGTTATTAAAAAGTGAACAACTGTCATTTGTGTATATAACCTTAAAAAACTTTTATTTAAGTAGTGAAAAATTGTCCTGATTAAAAAGTCTACATCTATGTTAGTAACAGATATCGGGGTTTTCTTAGAGAGTGATACGATTTAGAAATTAAGAAAAATTCTTAAGTGAGATAAATTTGTTTTTTATTTGAAATATGTATGTTTTTAATATAACCTAATATGTAGTAACATACCATGGTTGTGGTTAAAACATAGAATGATTGCCAGAGTATCATGCAACAATCATATTATGACTACAGGTCAAATAGTTATGCTAGGTTTGCTTTTTTCTAATGCAAAATATTGATTTTTATTTTATATTGATTGTATTCACCACAAGTTGTCCGCATATTGTGTTACCTTTTATCGTTTATTTGTATTATATATTTAATTTTTAATTTTTTGTATATTTTTTTCACTTGTCAAACTTTTAAATTAAAAAAAAAATATTATTTAAGAGGAACAGTTGAAAACAAATTATGTAAAAAAAATTAAATTGATTGCTTTGTCATCATACCTTTGTTTCAACTATTTTTTAATGAGTGTTGAAAATATTTAAATTTAGGCTTGATTTCGTTTTCAAAATTTTCTTTTATTTGTATAAAGGGTTCTAATTGTGGTCATGAAAGAATAATCTAAAAAAGGGCATATTTTTGAGTACTCTAGCCGGGTGAAATGAATTTTTGAAAACAGTAATAGTTTTTTTGTCAGCACTCTTTGTTTGTTAATATCAAATGTTTAACACCCATGTTTTTAGCTTATTGTATTCGATAACTGTTTATTATATTGCCTGTTGTCATTTTGATTCAACCACAACGAGTTTCCCTTTCCCTTTTCTTTGTTTGCGATTATTTTTCATGTTATCGCTAGTATTGTCTTGGGGGATTACTTCGTAATTCGATTTTAAACTAAAATTTTTCGAATTTTCGAATAACACAATGTTATTCGAAAATGTTTTCTTTCGAATCGAATTATGGAGTAACTCCCTGGTTTTACTTTTTTTAGATAGTGACAAAAGCAATTGATTGTTTCACAATATTTGTTTTTGGCGTAGAACACATCTTACCTTACGGTATAGGGAGTCATGTCAGATTGTTATTGTTTTAATCTTTATTTCATTGGCCGAAGGCCTCGGACAAATGTCTGCTGTTTTTTTATAACTTTATTTTTGTGTGTTAAATACTGGGGCTAAATTACGAAATTCGAATGTAAAATAATTTTTAAAATTCTTACTGAAATCTCTATATCAAAAGCACAGTAAACTTGATTATTCGAGGAAAATTTCGATAGCTTTCGAATGCCGTAATCTGCCCCCAGTATTTACAAATGTTTTCAAATCATTTATTTTGTAATAAAGTTTTAAATAATGTCCAGTTATCGATATTGAACTGCAAGTCAATAAAATGGTAATTGAATAATTTTTAAAGGCTCTCTTGTTTCACGTATAAAAAACTCTGTGTTAATGAAGAGAAACTGCTTATGTCTGTTTTTATAGTTTTTCAGGACTTAAATTTTTGAGTTTATTTTTATAAATTGATTCCCTTTTATATGAATTTCCTATATTTAGTTGAATTATTGTAAAATAAGTTTATGATATTGTTCGTTGAATAAAATAGGCAATAGGTTTTTACTGCAAGGCTGTTCAAAATGGTCAAAAATTCGCTTGAGAGTAGCTTTAACTTGAGGGACTGCAATGGTGTTTTTATCTAAATTTTATCTTATGTCGAATTAAGCTGTTATTCCGTTTTGCCACAGAATTATTTGACTTCAGAACATTATTAATTTTTTTATGTGTGGATAAATACAGGTTTTATGTATATTTTAGTATCAAATTATTACTTGCATAGAACTAAATGGAAAACCAAATTTTTCCGTTCCTTATCTTTCTGAACTACTATTTCATGCGAACTTTAACTATGCCAAATACCACACTCTTCCGTGCGTGCAGTGAGCTTAAAATGGTATACAAAAAGTTTTATCTCTACACATTAACAAAAACATTAATCAAAAGTGCCCCAAAGTATTGATTTATTCGTCCTGTGTTTGTAAACCACTGCTCTGAAAAGAAAAATCCGTTAAAAATAAATTTGGGCTTGGTTTTTCTTTAGCTGATTTTATTACTTTTTTTTAACGTTAATTTGCTTTCGACAAACACACAGCCATGAGCACTTGTATACGGCTGCATACTAAATGATAGAGTTTTTTACTTAAACGCTGAATTAATTAAGTTTTTAACTTGTATGTATGGATTTGAAAAACAACTTACATTTTACTTAACATTATTCTTTTTTTCCTTCAAAGTAAGTAACTGCTTTAAAATTGCTGTTGTTGTGTTTTGTTGGTATTTTTCTTAAGGTGTTTTTTTTTTGCTGTACATTAAGTTAAAATGGTTGTTGTTGTTGAAGTTGTTATTGAACTAATTTAGTTATAATTTAACGGTTTAACTGGGTTAGTTAATGGCAACTTTTCTTTTCGCTTATTTTTATTTTCTTTTATTTGTTTTTTTTTCGTTAATTTGTGCTAATATGCATCCTACTTGGATAGTTTTTATTTTAGAAATCCCATTAGGTTATAAGACAAGTATTCAGTAAGGAAAATTGTTGAAAAATTAATTTGAAATTAGAGAAATTTGAAAAATTCCGCATTCCTTAATGAAGACTTTTTTGAGGCGATGTCATAAACAGCCTCATTTACATATTTATGTAAAAAAGCGAATGCAACTTTTAGTTAAAAAACAATTAGTTTTTTAATAAACAAGCAAGAGCGCTATATTCGTCCGTGCCGAATCTGATAATACCCTTCACCGTCATTTAGATAGGTATAAGACCATAGCTTAGCCTAGATTTTAGATTTCATGCAATGCGCTATTTTCGTTATTATTTCCGACACCATCTTTGATTTTAAATATTTACGTAGTTAACTGTACTCTACTAGTCCAGCCCTTTCATTTGATACCCATATTGATGGGGTTAAAAAAATTCGCTCCGCCATTTTGTTTTAGACGCCTTCCTGAATTTTACACTTTTTAATAGTTTACTGTATTCTACTGGTCGAGCGCTTTTTCTTTAACACTAATATTGTGGGGGTTAAAGGGGACAAAGTCGTAGCTACTATATTTGACTCATATACATATGTATATATTCGCCAATAAATCTAGGATGCCATCTTGAACTTTTTCTTTTCATATCTAACTATATTCTAATACTCAGCCCCTTCATTCGATCCCCATATTGACTCTCTTGATTTTACAGAAACTGAAAATATCTATTTTCGTTTGTAAATTTAAGGAAAAACACCGAAGCAGTTGTACTTTGGTGCTTACATCTCAGTTGGTTTCAAACCGATTTGTTAGGTTTTCTTAAGAATAATTTCTGAGTTTAAAAATAGGCAAGAAAAAAAAAATTGTTAAAAAAAATAATTAAAATTTTTCAACTTTTCAACAAAAATTACATCGTCATACGGTTTTAAAAATTATTAAACATTCTAGGAAGGCTTGAATATTGAAATAAAGAAAAAAGGTCTAACAGATAAGGATGATGTTATGCAAAGAATGTCAAAAAACTCTTCCTAAGGACACCGAACACTTCTAGCATAAAAGCAGCTCGTAAAATTAAATGCTCTAATTTTTTATCTTGTGCAGAGGCAAAGCTAATACTGGGTTTAAGTCTTGCAAATATCAGAAAGTTTTAGATCACAATGCGGTAAAGAATTTTGAAGCAAAAGAGCTTCCAGAAAATTTGAGGTCAAATTCTATATAAAAAGAATCACCAATTAAGTGATGAGTGATGAAACTTACATACTGGCTGACGTTTTACAACCTCCGAGCTAAGATTTTTGTATGGCTGATGGAAGAGATAATGTTTAAGAATAATACCGGATAGAAAAGCAAATAAAATTCCCCAATAAGTTTTTTGTATGGCAAGTCATTTTCAGTTGTGACAAACGGGGGAAGAATATATTAGGGAATGTCTACAAAAACGACTTTTAGCTTTCTTGCAACAACACAGAGCGCCTTTATATTTCTGTCCCGATTTGGCATTATATAAAAAAAAAAAAATATTTTAGTGGTATTCAAATAATAATGTCAATTATGTACACCGGGATCCAAAACCAGCCAACCGTTCAGAACTTTGAAAAAAAAAACAATTAAAGAACACAGGAAAGGCTTCGCATGATGTGGCCAATTTAAAAGGTTACGAAAGCAACTATAAAATTTTTAATGGAAGGATTTCTGTAAAAAGTGAGCAACTTTATAAACACCAGCTAATGAGCTTATATTTTATGAATTTGTACAATATTTGAATAAATTTACGTATTTTTGAAAATTTTTATATTTAACGGTTTTAAATTTATTCAACTTAATAGAAGTATAATTTTTTACTGGCTCACTTTTTAAGGTACTTTTCTTATGAATATGTTTCCAATAAGGTAAGGTACGTATTGATAGACTGTGATGGCCAAATCCATCCGATTTTGAGTCAGAGCTTTTCCTACATCCGAACAAATTTCAACTTAACCAGACGATGAAATTTGGTGACCATAGTTTATATTCCTAAAAATAAAACTACGAGGTATGAACACACATGTTCCATTTTATCTCACTATTGTCTTTGTAATTTTCAAAATTTTTTATTAAGTCAGTAATTTTCTATATTTATAACAAGAAGTGTACATTTTGACGTCGCCACTAACTGCGGAAGTGGGTCGAACGATTTGAACAAAAATTTCAGCGTACGTTGGGGTTAATCTAAAGATGGCTTATGTGAAGTTTGCATAAAATCGGCCCAGTCATATGTCATTTAGATTTTATTATATATATTCCCGTACAAATATATACAAAATGCTCACCGTTTGTCATATTAAGATTTTTTATTGTCACCTAAAAAGTTACTAAACTATGGGCCATTATTACAACTTGCCGACAAAGTTATTGTTAATAAAAGGTAACTTTTGTTAACGTGAGCAATAAACTGACCATTAAGTATTTTTCGTTATTACAACCTGCCTGTAAAATAAATTGTATTTATTTTAAAGTATGGCAGCACCAGAGCAAATACTGAACAAATTTATTAGTTCTTTAAACCAAAGTGGCAACGACAAGCAAATAGTAAACAATTCCCTTATACTGTAGAAAATATGGTAACTTTTAATTATAAACCTCACGTTAAAAGTTAAAGGTAGAGTGATCTTCGCTTTTACTTATCAAACACTTTTAGGTTAAAGTGAAGTTGTAATAACGAAAAACTAGTTATCTGTCCGATAACTTCCTAACTTTAGTTATCGGTAAGTTATAATAATGGCCCTATGTATCGTAATGTCTTATGTGTACAATGACATTCGTTCTTTCTAATTAGAATGTTGAGCTGCATCTTTTCAGTCGATGTTTCGATCGTAATTTTATTTGCGCACTGATCATTAGATTTTTCACTTGCTATGTATATGCCTCCATTGTATCATAGGTATGTGTTGTTGTTGTTATTAGAACGGTACTTTTATGCAAATAATTAAATTTTTGATTCACTAAAGACATTCGGCTCTTTTATTTTATAGTGGAAATTTTTGCTTTAAGGTGACAAAACAAAAAAGTTTAAGGCGAAACAACGATTTCTCTTCAACCACCTTGGAGGCAAAACAACGCTTGCCAGGTCACCTAATATATGTATACATACATACATATATTGTACTCATACATACATATACACAAGTTTTAATATAAAATTTTGAATATAATTTTCATAATAAATTAACATCAGCCGTTTTTTAACACATTTTCGCAATCACGGCAGTTCTTATACATTACAAAAAAATACTTAATTGAATTAAAAATTTATATTAAAAAAACTAACTGTTTAGTAAAAAACAAAACTGGAAAAAATCATGTGTGTTTTTAAAGAAATTAAAAATTTGTTTTTCTTACCCGTAAAAGCAACTACCTTCAGTTTTTTCAATCACTTTTTGTTTAGCTGCAAAAACTATGCCAGTTTATATTAAATTTCAAAATAATGTAAAATAGACTTTTTTGGTAGTTAGTGGCAAAAAGTCTTAAATTACATTCATTAAACAGTCCTTGAATGGCTTAAACAAGTCAACAGTAACACAAACAAGAAAAAACAACTTCATTAAAAAAGTTTAATTACCCCATACGCAATTAAACACGTCCAGCAACAACTTAATAAAAAGAATCAAATTACAAACCAGTTCAGCTGAATTGAAATTATTTGTATTAAAATGCTTAAACAACAACAGTTAGTACATATAATGACATGAAATTTCATTGTTTTCATAAATGGTTTGTTGTGCATACCTACATATGTATGTAAAAGCATACATAATACATACATACATATTATAAAAAAAATATTTTGTATAGAAATTACAAAACTCCCCAATGTTCTTGCTCTGTACTACTATATAAGTATAATGGTAATCACAGTACTATAGCGAACGAGCAATAAAAATTTTATAGATAAATTTTCTTGTGAAAATTTCTAAAATTCCATTATAAAATGTAACAAGTTAAGAGCACTATATTCGGCTGTGCCGATTTGTGACTTTTATAGCACAAAATTTATTATTTTGTTATCAACAGTAATCGCTATGGAATAATATCTTTATACCAAAATATGTATCACTTTCTTTGTATAACTTCGATATGCTAGTAAAACATTTTCGTAAATTTAGTCTTTCAATAAAAGTGGGCGTTAAAGTAGGCGTGTCAATATAGTTTTTGCTAATAGATACAACTTAGGTATTCCTCTTTTATTCCAAAAACTTTGTCCATAAATAAATTATATAAATTTATTATAAAGTGAAATATAGGAGGTAGGCGTTAATGTGAGCGTGTCGCTAAAATACCAATCACATTGACTAGAAAGCTGTATGTACGAAATTTCATTATCGTCTTATTTTGTCGGTTTTATGAGCTTTTAAATTTCATTGACAGTAGATTACGTGAAAAGTGGGGGATAAAGTAGGCGTGTCAAAGTAGTTTCTGCTAATAAATTTAACTTAGATATTCCATATAAGTATAGAGTCCTTTATTCTTCCAAAATCTTTATTCATAGAGAATTACATAAATTTGAGATAAAGCGTTATATTGGAGGTGGGCGTGTCACACTTATTTTCCGTTAGTACAAAGTCTTTGACCAAAAAGCAATGCTCAGAATCATACATCCAATTTTGTCAGTTTTATTAGGTTTTAAATTTTAAATATACCGAAAAATAAACTATGCGGTATAAATTTTCGTAGATTTTGATCTAGAACTCCTTTGCTAATGCATAGATTTAAGCAATTTTCAGGGAAAAATATTGTTTTACTCAGGGAATGTGCATTCGAAAATTCATGGCTGTACGTTAATACGTTTGGACACAATTGCATTTTATTCGAAGTTGGAAAGATTTACTCTTGCATTTCGATTTATGACTGTGTTCCTAATATTCCGATTTAGCCCATTTTCAATACCAAACAAGCCTTGTGTATAAGAAATATTCTGGACAAATTTGAGCCCCCTACCTTTTTCGGTCCAACCTCTATCGTGTTTTCAACAGACGGACGGATATAGCTAGATCGTCATAAAATGAAACCCCGATTCAGAACATATATACTTTATGGGGCTTAAAATGGATATTTCGACGTGTTGCAAACAGAATGACAAAATGAATGTTACATGTCGTACCCTGAATTAAATCAAACGGTTAGAATACTGCCCTCTTTGTCGATAACTTTTTTATCAATGTTTTAAAAAAAAAGAAATTAATTGAACAAACATTTAATTGTTCTAAAACTTTTATATTTAATGAGAAAGTCGCCAAATTAATTAAATGTTAAACATTTCTGTTCTATTTTGCTGATTATAAAGGTAGCATTTTCTAAGGGCGCAGGTGACCTTTGAAAAGTGTTATACAATAAAAGGGCAGCATTGTTCGTTAGAAAAGAAAACACCATAAAAGTTACTATTTCAAACTAATAGGTAGCAAAAAAACTGTGTTACATTTTTTTATTCACACAAGACTTTAGTATAGGGTATTCTAGATGCGTTATAGCTGATTGTAGATTTCTAAGACAAAGACGAATAATGTTAAACATATTTTGAGTATTCAAATTTATAGTTGAGTTGGGGTCATGCACTTCACTCAATGGCCATTTTTGTTTTGTTGTTGTTGTTGCCAACAAAACACCACAAACCGCAATATAAGGCCAGTTCTGCAGTTGGCAAAGAAAAACTCAGGCACACATACTCTGTATTGTAATTGCGTTCGTATATTATGGACGTTAATGCGTTTGTTAATCTTAAACTCTATGTGTGACGGCTAAGATACTCCCCGTACCGTATATTTCTTAAAATAAGTAGTTAAACTTTTTTCACTTTATTACACGTTAAAGTACACTCACACACAGCCATGTAAACACACGTTTGTATTCTTGTAAGTAAATTGACACCATCGGTAAAGTACTGTATTGCTGCATGTAGCAATAATTTTCTACTGCATGTGCATGTCAAAAATTATATGTTGCTACAAAAAAAAAAAAAATAAAAACGTCCGTCATTCACTTAATTTCCATATTGTTGAGGAGTAAAACATTAAAATTATTCATTATCATTATCAAATTTTTTTCATTTATGCATAAATACTTTTGAAAGACCTTTTTATGCAAATGTTGTCGTCTGTGATTGTTGTTGGTTTGATCAGCATAACCATTAAAAGAGTGTTTACAGCACAGCTGTGTCTATTGTTGACCAAGAAGTCTATTCATTTAAAGCACTTAAAGCTTAAGAGAGGAATTTTAATAATTGTTATTTGAATATGGATGACTTCATGAAAGAAAGAAAGAGGAAAATAACATACAGATATTGATATTTTTTTATTTTTTTTATCTCTATATTAATAAAAATTACGTGTATGTTCGTAATCGACAAACTCAAAAACTACTGGACCGATTTTGACCAAATTTTATGCATGCTCTATGGGCCGTGAGGATGTTTCTGTGTAGTTTAAAGTTCGTCCGACAGATGGCGCAATACTAGGTTTTTTCTGTGTTTTGCCCGATAGAAATTAGCGCGACAACCCTGTGCTCTGTTTCGCTGGGGCCAGCCACGCGGACCGGGCTCAGCTAGTAAGAATAAAGAGTAGTTTGTTAGAGGTATAGATTTTTTTTAATAAATCACAACGAGTTTAATGGCCTCAGTCATTGTGCCTTATGAATGTAATACTGGCGTTACAATTTTGCACTTTTTTGAGCATACCTGGTCTTATTTCGTCACTAGTGTCTCAAATATTGGCTTTTTAATGCTTAATCGTTGCTGGTTTATCGTCATAGACCAGAGATTTGACGTGACCCCACTAAGAGAAGCCCTAAGGTGTCAAATCACACAAAGAAGGAGGAGGCAAATTCACAGGTCCATTTATTGAGATTATTTGGCTTTTCAACGTGATGGTTTCACGCGCTGTATGGCATGCTACGCCATCTTGGTGGAACCATTCCTGCTTCAAATAATTTGCAATGACGTAAAAAAAAAACAAAATCACGAGATCGAATTGCTGAGACATTCTTCGGATCGATAAATTCGAGTTTTCTGTCACACTTGCGCCCACGATTTCTTCTTTTCGCACGTTACGAGTTCGATTTGGTTTATAATTATCCAGAGGGGTAAATGTGGTCATGAATCGATTCCTCTTTTTGCGTATTATCTGCTCACTAGGACAGTTTTGCGCACCGCAAACTTGCAGGGTACTACAGTTTGGGTGAACAGAGCGCAAATTTAGAAACTAATTTCCACGTTTTGTATACGTGGTTCTGGTTTTGGTCTTTGCAGGGAAATTTGCAAAAGTATACTAATAAAAAACAGTCTTACTCATTTTATTAGTATGACAGCTAGTTTTACAATTATCCCTATCGAAAGTTATATAACTCTTATAAATACCTCCTTATTATTTGTTATATAAGATAAAATAAATTTTTTAAGATTTCGTAGGTATATATGGAATAACCCATATTTGTTTGAATTTGAATACCCAAAATTAAGTAAATACTTTTGACTAAGAATTTTTTTTTTTTTTTACAAAAATGAAGTTCCCCTTAAACCAAAATATTTTTTTCTAAACATCAAAAGAATCTATTTTTTCTTTTGTGTTTCAATCATTCTTATCGATTTTTTTCAAAGCAAAAATTAAAAAAAAAACTCACAATAAAGTATGATTTTTTTCCATTGTTCTTTATTACGGTAATTAATATTAAATTACTTTAGTTCGTTTGAGTATAATGTTTTGCAATTTATGTCGGTTCATAAAGCAGACCTCCATGCTTTGTTCTTTTTTATTTATATTTTTTCTTAAAAATACGCATTGTTTTGTCTTTAATTATTTAATTATTAAAAGGTAGAATTTCATGTATTATTTTATATTCAGCTGTAATAAAGATCTTAATATACATACAATCAAGCTTAAAAAAGTTATTGCGATGATTGATTAATCTGAATACTGGGTTTAATTTATAAAGAATTTTTTAAGATCAAAATCTATCTATTTCAGTGTGTTGTGAATTTATTTGATGATTTCATGATCGCAATGTTTTATATCAATAGATAGGAAGTTTTTTCGTAAAAAGTGGTCTTCAATTAGACCGACAATGCCAATCTGCGGTGTTCATGTTGTTTTGCTTTGGTGCTGTTTTTTACATAGTCACTGCTGCTAACAAAACGAGTAATAAAAACATTTTAAAATAGAAATTATTTTTATTGTCTGAAACTCTGTTTTATGGTTCTAAACAACACGAGGTGGAAGCTAAATATGCAAAAAAAAACAATTTTATTAATTAAGATATTAAAAAAATACATCGTAGGACTTACAGTGTACTACCGCCTTAGGTCCCGTTGTGGCATCATGTGCCTATTAAAGCGTTTGTCCCATGTTCCCTGGCTGTTATCGTGTTTTTCCAACAAAGGTTGACCAATAATTTGACATCCTTGTCATCAAAGCTTCTACTGAATTTATTATAAGGAATATTTAACCTTTAGACATGTGTTAAAGTCGAATTTTTAATAATGAACGCTTTAGGGTGCCTTAGGTTCACTTTAGGCAGATTTGTTGCCTTTGTATGGCAATAAAATAAAATTTATATCAATTGAGTTGTTCACATCTAAAATCTTTTGAATTTATAATGATGCTGACATTCGCAACTGCATCAGTTTTGATACCTATACAATAATCACCAATGAATATCTCTCTATCTTCTCGAGAGACATCTGACAATATCGGACAATTTTCGTTTTGATGTGCACACTCTCCAGGGATCTAATATTCCCCTGGATATCCCTATTCGGTATTCCACGATACTTAATTAATTTTGCAGCTAATTTTACAGTTATTATTTCTGCCTGAATTATCTTACTATGATCTGGCAGCCACACTGTACTTTAGAACTGCTTAAAGTTTGAGAGGGCTGCTTCAGTAAACAAATTCAATTATCAGGTGGTAGTAATTCTACAACAAATACAATATTAAAAAAACAACATGCTTTTTTATTGTTGCTTTTAGTTGCCGATATGTCACATGGTTTTGTTTGTGTTTTTATTTTAATAGATGCGCGGGAAAAAGAAAAAAAACATAAATAATATTTGACAACACAGCCAGTATTTATGCAAAGAAAAACGTAGATCAGCTGCGTTGTCAACACCACCTGATAAATAAATTCGCCTTGGATGGATCCCATGAGATTGCGAGAGAATGCAAAGCAATGGATTTCTGGCCCTCAGAATTTAATTTTTTGAATTTTGATATGGAACTTAGACTTAAAGTCGAGCAATTTCCAAGTTAGGTGAACTTAACGTGCCTAGAGAAATAAGTAGATTTTAGAGGATAACATCAATTTTTGAAAAAACAAAACTTCTCTTCGGCGAAGATGCGAGATTTTTTGATAAATCGTAAAACTAATAAGCAAAGTTCACGTGTCGTTATATTTTTTTTTTTATAAAAAACTGATCTCAAGCTTGATAACTAAAACAACTATTGATATAAATAAAAAAGATCGAAGACATTTACTTCATATTCAAAGTGCACGTATATTGGAAGACGCCAAACCATACTAGAAGACGCCAAACCATACTAGATTGATTAGGTGGTATCCACAAAAATCCACTTGTTGTTGCAAATCTTTGAGCTGATGACAGTCGGTATTTTTTTTTTTTTTCAAAAATAAAGTAAGGGCATGATGAACAAGCGCTTTAAATCACTTAACTAAAAGGATATAAACTACACGATATTGCAGGAAGAGAGTACATGTCACACAAGAAAATCTAAAATTAAAAAATTATGCCTAGACGATTTGCAAGTTGAATTGAATTAGAGTTTTTAAGGGATCTTGATCTTCTGTTGCATTTTTATCTTCAAAAGATGGCAATTACACTTCAACTTAGTGTTTTTACGTCAACGCTCAATGTTAGTCGTAACTATGCAGCAGAGTTAAAAATTTTACTTTTCAGATCTGTGTCTTTATGCGAATTTTTATATAATATTCTACACATTATGTCACACATGCGACTTCAAAACAAAAAAAAAAAAACAAATTTTGTTGATATCACACACAGCTGAAAACAACGTACCGAAAATTCTCATTCTTAGCCTCACACCTGCGCCGACAACTAATTAAAAAAAACCAAACTTTTTCATAAATGTTTCCAGTTAAAAGCGAATCCGACTACAAATTGTGTCTAAATTTATTGTGTTTTAAATTTAGTGAGTGTAATTTTTTTGTGCCAGTAGCAATCCGATTATTAAAAATGGAGCGCTTTACGAAAGAACAACGTCTTATAAACCAAAAACAATTTTTGAGCTCAAATCCGAGATCCAACGCGTCATCTATGAGATACAACCAATGAAAATATCATGAAAAGATCTATGGCCTGTCATCAGAGTCGTAGGGTCTATTTGCGGATATTTTATTCTATATTTAATCGGAACACGTCTTCTTTACAATCCAATAAAAAAAGTCACAACTATCCTTAAATATACAAGCTTATATTCTATAATGAAAAAGTGCCTTCTTGCTGAGACACCCTTTACATATACTTATAAGTAAGTCTTTAATTAATGCTTAATCCTAAGAATTATAAAAAGATTAATTTCAAATAAAGGCCATAATTATAACTTTATTAGAGGCAATTCAAAAATTTCTTATATAATTTTTTCTATCTAAAACAAAATTTTTAATTTTAATCCTCAACTTTCTCCAAATCAAATCATATAAACTTTTAGCATCTAGTATTTTAAAATAAAAAATTTTAAAACTAAAAACATATTTAAATTGTTAAAAAAAGGTCATAAAGATAATATTACAGCACATTTATTAAATAAAAAATGAAGAGAAAAAATATTACAGAAATGCACAGAAATCATAAAGCATGCAATAAAACAATAAATTTAAAATTCAAAAATAACCAGAAGCTAAAAACGTAAGAAAAATTTAAATTGACCATAGAGACTATTATGACCTCGTCTTTAAAACAAAAACGGATGTGAGAGAGGAAAAAAAACAACTTATAAATGGGTAAACTAAGATTAGCTAACCATTAATTGGGGAATTTGATACAACTTTAGAAAGAAATTGGCAAAAAAAAAAAGGTCAATAATTTTCAAAGACGCGTGTCAGTTGTAAAAGTAGGAAAAATAACGGCTTTAATAACAACAACAAAACGATGCCAACTCTCTTCACAATTTAGCCAATAATGTATTTAGTAATAACAATAACAATTGAGATGATCATGAGGATGACGACGATGGTTATGTTGGTGGTGATGGTTGTGGTAGTGGTAGTAATCACTTGTAATCGTATTTTTGTGGTTTATTCGGCACTTAAAGGCAAAAACAGCTTTAGCAGCATGATTTTTTTTCTCTCTCTACTTATTAACACAAAAACAAAACACCTGTTAAACAAAAAAAAAAAACAAACTTACTAAATAGGGAATGATGCAGACATCCAATCGTCTGTCCATCCAGCTGAACAATCCATCGCGTACTATTTATTGATTAAATCTGAAAAAAAAACTTTTGTTAACGAACTCTTTACTAACGGTTGACTTAGTATGGATTACTTGATTTGGTAACTTTTATTTGAGAAAATTGATTTACGGAACTCCCAAGAGTTATGACCACTATTTATACCTACTTAACAGTGGCCTGAGTTAAGGACAAATTACCGAAACAACATAAAACGTTTCATTAATAAAACTTAAAATGTTTGTTTCTCTCGTCCTCTCTCCCTCTTCTACTAAATTAAAAAGCCGGGCAAATAGAAAAAGTAAAAGTTTAAGTGTTTAAGGCAAGTAACTCCTTACAACAGTGTAGCAACTTAAAGCCAAACTTAAGCTCAACTCTGTTGATGACCACTAGATAAACCTTTTTCTTCATTTTTTAGTTTTTAGAAGCTTTTTTGTTTTTGTTTTATCTCCACAAACGTGATTTGCTACTAGCATTTTATTACAATTTTTCCACTTACTCTTTAAGAGCCTGGAAGTTTGTTGAAATAGAAAAAAAAGTCTGACTGACGAACTGACAGTTACAAAACACCAGCAATGAATGGCGTTATAATTTAAGCTCATTAGTACATTTATTATTTTTACTTCTTGGCTAAAAGTTGGAGGGATAAAAAAGAAACAAGCTATAGATAAATTGTTGCCTCCATTGATGCATGGTGATAATGGCGTATTTAGAAAGGAAGTTTGATAATGATTTTTGTACGGTAGTTTAAAATATAAAAAAAAAAATATTAGATTAAAATTTTTAAGGAGTTATAACAAAAAACATTATGCAATGTAATAAAAATATGTATTTATAAAAAAAAATATGATCTTGGAATCATTTAACAAAAGTTCAATTGTTTAATGCACAACCTCGTATTGTATTCTGTATCGTCTATTCAAATACAGTTTTGGTTTATTTACTTGTGAACACAATCTCTGTTGTATCAGTTGTATCGTTGTATTGCTAAGTGTCAATTGATATAAAACGTCAGGTAGATAAAAATCAGGAATGATAAAGTTGATCAAATCTTTCTTCTGCTGCGCTACAAAAAATATTTTAAAACTATTTTTAATATAAATTGTTAGCAAAGATAAAATTCAACAAAACCATTTATGTTAAGGGTGTACAAAGTGTCATAAAGTCATAAGTTCAAAAAAATTTTTTTTTTAATTTAAAGGTATTGTATTGTTTATTGTAAAATTTTTAGACATTATGGCAATACGACACTTAGAACACACTTGTGAATTGGCCAATTATATATAACTTATATTACATATATAAACAACAACAAAATGCTACAAATATTATTTTTTCAATTTGCAAAAAAAATTAATTTTCCATCCCTGTATGAATCCAATAGCACCTTAAAAACATATGGAATGTAATTGTTTTGTTATAAAAAATGTTATAATGGAAATTACAAACAACAAGCGTACAATACTGTAAACACATGCAATAACAATAGCTTGTATCACCATTCATCTGATATGATATACGTACATAATAAAAAATAAAAAAAAAATTGAAAAAAAAATTGAAAAAAAAAATTTACAAAAAAAATTTACAAAAAAAAAATTTTTTTTGGCTCAGCTGGGATTCGATACCACGTTACTCTAACCAGTATACTACGTTTGTATTTATGTATGTTGTTGTTGTGAAAAAAAACGAGGTGGTCGTGGTCAGTTGCTTACGTACCGATGTTTCTGATTTTCAATACCGATCTACTCCCGAATATTTCTGATATTTTAATACCTCACCCGGGTCCAGACTATGTCGGGGATGTTGATTTCAACATACACACGGACAGACTGACAGAGCTTAATCGACTCTCGTATTCATAAGCTTTCAGAAAATATATACTTTATGGGGTCAGAAATGAAAATTGTAAAAATTCAACATTTAATAATTATTTAACAAAAATAGTGGTCACGCTTATTTGAGCATTTATTTGCCAAATGTGACCGTAGCTTAAGACTTAAAATAATCAAAAGTAAAATTGTTTTGTTGTTCTTTTAATGCAAGAAAATGATTTGTACTCAACATTAAACAAAATCGTAATAATAATCTTTATCTTTATATTCAAATATACGATAATCATCTTTTTGTCACCTTAGGTTTGCTAGCAACTCTCAATATTAGAGAGAAAAAAATCCAAAATTATTAAAATGCAATGTAATATGACACCCTGCTTGTACAAGGTTTCACATTAATGTTTTTTACAGTTTGTTTTTTTTTTTCATTTTAATTTTAAAAAGGTTTTTTTTTCTAAATAAAAAAATGTCACACGTATTGCAAGTACAATATTTTTTAGAAAAATATTTTAAAAATAAATGTTTAAACTTAAACGTGATATAACTCTTCTTAAAATTTTTAGGACTAAATCAAGAAACAAAATACGTTTGCAACTTTAAGCAAAATCGCTATAGACAAATCAAGGTTTATATTTAAAATGAATGCATTAACTTTAAATACTGTCATTATTCGATTTTGATTGTTCTTATTTTGCGTTGCACAAAACTGCAAATACACATGGCTTAATATTTAAATATATAGATGACTACGACTACATAACTACAGGACTACAAAAGCCTTTGGCTACAATCGTCTTGCATTCAGTAACTTAATTATAATGGAAATGAAAGCTCTTGATATTGCTGTAGAAATAAGACTTGTGCCAAAAAAAGAGTGCCCTTTAGACGTATACCCCTTTTTTTTTAATAAAACATGAAATTAAATAGGCCTATCAGCTCACCAATTTGATGCCTTTAAATATTTTGAAATAATTTCTGGAATATGGCCTCCTGCTGGTACAACTTTTTCGAGTATTAATTCAAGTTTTCTGTCACACTCGCGTCTACAGCGGCCATAGCTTCTGTGAGCAAGTAACGGGTTTAATTTGGATAAATATTATCCGAAGGAGTAAATATGGTAATTAATCGATCCAAAGTATTACATGTTACCTGCTCAGATGGACAAATATGCCCATTATAAACTTTACGAAGTGCTGTATAAATTTGGGGAACAGACCGCCAATTTTGAAAACAAATTTTCACGGTTTGGAAACAGTGTCTTGCTATTATTCTTTAAAAAGTTTCTAACACACTTCGTTAGTACAATTGAAAGTTTAATAGCTCAAAAAAAGACTTCACAAAAATATGTGTATTTTAGTTTTGCCAAATTGTGGTCAGCAGCCTGCCGGCATCTACACACATATCGTCGTTCGTAAATTGCTGTGTTCTATATGTATAGGTTTTATGTCACATAGAACACAATAATATACGAGCAACGATATGTGCTTTAAGTAGTAGTGTACAAAATGTATTAATGTATGTATTATTATTTTTAATGTCATAAAATTAGAATTAGATGTACGATTTTGAAATTTAGCAAAAATATAGATTTTGATTAATATTACTGTTATAATAATTTCCACCTCCCATATAAAAATTTTTCTTAAATTTCTATAATTTCTCTATGGACAAATATTTAAGAAGAATTAGGGTTTCTATATTGCAATATTTAAGTTAAATATTGCAATATTAAAGTTATTTCGTTGGCAGAAATTACTTTGACATGTTCACTTCTCAACAATATTGTGATAAAAAAAATTGTTTATTAAATCTTAGTATCGAAAAATAAAAATTACATCTGCAGTAGCGAGGCAACGACGCGTCGCGCCTCCTGTAACGTAAATACCTTTATCTTCATCTTGTTTAATTTTCTCTTCTGTTTCATTGCGTTAAAACAAAAAAAAAAAAAAAAAAATATTGGGTGTTAGTTGTAAGTTTAAAAAATTTACTGAAAATATGGTAACATTGTTGTCCTATACGTATTGTAGACACCAATTTGTTTAGAAGATTATTTTACCCTGTTTGATAATTAAGTTTCGTAGGAATAGCATTTTTTATCGTTATCAATCACATCTCATTTGCTAATCAAACTGTTTAAGATATTGAAACCAGAATTAAAATTACTTATGACATAGCAAATTATACCCATTTTTTTATAATCGACCTATATTCGGGCCCAGCTTTCCACAAAAGATATGCTCCAAAAAAAACTCAATTGACGTAGATATATGTGACCTTCTCCGAGACAAAAGGGACTTAGTTTGTCGAAAAACGAGTTTGGTCTTAAGAGTGAATTCTGGTACCTAAAAGGCTGTAGAATAAGATGAAATGAATTACATTTCTGATAAAAATTTATTTACCCCATAAAAACATACAAAACGAACTTGGTTGGGAAAATCGATGAAAATGAGAAAAACATTAATTTTTTTTTAAATACCTCACCACATAGGCATGACGTCAGCAAAGTCGGCACCCAATCATAACTAACCATATCAAATCGCATCTCCCAACTGAAGGTGTGTTCACAGTGATAATGCGTTATGAAACTTTAAATGCGTTTTTCTCAAAACTTCGTTTTCACACACTAGGTCACTTTTCTCGGAGAAGGTCATACATCTATTTTAAAAATATATTTAAATTATTGGAGTCATAATAAAAATGCAACTAAATTTTTTTTTTTAATTGTGGTATAGGGTTAAATACGGTCGGGCTTTACCGACTATAAATTTCTTACTTTCCTTTCCGTTTGAAATATGAGAAGAGTTCTAAGTAATCTTTAAAATAGTCTTTTTAAATATTTTGTCAGTATGTGTATTTGTGGGTCTTATTCCATTATATATTTTTACATTTTTATTATTGTTGCTATTTAGTAAACCAAATCAAGACAACATGCTATTGTTGCCGACTTTGTAGGTCAAGCGTTTTTAACAACAATCGGGGTAAGAATATAATTCCATCAAAAGACTAGGATAAGTAAAGAAAGAAGTCTGTACTACATTAAATACCTGTAAAGTATACAATAAATCTAGTATTAAGAATAGAAATAAGATAAACATAATGATGCATTTATGTCTGGATGCATGCATACATACAAATGTAATATTTAAAAGTATTTATGTGTGCGCTGTTATCTATGTGTCGCCTGAAGTGACAACAAATGTCTGTGTATATATTTCTTAGCGTGTCTGTCTGTCTGCCTGCCAGCCTGCTTGTTCATCTGTATGTTCTTTTCCATTCATTAGTTTGTAATGAATGAATATGCATCAACATACATATTTCTGCCACTTGGTTACAATTTGTTTAAACTGTTTGTTCACAGTTTCCTAAAAACAAAATCTTTTGTTTTCTTCTTTTTATTGAAAAAAACTTTCATTTGTAACAATATTTTTTTTTGAGCAGAGATAAACATCAGATGCATTAGAAGAATGTGTAGTAGACAGTTCACACATTTGTATTTTAAACTTGGTTTAAGTTGACTGCTGACATGATTTCCTTTTGGCCTTTTTTACTTATTTGTCAGAATTGTTTTCATACTTATTAAATTTTGCAGCATTTAGTCATGTTTAGTTAGTATTCAGATATTTTTGTACATAGTATGGTGAAAATTCTTGCTCACTGCAGGCATACATACAGACATATGTCATGCAACACGATATTAGTTCATACATACTTACATAAATATGTATGATGAGAGACAATAAAACATGAGGAATCAGATTTTTTTTCTTCTTAATAAATTCAAAAAATAAAAACTGAAGTAGCAAATCATTACAGTTGAAAAACTTTCCCTATTGTTCTCTCTTTAGAAAAAGAAAAAAAAAATCAGTACGTTCTGCCATAGTCGTGATCATGTAAAAAGTTTTTTTTTCACTTTTTGTTGAATTGTTTTTAATGTTATTGCTGTGTTGCAAATATGTGAATATGTTTGTGGCATCAATTTGTTGTTGCTTAGTAAGTAGTTGTATGTTCGTTCCAGTAAAATTAAATAAATCAAGTAAAGAACTTATTTTTGTTTTACCAGCAAACACATCTGGTTGTCGGCTGTAATGGCAAATAATGCGGATGTTTCACGTACATATGCATTTTCAATTTAATTTTTTTTGTTTGTTTTTATGTTTATGTTACTCGTATAAAACATTCACTTTTCTTTAGAAGAATAATATTGCATTTCATGTTTGTTTCACTTTGGTCTTACCACATGTTGGAAGGATTTTTTGGTTTCGTGCAGTTTTAGCCTAATGGATACACATTCTTTTAAAACTTGCTCGAAATTTCTTTTCCACTAAATTCAATAGCAAAGTAGCGCCATCTGTAGCAAATTGAAATAGGATTTGAGAACTTATGGTAAGGTCAAATTTCTAACATATTAAATGCTGTTTTAAAAGAATTTATTTAACATTTAATACACGCAAAAAAATCTAAGAGCAACATACTATGAATTGTATGATTGTGGTTAAAACATATAATGTTTGCACGTTATCTGTTTTATGTTGAATTAAAGTTTTATGCAATAATCATTTTATGTTTACAAATGAGATAGGCAGTCTGTGCTTGTTTTTATAGCAAATTTTTCTTTGTTGCTGTTAGTAAATATTGATTGTTCTTATCATTTTAACTAAAAAATTTATACTAATAATTCTCTTACATTTAATCGCTTAATTTAAATTTATTCAGCAAGAAGAACAGTTGAAAACAAATGATTATTAAAAAAATCTTAGCTTGATTGCTATGTAACCCTACTGTTGTTTCATCTAACATTTAGCGATTACAGTCGTGTCTGGATATAGTGAACTAATTTTTGCTAGGCTTGTTCATAGTATCCAGGTTGATCTCTATATTAAGATTGAAATTTTTGTTCAAAAACTCGTTTTATTTACTAAAAATACATACATGTAAATGCAATAGCTGATTAAAAACAATTTGTACAAAAAAGGAAATATATGTACATATGCATTTAAGTTTAATAAAATAATTGTTGTTGAAGTTGTTTTCAAAATTTTGTTCACTATTAGAGTTTTTCACTATTTAGAGAACTCCATGCAAAAATTTTGGTGCTCACTATATGGAGGTGTTCACTATATATCCAGACACGACTGTATTTTTAAGTTTAAATCATGTTATTTTTGCGAAGACATCATACTATTTTTGTCAACATATTTTTGTAAATCATACTATTTTTGAAGGGCACCCATATCGAATTTTTCATAAAAAGTAAACATTAAATATTGTAATTAAATAAAATAATAAAAATAATAAAAACCGCTTGATTATCGTGTTTAAATAAATGATAAAATAGAATAAAAATAACTATTGATCGCTTTCGATAGTCAAATATTGTTATAGAGAATATAATATGATCGTCGTAGCCATAGTTTTTCTTTAAGTATGTGCGCAAATATAATAGCATGAAAGGGCGAAAGCTAACAAAGAAAGAAAATTTAAATATTTTATTTACATGTGTCAAAAAATTTAGTTTTTATGATTTTATGTTTTGATCTTATATCTGGAGTACCTATATTCTTTCTTATATTTTTTTTATCTTTATTTTGATCTTTGTAGACTATATGTGCCAATTTCAGCAAAAAATTGTTTTTAACCCCATCTTTTTTATTTTTATGCTCTCTAACTCATGTTCGGCGCACAATTGGGACGAACGACGAATTTCGCCCAACACGACGAACTCTTCGGTAAAAATTCGCTGTGCAAATTCGTCGTGTGAAGCACAACAACGACGAAAAAGTAACATCTTTTATAGTTGATAAAATTTTTAAGTGTTTGTGCAAAGAAAAAACAAAAATAATCGAAGAATTTAATTTTTTGTGAAACTTAACAAAACAATAAATATAATTTCTGTAATAATAAAAACTTGTTTACGTATAAGCAAACGTTTGCAAAGAATGTCGTGTGTTGGTGCATTAAACAATAATAAAAATTTTGCTTGTGTATAACAGCTAATAGTGTGACCATATGAAAAAAAGATCACTTAATAAACTTAAACATTTGGAAAAACACAAATGTTTTAAAATAAAAAATAAAACAATTGTTAAAGTAAAAACTAACTTTATTTTCTTAAAAAGTTGAGAAGTAAACCCAAATTTAATAAAAAATGGTCACCTCGTACCATTTTGTTCGTCTTTCGCCGGCGTAAGAAATAGAAATAAATCTAAAAAGCCGCGTATAGCGAACTTCGACTGACGCCACAATTGTATGCATTCTCATATACACAAATGTGTTTTATTTTTGATGACGAATATTCGCGACGAAAAATTCGTCGTTCGTCCCAATTGTGCGCCTAGCATCAGTCGTCCATGAAACAGCGACGAGTGTACATGCTTAGCGGCTATGTTGATACAGTGCGTAAAAAAATTATGATGGAATGAAAAAAAATATTTTATTCTTAAAAAGTCAAATTTAAAACTGCAAGATATATTGACAATTTTCCATTTTAACAAATTAATAAATTCTGTGTGTACTGCATTTTTATTAGTTTTTTACACTAAAAAAAAAATGTCTTGTACAAAATTTTAATTGAAATCTTTACGCTTATTTTTTTCTTTTGACTAAAAAATAGCAAATTCAGTTTGAACTGCATTATTTTGCATTTGGAAAAACCAAAACAATTTTTTGTGACTAAATTTTGATAAAAATCTGGGAGCTTAATTTTCATAGCACTGTACATTAAAATTCTCTACCAATACGGCTGCAAAATATTTTTGGGCATCTATGATCTAGAGATTAATAAAGTTTTCTATTAATTCCTTCTATTTATCTTGTTGTGAAATCCCGGATAATTAAAAAAATCTTCACTTTCCCAGGAAACTGAAAAAAAAATCCCATAAAACTAGTTGAAATAGACCTCTCAATCAACATAACCATATAGAAAGAATACTTCCACAGTTGTTAGTACAGCAGACATTTTAAAGGCTTGTTGTGACTTTTAAAACACTTTATGCAGTTTCTTGCTGTAAGAACTACATCTCAACCTTCTGAAGGAACGCACTGCATTTAAAAAGAGTCTTAAAATGTTTTTTATTGTGTACTTATTCATAGATTTTGTATTATTTTCAAAATGCTAACTACCAGCATTTTTTCGAATTAAATTTATATTTATTAAATTTTAATGTGAACCATTTTTTATTTTGGCTTAAGTTCATTTGTTCTTTTTATTTAATTTTATAATTCAAATTAAATTAAATTGTAACTATTTTAGGAATATTCTTTCTAAAAATTATTTCCGATATTAGCCGAGTGGAATGCATTTTCGAAATCAGCTACGATTTCATCATCAGCACTCTTTATCGGTATACTACTATGTAACTTAAAATTCCTATTTATGTTACAATTGAATGAAATTTGAATTAGTGAATCTTAGTATTAATTTTCATATTTTGTTGAATATTTAATTTCACCTATCAAATGACAATTCATAATTCAACATGTTCATATTCTTCTTTATTCGTAATACATTTTTCGTTATGTCATTTGATAGGTGAAATTAAATATTCAACAAAATATGAAAATTAATACTAAGATTCACTAATTCAAATTTCATTCAATTGTAACATAAATAGGAATTTTAAGTTACATAGTAGTATACCGATAAAGAGTGCTGATGATGAAATCGTAGCTGATTTCGAAAATGCATTCCACTCGGCTAATATCGGAAATAATTTTTAGAAAGAATATTCCTAAAATGGTTACAATTTAATTTAATTTGAATTATAAAATTAAATAAAAAGAACAAATGAACTTAAGCCAAAATAAAAAATGGTTCACATTAAAATTTAATATATAGAAAAAAGTTCGAATAAAATATAAATATATATTTATATTTATTTATTATAGAAATTGTTATTAATAGTGATCTCTTTTTTCTCTCTCTCTCTTTACAGGTAAGCCTTTAATTTTAATAACAGCTATAGAAAAATTATTTCATCCAGTTTAAAATTATTAAATACAAATTGTGTAAGTATAAGATGAAAGAAAATATGATTGAAGCAAGCTTTTTCGAATTTCTCTCTAACTCGGGCACAGCCTTATTTGACGTTCTTATTTATTTTTCCTTAAATGAATCATAAGTTGTTTACTTTGTTAACGATATAATGAAAAATATTTTTCTATTTATAATTTACTTCACAGAGAGTATTTCGTTACCGTAATATAGAATAGCCCTACACGCAAAGAAAAAATATGGTTGTGGTAACCATAATCGAAGAGCAAAATACTATGATTGAATTGTATGATTATGTTTAAAATCATAATGGTTACCAGTTATCATTATTATGTTAAATTAAAGTATCATTCAATAATCATATATATGACTTCAATTGAAATTTACAATCTTTGCTGTTTTACGGCAGATTATTGTCTTTTGCTGCAACATACACATATTTATTGTACTTACCAATTTAATTGCAATTTTTATACCAATATTTTTTTACATTTTCTCGTTTATTTTTAAATTTTCTTTAATTTTTCAAAATTTTTGTTCCTTTTTTGACATCTCAAACTTTTAAAATAATAAAAATTTATTCAGCAAGAAGAAGAACAATTGAAATCAAATTATTATTAAAAAAATCATAGCTTGATTATTTTGCAATCATACTGTTATCTCACTTATTATTTAATGATTATTTGTAATTTTTAATGCTTTTGAATATAATGTTATTTTTGTCAAATTAATTTTTTTAAATCATACTATTTTTATATGATTACCATTTTGAAATTTTTATGGAAAGTAATCATTAAATGATACAATTCAAACAAATGCTTGATTATCGTGACAAAATATATGATGAAATGAAACAAAAATTACTATTACTTGTTTTTGACAACCAAATATTGTTTTAGAAAAAATAATATGCCCGTCGTGATCATATCGTAACCATGGTTTTTCTTTGTGTGTAACTAAGGTACAAAAAGGCTTGAGTTAGGGCCTTTCTATATTAAAGTAATTATATAAATTTTTGTCATTCCGTGTGAAATTTCTGCAATATTCATTTTTAACCTCATATACGATTATACGAAGGCTTATAAATAGGGGAGTCAATTAAGCATTGTCCGTCTGTCCGTGTGTATGTTGAAATCAGTTTTTGCGAGTCCCTTAACATCGCCAAGACCTGTGTAAGGTATCAAAATAACAGAAATGTTCGGGAGCAAAGGGGTATTGAAAATTAGCAAGACTGCCTCATAGCTTTCCGAGATATGAGCAAACAAACACTAGTGCCTCCGTTTTTCCCTTTATTTTACAACAGAAATTAAAATTTTTCAGCCCTAGAATAATTTATAGATACGCTTGTGACTATGGTTACCTTCAGAGATATTCTAAAAAATTTTGTATAAATCGGTCACTAATCTACAAAGTTATAGGTAAACATTATTTGTAAAAATACATATTTTTTGAATATTTCAAACTTTTCAAGAATCCGTAGAATTAGCAATTAATTGTAATTAAAATGAATAAATCAGTTTGAAACAAACTGAGATATAAGCACTGAAATACTACTTTTTTGGTGTTTTTCCTAAAATTTACAAACTGGAATTTATTTTGTTCAGATTCTTTACCACCAAAAGAGCCAATAAGGACATCAAATTATAGGGTCGACTAGTAAGTAAAAAGGTAAAAATCCATAATGCCGAATATGTCAGTCAAATGTAGTAGTTACGGCTTTGTCTCATTTTAACCCCGCAATATTGTTACCAAATTTAAAGAATTGACTAGTAGAATGCAGTAAACTATTAAAAACAAGGCAAAATCCATGATGGCGTCTGAAACAAAATGGCGAAGAAATTTTTTTAACTCCATCAATATGGGTATCAAATTGAATTGTTGGCCAAGTGAAATACAGTTAACAGAGCTAAAAAATTCAAAATCAAAGATGGCGTCGAAAATAAAGCAAATATCGTATAACACACAATCTGAAATCTAGGCTGTGGTCATTATACATTATACATAATGGTGAAGGGTATTTTTAGATTCGGCACGCCCGAATATAGCACTCTTACTTGTTTACACTTTTTGTTTTCTTAATTACAGTTTGTTTGGATTGTGTTTAAAATAACTTGAAATATTCTTTAGTTTTTACACCGCTCCTAGCCACTTCGCAGACAGAAACCCAAACTTTCTTACCTAGTTTAGTCTAGGCTTTAAAACTCTAACAGCCTTTTGGAGAATATTTGGATTGTTTAAATATGATCTGAAGCAGTTGTCTTTAGTACTTCAATCGAAGCTAATAAACTTATAAATTTTTTTAATCTTATAAGACGCTTTATAGTGACACTTTCTTATTGTTAACTTCCTCCTATGTGTTTAGGAGATTATGTAAACGTTGCCATTAATTTCAATTTATTCTAATTTACTATAGCTTCTAACCATTTCAGATATTATTTATAATTTAATTTTCATTTCCCTTCTTCTTTAACTACTGCATATTGTAGTTCCCCCCTTTTAAGATCTAGACAGGTGCCAATGACTTTAGTCATGTATGCAAAACAGTTATATGTTGATAAAAGTATTACAAAATCACATACACACACACACACTTTATTGCATTTTTACTTGAAATGTCTGCTTTGATGTCATGACAAATTATCATCAAGATGCACCCTTGACTTAATGCCGAAAGGAAGCCAACAAACATTAGGAGAAAAATGGAAAGAAACACGAAAACATTTTACAAGACATTGTAGTTGGTGTCGGGGGTTTTATTTGCTACGAAATATATAGAAAACTATTAAAGTTTGTTTGTGATTTAAGTGTTTTTATTAAAAAAAAAAAAAAAAAAAAAAAAAAAAAAAAGAAAGTGCTTTTCAAGACACTGTATTGTGGCTGCCGCTTCTTCCTGAGTGCATTATTTCTCGCCTTTAAGCAAATAATCAATTTTGTACACATTTAAATTGTAGGAAAGCAACATTTTTTAGTACTTTTCTTTTTTTAATTTTTATCTGTGATTATCTCTTAAAGCAACAAAAGTAACATTATTTCGTTGTTTTTATATTTATTTTTCTTTCCTCGATTTTTTTAAAACGAGCATAATTTTCACCCACACATTACTGCACGAAACCGTACATTTATTCTTCTGTAATCATGTATGTACTCACTTTCATTCATATTAGTTTGAGGCACATTGAAGCTATAAAATTTAATGCATCACACTTGATCTATCTCTCCATCCATTTAAACATCACCATCGTCGTCAGTCAGTCACTCACTTCGAAAACACATAAAAGCACTCGAAGAGTGAGGAATTTGTTTACAGAAAGGGTTAAAGTGTTATCACTATGCCACTTGTAGTGTTTGAATTGTAGGAGAAGACAAAAAAAAATCCTAAAGTACAGTAGACACACAAGAAACAAAAGTAAAAACATTATTGTCGACCAAGCCCACTCATATTATATTCTACACCTGCTGTCGGAAAGGTGACGAAAATGCTATGGGGTGAACCAAATCTTGAGAAGTCGAAAGCCAACATATGGTATTTACTGTAGTAACAGGTAACACGAAGCTGATAACTTATTTAGCTCTCATACTTATGACTTTTGGATGAGACGACATGTAGAGCATGTGAATAAGAGGATGAGACTTTGGAATACTTTCTTTGTCAATGTCCTGCATTTGGGCGCATTAGACTTTAACGTGGTTACTATGTTGATCTTGGAATATCTAAGGAATTCAAATTGTAAATCCCTAAGCAAATACATTAAAGAGACTAGGTTCTTGACATCGTCGAAATTTTAACTGAGCTTGGGATTATTATGGCACAACATGCCAATTGAGCATATACCTGTCATAGGCTTGAACTTTTAATTGCAACTTGTAGTTTAATTATGAATATATATTACCACTACCGTCAGCTTAAAAAACTCAGTGATTTGTGGTCTTTGACTAATATCGACTGATTTCTAACTCGACTGAGTTCCGAGCTATCACAAGCGTGTGATCAATACTGTACCTACTGTACTGTATTCCTTTTTCATCTTTTACTTTGTTGGATGAATTTTCAATGTCCTGTCACCAAAGCTGTCAAACGGTTTAGGGTACTACGATTGCAGACCTCTTGGGTGGGTTCCTATGACCTAAAAGAACAAAAGGGTTTTGTTTTGCAATGTCCTATTTATAAATCAAGAATGAGACAAGCTCATATTCAAGTTGTGAACATCTAAAGACAACATGAGTTTTAAGCCATCAAGCATAATCGGAAGCGAGGATGCTGATAAACTCTCAAAAATTTAATTATTTTTAAACACTATAACCAATCTTTTCGGAATTGATAAAATTAACTAGAAGCTTAGGAAGTAGAAGAATTTTTCAGGAGCAGACAAAATTCCGTTGTGACTAAATCTTGAGAGAATGTAAAATTGACCAGGCCAACAGTCCGAGGATTAACTAGTGTAATAACAAGTCATACAGAATTGAGAACTCGTACAGCTCACATGGTACTATTAAATAGCATAAATAATATGCTGAGCATGCGTTGAAAGGTTCAAGGGAAATGAAAATAGTATCATTGCTAATGCTTTGCGTTTAGACATATTAGATATGAAAGCTTAAACGTATTCACTATGTCAAACTTAAAATTATTTAAGGCTTCGGTTTAAAATTCTCTAAGGAATTATATCGAGAGGATTAGTTCGTTGACGAAATAGTAGAATTTTTTGCTTAATAAAACTTATGCATTATTTAGGAGAACTTTATTTCATAAAACGCTTAACATGACAAATCGTTGTAAGTGCAGTCTTCTCTTTGCACACACGTCGTCTGCCCCTGTTTTTAAACCTCTTTCCTCTCTACTTATTTACTTTGTAAGCATAATACGAGCCTACCTTCCGTACAACTTACTGCCGGTTTACATAAGGCGGAAAGACGAAGGGGCGAATTCTTATTTGATTGATCTTTTTTTGCTACAAACATCAGCAAAAGCAAACACTAACAAAGACCACCAGTCGGTTGTGGCGAAATAAAGCAAATTTTTTCTCACGCATCGAACTTGCAACATGCCAAAGCTCTTTGGCAAGTTCCTTTTTTCTATTTTTACTATCAGCTATTTTTTTTTAAGCCCACTGTTTGTGTACAATACTTTGCCTAGTGTCAAATAAAAATGTGCCTTGATCAGTAGTAGTGTTTATAGTTTAAGTAGAAGTTAAAAGTCTCGTAGATCAGCGTCACCATATTTTTGCATATTGTTGACATTAAACAATGGTTAAAGTTAATGTTCAGACTTAGTAAGCAAATCAGTGGTTCCCAAAAGAAAAAATTTAGTAAGCAAATCAGTGGTTCCCAAAAGAAACAACTTAGCGATAAAACTCACAATTAAAGTACAATAGATAAAAAAATAAACTTTAAAATTAAGAATTGTATAATTGTTTTTTTTATTAAACATTTGGCGATAAATTTCCAATAGTAAAAAAAATTTAGTTAAATTTTTTTCTATACGTAAAAGGAAAGTGTCTAAGAATAGTTTGGGCATCACTGGCTTAAATTTTTTTAGTGAAGATTCATGGGAAATTTTTCTTTAAATCAATGCTTGCTTAGTTTAAAAGTCGACCCCCTCCTATTTATTAATCAAAAGTACACAAAAAGTTTCAATGTTGCTTTTTTATAAAAATGTTAAATTCCTTAAAATCTTTTTCGTTTTTTTTTATGGTTAAAATATGTTGTTTCTCATATTGCATATTATTTATTTTCATGTTTAAATATTAGTTTTTAATTTTTGTTTATTTTTGTAACTTTTTTTTAGCCAACAATAACCTTCAAATCATTATTATTATTATTATAACAATTTTTATTACAACTTTTTATCATGTAAATGTTTTGCGGCGACAAAGTTAAAAACTTTATTACCTCGTTGGGTTTGGGTTTTGGTTACACTTGGACTCAGCCTGGTTAGTAAACAGCAGTAACTATTTACGTCTATGTTTGCTGCAGCTTGTTATGGAGTAATAAAAACAACAAACAAAAATTGTAATTGTTGTTACTACAAGTACATGAGGAGTATTTAACTTAAGCTTTAGAAAAGCATGCAACAACATATTTTTAAGTTCATTGTTAAAATTTAAAAATAGAAAAAATACCGGAAAATAAAGGGATGAATACATAATGATTTTAAAAAGTGCTACATCTATCTTCTATCTATATATATAAAAGTAAAACTCTGTGTGTGTGTTAGCTATAGACTCCGAAACCGTAAAACCGATCGGACACAAACTTTGGCAAGTTGTTGTACACATTCCTGGGAGTGTTTATGGGTGGCAAAAAGCGGGCGGGGCTACGCCCATAAAAAAATAAGTTATCAGTTTTAGCTACTTGCACTTGACCAATTTTCCTGAAACTTTGCACACATATTGATCTGTCATGACTATATAATTTCGTGATTAGAAAAGTGGGTGGGGTCACGCCCATAAAAAAGTTATAATTTTGAGGGACTTGCACTGGACCGATTCTTCTGAAACTTTGCACACATATTGAGCTGTCATGACTATACAGTTTCGTGATTAGAAAAGTGGGCAGTGCCACGCTCATAAAAAATAAGTTATCATTTTTAGCTTCTTGCACTTGATCGATTTTTCTGAAACTTTGCACACATTTTGAGCTGTCATGACTATATAATTTCGTGATTAGAAAAGTAGGCAGGGCCACGTCCATAAAAAAATAAGTTATCAGTTTTAGCTACTTGCACTTGATCGATTTTTCTGAAACTTTGCACACATTTTGAGCTGTCATGACTATATAATTTCGTGATTAGAAAAGTGGGCGGGGCCACGCCCATAAAAAATAAGTTATCAGTTTTAGCTACTTGCACTTGACCGATTTTCCTGAAACTTTGCACACATATTGAGCTGTCATGACTATACAACTTCGTGATTAGAAAAGTGGGCGGGGCCACCGCCATAAAAAAGTTTTAATTTTGAGGTACTTGCACTGGACCGATTTTTCTCAAACTTTGCCCACATATTGAGCTGTCATGACTATACAGTTTCGTGATTAGAAAATTGGGCAGTGCCACGCCCATAAAAAAGTTATAATTTTCAGCTACTTGAACTTCACCGATTTTACTGAAACTTTGCACACATATTGAGCTGTCGTGATTAGAAAAGTGGGTAGGGCCACGCCCTTTAAAAAAAATATTATTTATGTGACGGCAACTACATCGTCAGGGAACTCGTTCCGAAGACCCAATTTTCAATTATTCTATCCAGCATTGCTTCCAATATGTCACGAATTCCATTTCTACTTGAATTTTTTTTTAAGTCTTGATTTATAACTGGCCTATAATTAAAAATTATTACTTGAAATACCTCCAAAAAACAACTCCAGTAGTATGATATCAACAATTTAGGCGGCTAGTATTAACCCATGAATTCCTCATTAACTGTGTAGGGTGTTTTCCTTGAAAACTTTAAAATTAACTCAAATATACCTGCAATGCCATGTAGTTTCTACTTTTTTCACGTTTCGTATCCAACTAATTCCTTTCTCTTTGTCATTTAAAACCAACTAAATTGAGTTAAAAATATTTGAAACTGAGGCAATACGAAATCGAACATAACGTCCACCACACCTCAACATTAGTTTAATTTTTAAAACTCTTTTCTGTTTTTTTTTTTTCTTTAGCACGATTTTTCAAGTTCTTTGAACGTTTTTTATTTTTTATTTTAAACAGAATTTTTTGGCTAACAAACTCGTGACTAATCAGCATAAATGCTGTTAAAAGAAAACCCAAAACGAATTGCAATCATTTTTTCTTCAAATTTTTTTTATTTTTTTTTCATTTAAATTGAAATCTAAATCATTCGTCGTATGCAAATGTTGTTCAGCTTTTTTTTATATCCTTAAGATTTGAAAAATAGCAAAAACTGTTACGAGTATTATTGTTATTATTATTTGAAATGTATTTTTTTTCTTTTTCATTCACTCGATTTTGTAGTATTATGATTATTATTTTGGCAATTTTTAAATTATGACTTGGTAATGATATTTTTTTTTCCATCTACTTGCTACAATTTTACCATTTGGTGCATGAAGCTCACCCACATTCTAAAAGAGATTGTAAATTTGAATTGTTTTTAGTTTTTCGTTTGTTTTTTTTTTTCAAATTCAATTAGTTTATAGAAATAATTTTAGTTGATACGGTTTAAATAACTAAGATTGTATTTGAAGTTTTTAGAGTTAAACAGTAATTTAAATATAGCGAACTGAAGATTAAAATTATAGCAATGGGTAATGGAGAAAAAAATGTGTCAACTTCATAACATTGCTTGCAAATTAATCCTTTATGGAATGGACATAACAAAAACAAAACTGGACTGGTAATAAGTATCAAGCTGTAGGGAAATCGTGTTTAAAATTTAATTACGATTTATTTCTGGTTTTCTCAAAACAAGTACAAGCACATCTTCTGATTAATTCAATCTCATTTATACTTGATTGAATCTGTTTCTAAGCTAATAATTCTTAAAAACAAACTTTTTTCGGCATTAAGACATACGTACTTGACGCATTCGTTCTGATATCAAGCATTTTGTACCTGGTATAAGAATATCCGTACTTACCGCACTTCCAACCAGTCTGGCCAGATTTTAAAAAAATATAAAGCTAAATCAAGTTTAAAATATAGCTAAAAAAAAAGCTAAAAAAAAATACATAAAAGCCAAAAAATTAAGCTACATTTTTGTATTGCTTTTCAATTATATAAATTCATTATTCGTATAATAAGTAACATATTACATACTATGTAAAAATCTTTTTTTTAGGAATGAGTCAAAATTTAACAAGTCATGGAAATCGAAATCGATCAAATTTTGAAAACTCTCTCATATTCAAAGTTCATAAAAATATTTCCTTTTATATACCTCATACTTTTAAGACCACTTTACTATACTTAAACTCCTTTTGAAATCAGGAAAAGCTGCGTCCGTTTTTACAAAAATTCAATTGAAAATATTCGTCGAACTCAATTTCACATGATTTCGGTTTTCAAGACATGGCCGTACATTTTAAACCAGTAACAAAATCAAACTGTATTCATTGAACAAAAATATCTTCATTAGCATTAAATTCAAAATACATATGTATGTGTTTACGAACATTTTTGAGTTCCTTTTGAAAATGGTTGGTCAATCAAAAAGAAGTACCTTTTCGCATTTTTTGGTACTTTTTATATATTCTAGTTTTACGAAAATAAGTACTATGGATCCAAGTTAAGATAGAAAATTTATTGGGTATTAAAAAAGGTACTCTCTCCGATTATTTTGATGCTTTCGTATTTTCTACGTTTATAAAGCTGGAATTTGGAAATTAATGACTATTTATTTGAAGTAAGACTGAAAGCGATATCTGAGAACTTTCTTGTATTATTTATTGTACTTTTTGTATTTACTATAATTTTTAAAGTAGAAACTTTTGATCTGAGGTTAGACTCAAAATATTTGGTATACCGAAAATGTACTTTTTGGGACAAAACAAAATAAATTCTAAATTGGGAATAAATAAAAATAAATTTCTCTTTTTTTACTGATTCTCAAACACTGGTTGACAGCGATTTAACAAACTACCAGATGAACAATTTTTATATCGTTATGCAAGTGAAAATAATTATTAACTTCCTAAACAATCACTCTAAAGCAGTAATTGCCACACCCACACAACTATAAGTTATGATCGTACATTAATGTAAACATGTGTGAAGACAGACTGAACCATATTTCTCATTGAAATCTGAGTATGTATTTGTGTCATTTATTTTACTCAGATAAGAAATAAGACTGTTATATTAGGCTGTGCCGACATCGGTATAATTACCGCATCGTAACATATTCTAGATTTCGGATTTAATGTTATACATTATTTTGCTTTATTAGTCCCGTCGCTATCTTAGATTTTGAATTTTTTCATAGTTTACTGTCTTCCATTTTGTTTAATACCCAATAAGGTTAAGAAAAAAATTATCCGCCATTTTGTTTCGGACTCCATCCATTACACTTTAATATAGTTTAGGGCAATCAACTAGTCAAACAATTACTCTATTTAACCCATATATTTCCATTTTATTCACGAACCTTTGGATTTTAACTATTTCATTATTTACTGTATTCCTTTCGTTTGATACCAATAGTGAGGGGAATATTTACTGTATTCCACTGGCTAATTCTTTTCGTTTGATACCAATAGAGAGGGGGTTGAAGGGAGTACACTTTTAAATACTAGATTTGACCCAGAAATAAATTTATTGTACCCCATTTTGTAGTGACGGCCATTGATTTGAAATTTGTATTGTGTATTTTATTTAAGTGGTCCTTTCATTTGACACCCATTCATTCGACCCTGTCTATTATCTGCAAGCTGAAAAAATATATTTTCGTTTGTAAATTTTCTAAAAAAAACACCGAAGAAGTTGTACTTCAGTGTTTACATGTCAGTTAGTTTCAAGCCGATTTCTTAGTTTTCATCAAACGTAGTTTTTTAAACTATTGAATGTTATTTGATGTTTTTAGCGTGTCCACAAGTTGATAAGGAGTTTATAAACTTGATATATTTAAAAAAAATGTGACCGATTGAACAACTTTTTTAAATATCTGAGGACTGAAAATGGAAAAAAAATGTGGGAAAACAGCAGAGGCAGTCATGGTTATTTGCTGATATATCTCAGTAAGTTATGTAGCAATTCAGCTGCTTTACAATAGCGATTCATTTCCGAATATTTCCAAAAGACTGATAACGCAAACCGGTCTGTGCAACATGAGGGGCTTCCAAGAGTTAATTTCAACCAACAGACGGACATTGTTTAATCGACTCCCCAATTTATGATTTGCTAGAAAATATTTATTTTAAGCAGTCCAAAATTAATATTGTAGAAATAACAAATGGAATGATGACGCTATGAATACCCTTGGTACCACAAATGAAGGGTATATAAAAAAGAAGAAGACTAACTGCCAATTAACGCTGTATAATCAGACGACAAAAATATTTTTTTGATATTATCAGTGAATACCATTTTTTCGGAAATTTTTCTTTACACAGAAAAAAATAAGTTAGAATTTCAATCACGAAATTAATATTATTAATTAAAATTTTATTTGATTTTGCTGCAATAAATAAAAATAATATCTACTATTAATTAAATGAAAATTAATTTATAAAATATTTACTAAAACATCAATTAAAATATTTAATTTGTGTGATTGAGTTCCAAATATTTAAACATTAAAATATCCAGACATTTATAATATTAGTTTGACGGTACATACATAAATATGCCTGCAAATTGGTTACTTTTGACATTTTTTAATTTTTAATTTTTTTATATTTTTAAACTGACAGAAATTTTGTTTTGGATTTCAAAAGCATTTATTAATAATTAAAAGAATTTATTTATATAAAATAAAAATATAATTAAATATTAAAAATAAATCAGGCATGTTATAAGTTAACAATTTCTAGCAATAATTTTTTCTGTGTATAATCCAAATCAAGACATAACTTAACTGGAACTTGGTTACGATTAGTAAGAGTAAGGAATGAGAATGTTGCGGGAGTAATATAAAATATATAAAATTACCAAACTCTGATCTTTTTTTACTAAATTTATTTATTTTTTTTCTTTAACCTTCTGTCCCGCTTCAATATACAAGTTTGACCCACGAGGTTCTTTGAGGCCCAATTTGGCAAGTTGATTTGTGTTATTGTGAACTATTTGCTATCCAGTTTCCCTTTTTGCATTTTTGGCTCTTGGTGTTGAATTTTTTTGTGCTGTCATAGTCAAAAACATCCTTATTTTGCTTCAGTTTTTTTAACAATCATTGAACCCAAGCATGGCGGCTTTTGAAGAAACTTTTTCATAATTTGTTTGATATAACATAGTGGTCACATGTATTACTTGCCCGCAAAAAAAGACATGCAAAAGAAATAGTTTGTTTGAGTTCAACCCATGATTAGGTGGTTCAATTTAGGTGAATTTTATTATTTTTTACATTAACGTGGCATTGGAGAGCAAGTGTTTATATGAATATAATAACAAAATTCACTTCATTCTAATAAGTGCATGGAATACATGCACTGTAGATGAAAAGAAACCCATGTTTCATGAGTTAATAATGTTTGTTTACATGAATTGTTGAAGATTTTTCGCATTCATTTATGCATGTATTTTGATGCACATCATGAAAGGTTAACTATTTTGAATTTGGAAAAGGCATTCTTCATGCCTCCTTTGGCACTTATGAATTTGAAGTCATGAAGTCATTGAACTATTGCAAAATTTTTTTGCTGGGTATTGTTCAAATAAGGAAAATGTTAACAATAACGATAAATGTGATCAGAAAAAAAGCTTTTAAAGTGTGACCAGATTTTTTACGAACAGTGATTTATTGTATTTACGAATAACAGTTTGGCAGCAAACATATCTTCCCAGCCAAACATTGAGGAAGTAGTTCTTATACAATAATATTTTTCTATTTTTTTAAAGTTTAAAGTGTTTTTATTGACTTTCATTTAGAAGCTTATAAGTTAATTACGAACTTAATGCATTAATTAAGCGTTTAAAACTAATTCACATACTTAAACATTTCTTAAAACGATTTAAAGTCTGTGTCAGTAAAAAAGCTTTAAAAGCCATTAAATCAAGGCTAGTAACCGAAACGAATTACCGTGTATGCATTAAAAATTATTATTTCTTTATCGAAAATGGTATTTAAAGTCACATCAAGGTACAGTAAAACTAAATGCTGTGTTAAATATATTGGCTGTATTATAATTAAATTAACCAGAAAATTATTTAACAAAACCCAACCAAAACGCTCGTAAACAAAACATTTTAATAAATATTTCGTTTTTTATTTAATGTGACAAATAGTAGCTACTAAATACTTTTGTTTAGCATTTAAATTTATGACAATTTTTAACAAAGACTACGTATTAGTAACACAAAAAGCGATTACAAATATTTTATCTTTAATTAGTTCATTTAAAATTCATATACAATTAATAAATATTAAGGCATCAATAAAGCATTAAATTTAATAGTATTAATGAAAACAAATAAATAAATTAGCTAATTAATTTTAACACTGAAATAAAGCATCTTTAATTCAACTTACAGGCTATTCTCATGTAAATGAATCAAAAAAAAAAAAAATGATCAAACATTGAAAATGAATTATTTGCTTTAATTTAAAGTAAATTTAAAGTTTTATGTATTTGGGCCAAACTACCTCAAGTGTTAAAAAATCTTATAATACCAATTTTGTATCACTTCTGAAAAGTAGGTGGGTAAGACTGATGCAAAGTTACCCTAACACCCTCAACCGGAGACCATTACGGTCCATTGTGACGCCTTAATATATAAATAAAGAGAAGAATAGAATAAGAGTAGAAATAGTTAGAATAGACGAGAAAGAGAAGCTGACCAGTCTAAAATCTCGGCGGGAATCGAACCCGCAACCAAACTAGCAGACCAGCACACTACTGACTAGTCCACCTGGGCACCTTCTAAAAAGTACAGTATGCGGGATTTACAACAGATCGCGTATCCTTGGAAACGCGTTTTTTTTATTTAAAAATATTGAATTTTGCGCCAGCTTATTGTTATATGCAAAGAGATTTGCTTTGTTTCTCAAAATTTTAAAAAAAGAGTCGCTGAAGCACTATAATTCCTCGCAGAAGATTACAGGTCCAACGTGCCAGAGATTGTTTTTGTGATCCAGAATTGGTGCTTTTTATCACAGAAGACAAAGATCGCCCAGGTCAGCCGAAAATAGTTTGAAGGCCAATCATTGGAAGCACTACTGAGTAAAGATTGTTAACAAATTCATTGCGACTTACCCAAGCGGTAATTTTAAAATGTTCGCGAGCATCAGAATCCATCCAAATCAGGGAAATTAGGGACCATACCCAACGGAGTAGAGTAAAGCCATATGAGATAACTCAGTAGAGCGTTTAGTCTAACCTTAGATATCTTAGATAAGTTATGCCTGTCTAGGATTCTGTGTCTCTTGACAGCCATGGCAGGATATTCGCATAGAAGGCGGAAACCCGATTCCTCATTCTCCAAATCTGGACAGCTGTGACAATGGTCGCTTGAGGGAATTCCGTGTCTTCTGGAATGTTTGCCTGATACCGAGTCACCCGTCAATACCGCCAGCAACCTCGAGATGTCTTTTAAACTTCGGGCCTTTAAGTTTCATTGTACGCCTGAAATTAAAAATAACCACTTAAGCTTAGCCACTCTACATGTACCCTGTCAACGTCACTGTTCGGCTTTTTCAAGAAAGTTTCTGAAAATCTTGCTTTTGACATTCCCCAAGAGAAACGCTAATGCATTTTAGTTGGATATATACGCTAATACGCCCGCTCGATTCCATAGTAGCCTTTTTGCGTCAGTCTGTTGATCCAGCATTAATAACTCTTTCCTGCATTAACCGACTAATATAGACGTGGTAGTGTATGATCTGAGTGACAAGAGTGCAGCCTGATTGCCGACAAAAATACCAATGTTCCCGTGAATATTCATGCCTCCCAGATAGCGAGTATTTTAGCCTGAAATACGTTGCATTCATCCGGTAGACAGAAAGAGACGTCTATCCCTACTTTGTCTACAAACTAGAACTATCTGTACAAATCCTGTTGTCAAAGTTGCCTACAAGCTCACCCCTATTCCATACACTCCTAAAAGGAATTATAATTTAAAACAACCTAAAAAATTTATAATCACAAGGTTCGTTTAACATTGAAGGCAGCCTGGCCAAAATTTCCGCATGGCCAGCGTAAACAGTGACGTATAAACGTATAAACTGCCTACATATAAACGTAGTTTATGCTCAATTGAACAATGTTATTCTCTGGCACTATGTAAGGACTGCGTTGCAACAAAATTGTTCAAAAAATCTGCTGAACCCTTAATTTAAAGGTAAAAATAAAAACTGCTATTTTGCTATTTTTTTTTTTTACAAAATTTTTAAAATTTTCTAGTACCCTTTTGATTAAAACATGAAAGGAATTCATCTTTGGCGACTTTTTTGTTGCCTTACATTGTCTTTTGGGCAAAGCCTAGTAGCTTTCAAATGGTCTGAGTTCTGCACAGTTTAATTGGTTTGCTTTGCGAGACATCGAAAGCACATTAATCGCCTGTGTTCTGTATTCCGAGTGAAATTAAAACACTTGGAATTGCCATTGTAGTGTTATTGTGTATAACAACAATTTCAATGCAGAACACAGGCGAATATTTTAATTCCTCTTTAACGCCGCCTTGTTTAAATGGCAAGATGCGAGTTTGGGCCAAAAGAAAATAGACATTTCAAGCTGTGTAACAAAATCCTTTAATCGCCTATCCAAAGTCTCCTTAAAGTATAAATTTCCTAATTTATTGCACCTATCGTTACGAAAGACCTGCTCCTCTCACCACAAGTGCAGTTAGCTAACCATAAAAGAGATTTTTAGGAAACTTAAGTTTTCTCTTTGTCTTAAATTTGTAGTCCACATGGCTCCGTGAGTCTTCAATGTAACTGGATGCTGTGAGAAGTCAACTACAATATTTCTGTCAGAATCTTGCAAGTGATACTTGAACTTCTGTAGAACTCTGGAACTTTTTGTTTACAAATGGGTTTCGCAATGATTTTTTTAACTTTCAAATCCCTTGACGTTTTGAATCGAATAAAAGCTTCTACTGGGAAAGTTTAATATATACAATTTTCTTGCATAAAAGGAAAACAACTATTTTTTTGAACGCAGTCTTTATGTATATGTTGTCCTAATATCCAAACTTAAGATCAGGGGCCGAATTACGGCATTCGAACGTGATCGAAATTTTAAAATTCTTATTAGAATCTCTATACCTAAAGCACAGCGAACTCGATCGTTCGAGTAAAATTTCGATCAAAATCGAATGCCGTAATTCGGCCCAGGATTTTTTAAACAAAAATGTATTAAAAATATGATAGAATATGAACATAAAGAAAAATGTTATTTGATAAGATAAAAAAAATAAAGTTATTTTATTTCATTAATTTTTTTAAAGATATCAGATATTCATAAAAAATTTCCTTGTGAATGTTATTTTTAAGCCGGAAAAAATTTACGAAAGTGTTAACTATCAAACATACTGTCATATTGCGCACACTTTTTGAAATTTTTGATCAGTATACTCCGGCAAATGATAATGGATGGATAGACGCTTACACAACGCTACCAAATTAACTTTGAAAATCATTCACAGACACACAACTTTGTAGTGAGCCTCACAACAGATCCTACAGCCTTTATTCATTGTTTTATTGAAATAAAAGTTTGGCTATAAATTAATTTTCACAAATGGAATTTTCAATTGGCCTCCAAGATCGTGCTATTATTGCCTGTAGTGTTCGTGTAATTTGTGGCCCATAATTACACATACGGAATGCGCTTCGTTCAACCGCGGAGGCCATGTGCCCTAAATTGTTTTCAAATGTTAACTCCGGGTATTGATTGATCTTTCGAATAAACTTGGTATAATCTTAAGTTCTATTGGGCTTAAGAAAACAACATATACGTACACATATTTTAAAAATTATATAAAAAATCAACCATAATTGTAGTTTAGTTTGTTTTATTCTCAAATCATATACATATGATTAGTTACTGGTGCTATAAAAACATTGCAAAAGACATTAAACAATACTCGTATGAGTCCACCGATTGTTTTATTTCTGATCATTTCGAAACGCATTCAACTATTGTAAATGACACCAGAGAATTGCTTAAGCTTTAAAGTTTACTACACATTGCGTTACCATGTGGGTGCGTTAATTCGTTTTGAAATTTCTAAACACAAAGAGATTATTTGTTTTTCTTAATTGCAATATTTTATTACACACAACATTGTTTGTTTTGTGGTCTGGCGTGTAAAAAAAATAAAGATGATAATTTTATGTAATTTTCATCTCTGTTCGTATAAAATTTTTAACAAAAAAAATATATATTTTTGGTAAGGTAAAGTGCCACGCCCTTTATACCAAGTTTGAATGTATTTTTATAATTTTTTCCCATAAAAACTTAGCATGAAGTGTCCTAATAATTTTTACAGTCTTAGCTAGATGAGACCTTTTAGGGGAATTTTTTTTTTCTTTTAATGAAACGATTTTATACAATTTTCGAAACAATTTTCTTTTTGTTAAAAAAAGGTACACTTATTAAATAAATATGCTTTCGAAACTGTTTAACGGAAATCAAGTACTTAATGGTCAGTTTCACTTTTAATTGTAAGCACACAAAACACTGTATGTATTTTATCTTTCCCGGCCTAACAAATAACATTTCACACTTACATACTAAATACAAACCTTTTTTTCTTATGTATTTATTTCAACGTTAGACAGACATCTATCAAATATGAGAAAAATGGCATTTGGTTGTTTCTGAGTGAACACAATACAATGGTCAATGAAATTTTGCTTTCATTACAAAAGAAAAATAAAACTTTTAATTTCAAAACTTAACAAGTAACAATTTAACTAACAACTTTATAAATGGTTTTTTTTTTAACGCGCCTCCTTTGTCCAAAATTTTGGAACTGATGTGTGGTGCATAACGATGATGCAAGAGTTCAAAAGTTTAACCCCACCACTGGCCAAATGTCTCTCACACTGGGAACAAAAGAAAAAAACAAAAACAAAAAAATCATGATAATATGATGTTGGCTGGTGTGAGAGCTGGTCGCTGTTGGCTGTTAGCTGTGGTGGTAACTAAATGAGAAACGCATATTAGTAATTATTTGTGTTGTTTACATGCCCATTATGAATGACTATTATTTAAGCTTTTTTTTGTATTTTTTTATTTTCTTCTCTGGTTTTTAACAAATCGGCATTTTTGTAAATTTTTTTTTTATATTGTTTATATGTCTGTATGTGTCTACTTATGGTTTGTTAACTCTACAACTATTGCAGTTTTCTTAAAGGAGGCGTGAAGTGAGTCCATTATAAAAAAAAAAATAAAAAAACTTTTTTTTAATAACAAATTATTTAGCTTTTTGTCTATTTAAAGTCATGTCATGTTTTCAGCCAAAATTTAAAACCAACAACTCTGTTTAAAAAGTTTTTCATTCATTCAATTCCCTTTTTTGACTTCTTTCCTAACTCTAAAGTGTGACTGTTTGAGTTAATATACACTTGATGGAGGATCTTTTTTTCTTTTTCTTCTTCTTCATATTATTGTTTGTCTCTAGTTTTATCAAGATTTTAAACATAATAAATATATAGGAAAATATTATTGACATGTGGTTGGTTCGTTGAAAAAAAAAACAAGAAAACTGTTATAAATGATAATTATTTTGGTCTTTGTCTATTGATGATGATGTTGACGTTGACGTTGACGTTGGTATTTTTCTGTAAAACAACCAGAAATATATTTGGTAATAATTTATCAAAACAACACTCCCTAAATTTAATCCTCGATTAAAAAAAAAATGCTGAACATCTCTGAATGATGTCTAAACTTTGATCTTTAATCTGAAGGGTTCATTGGATAATTAATTTTTGTGTTTGTATATGAAAATGCAACACATTGTCTTAACGAAATTTGATTACCTTGTAAAGTTGTTGTTGCCTGATTTGTATGTGAGTTATTAATATTTTGTAAACAAAATAAATAAAAAAAAATTTTGTTCCCTACACCATTATAATTTAAAGAGGTTATATGCGTTTCTTTTAATATCTATATATAAAAAAGTGAAACTCTGTGTGTGTGTGTGTGTGTGTATTAGCTATAGACTCCGAAACTGTAGAACTGATTGGGCTCAAACTTTGGTAAGTTGTTCTACACATACCAGGGAGTGTTTATGGGTGAAAAAAAGTGGGCGGGACCACGCCCATAAAAAATCAGTTATCAGTTTTAGCTACTTGCACTTGACGGATTTTTCTGAAACTTTGCACACATTTCGAGCTGCAATGAATAAATAATTTTGTGATAAGAAAAGTGGGCGGGGCTACGCCCCTAAAAAAGTTTTAATTTTGAGATACTTGCACTGGACCGATTTTTCTGAAACTTTGCACACATATTAAGATGTGATAACTTTATAATTTCGTGATTAAAAAAGTGGGCAGGGCTACGCCCATAAAAAATAAGTTATAATTTTTAACTACTTGCACTAGATCGATTTTTCTCAAACTTTGCACACATACCGAGCTGTCATGACTAAATAATTTCGTGATTAGAAAAGTGGGCAGTGCCACGCCCATAAAAAATAGGTATCATTTTGAGGTACTTGCACTGGGCCGATTACTCTGAAACTTTGCACACATATTGAGCTGTTATGACTTTACAACTTCGTGATTATAAAAGTGGGCAGGGCCATGCCCATAAAAACAATTATAATTTTGAGGTACGTGCACTGGTCCGATTCTTCTGAAACTTTGCACACATATTGAGCTGTTATGACTTTATAATTTCGTGATTAGAAAAGTGGGCAATGCCACGCCCATAAAAAAATTATAATTTTTAGGTTTTCGCGCTTGATATTCAATTAAAATTCAGAATGCATTTCGATTCATTAAGGGGCGGAGCAACGCGCGCCGGGTTTGGCTAGTATCTATATATAAAAAAGTGAAACTCTGTTTGTGTGTGTGTGTGTTTGTTATACACTCCGAAACTGTAAAACCGATCGGACTCAAACTTTGGCAAGGTGTTGTACACATTCCAGGGAGTGTTTATGGGTGATAAAAAGTGGGCGGGGCCACGCACATAAAAAACTAGTTATCATTTTAGCTACTTGCACTAGATCTGTTTTTCTGAAACTTTGCACACATATTTCCTGTCATGACTTTATAATTTTGTGATTAGAAAAGTGGGAAAGCCACGCCCATGAAAAAAGTTATTATTTTGAGGTACTTGCTCTGGACCGATTTTTGTGAAACTTTGTACACATATTAATTTGTCATGACTATACAGTTTCGTGATTAAAAAAGTGGGCAGTGTCACGCCCGTAAAAAAAGTTATAATTTTTAGCTTCTTGCACTTGATATTCAATTAAAATTCAGAAAGTATTTTATTCATTAAAGGGCGTAGCCATGCGCGCCGGGCTTGGATAGTATTAAATAAAATAAAAAGTAATACAGTCCAGCATCCATTGTAGTCAATGCCGATTGACTTATAACGCAGTGCAACAAGAAAATCTAGCCTCAACAACTCCAATGGGAAATAAAAGTTCACCAGTTCACATCATTTTTATTCCAAATGGCAAACATTAAATTCGCTTATGCATCAAATCTAGAAGATCACTGTAACACTTTTTGCAAACCAAACTAGGAGCCCAGGACATATTAGAAATTATAGGTTGGTTGAAGTATTTTTCACACATAAATTCGTTCGTAAAATATTCATGTTTTGCAAACTGTGGAGTGAAGTAGCTACAAACGTAATAAAAATATTACAGTCCATTTAAGCTTTAAAACAAATTATTTTTATTAAATTTAAATAAAGTCCAACTTTTACTATTAAAACTAATATTCAAAATTTTATACAGGCTTGAGTTCAATTTTCAAACATTCTTATTTTTATAAAGAATTTTTTTAATAATGTGATAATGAAAGAATAATCTGGAAATGTATGTTTTTACCGAGACTAGCCGAGTGGAATGCATTTTCGAAACCTGCTACTTTTACAGCAAACTTTTACGATATTCTAAACTTTCATCAATGTTTTCTAAAAACTAATTGAAAGGCATCAAATTGCATTTTTTTAACTTTTCTCTATTTGTTCTAAAAAAATATTTGAACATCAATCGAACAGTTATGTTTTAATATTGTTAAATACAACAATAAGTACGCACAATTACATTTTATTACATATTTTTATATATTTATACTTTTATTCCAATTTTCACTCAGAGTACAAAAATTGGTGAAAAAAGGCCCAACTTCAAGGGACCAGAAAAATTAAATTCGAGCAATTTTTTCAAAATCCTTTGACAGTTTTGTGAAATTATTTCATTTCCCATTGGAGTTGTTAAGGCTGGCGGCGAAGACGCGAAATTTTTTGCACCGTGCAATTTGTTTCTGAGTTAAATAGGCAATGTCTTTCTTTCAGTCTTTTTAATTAAGCCTTAGAAGAAAAAAATCCAATCAAATTATCTAAAACTAACACGTTTTTAATAAAAATAAAACAACTAAAATTCAACAAAATTTACAGTTACTAGAAATGTGTGAGAGCGATATAGAATAAGAGAGAAAACTTTAAAAAGGAAAATAAGGGCAACGGAATACAAAAACAACAATACAATATTTTTTCAATTCACCACCACCCCCATGGTATTTTGTGTCGTCTATTAATAGATTTTTTTAATTAAAATACATTTTTGGTTTATTTATTTCTATTGTATCGGTTGTATGTTTTATTGTCGAACGTTAAGCGACGTTCTCAAATTATGCTTTTACATATATGCGGTCACGTTCGCGTTTCTGCTTCCCGCACATAAATAAGTCCTGCTCTGTTAAAATGTTTTTATTGCAGAACGATGCCTGCACTCAAATGTCATTTTGGTTTTAGCAGTTTGTTATCGAATATAAAAATTTAAGACGCCACATAAAAACTACTTGATGACAAATAGAAAATTATGAAGACACATGTATGTATAATATAAATGTCGACACGTATTCCCCATACCAAGACATTTGAACAAGTTTAAGCCATTTATTCTGTTAACAATTTGTCTTTCAATGCATAAAACAGTGAATAGTTAATCTAGACTATAGTTTAATTTATAAATTTTCATAGTTTTAAAAATTTACTATAAAAATGAGGGTTGATCTTTTACTGTTTCAGAAGCAGCATTACCCTTTCGATGAATAGTGAGCAGGAAATGACATGGCTCTTATTTTGATGCTGTTCTCTATAGTAATAGATGAGTTGGAGAATTTCGGGTCCGTTTTCGACCCCGATTTCTCTTTACAATGAGTTCATGGCTACCAATCAGTTACTTTACTTCAATAAGTAAAACGATTTGACATTAGCGTCTGGTGGTTGGCTTTGTAATCGCCAGCATCTCCATCAGACTGAGATCCCCCATAGCATTTACAGTAAATGTATGCTTGTGCATCGATTTATTTATACATGAGCGTTTCATGTAGCCATTTGCTCACTTTTACTCGACTTATGTGCTTTTTCGACATCTGAGTCTCCCTAACCTCTTTCGATAGAAAACATATCAAAACTAAGGTTCAAAATGTGGAATGGATCAAAATATCAAAGTAATTGTGGGTGTGCCATGTGCTGGAAATCAATATTTTTTTGTTATTAAAAAAAATATATTAAATTTTTATAAATCTGATTAGAATTAAATAATAATTTCTGGCCAACAATCATTAAAGGGATTAATTTTTTTATATTATTCGGATAGCGAGCCATCTCTAAGAAATGATTCGTTGTATTATTTCTGTGGCTTGGAGCTAAAGGGCCAATATCACTTTTTTGCTCTTTTGAGTTAATCATTTCATTAGATTTGTTTTCTTGTCATACTTAACCCAGAATAGCTTCATAAATATAATGCTGGCCAATGTCACTATGAAAGCATCTATAAAAGTTAAAGTTCAATTCCAATTTTCTCAAAAGTAAATATTTGGACATTGGCCCTGATGTGTTATTAAATGTTTTCTAAGGTTCTATATTTTAGTTAAATCAGACTTTCACAGGAATAGAACTTATTAGGGTTAAAAAGTTAAAGAGATCTTACTGCCATCAGAAGAGTAAAAGTGTCCTTTAACCCTTTTATTGTTTCGAACTGTCTTTACAATACTTTTTTAATTTAAATACTTGCAACATTTAAAAAAATACAACAAACATTAAAAAGTTTATACTTATTAATTCTTTTATATAAAAAATATTCTAGTGGAACTTGTTTAAGTTAAACCGTTGTAGAGTTGATAATGTAGAAACGTATTTACAAAATTATCCTATTTATTATTAAATGCTTGTGAATTTTATAAGTGAAGTGGATTATACGAGTCAAATGTATGTGAATACAAAGGATATACACTCGTTTTTATTATGGACGGCCATTTTTTTTTTTTTTGCTGATAAAAAAATATTTTTTCCAGAAATATAAAAAAATGTTCATATTTTCCGAAAGACAACATTAGTCTACTGTAAGTTTGAAATTAGGTACTCCAACATTCCCTATCCAAAGAAAAAAATTATCTTAGTAAAAAATTCTAATAACTCAATACACTGAATTATATAAAATTAAAACCAGTAATGTTTTATAATATTTTCTTTTTTTTTTTTTTTTTAGAAAATTCTGATCAATATCGAGTGGTAAATAGTTGCAGTATTGCCATTTTTGTGAAAAAAAAATCATTTTTAAAGGCGTTTTTCCAGAATTGGGAATTGGGGGTATATCTTTATAAGAACTAAAGATTGATTTTTAGTCACTGGTGTCAGAGTTGGGTTTTTTGCATTGGATTTGATTTTCCATTACTTGAAGTGGTAGTGAATTATCGCTCCTAATATTGAGTGGTAGTGTAAATTGAGTGCACTAAATAAAATGATTATAGTGTTAGTGGAAGTTTAATGCACTGGACTCTAATACATTACCACTATTTAGAATTAGTGCACTAAATTTCCAGTACCACTAAAATTGTTTGAGTTAGTGGTTAATTATTTCCATCTGTCGCTAATAGCTTCCAAATTACTTACTTTACAGGCATTCAGACAAACATTTTTAATTGCTTCAATTTAATGTTGATTCAGCAATTAAAATAAGTGTTCACACAGACTCAATTTATCATACTCCATTAGCATTTCACTGGCCTCAGTCCATGCTAGCCCCTTTCTCCTCCGTTCTTTTCCTGTTCATAAAAAATATTTGCAACTAAATACAATTTTTAATTTATTTAAACATTTTATTAAAGTTACCATCAACTTCGCATGCCATTTTTTACATTTTGTTTTGTTTATTTACTTGTTTGACACTGGGAATGCCATCCTATGGAATTTTCTTCTCACTGAACATACTTCTCATACTCTTGACGAGAGTTGCATTTCAAATTTTTGACATTAAGTGAAATATTAAAGTATATATTGCTCAATTTATAAGTAATTTTTAGTATGGTAAATTGTGCTGAATAAAGGCCATTAATTGCGAGAGTATAATAAATTGACATTTAATAGGGCCCATACACTACCTCATAATAATTGTGCAATCAAGTGACTGTGCCAGCTGATTGACCGTGTATGGGGTTGTGGTGTGATTGTACCAGCTGATGGTGCTTTATCAAAAATAGTTTGATATTTCTTTGATTGTACCAGCATGATTTAGTCGTGTGTGGCAAAATTAGCTCATAAAAGTTAATTCGTCAAGGCATAAACATTAAAAAAATACAAAAATTTAAATATAAATGCCAATTCATAGCCATTTCTTCATCCAGACACGTTTTTTTTGCTCCTAATTCGTTTTCACAAATTTTTTCGTTATTCATTACAAACTTTTCCGCACAATTTTTGGATATAAAATTAATTTTGTACCACCATGCTGGTGTAGTGTGTGTTTAAAGCTTAATTGCACAAACACTTAATTGTACAATTTTATGGTGTTGTGTATGGGCCCTTTAAGGCGCATGTTTGAACGAAGTATAAAATGGCTAAGGTGAAGGGCTTTTTCGTTAAATCAAATTTAATATGTGTAAGAAGCGTTTGTAATATCCAGTAATTTTTTTTAGCGAATATTTAATTTATCCCCCGTCCACTATTCTATTTCTATTTTATTCTATTTCGATAAGACTTCAATTAGATGAGCAAGACTATTATAAATAAATTAACTAAAGTCAAACTGTTTAGTTTTTGCTCTAAACAATGTCGAGGTCAATTAATTAAAAGTTTTTTTTTTTCACATAAAAAAAATTCTTACTTTTTGTATTTTAAAATCAATTGAAATGGTATTTCTATAGCAAAAATCAAATGCTAAATTGTATTTTTTTCTTGTTTTTGTTAGAAAAGACTAAGCAAAATTGCTGCGAAAAATTCTTTAAAAAATCTGTTCTAAATTTTGAAGAAAAATAAAAAACCCGGCGTATTCGTCATGATGAGTCAACGAACCTCAAAAGCGTACATTTAACCATTCGCAGGCCGTGTACATTATTTATTTATTTTACTTTTAAATTATAGCAGCCTCTTTTTCTTTAAACACATTTTTACAGAATACAAGTGTTCTTTTACTGTTTAGTGTTGCGTTTGCCACGCACTTTTTTTTGTTTTTGTATGAAATAAAATAAGAAATGAACACACGCCACAAAATATCTAGACACACACTCATTCTCGAGTTAAAAAAAATATTTGGCAACATTTGCCAAACAACCGACAGCAATTCTATTTTTTTTTTTCGTAAATTAAGTAAAATGAGAAATAACTAAAATTGATATAGAGATTTCGTGTTAAAAATAGATAGTTTATTTAAATAGGTATGCAACAATTTAGTGGATCTTCAGGAAATCTAGCAAAATAAATTAGAAAAAAAACCAAGAAAATTTATGAAAATATTTTTCATTTTTTATTTTTTGAAATAAAAAAAAAATTAGAACATTGTGAGATTTCTTTTGAAATTAATAAAAATTATTGCTGAACATGTTTTTAAGACAGATAAAATATTAAACTGCGGAAAGTGTTATGTTCAGGTGCTAGAAAATTCTTGTTTTTATTAATTTTTTTTTTTCGCTTTGAAAATGATTTTATATTATTTTTTTCTAACATTGTTGTTTATTTTATAGTAATTTAAACAATCTGAAGTGATGATTTTAAATTTCAAATAATTCGTTATAATAATTTGGTCTAGCTAGCATCCAATTAAGGAATCTCAACACGGAACATTTTTTAATTTAATTTAAATATATTACGGATATACATACATGTTAAATATAAATTTTGTGCTTTAAATAAAACTTTATATTTTCTTCTATTATATAGTGTAAGAAGATTTTGACTTGTATTTATAAAATCTTTGTTATTTCGTCTTTACTTCATGTTTTCAACTTGCAATATTCTTATTAAGCGACTCTCCTAAAGTTCACACTATTAAATATAAAATTAAAACCAAAACAAATTCCTATAATTATTCTATTAAAAAAACCGGCAAATATATACAATTAAACTTTATTAAATAAGAATTGTTATCAACTTTGACCTTTTGCGTACATAATATTCGCATCAAAACTTACCCACAACAATCGCGAACTAAAGCAGACTTTCCCAACATTTCCAATACAAAGGAATAGTTAAATAGCAAGATATACGATTGAGCAGCACTTCCACATAACAAAACCGAATTATCAAAATGAATGTTAGCTTTTGTAAATGTTGCTCTTCATTTGAGTCTTCAACATTTGGTGGACAAATGTCAGTTTGTCCAAAAGCACCGCGCTGTCAGTATAAAATTTCCGAAGAAACTGCTCTATATCCGTAAAATGTTTATGCAACTGACTCATTGAAATTGATTCTATGTTCCTCGTCTTTCGTATGAGTTTGTACACGAGATTATAAAGTGTTGTTTGAAATAATGACATAAGTTGCACAACATTGTTGCAAAGTATATGTAAATGTTGCAAAATATTTTTTTATTGCTTTTTAATATATTTGTAGAGACTACAGCAGGTGGCTCTATCACTATACGTACGTGCATTATGGTCAAAGGTATTATTGAATTCGCCATGACCGAATGTAGCACACTTACTTGTTTTATGTATATTTTTTTTATAAACAAATACTTGTATACATTTTTTAATAAAAGGATATAGAAAAAGCAAATTCATTTAATATTAAATATTTAAGTATATATTGGCGGTGCCAGCCCGGCTGGTTATTTTTTGTGTGCTAATGTTTGTTAAACTCTATACCTGTGGCTTGAAGCTAAAAGGGCCAATGTCTCTTTTTTTGCTCCTTTGAGTTAATCATTGCATTAGATATGTTTTCTTGCTCTATTTCATTATGGTAAAACAGCTAAAGTCATACTTAACCCAGAACAGCTTCATAAATAAAATGCTGGCCAATGTCACTATGAAAGCATCTATTAAAGTTCAATTCCAATTTTCTCAAAAATAAATATTTTGACATTGACCCTTTTAGCTCCAAGCCACAGATATATAAAAAACAGACTTCAGTGCCAAGAATTGTCAAGCTCCATATATAAAACAAGTAACAGTGCTATATTCGGCCGTGCCGAATATTATATACCCTTTACAACGTGTAGTCATGCAATAACAATTGTTTGTATCACCATTCATGTCATATAAAATACGTACATACATGTAAAAAACATACCATTGTAAAAATATAAATTGAGTTTAAAAAAAAATTACAAAAAAAAATATATTAAAAATAAAAAAAAAATAAAAAAAATTACAAAAAAGATTAAAAAAAAAATAAAAATTAAAAAAAAAAAAATAAAAAAAAATTTAAAAATATTAAATTTAAATTAAAAAAAAAATAAAAATTAAAAAAAAAAAAATAAAAAAAAATTTAAAAATTTTTTTTTCAAATTTTTTAAAAATTTTGTTTTTTAAAAAATTAAAAAAATAATAAAATATAAATTATATATAAAATAAGATAAAAAAAATTTTTTTGGCTCAGCTGGAATTCGATGCCATGTTTACTTTAACCAGTATGTATGTATGTATGTATGTTGTTGTTGTAATTGTGAAAAAAACGAGGTGGTCGTGGTTTTTTGCTCATATCTCAGAAAGTTAGGGGATGATTGTGTTGAATTTCAATAGCGATTCATTCCTTGATATTTCCAAGAGATTGATACCATACACAGATCTGAGGAACATCTAGTTGCTTCTAAAAGTTGATTTCAACCAACACACGGACAGACGGTCAGAGCTTAATCGACTCCTCTATTCGTAAGCTTTCAGAAAATATATACTTTATGGGGTCAGAAATGAAAATTGTAGAAATTTCAAACGGAATGACAAAGCTATATATACCCTTGTGCACCACAGGTGAAGGGTATAAAAAAGAGAGACCAAAAATACTCTCTCTTTACGCTATCACCTTATGTAATTACACCATGGACTACAGTATAAGGAAACATTGTGCTATAGTTTTTCTAGTCAAGAATACGTTAATGAATAAAAATAAGTCTTAATTTATATATGTATGTGTCCATAGGGAATTGTATAAATGTTTGCCAGCACACATTCATATTAAACATTCAAATGAAATCTTTACTCAAACTGATTTGTGACAAATTGAAGTTAAACAGAGACCAGTGTATAGTGATTATATACGATAGTGTATAGCCCGTTGGCAAAACGCTCTACATTTATATGAAGAGGTTTAATCTAGGAAAATATTTTTATCATAACTAATGATGCTGATAGACTTTATTTAAGTAATAAAATATCAAAAACATAATTTCATAGAAACTTTTCCCGCATAATTTGTACAAGTTGGGAATCACCTTCGTCCTAAACAACTATTCAATCATTTTAATATTCTCCATCAGAAAATCAAAGACAAGAGAATCATATAATAACATAATTGCCACAATATTGTTTGTATAAATATGTATATTCAACGAAAATGATGGTGCAATAACATCGTCATTGCCTTCCCAGCAAAACAAAAAAAAAATGCAAAGAAAAGTTCTGATCAAAAGATTGCTGATGATGAAACCGTAGCTGGTTTCGAAAATGCATTCCACTCAGCTAGTATCGGATGACTAATTTTTCCTTAATATTCTTGTCGTTATCACATTGAACTTATAGCCTAAAATTTGAAATATAATACAAATTGAAAAAGTTCATAAAAATTAAAATACAACAAAAAAAAGTTTTATTTAATACCTTGCAGAGGGTGTAAATTAGTCTAAACTGTTATTAAATCTGAAATTTGAGCTAAGCAACGATGGGATCACTATACGTACGTGCATTATGGTCAAAGGTATTATTGAATTCGCCATGACCGAATGTAGCACACTTACTTGTTTTATGTATATTTTTTTTTATAAATAAATATTTTTATACATTTTTTAATAAAAGGATATAGACAAAGCAAATTCATATAATATTAAATAATTAAATATATATTGAATATAATTGTTTGCTGAGCGCACAACATGCCAACTGGGCATAAGTGTATACCTGTCATGGGTTTTGCTTTTAGTGCCCCTCCTTTTCAACCTAACAAACCTAATTGTTTGCTGGGCTAGATATCAACACACGCAACACGCAGTAATTGCAAGCAAAACGCACATACAGGCGAAACAAAGATGCGTGGATTTTCATTTTAAAATGAAAATCGCTAACGACAATAACAACAACGCTTTTGCACTCTAGCGTATGTGTTTATTTTTTGTTCTGTTGTAAATTATGATTATGTTGCCGCTGATGACGTTGATGAAAATCGGCTAAGCATTCAACTGTCTAACCCATTACTTGTTATTACTCATACATCAATTTTTTATTTATTTTTTTATTTGTTTATAATTTAACATAAATATGTGGGTTGAGCCTTGTTTAGACTGTATAATTTAACAGCGAGAGCAACGAATGTAAAAGGAACAAATCTATTAAAAAAAAAATCAAGTTTAAGAGATTGTTTTTACGACTACAGTATGTCTAGAATATGAGCACTGTCGAAAAGTGCACGGCTTATAGTTAAATCGACTTAAGTAACGTTAAAAAAATATTTTCATATTATTGTTTGATTTCTTTTACTATACAAAATACCGAGTGGGTCCATTGGCGTAGCTACAAATTTTTTCTGGGATTGCGAAAAACTTGAATTCTTTTTTGGGGGCAGAATCTTATATAGAGTTTATTTGATATGTATGTATATTAAATGTAAATAATTAAATTTTTTAAATTTTTGTTGATGTAGGGGCTGATGTAGAATAAAGTTCTGCTGGAGCGGAGCATTGCACCCCCAAAAATGGTCTAGGTACGTTCATAAGTGGGCCAAAAGTCTACATGGCGCTTATAAATTTCGTTTATGTATATAGTTTTTTTATTTTTTTCTACATTTTAAAATGTAGAAACGACGGGGGTCAGCTTCAGAATCATGTGCTAGTTTTAAAGTATTTTTAAAAAAAATTGTGACTGTAGCGCTCTAATTTCTGCTACAATGTTGGCCTTGAGCTTAAGGATTGTAGCGGGTTTGTTCACAGATACTTGCTTTTGTGGACAGTGACTCACTCCATCCTCCTGAAATCACATTTCTGTGGGCTAATTCTTGCATTCGTTATCGAAATACATAGGGATTTATTGCTCTTTTTATTGCATTTCGATACCCATATTAACTGCCTGTTCAACGATGTCGAAAAAAAAACCAAGCGAAATTTCATTCGTACAAATACGTTGAAAACAAAAAAAAATTTTTTGTTTTTGTTGTTGTTTTCAATATATTTGTACGAATGAAACTTCGCTTGGGTTTTCTTTCGACATCGTTGAACAGGCAGTCAGTGTTCCTTACTCCTTTCTTCGTATTTGCAACTCTATTTTTTTAATTTGTTTGTCTAAGTATTGCTCCTCTTCCTTAATTTGTAGGCTTTTCTTTTTCATTTCAATTAACTGACATTATTTTGTTTTAATTCGAAGTCTTGTTTTTTTATTTCTATAAGGGAATCTAGTCTTCTTATCTAATAGTTATCCTTCTAGTAGTTCTCTGTAGTCATCATATTTTTTTAGCAAAGTAGTTTTTGTTTCCCTTTTCTTTACGCTATTTTTTTATGTCTCCGTATATTATTCTTCTTTCTGGCACTGATTCTTCTAAATCATCATCTTCTATACATGAGGAGTGGTTACTGTCCGAGACTAAAGACGAAGAAGTGCATGGCAAGTCATTATTGTGATCTTCAAGCGCTATTACACTTAATTCATCACCTAAAGGTTTTAGGTTTGACTTTGGCTCTGTTTGTGTTTTTAAAATTGTTCCAAAGCTTTGCACAGCCTTTAGACCCTAAACAGCGACTTCTATGCCAGCAGAAGCCTAGATTTGTTCCTCTACTTGAGTGAGAGTTCTTCATACGGGCCACCACCGGTTCTTTTCTTCGAAGATTTATTAAAAGAAAACTTCTTTTTTACATGTTGTTTTTTATCAGCGTATACCTAAACAAAAAAATCATTACTAAAAGTAAAAAAAAAAAATTTCTTGTTATATTACCTTCCGTCACATTTTCACATCTTTTATTGGTGGACCAGAAGTATTTAAGTTTCGCGGCTTGTTGCTCCCAAAATTGGTAATCTTTCGCTTTCCCTTGCGAACTGTTCGGTAAAAGGCTTTTTGCCAAATCTGTGTGCTTTGCCATAAAATTCCTAAGGATCTCCTTTTGAGAATTATTTATTTTTGTTAACTTTGACCTAGAAATATAACACTTTACTTAAAAAAAAAAAAAAAAATTCATAAATTTTTAACTTACATTTTCTTTTATGTTCACTTTTATACTTTAAAACGTTAACTCGAATGCTCTTTTGCTAACGAGTTTATACTCGAAAGGTTGCATTCGAAATGTAGCTCGTTATCGAATGCCATCATTAGAAATTTCGATAGTCGATACTCGATATCGAATGAGAGAATCCCAAAAGTAAGAAAACTCTCACGTTCGAATATAATTTTGCTCGTATATGGATGCGAGAATCAGCCCCCTGGTCTGTTTTCAAGAGCAGCACATAAAAAATTGTTTATTATAAACCGATACCGTTTCCATTTACGGTTAGTAAACTTTCAACTTCATTTTCGAAGAAATAAGGCTTAATGATATTTTTTGGATGTAAGGCAACACCATACTCTACACCTGATGGAATACAATTGGCATTACCGAATGTCTCTTAGATGTTCGGAACCCCAAAACCCACTGTTCTACTTATTAACAGGGCCATGAAAATGCAATTGAGTCTCAGCACTCATATACAGATTTTCAATGAAGGTGATTTCATTTCTAGCCAACTATTGAAATTTAGCTGCTAAATTGAGACGTTGTCGATGATCTGCATTTTTTATTTCTTGCACCAATTGCACCTTTTATGGGAATAACATTAAATCTGTTAAAATGCGCCGTAGTGAGGCTCGAGCTTTTTCTAGCTGAACAAAACGCCTTCCGGTAGATGTTTCTGGTGTTTCTTTAACACTTTGATCAATGCGTTAAAAAAAACGTGGTCTGACGTATCGAGTCAAATCTGTGTGATGGTGACGATAAACTAAGAAACAAATCATTGCTTTGGAGGACGAAATGCTGGCGTCAAAATGTCGATGATATGCTGTTTATGTTAAAATAATTGGTCCCTGATTTTAGTAATAAAGTTCCAATATTCTGGTTCTTTGTTCAGTTGTGAATCTCTCTATTATTTATCCCCAGTTGTTATGCAAATAATCTGAAAAAAAATATAAATATAAACGAAAAAGTTATTAAATTTTTAAACCCCATCGTAACATGTTTCCGGCTCTGTAATGAAATTTTAATAATAATTTTATCACATTGTTGAGAGAGTGAGCGACTTAAAATAAGAGCATCAGCAAAAATGCTTTGAAAATAAAATTGATTCTATTTCACCATTGATTTCTGCGATGTATTTTGTCACGTCGGAATTCTGTTTCATCATTTACAGGATAAGAAGTTATTGAAGTTATTAAAATTTCGACATCAGCTGTTGTAAGAAAAATTCACAAAAACAACAATTAAAAACAATAATAAAAATATAATAATTTTTTAAAACTTAATCAAAAACATTTTTGCATCATAAAATTGAGTTTTTCCTTTTTTCCCCCCCACAGTTTTTCTGGTTAAATTTTTAACTCTTAAAGTTCGTTCCACTTTCTATTCATTTATTTCTTAAATTTTCTACGTGCCATTATTCTACGATTTCCAATAATTTATACTTTTACATTAGATTATGTATAAATGCAATGTTTTTTGTTTTTTTTTTGCTTTAAATTTCTCGAATTTAATGTAAATTTCATTGTATTTAAACAAATGAACAAAAATAAAAATAAAAGAAAAACTAATTTTTTTTAAACATCATTTTAAACATCATCATAATTTTTTGTGCATTAATTTTCACTTCTTGTGCCGCAAACAACAATTGCAACAAAGGCAACAGCAGCATAAGTCTATATCAGGCAAACAATAAAATAATAAAGAAAACTAATGATTTTTTGTTTATTTGTCTGTTTGTTTGTTTGTTTCAGGTGTTATACCATGAAATAGTATCACACGCTCGAGTAGTAAGTGCCTGTATAAGAGTTGCCTCTGAAAAGGAACAACAGAAACAAAAACATCAGCAACAACAACAGCAGCAACAACAACTTCAAAACGTTTCATATAATACAGATGCTAGTTTAATTGCGGAACAAACTAATTCCTCACTTTCATCAACGGACGATACAGCAACCAACGCCACAACAGCAACATCAGCTACAACAACATCAGGTGTTGTTTGTTCAGTCGAATCGACCGCATTGTCGTATCAACAAATTAGTCCTAGTACAGTAGAAGCAGCTGCTGCAACAACAACAACAACAGCCACAAGTGCATCATCAGGTCTAGCATCTAAGAAATGGGATATTAACAATTTAGAACGTTTACAAAATCGTTATCATTTATTGTATCTGAAAGCTTTCGAAGTTCATTTATGGCTGGATGGTCTATTGCGCAAGAAAAGTTCTTCAGCGGTAAGTTTTTTGCTATTGTTTTTGAAATAGGAATTAAAATCTAAACTTTAAACTAACTTCCATATTGGGAATCTAATGCTGATTTACATTAAATTTTATTATTTTATTTTTCTAATTTCCGGTATTTGTTCCTGCAAAAATTTGTCAATTTATTTTAATCAAAGAAATAGAATCATTTACAAAATTACTTAATTTTAAATAACAAATCAAATTCCACTTGTAACATTTAGTTTGACCTTAAAAAAAATGTTCTCGCCATACAAGCCCACAGTTTACATTTACTTAGAAAAACTGTCTACTCTACAAGCTAGTGAACGTGAAAAAAAGCTCTTGAAATCTCAAAAAGAAAAAGAAAACTGCTTTCGTAAAGATATAAATAAAAGAAAACTGAAACTGGCGCGAACACACACACACACCATCGACATGTAGGGAGATAAATTACAAACTTGAACTTGAAACATGCCAAACAAATTATATTCAAATGTACATACGTACATACATATTAATTAAATGTGTATGTATGTATGTATGTATTTGTTTTCCAAAGCAAAAAAATCAATATAAATACAAGTACAAAGAAACTGAATGTGAAATATGGAAAACCTACAACAACTTCTGCTGCCACTCCACTCACTTTAGTCATCAAGTAGGTGACAATGAAGTTGCAAGAGATTTAACTAAAATTGTGAGAATAAAAAAAATTAAAGAAAAGTTGCATGCCAAATGCAGTGTCCCACTGTTAAGCAGCAGGTTGTACAGTTTGAAGGAATGACAGATGAATGCTTTTTGAAATAAAAAGCGGCTTTAGAAACTTGATATCTTTGTGATTTGTTTAAAAAACTGTTTATGTCTTAATGCTAAAACAGAATTTCGTCTGCAAAAGCCAGCCGCAAAAATAGGGCCTGATTTAAAAGACGGGTGTAACGTTAAATATTCTCATTTCCGTATTTAATTTTCTCTTCTTCGTATTTGTCGTTCGGCTTAAATTGCATAAGAAATAAAATTTTAATGGAAAAAATAAAAACATAGTTGCGAGTGAGTTCTTTTAACAAAAATAATGAAAAAACGCTCTGAAAAAAAAAAAAAAAAAACGATTTTATATCGCGACTTAATTCTGCGACGTATTTTAGATGCCAACTTAGATGGAAAATTACATTATGTCGGAATTCTGCTTGATTTTTAATGATTTGTTTTTAATTTTTGGAAAATGTGACATAATGTTAGAAACAGTGGAGCTAATGGCGAAAATAATGATAAGAAATATGTATTTTTATATATTTTTTGATATTACATTTTGCTATAGAGAAGTACATATTACTAATACCTAAAGTTGTACGGAGCCCAAAACTAAAGTTGTTAAACTAATGGCTTATCATAGACTTATTTGGATTTGTGGACTGTGGTATAAAATTAATGCTCGTTAAAAGACCATTGGTCAAATGGCATTATGCTCACGCTAGTAGCACACTTCGGCTAACCCTAAATGTGTGACGCTGCTCTTCAGAAAAAAACTAGTTAGTGGTTGTTCGACTTCCACCTCGACAGAAAATAAGCTAGCAGCGCAACCTATTTGCAGAGCGGTAGTTGTTTGCGTTTTGTCATTTATCGACCTTATAACATGCGTCAAGCGAACTATTTAACCAAGTTCTTACATTTTTATATTCCAAAATTAATATTAAAAAATTCAATCTTTAACGTATTTGTTCCGAGCAAAGACCTGCGCTGAACACTTTTTGTCGGCGACAGCGGCTGGCGCCAAACAAACAGTGATGGCTTAAATACAATATTCCCAATAAACAGTGATTATAAATATTGAAATTTTTTTATACCCATCACCTGTGGTGCCAAGGATATACTTGAATATTTATCATTCCGTTTGTAATTTCTACAATATTAATTTCAAATCTCCAATTTCTTGAAAGCTTCTGACTAGGGGAGCCGATTGAGAGATGTCTGTGTGTTCGTTTTAATAATCTTTTAAAAGCACACACGTGTTACACAGATGTGCATTAATCTTTTGCAATTAATCGGAAATGAATCGCAATTGAAATTCAGCAAAAACACCGCATAGATTTCTGAGATATGAGCAAATAAACACCACTGCCTCTTTTTTTTATCATAATTTTTAATATAAAAATCAAAATTTTTCTAGGATAATTTTTAGACACTTTTGGTAATATTTGTAGATAAATGCCTCTTATTCCTAAAATGTATTAACCAAATCGGTTACTAGTCAGCAAAGTTATAGGCAAATAATAATATATTATATCAAGTAATGGTGGGGTGCAATAACGCCTTACGAAATAAGGCCTTTAAGGCTTTATTTCTCAATGGAAAGTGAAATAAGGCCTTTATTTCCAAAAAGGTTTTATTGCACTTTGAAAGTGAAATAAAGCCGTCAAGGTCTTATTTCACTTAAATTTCTTTTTAAATGAAGCAATAAAATTTCTTATTCTTCTTATATTTTATTGAACAATTATAAAAAAATTTCATATCTACAAAAATTAATAGAACATTAATAATTAATCCCACTTCTGGAAACGAAATAAATCCCAACAAAATGAAAAAAAATCACTTTAATCATTATACATTTTTGAAAATATGATGATAAGCAAAAATTAATGGAACATTAATAATTCAAAAAAAATTTTCATATTAACAAAAATTAATAGAACATTAATAATTCAAAAAAAAAAAAAAAAAAAAGCAAAATAAACGGAAGAAAATTAAACAAAAATTTGTTTGACTTCTTGAACAATGGTTCTACACACTGGACATAAAGTTGAGACAGAATTATTTTTTTTTCCGTGTCCAATTTTTCATAGCAATCACTGCAAAGCTTAAAATGACTACATGGCAATAACAATATATTTTTTTTTTTTTCGTAACAAATAATACATGTCAAATTATTTGCAATGGCGCAAGGCACAACAGATGGTAAAGTATCTATTATTGGATCAACCTCATCATTCTGATCACCTGTCGCCGTCGTAATACTATTTTGCTCCAGAATCTCGTTCAAAGACAAGTCATTATAACTTAACTGGTTAAGACAGTCGTTCACACTGATTATCCCATTTTCCAATTTTTTTAAGATAGTTCATGCTTTCTCTCGTCTTTTGACTTTTTAATTTTGCTGCACATATTGAAATACTGCCGTCCAATGATTTTTTAAAATCAATTGATTTTGTCATATCTACATCTAATAAATGGTCTATGAATTTATAAAAACTTCCGTTTTTTGCAAGGCATTTACTCAATTGCCCATGGAACGATTCTATTAAGCTTGTTGTTTTAATGGGTTCGCTATAAACGGAGAATTTTGATGCACCTTCCTAAAAAAAAGTCATATATATATTTCATTTCTTAAAAGGAGAATATTAAATATTTTATCTAATTTACCTTTTTAATCCACTGTCTCTCGAAATATGATATGAATGGTTCAAAAATACTATTAAAATTCTTACTCATAGCCTGATTTTTGAGATTTTGATATCCAACAGCTATGTCGTTTGGTTTTAATAGCGGCAATATTAGAAATTTTCGAAACAATTTTTTCGCAACATTATCTTTATTTAATTTTGACATGAAGTTAGGAAATGATGAAGCATTCCTTCTAACAGCTTGTGTAAAATGGAACCAACATGTCTTTAATTTTGTCTGTGGGTAAACCTGTGCTAATGCTTTTCTTAAGCCATACTCAAAATCCGTGGTGAATGTTGTGGGCTTTATGTCAAAAATATTACTTTGAATATATTGTAGTACGTGGATATATGCTTTGAAAGATTTGCTTGACATTAAAATGTATATAAAAGGAAATGTCTGGAAAAAAGCATACACAAATATTAATTTAACTGCAACAATATTGAAAATCTTTGCTTTATAAAGTTTTTCTGCGTGGCGGCCTGCGGCCACTCTTAGGGGTTTTCTCCTCCATGGGACGCGGCAGGTGGCTTCGCTGAATAAAGTTTCCCTGCGCGCGTCACACTACGGAAGATAATGAGACGCGCGCAGGAAAACTGTTGTCAGCGAAGCCACCTGCCGCGTCCTATGGAGGAGAAAACCCCTAAGATCGGCCGCAGGCCGCCACGCAGGAAAACTGTATTAAGTGAAGATTTAGGTGGCTTTTTCCTACGTAGTGCATAAAGTCCATGGACATTATGTCACTATTTGTGTGTCACAATGTTTATGGACATTATGACATGCCACCGAAAATATATACTTACATGTTCATTATGAGCAATATGTATTATTAGCAGTTGTTTAAAGATATTGGAACTACTAATCGGTACTATGTACATTAAAAGTCCCATCTATCAAATAATGACGAGGTTCGCTAGTAGACATTTCCATTATTGAGTTACATATTGTAGGGGACACAAAAATTGAGTAACCGAAATCCTCTTCAATCACCGTACCCCGGTAGAATGGCAAATCATTGTTATATCTTGAATTCGTATAATTCTCGCGAATTCCCTGGGTTTTAAAAATTGATATTATATCATGGAAATTTTGAGGTGCTTTTGGTAAGGCTTCTGATTTTATGTTTATTAATTGCCTTCGCATTTTTCCAAATTCAACCAAATGAGCAGACTCTTTAGCCTTTTTGCAATTCTCATCATATACTTCACGAATACTTGATCTTTTCAACGACATTTTATTAGCGCATTCCATTTTAATAAAATTAATTAAACTTAATTTCTTTAAGAATTCATTTTGGGCCTCATGGTTGTGCACTAAGTTTTTTTTTGTTTTACGGCAATGTATTGCATTGTTCAAATCCACTGCAATTTTAACGGGACACCTATTGTGATAACAATAATAATATTTTGTATTATTTTGACAATATTTAAATTTATAAATTTGTGCCTCTGATGGAATATGTAATAATTTGCTAGATTTCCTCAAACCAGGAATTATATTATAAACAAGTATCTCATCACTTTCCATTTTCACGATTTTTAATAATTAATTGAACAACACACGTGGCTTAGCAAATGACTGATAATGACATACTAACACGGTTTTGTAAGTTATGCTGTTATCAACAACAACAAAAAACAATAAAGGAGAAAAAGCATAAAAAAATGTAACTTCTCACAGAATTAAGATGCCAATAGTGACACAGTTTAGTATGCGAAATGCTGTTATCAACAACAACAACAAACAATAAATTGAACAGTGTAACAAAAGAATCAAAAAATATAAAATAAGGGCTTTATTGCACCATTGGCTAAATTTCAATAAAGGCCTTATGTCACTTTCAAAGTGCAATAAAGCCTTTTCCGCAATAAAGACCTTATTTCTCAATTGAAAGTGAAATAAAGCCTTAAAGGCCTTATTTCGTAAGGCGTTATTGCACCCCATCTCAAGTAATAAAGCTCTTAATTATTTTTTGTACCCACTAAAGACACCAAAATATACATATGCCGTAATCTCGAAAATTATTTCTGAAAGAAAACTGAGATATAAGCCAAAAAAAAATTACAACTACTTTGGTACTCTTCCTAAAATTTACAAATGCAAATCATTTTTTTTCAGCTTCTGGACAAATAATAAAAAAGGCTTGACTTGCACAATATAATACACAATAAATAAATCGAAAATTCATGATGGCCGCCACTAAAAAATGGCGTATAATAAATTGATATAAAGGCCAAATCTAATATCTGAAATTGTACCCATGTCAACACCCTCAATATTGGTATCAAGGCTTGACTAGTAAATTCAAAAAAGTCAAATTCAAAGATGGCCTCGGAAATGGCGTATGACATTAAGTCTAAAATCTAGGCTAAACTACTATGACGTCACTATACCTATGTACATGATGCTAAAGGGTATTATCAGATTTGTGCACGGCCGACTTAAGCAATCTTACTTGTTCTTTATTGCAATTAGCCTGTGTATAGAAACGTCCTTGCTCTATATTCCAAGTGAAATTAATTTATTCGAATTTTCCGTAGTATTGTTGTTATAATAATAAACAGCAAGAGTGCAATGACAATTCCAAACGAATTGATTTCACTCGGAGTACAGAACAGGGACTCAGATATACTAGACAGAAAAACTTTGGCGGTTATTAAAATTTGAATCTAGAACTACGTTTACTTTTGGTAAATATGATTTACCAAATTTATTTGAATTTAAGTTTTTTTGTCTAACAAAATTATAGTCAAATAATTAAATTCTATTCTACGTCGAAAATCTTTGCATATGGCTGCTTGACATAAATGATTAGTGAGTCGGCTTTAAGCAAGGCTCTGGTTTGAAATCAGAATTTTAGGAATTTAATTGCAATGTCTTATAAAACAAACAAATAAACAAGTGCAACTCAAAGTTATAACATTATCTAAACATAGACAAATTTGTTATAAAATTGTTCGTATAAAATCCGATCATATATTTACAAGTTTTAATATCTCTTTGAAAAAATTATGTATAAAATTATGTAATTACTACTTGATAATAACACTGGTCTGAAAAAAATTAAATTTGCGCGCCTTTAAACAAAAATATGTGGACTATAGAGATTTTGACATGTTTTGACGGTTATGCTGATACGTTTCATCATAACTTTAGAATGCTTAGTCCGATTTTGATTAGTATACCAGCAAATTGTTCACAATAAAATTTCCTTCAAGTCAACTAAATATGTACATAAATATATTTTCATGTGTTTAGGAGTTTTCAGAAATAAGTAGCTATAAAATATTTTTCATGCTGAGTAGTGTTTTTTGTTTTCAAAATGTCATTAAAACCTTTGTAGGCTGAAAAAATGTTAATACAGTAAACTCGCAGAAACGTGAACTAATTTTTACCAAGGGTGTTCACGTTTTCGATTTTGTTTACATTTTAGATTGCATTTTTTCTATAACATATTTTAGTCTCTTTTATCTTTTATTTAATTTAAAATAAAGTATGTACGTTATTTTCACCTATGAGACATGTTTTGATTCAACTTTTTGTAAGTTTCTTCCATATTTTAATGTACTACATAGCTACTATGGTTTGCAAAAGGGTTTTTGGGATACTTATTTCACAATTTTTTATTGAATTCTTTGATTTGATTGTGCAATTCAATATAGCTTCCTTTTAATCATAATTCCGCTAACCGGTAGGTTTTTATTTGGAAGTTTTTACAGAAATTTTTTTTGAAGCCGTGTTTTCCGTTTTTCAGGACCCGAAAATGTATTACTAACGCATTTCGAAATTGCATCTTTATTGTTTCTTGTTGAACAAATTGTCGATTTGGCGACATTATACTTTTTTGACAAACCAGTTACAGATGAACCTTTGCGTAAAAGCTCTAAAATATCTGACTTTTCTTGAAGATTTAACACTTTTGGTTTTCTATTGGGCATATTTTCAATAAAAATATTTTTAGAGATCACTTGTTTATATCATTTATATACCTATGTATATGTATAGTCAGCACAGAGAGATGCTTCTAGTAGAACTGCCGCATTAATAATAAAGCTACTTATCATGCAACAAAAGTTGTTTAAAACAAACAAACTACGAAATTCTTATGCGGGGAATCCCAAAAATTTTAAATAAGCTTACAAAATTGAATTTTAACGTTCGATAAAAAGTTCACGGTTTAGAGCCTTCAGCCTTTGTTCACGTTTTAGAGTAGTCAGTGTAATAAAAAAAATTTTCATGTTACTGGATGTTCACGTTTCTGCGAGTTCACTGCATGTCCTTACTTAATCGTGAATAAAATCAACATTTTTTTTTATATATTTATTCACAATATTATTTTATTTACAATATTATTTCTGATGTACTTCTGTTACTGATGTTTTCATGAAAATCGGACTAATCATTCTCAAGTTATGATGAAATGTATCGGCATATTCGCTTTGTTTTCGATGAAATGCATGCATGTCCATAAAATAAATCTGAGCTCGATAGAAAAAAACTGAAAACGGATTTATTCAAAGGCGATTATTGCTGCAGACCATTAATATTAATAAACAACTAAAGTCAAACTAAATTTCACTGCCTGCAAAAGTTCTGGTTTTTGCCTTAACAGATCCCAGTAACTTATTCTAATAGTTTTTGATACACTTTAACTCCATACATCTTTAATTTTCTCTTAAGAAAAAATTTTCATAAACTTTAATTTATTACTAACCGCAAATTTTTTATTAAATCTGCATTAAGAGATAAATCATTTTAATATTTTTAATATATTTTTTTGTGATTTTATGACTTTTGTTTGTGGTGTAGTTTTTTTTCCATCATATACCATAAAAATTTGTAAAATGTTTCAGTTTTAAATTTAAAGTAAAAAAAGCCAAATACATAGTTCTTCCTGTTTATACTGTCTAAAATAATGTATAAATAAATTTACAAATAGTAAATTACAATTGTTGCACACGAATTTTTCCAAGAAAATAAAAACCTATTTTCTTACTACACACTGGTATATATTGCACTTACATGTTTGTACATGTGTGAATATGTGGGGGCATCCATTCATTTTTTTAATTCAAATAGTTACAACATAAATACACATTTTAGTGTAGTTTATTCATGAAATAATACACACACTCGCACATACACAACACATTTATGTGTGATTTATGAACCTTTAGACACTATGAACGACCAACAAACGGCCCAACAAAGAAATTGTACTAAAACAGTATTTACAGTTTTGCAAAAAAGTCTTTCATCAATAAATAAACACAGCAAAACAAATAGGAGAAAGAATACAAAAAAAAAACTTAAAAATTTCTTTCAAGGAAAAATTACAACAAAGGTATACAATCATACTACACAATAATACTTACAACATGAAACAGTGCTAAGGAAAACAACAATTGCGCTATAACACTGCAGTAACAAACAGTGCTGCAACAAACAACTGACAGACAGACTAAACACAAAACTAAATTTGATGTTAATCTGTACATGTAACTCACATGTTACATGTGTCCAAAAAATTGTTCATTCATTTGTATAAATGTTCATTACTCTCTGTTGCATGTTTGTTTGTGTGACTGTGTGTATGAATTTTGTATGCAACAACACTGATATGCATAAATGGAGGCATTTGTTGTAACATGCCTGTCTGCCTGCCTGCCTGGTCAAATGGTGGACGACTTTTATATGCACTTCTTAACAGTGGTCAAGTTAATTGAGACTTAAATTATTTTAATTTTTGACTTATTTTCCTCTTTCTTTTTTTGCGCCTGCATTTTAATAAAGTCATAAACATTTTTTGAGTTTCGTTTGAGTGTTTCGTGTAACTGTATGTTGTGTGCTAAGTAATTGATAGCAATTGCTGCACTAGTTATTAAATGTGGTTCTTAAAAGTTAAAAACATTAGATTTAAGAACAATTCCATTAATTTTGCATTTTTTAAAATTAATTTAATTGCGAGAATTCATTGCATTTTCTTATATATAAATTCAGAAATTTATATAAATTTTTAATTTAAACGAGTTCAATCGTTTACTATTAAAAAAAAGTTTTTGAATTGTGTTGCAGACAACTGATTCATTTTGTAAGGGAAAATCATTAAGTCATTCACAAAAAATTCTCTGTAAAAACCGCCGAATGATAAAAAATTGCGTTGGCTGGTTGAGACTGCAGTCATTTGTGACATCTTCAGACACAGCTGCGATATTTTCAACTGAACAACTGCTTCGGCGATGAAGAGACCTCACAGGATCTCTTATAATCCAGTAAGTATTGAATTTTTTTTTATATCAACTCTTATAGTTTATAAAAACAGTAATCATCTACTGGAATGACTAGAGGCAATTTACAGCATTCGAACATGGTCGATATTTTAAAATTCTTATTTAAAAGCATAAAAAACTCATATATTTGAGGAAAATATCGATCGCGTTTGAATGCTGTCGTTTTTTGTTTCCAGATTTTGTTTGTAATTTGGTCTTTTAATTCGACTTCGATGCAATTGTCGACCTAATGTTACCGTCTCCCTGGTAATCCATTGTCCAAAATGGATACAAGTTTTAATATTGGGAAATATTAAAGCAGAACACTACTATTTCAGATGCCTTTTTCGATCTTCTTTATTCCCCAGTGATTTCATAGCTACCAATTAGTATCACTTCCTTAACTGATTCGCGCGCCACTTCAGCTATTTTCTCTGGGCTAGAGAACGATTTCACCTTGCCGACTAGTAATTGCCGGCAATTCTTATCTTACAGTTCTTCGTAATAGCAAGCATCTTCATCAGTCTTAGCTCGCCCATAGCATTCGCACTTAATGTCTGCTTATTAGTGATCCTTAGTCTATCGTAATCTAAGTTTCCATAACCTCTTTAAGTGCGAGGTTTAGGATTCAACTATGCCCCAGCTCACAGCGATCTGAGTCTGATGAATCTCTTAAAGTACGAGTTCCAGATGTCATTATTTACGCCTTTATTTTGCATGGATCCATGCGCTATGACCGTGCGGTGCTGTCCCTCGACCATCTTCACTCACCTTATGCGCTCCATCGGCATCTAAGACTCCCTAATCTATTTATGTACGATGTCCAGGATTCTCCTATTCCCTAGCAATAACAACAATGCGCGGACTCTCAGCCAAGGTAACATTACCCAGAGGCAGGTGTTGTTGTTGTTTTTCTTGTCGATCGCTAGTCACGACATTTGTTTATCTTATTTATATGGGCCATCGGAAAAGGATTATTCGTTTGATCATTTTCTTTTTGTGTTAAATAATGATCACAAAGGTTATAAGATGCATTTGATAAAAATGATGTTTGGTTGAGCAAATCATAGTAAAATACACGAAACGAAAGGTTCCGAAATGACACTTTTTCTGTCTCTTATTTCATAGTTATGCCAGTCTTACGACTCATTCGTACTCTTAATGTTTATTTAAAGAAAAAAATAAATTTTGTTTTCGTTTGTATCTTTTTAAAAATTAAGCCAAAAATCTGGAGGCATTTTTCATATAAACTAGCGGGCCGACCCGGCGAACTTCGCCTCGCCTTTAGACAAACTTAAGAGTAATAATACAACACAAATATTTAAATTATCAATGTGATTTATTTCAGTAGAGAGCGATTTGATATACAATGTTTTTCGATTTGTTTTCCGGCGCAAAAACAAATAACGAAGACGGTTTCCCAACACGCGAACATGCAACGTGCGAAAAACAGGGAAACAGAGTTCTAGTGATTGGACTTGCGACACCTGTCAGATTGCGCAAAGTCTAAGTCAACGTATAACGCCATCAATGGGATTTTGGTTGAGAACTTTGTATTTTTTCATTTGAAAAGCCATTAAGGAATAATTTCACACAAAATTTCATACAAAAACTCGATTTTAGATTTTTCCAAAATTTCCGACTTATCCGGAGGGATTTTAAAAAATTTTCTTCCGTAAAAACCTTCTCCTCGAAAATACGAACTGATAAAAAATTTTACAGAAATCGGCCCAGCTGTTCTCATTTTATAAATTACTACACATTTTTTACACCATTTTTATATACTTATATAGATATCCGATGTCTTAATTAATGAGATCACAAATAGGGTAAACCGCATCAAAATGTCATTAAAATTTCAAAAATATTTTTAAGTATTTACCTACAATGTTTAGAAATCTAACAGAAAAATCTATCTCGTTCAATTTTTGCACAACTACATTTTGTTAAACAGATTGCAGTCTACAACTTTAAGCAAAATCGCTATCAAACAACAACAACAACAATAATTTAATCTACGCCAGTCACTTTAAGTGTTGTCATTTTGTTAGTTGATTTTATTTTGTTCTTATTTTTCGTTGCAGTTTTGTTTTGGTTACAACATGTTTAAAGTATGTTAAAAATAATTTAACATTGTTGAGAAAGTGAGTGTCTTAAAATGAGAGCATAAGAATAAGCTCTCTGAAAACAAAATATATAGCAAGCAGCGTTACCACTCAAAAATTATCTATCCGACCAAATTTGCCTATAAAACCGACCAAAATCCATTTAAACCGACCAATTTTTTAAAATATATATATATACTTATACACTTATACAAGGTGGCGGTGCCAGCCCAGCTGACAATTTTTTTGTGTTCTGGAGTATGTCAAACTACGTATTAAAAAAATGATTTCAACTCCGGAAATTGTCAAACTTTATACATAAAAAAAGAGAGCCGAAAATCGCTCTCCTTTACGCTATCACCTTATGTAATTACACCATGGTACCAATGTATTTTTTAATTAAAATTTGAATTAAGTTGTAGAACTTAAAAACCAAAAAAAAATCCTTAATTAAATTAAATTAAAATTTTTATGTTTTCGTTTTGATACGAGATGAATAAAAAACCATTACAATTGCTTTGCTTACACCGAGTTAAGACACATCAACTTTTACAATTATGAAGGCATACACAACCAATGCGCGAAGAAAACTACAAAAATCCTTTTGTTTTTCTTGCTGTTATGCATTTTGTGTAGAAGTATCACCACCTTACAAATGGACTCATCGTATTTTTTATAGTATTTTACACACGTTTGACATTTGCTTTTGATTGTTTTTCGTTGCTGAGAAGAAAATAGTATTGCCAAAAACTAAAAATTTAATAGCGACCAGTATTTCAAATGACTTAAAATGAATATGGTACATTTTCTTAAACAGACCAAAATAACGTTTAGCCGACCATCCGACAAAAACCATTAATTTCTGACCGGAAAAGACCAATAGTGGCAACGCTGATAGCAGGCCTTGAGTGTTATTTACGACAACTTTTAAAAAACTTTTAATGCCCTAATTCTATTTGATCATTAATTATTTTTTTTTCTTTTTATTTCGCCTTCGTGTCTTTTTAAATTTAAAATTAACACAAAAGAACACTAAGAAGGGATTCGTTTTTACAACTGATATCAATTTATATAATAGAGTTTTTCTTTTGTAATCATCAAATTAGGGTTGTTATGCTGACTCTGTTTTTTAAGTTCGCAAAACAAAATTCTCTAGCTACAACTAACTATAAAAAATATATTCTAAAAACTAAACCTGACCGTTGATAACATTTCTAGTTGTGACAACTAATACTGTTTCCTCTATGCATTCTTCTTTGTATACACCCTGAGTTTTATAAAATTTAGGTTCATTAAGATGTTTACAATATAAAAATATATTTTACACGTAAAACTAAAAGTGTTAATTGCCATGTTATTTAAAACTTCCATACATTAGTTTGATTGGCAAATGTTTATTAAAGTATTAAATTACTTTTTATGTTTAACCGTGGGATATGGATTTGAACTTTTGCTTTCGGTCGCTTAAAACACTTTTTTATAACACTCGCCCATAGTACGTTTCAAGCCCTTAAATCATTTCTTACGCAACTTTATCAAATAATAAAAATCAATTTATTGATATGAGAAAAGGCGATAACAGCCTACGAAAGTGTTAAATTTAAATTTACTAGTGGAAAAGGTTAAGCGATAACCTGGTTAAAACATTTTTTTGAATCTTGGTTGAATTAACCTTCAAGCTGAATTAAAATTGCCAGAATAGCAAATAAACTGTTAAAGTTTTTGAAAAGGGTCAAACGATTTAAAAACAGGAACAGAACATGTGTCTTCGAAAGTAGAACCAGTTTTTTTTCTCAAACTCTCTCCAACATTTCAAGAATAAAATTCTCTGTGAGTAGCATCTGTGAGTCACATTAAAACAAAAACTCAGTCAGAGAAAAAAAGCGGCGCAGAATTTGTTTATTTAATAATAAACAGTTTAACGCGACAAATTGAACTCGTCTATTACCTGGAAGCCTGCATTGCACTTTGCTACTATTGAGGCTCTAACAATATTAGTTAACTCAGCCGTTGCCCATATTTTTAAATCACTGATGAATAAAAATTGTAAGTAAAGACACAAAAATTATTAGAACAATTTTAGTTGAACTTCAATTGCAAAGAACATTCTAGAAAACTGATGTAAAGTGCATGTCAAAATACTTGTGCCGAAACGAAATCCACTGCTTATTTTGATTCTTAAGCAGCTAATACACGGCATGTTTTTTACATCTGACTTGTCAAATTCTCCACTGCCACTACAAACATGTCGTGTGTTACCTTTAAAACATTACTTCTGTTAAAAACATGTGTTAAGACATCTGACAAAATTTTAATTAGAGCACGCTCTATTTTCTTCTGTCAAAACATGTGACATCAGCCGTTGGCAGAAATCTCTGTCAGCGTAAAACAACAATTTTGACAGACATGTAGAAGACTCAAAAATTTTAAAGCCAGATGTAAAAAACATGCCGTGTATTATATATAGCCTTTATCAGTAGTTTAAGAGTGCACAAAACAATGGACAAAAAATTACATAAGTGTTGTGTACTTAGATTTGCACATTGTTTTGAGCAAGCTTAGGTAACGGTATCTTATGCACTTGAACGAAAAGACGCCAATAGACATGAGAACAATTCGTCAAAATAATTGTGTCGACGACTGTAGATGGAAAGAAAGCTTTACCCAGGGTACACTTACTTATACAAGGTGGCGGTGCCAGCCCAGCTGACTATTTTTTGTGTTTTGGAGTATGTCAAACTACAAATATAAAAAATAATTTTAACTCCGGAAATTGTCAAACTCCATTCATAAAAAAAGAGAGACGAAAATTGTTCTCCTTTACGCTACCACCTTATGTAATTACACCATGGTTTTACCGGTAAAATGTAAATAACTCAAACAATTACTTACATATTATTAAAAATTTCAGAAAATATTGTCTTTAGTCTCATCTGAATAAAGTGGAAGCTATGTAATTGTAATTGCTAGTGTCAAAACGGTGTCATTAAGGCTCCACTTGACAGTTTGCGTGTAGCAAACTACCACGACAACCAACCATGTATTTAGGTTAGGTTGAAAAGGAGGGGCACTAAAAGCCCAAACCCATGACAGGTAATAAACTTATGCCCAGTTGGCATGTTGTGCGCTTCATATGGAAAACGGAATTCCCAAACAAAAACCATAATCATTATTTCCCATAAATAACGGACTAGTCCAAGGACCCAGTCCCCTCAATGTAACTCCTTATGGATCTCCAGTTCGAGTTCCCCAGGTATTCCAAGGTCGGCATAGTATCCACTGTAAAATTTTCGCGTCTAATATGCCCAAACGCAGGACAATGACAGAGATAGTGTACCAAAGTCTCATCCCATGTACTTCCTAGAAGTTTATCCTACTGATTTGCTACTATTATTATTTTTTTTAAGCACAATTTCATTAATCTTATTTTCTGGAGTCAAATCTTGTAAAAATTATTTGTTTTTAAATTTTGTTTTTCAAAATATATTGTTTTTAGTTGACAGAAATTTATTGGCTTCTGGAAAAAAAATTATAATTATTTATTTATTTATTTATAGTAACTTCTACAACAAAACATTGACTTAATAAGTAGAAATCTTATGTCGTTATAATCAAAAATAGTTTAAAATAAAATATTTAAATTAATTGAAAATTTAATTCAAATTGAAAAAAAAATCAATTATCCATTAAAAAAATAAATAAATTATCTGTTCAGTGTAGAACTTAACAATTTTAAAGTTCATCGTTTTTGTAGATCAGCATGTTATTTTATATGTTTGTAAATTTTTATATATTGTAGCAATTGAGTTATAGGACTTGGGGTCGGTCAGAATTCAAATTTCTGTCCACTTTAATTTGTAGCGTTCCATGGTGTTTCTTTTTCGTTTAAAGAATTTTTGCCATTTTCCATAAATATTAATTTTTGTATGTTTCTTAGAGTTGAGTTTCAAAATAGCAACAAAAATCAACAACCACAACAAATTTTCATTGAACATTAATGGCAGCCGAACAACAGAAAGCAAAAAAATTAAAACAGAAAAGTACCACCAAATTTATGATGTACAAAATCACATAAAAGTTTACAATGAACAACAACGGCAGACAGAAAGAAACCTTAATGTGTGATCACACCAGCACATGTGAAGTTCATAATGTGAACAAAACAATATTGAACGGTGTATTGTTTTTAAGTAGATTTCAATATTGTTTTTGTTATTTAAAGAAAAATAAAAAATATATATAAAATAATGGGAAAAATCGTAACATAAACATGAATTTAACTAAAAACTTTTACTTTCAAAATCGCTCTGTATTTATATGTTTTTTGTTTCCAACTTAAACTAAAACCAGTGAGTTTTTTTTAAATCTACATTTGGTCGATGATTTTTCTATTTTTAGTTGTTTTCTATTGCAAGTTGTTAAACACGTAGTAAATTTTTATGTCTGTTTGCCAATAAACATAAAAATCGAGGGCTTTTATAGAAGTTCAATATGTAGTCCATATATTTTTGTTAAAGCTGTTCCTTTTTTTTTTGTGTAATGAAACAAATACGGAAAAGTTTTATTTTCCAAAAAGAGTTTGCACTGAAGAGAGAGAGAAAAGAAGTGGCATATAAAATGTGTCATGTTTTTATCAATGTCCAATTTCACTGCCTGACTGCCGTGATTAGTTTTTTTTAATTTTTTTTTTTTTAATCAATTTTGCGTTTATTAATATATAGGAGACTCTCTCTTTCCTATTAGTTTGTAATTAATGATCCTTCAAAGTGACTGTTTAGTAGTTGATTTAATAAATTAAAATTGTATTGAAAAAAGAAAAAAAAATATTTTGCCTGCAGCTGAAAATAACGAAAACTTTAAAATGACATTTTGTTGATCTTTAATGTCAAATAATTTAATTTAATATTATGACTTTTTAAAAGTCTGCTGCTGTTGGATTTTATTTATTTATCTTGTTGGTCTTTTTTAAGTGACTTTAGTTGTTTGGTCCATTAAATGTAATTAAAATGATTTACAACCATCAATTCAAATGGACATTATTTGACAGTTTGTATTTGAAAATTGAAAATATCACGTATAATATTAAGGAAACGTTTTAGAGAAACTTATCAAACATCAAAATATAATTAGTACAGCCTGTAAAGGGCACAAAGTTGACTTATTAATAAAAACTGGTTCTAGTTCCACTGAGTGTTGGCAGTCGATAGGGTCAGTTAACAATTTAGTTAGACATTTTATCAGCAGCCACTGAACTCAGCATCAATTGTATAGGTTGAACTGCTTTTAAATCGGTTACCTTTAAAGCAGTTTCTGCAAGAACATTATTTGGTCACTAGCAAATATATTCTGACACCGTAAAATATTGTAGCGTCAAAGTTTTATTCTAGTCTTTTGATTACTTTACCTGTTTTGTTACCCTTACCTGACAGGTGTTTTTAAAACGATTTTTCTTCTTTAATTATGTGATGGTTAGGTTAGGTTAGATTCGGCAGCCGCCCGAAGGCATGGCTCACTTGGGTCCTCCGAGGGTCCTGTTGTGATACCGTAGGCACCAACGCCCGTTTGTCTATGTCCTCTGGCCGTCGTTCCTCAGCCATCCTTTCCTGTTCACGAAGGTGTGGATCTTTCCCAGATCAACTGCGGAAAGACAAGTTTTACTTACAAGTATTCGCTGACCTAGAATCTGGCGTCTCAGGTTCCCGAATGCAGGACAATTGCAGAGAAGATGTTCAGTCATCTCCTCCTCTTTCTCGTTATCGCAACTTCTGCAGAAGTCGTTGTAAGGGATATTCAGCCTTTTCGCATGTGTACCTATAGGCCAGTGTCCGGTAATGACCGCTATGAGGTTCCTAAGGTGGATTCGGGGCATATTCATATTGCGTCCTATGCTCATCCATGTCAGGCAAGATCTTTCTGGTTTCCAAACAAGTGGGTTCTCTCACCCATCTTTCATTGGCATCCAAATATCATCGATGCGAGATTAGCTGCTTACCCTTCGATAAGGGAATACCCAAAGCACAACTGGATTCAACCGAATCTAAGGTAGTACCGGCTTTTGCAAGTGCATCAGCTCTATTATTACCATCAATATCCCCATGTCCTGGAACCCACACAAGGGTAACCATCGAATGTTTCGCTATCTCCTCAAGAGACACCCGGCAATCCTGGGCAATTTTCGATGTGCTGTACACACTCTCAAGGGACCTAATAGCCGCCTTGCTGTCAATAAATATTAATATCCCTGCCAGATATTTCATTATACTGAATCTATTCCGCGACTGTCTTAATAGCCATTAATTCGGCCTGTATCGCTTTACAATATTAATTATGTGATAGCGTTAAGAGATTTTCGAAATTAGTTTTTAATTTGATCCTTCCAAATTGTTATTTCAAGTTGACAATTATCATGTAACGCTCAAATAAGACTATTTAAAAAGTAAAACAAACGTAATTTTTAATTTAAAAAATATGTGCAATAGTTTAACTTTAACATTTGTTTGTTTTAAGCCATTCAAGTTTAGCCTCATTCACAAGTACCTGTTTTAGTAATTTCCATTACATCATTTGCAAAAAAAGTAAAAAAATTCAAGTGACAAATAAACAATATAAAAATTGCTGTCATAAATAATAAAATACGTAGAACAGTGTTTCCCAAACTATTTATTAAAAAATATTTTTTACTAACAGATAAGTGTTAATTTTTAACCGACCACTATGAAATGCTTACCTGCTTCCAAGAACGGTTGTAGATGACATGATTTTTATATGTGATGTCCTGTTGATGTTGCTGTTAATATACTCTTACTTCGTTAATACCATAAGCAGTGTAAGCATACCTACCTACACCCTATACTGCTGGAAAAAGGTAGCAGTAAATATTGAAAAAAAAAAAAATATTAAAAAGAAATTAACTAAATTATGTCTTACTTTTTTTACTGGTAAAATAACAGGACACAACAAAAGTGTTTCTTAAATATTTTTATTTCGCGTAAAAAAAATCATTTTGGGTGTATCATTTAAAAATGCGAGATTTTTTTTTTAATTTTTAGCTTTTCTTTTGAAACACTTGTACAATATAAATTTATTCAAAGTATTGGTCATGGTGAGCTACGACTTTTTCCCATCTGTCTGACAACATATGGAACTGCTCATCTCTTGAGACCAAAAACGAATCAACCCAATTTTGTATACCATGTAAAGAAAAAGTATTCTACGTCGATCTAAGCAAATATATGGTAGATGAAATGGGCAAAATCTGGACCGTAAAGCGCACAAGGCAAAAAAGTCCATCCACTTCTCTCTAAATAGCTTTTAGTAGTTTAGGTAATGCAACATGTAACCGAAGGATGCCATTATGAAATCTTACGATTTAATTTTTGACCGCATATTCTGGGGGTATTTCGGCCAAAGCTCAATTCCTCTAACTGAATCAGTTACGTTCAATACGATATTTTGACCAGATTTTAGCTGCTCATGATTGATAAAAATCCTTCCGAGCTCACCTTTGCGCCTTAGATATTTGGCTTGAGTGACGATTCAGTTGGTTGAACCTGCTTTACATACGATCTCTTACTCTTCAGATTATCGTAATGAATCCGTTTTTCATCGCAAGTAATGATTCGGTGCGAAAATGTTTTTTTTTTTTTTCTTTTTAATGTTCAAGCAGCATTACTTACATGCAAAATTGTCTTTCCACGTCGTTCGGCTTCAATTCGTTTTGTTCAATTTTTTCTGGTTTTAAATGAATCCTGTTTGTTTGCAAATCTTTTGAAATTGACGTTTGAGCTCCTAATGAATTTGCAGGCTCTTGCTTAGTTTGACAACAATATTCATGGATTAATGTCTTCTTCTTCAAACTTTTCTTTGTTTAGCCTGGCTAAATTTGTCTTCCGTGTCCAAATCACCACTTGTGAACCACATAAACGATTTCACGCATGATGGTACACATTCATCATAAGCTTCATTAAGTAATCGCTGTGCTTTAGTGCCACATTTTTTTCCAAATTTAAGAAGTAAAACAAAACTTCACCCAGGTGACGCTTTGTTGTGGCACAAAATGCGACATTTTCGAAGCAGAAAAAAGCTTTGTTGTTTACACTGTAATGTTTCATAACGAATTAGAAATACATGACTAATATGTACCTTTCAAAATAATATACATATAATTATTAAATACAAAAATCGTGTTCATAAAATACAACATGTGTTGTGAATCCTTCATTTTTAAGTTATACAATCAATAATACTTTTCTAAAAAGTATTGCTTTAAAGAAAGTTTATAAGAGAGAGAGAGAGAGAAGAGTATGTCGGTATGAAACAAAGTTCCATCTAGTGTATATAAAACTATTTTCGTATAAGCAACTACTTTTAATACTTAAGGACAGTGCGATAAAAGAAATCCTGTGTGTAACACTATTCTAATGTGTCAACAGTGAGTTATTAAAAGGAATTTTTCTTTTAGGAAAATTATGCTTTTACACTTTTAAAACTTCGAAATACTAAACTGAAAAAAATCAATAAAATTTTTCTGCTTTACTTTTTCCTATGAACTTATGCTATTACCAATCTTCACTCCTCTGTACTCGCTCACAATGATCTTAAAAAGCGCAACAAATTCTACTTAAGAGACCAATTAATATTTCGCTTTTTTACTGGGCGTTGAGTCTTTTTCTTACTTTGAGAAACACATATTCAGTGTCGTGTATAAGACGACATAGTATACATATGTACGTGTAGAGAAAAATAACTAATGATACCAAACTCTAATAATGACAATAAGCTCTAACGGTGACAATAAAACTTTAACAATTTTTTTCCTCTTCTCCTCACCCTTGTTCACATGCAAACACATACCTAGATACGGATAGATTAATGTTGACACCTGTAAAATTAAAGAGCTTTACATACATTTTTTTGTTTTCTTTAATCACAATATAATGATGACGCTAAAGTTTATTTTTGATGGCTGCTGATGATGATAATAATAATGATGTCGACGGTGTTGTCAATATTGTTTTGGGCTTGTTCAATGGTTAATTTTTTTTTTTTGTTTTATATTCAACCATCAACCAAACAGCCAGCCAACAACATACATATTCTATTGTTACTTTAACGAGTAGCAATTTTCCACAATTTTATATACCATTTTTTACACTTATTTACTTACTACCCATTATTATTCCACAGTGTCTATAGGAATGACACACACCATAGAAAATCCCAACACCAGCCAAAGAGTTGACTTAACTCGGCAACAATAAGCGATGATAAAAGAAGGTGCAACTTATTTTTTAAATGACATTTTGAAAAATGTCAATTTTAAAAAAGTTACGAAAATTATGAGTCGATTTTTTTATTTATTTATTTAATTTTTTTCTCAAACTTATGTATGATTAAGGTTACAACACACTCGTTGTTTGCGACGTGTTGTTTAGTTGTATCTGGTGTGGTGTGTATCGGTTATATTTTATCTAAGGCGAATTATAAAGTTATTCATTGAATATGACTTTAAATAATTACTAATGACAGTTTAAAGATAGACAAAATTTTAATTTATCTTAAAGAAATTATGGTTGTGCAAAATAGATTTGAATTTAATCTCTGCTATCAGGTGGTAATTGAGGAAATTGTTAAATAAAATGCAAAAATAATTATGTGCAAATTCCAGGTTTGTTATTTCAAATGATAATTGGAAATTAATTTAGATTTTTTTTTCTAAATTTAATGAAGTCGATACCGAAACTGTTATAACGGGCCAATGTGGGTTGAAGACTTTATTAAGAATAATTTAAAAACTTTAAAGTGTACAACGAAAAAATTGATGATGATGACCTCATTTCGAAAAGTTATTTGAGCATTTGCTTCAATAAATCTTTTTGTAGAAGTTCAACTTAATAAATCTTACTATAAAATACAGTGAGACCTCGATTATCCGTAATGAACGGGACCAGAAGCATTCTGGAAAATCAATTATCTCGGTTTATTGAGTAACAATTTTGTCTTTTTTTTTAACTAACTGATGAATATTGTTATATTTAAATAGTAACACCATAATTTAAGGATGAATTATGAATTTGTTTAAGTAATATGAAGAAAGAATAATATTAATAATAAAAATTTTACCAGCAAACAGCAACAATTCATAAGAATTTCATGTTCGGCAATTTCTTAAAATTATTTTATGGGAGAATTTTAGCACAAACAATTTTTTGGATGCTTATTAACATCTTAACTTTGTCTTCAATAGCAAGAGTTTTCTGTGTATTTTACTGCTGATAAGGGATGCCGTTGTAACAATAAACACTAACAATCGGAAGTTTTAAAATTTTTAAGTCGAACTTTATTAAACACGTGTGCATGTCCAAACATGCTTCTGGCTCATCGTACGTTAACAAACAACAAAAAATAATTAAAAAAAATTATATTTATATTCCCGGAATATAGAGGTAATCACGGTTAATCGATACAAGAAAAAAATGAAATAGATAAAAAAAAAATTAATTTTCCTTTTTTATTCGAAATACTAATAATCGAGGCCTCACTGTATATATGTAATCTATATATATAAAAATCAATGTGTGTTTGTATGTTTGTTTGTGCTTTATAGACGGTTAAACGGCTGGACCGATTTCCTTGAAATTTTCACAGAATCTTTCTGTATGTCTGGAAGGAACTATAGGCTATACTTTGGTTTGAAATTGTAAGTGGGCGGGGTGCCACGCGCTATTAAAGAATAAGTATTAAATATTATATGTCACGAAAGTTAATACAGCTAGAGTCTTCAAATTAAGTACGTAAACTTTGACATCCACACGAACATTTGGGTAAAAAATGGGCGGACTTTCAATAGTAGGCGTGGCCACATGAATTAAATACTAAATTTCGTATATTTGGAAAACGATATCAATTAGAGTACTAAAATTTTGCAAAAGCAACTTTGATATTCAAATAAACATTTATGGAAAAAATTGGTGCACTACCAATAGTGGGCGTGGCACCAACATATGAATTAAATACTAAAATTCGTATATTTGGATAACGATATCGATTAGAATAAACATTTAGGCAAGAAATAGGTGCATTAACAATAGTGGGCGTGGCACTTGTATAATAAAATCAATAACAAATTTCAAAAAATTTTTGTTGTTTCGAAAATAAATTTACGTACGTAATTCAGTTTATTTTTAATAAAAACAGGAGGTTAATCTAATTGATGTTTAGTTTGAGTTCTATAGTTTGATATTTTGATTTTCCGACTATTTCTGGCGATTAGTTTCGACATTTTCCTATTTACTATTTTCCATTTTTTACTTCGACTATTGTCCACCTTTTTTACCCTGTACAATGGGAGATCACAACTCAAGTCACACATTTCCAAAAAGGTTTTTTATACTATTAGAATTTGAATTTGTTTCTTCTATAACACTAGTCTTGTGTTAACTAGAAGTTAAGATAGAAAAGTTTAAAAGACCATAAAGAGGTAAAGAACACCAAACACACAGGATGGTAAAAAAAATCTAAAAAGTACAATTGTATAAGGACAATTCCTAACACTTTCTTTTGTACTAAGATAGTGAAATCAGTTTCTTTAAGCCACCCAGACATCGTGTGTGGTATTAAAATTTCAAAAATACTAGGCAGCAGATCGGTATTGAAAATCACAATAATCCGTCCATAAACAACTGAGATATGAGTAAAAAAAAACAAGACCACCACGTTCTTTTACAACACATCCTTACAAACGTGGTAGCTGGTTAGAGCGAACCTGGTTCGAATAACTGATTTACAAATTCATTAACTTATTTTATATTTTTACGATGCGATGTTTTTAAGCAAATTAAATCATTATAACGCATAATAATACGCATTTCACATTAATGAGAAGTAAATTGTGTAAAAGTTCAACCCCCATAATATTGCTTTAATTGAAAGGGCTTGACCAGCTAAATACAGTAAACTATAAAAAACTTAAAATCCAAAATGGCGTCCTGAACAAAAAATTTCGAATAATTTTTTTCTCAACCCCATCAACATAAGTATGAAATGAAAGGGCTTGACTAGTAGTAAAATACAGTTAACTATGTAAAAATTTAAAATCAAATATGGCGTCGGAACTAGTAAAGCAATATGGCGTATAACATTAAATATGAAATGTAGGCTTAGTTACGCTGTGGTCACTGTGCATGTTTATGCATAGGGTATATTTTTTGGGCCATATGTAACAAATCTCGAACTAATGGATCATAGAGGAGATATGGACAAAGGTTAGACACTTGTTTGTCTCCTTTAGTTTTAAAGGTTATTGCTTAATAAAACTACAAAAGCGGTTCATAGCTGACTGAAGTAAATAAGATATATTTTCACAAATTTTCAGAAATACTTTATAGTCAAAGGTTCTAATAAGTTATTATAACATACTTTTTGGGCCATTATTACAACTTGCCTTTAGTTAAAGGTAGGATTTTGTGCGCCCAATAAATAGCTTCGCATAATTACAACTTCTATTTTTTATTGTAATTATTATTAATAATAATAATATCTAATCGATACAAAAATAATAAATTAGGTCTTAATAACGCAACGCCATTTAACGCCTGCCTTTGACTAACGGAAAGTTGTAATAATGACCCTTAGACTAGTCTATATATATAAAACTGAAACTCTGTGTGTGTGTGTGTTAGCTATAGACTCCGAAACTGTAAAACCGATCGGGCTTAAACTTTGGTAAGTTATTGTACACATACCAGGGAGTGTTTATGGGTGGAAAAAAGTGGGCGGGGCCACGCCCATAAAAAATTAGTTATCAGTTTTAGCTACTTGCACTTGACCGATTTTTCTGAAACTTTGCACACATATCGAGTTGTCATGACTAAATAATTTCGTGATAAGAAAAGTGGGCGGGGCCACGCCCCTTAAAAAGTTTTAATTTTGAGGTACTTGCACTGGATTGATTTTTCTGAAACTTTGCACACATATTGAGCTGTCATGACTTTATTATTTCGTAATTAAAAAAGTGGGCAGGGCCACGCCCATAAAAAAAAGTTATAATTATGAGGTTTTTACACTGGACCGATTTTTCTGAAACTTTGCACACACATATTGAGCTCTCATTATAATACAATATTGTGATTAGAAAAGTGGGAAGTACCACGCCCATAGAAAAAGTTATAATATTAAGCTTCTTGCACTTGCCCGATTTTTCTGAAACTTTGCACACATATTGAACTCTCATGAGTATATAGTTTCGTGATTAAAAAGGTAGGCGGGGCCACGCCCATAAAAAATTATAATTTTGAGGTACTTGCTCTGGACCGATTATGGTGATGACTATACAGTTTCGTGATTAGAAAAGTGGGCAGTGCCACGCCCACTTGATATTTAATTTAAATTCAGAATGCATTTATATTCATTAAGGGGCGTAGCAACGCGCGCCGGGCTTTTCTAGTTAACTATAAATAAGATTCGAACACGACCGAATATAGATAGAATTCTTACTTTTCTTGATGATTTTGGACTTCTTAAACTATTTTCAATTTTTCCGATTCTTTTCAACTATTAAACTGTTTTACTTCTTTTAACCACAAATGCAACGGAAATTTTCTATTGTAGTATTTTTTCCACACCCGTTTGTTTATAGCCAAAGTTCATTGAGTTTCAGTACTTATGCAAATTTGTTTTATGACAATTTGAAAGTATAATTAAAATCATTTTAAATACACGAGTTCCTTTTTGTATGTGCAAACCTTTAATGTCTGTAGTAAAAATCACAAATAAAAAACAACATTTATATGGTATCCCACTAGGCAAAGTAAAAAATTTATTTATTTAATTTAAAATTGTATTCATTTGTTGGTTTTCCAATTTTATTTTTTTTTTAGCTAATTATGCAACTCTAGCAATTGTTACAATTGTAGCAAAGCGATAAATAAATACTTTCCCTTCAGTTAATAATAGTATAACAATTCTACGGATTATTTTAGCCTAATAATGGTATTAAATGTTTAAATCAAAACGAAATTACAGAAAGAAAAAAATGAAAAGCAAAACTAACATAAAAATTTGTAGTTTTTCTCCCGATTTGCTTGACAGACAGCCGACTAACTGACAGACTGACCGATCGAACGTACAAACCACCGCAAGACAATTGTGTGATTAAAATGAAACTGAAAATAATTTCTGTACGTTCGCCTGTCTGACTGACTTTTTGCTTTGAAAAATGTTAATGCAACATTAACGAACTTTGTAAAAACAGAAACTTCCGTGTTATTTAGCATTCAGCGGTTTTTCATTAATTCGTTCCTCAAGTTAAAATTGTTGTAAATAGTTTTGAATGCTTTATTTCAGTTGGTGTCCGATTACATCGTTTTGCGCTTTTGCATAATTAAATTTATATTTTTAGTACAACAACAGACACACACACACACATCTGTTTTGTTTAAAAAATTTGAATTTTATTGACACTTTTAGCCATCAGCATTTGATTTCATTGATGAAAATTAATTGCATGCCCAATAAGATCAATTATATGAAACAAATGAAAATACCTTTTATGTATGTAATAAGAGGCGGCCACTTGACATCACCAACTGATAAATTTGCCATCTAACAATTAAATTGTTTTGTTGACTGTTGGCGATGGCCACTTGACATCACCCGCCGATAAATTTGCCATCTAACAATTGAATTGTTTTGTTGACTGTTGGCGTCTCACAGAGCTGTTTCTCATTGTTGAAAAAATTAATTTTTTTATATATAATTTTTTTGTACTAATTTTTATTGTGTCTAGCAAGGATTTTTGGTCCTGTCATATATTCTTAATCGTAAAAATGTTATGAAAAAGTGATATAATTGTGATGAAGTTTGGTTCAAATATATTCTTTTGGTTCAAACTATTCTTATATTTGCTAAATAACTTCTAAGCATGTCCAAGCGATGTCTGTCCGGCAGTCCGAACCGCAGTGCGTCTGACAGTTTGTTGTTTCCACAGATTTAATGTATCAAAAAGTTGTCCTAAATAAATTAAATTTTGAAAAGATACTTTCTCTTTATACACATTTATACAAAATTTGTACCCATTTTTAAATGAAATAAAATTTTAAATATTATTGTCCCAAATCAGAAAATCAAAACAGTTTTTTTTTAAATAATTTTTTTTTGCAAATATTTGCCTTCTGGCGCAAGAACAGATAAATGAGAAAGATATGTACTTAACAACGTTATATTAGGTAGATTGTAATCTTTAAAAAATATATAAATTTTATTACAATTTATGGCGAATCTAAAATGAGTTATATTTAATACTAGAAAAGCGCGGCGCGCGTTGCTACGGCCCTTAATGAAAGAAATGCATTCTGAATTTAAATTCAGTATCAAGTGCTAAAAGCTAAAAATTTAAAATTTTTTTAATGGGCGTACCACTGACCACTTTTCTGGTCACGAAATTGTAAAGTCGTGACAGCTCAATCTGTGTGCAAAGTTTCAGAAAAATCGGTCCAGTGCAAGTACCTCAAAATTATAACTATTTTTATGGGCGTGGCCCTGCCCACTTTTCTAATCACAAAATTGTAAAGTCATGACAGCTCAATATGTGTGCAAAGTTTCAGAATAATCAGTCCAGTGCAATTAGCTGAAAATTATAATCTTTTTTTATGAGCGTGGCCTCGCCCACTTTTCTTATCACGAAATTATAAAGTAATGACAGCTCAATATGTGTGCAAAGTTTCAGAAAAATCGGTCAAGTGCAAGTAGCTAAAAATGATAACTAATTTTTTATGGGCGTAGCACCGCCCACTTTTTTCCACCCATAAACACTCCCTGGAATGTGTACAACAACTTGCCAAAGTTTGAGTCTGATCGGTTTTACAGTTTCGGAGTCTATGGCTAACACACACACACACACAGAGTTTCACTTTTATATATATAGACTAGCCTAACCCGGCGCGCGTTGCTACGCCCCTTAATGAATCGAAATGCATCCTGAGTTTTAATTGAATATCAAGTGAAAAAACCTAAAAATTATAATTTTTTTATGGGCGTGGCATTGCCCACTTTTCTAGTCACGAAATTGTAAAGTCATAACAGCTCAATATGTGTGCAAAGTTTCAGAAGAATCGGACCAGTGCAAGTACCTCAAAATTAAAATTGTTTTTATGGGCGTGGCCCTGCCCACTTTTCTTATCACGAAATTGTAAAGTCATAACAGCTCAATATGTGTGCAAAGTTTCAGAATAATCGGTCCAGTGCAAGTACTTCAAAATGATACCTTTTTTTTATGGGCGTGGCACTGCCCACTTTTCTAATCACGAAATTATTTAGTCATGACAGCTCAATATGTGTGCAAAGTTTCAGAAAAATCAGTCTGGTGCAAGTACCTCAAAATTATAGCCTTTTTTTATGGGCGTGGCCCCGCCCACTTTTTTTATCACAAAATTATAAAGTCACGACAGCTTAATATGTGTGCAAAGTTTCAGAAAAATCTGTCCAGTGCAAGTACCTCAAAATTAAAACTTTTTTAGGGGCGTGGCCCCGCCCACTTTTCTTATCACGAAATTATTAAGTCATGACAGCTCGATATGTGTGCAAAGTTTCAGAAAAATCGGTCAAGTGCAAGTAGCTAAAACTGATAACTAATTTTTATGGGCGTGGCCCCGCCCACTTTTTTTCACCCATAAACACTCCCTGGTATGTGTCCAACAACTTGCCAAAGTTTGAGTCCGATCGGTTTTACAGTTTCGGAGTCTATAGCTAACACACACACACACAGAGTTTCACTTTTATATATATAGATGAGCTAATTATGGCAACGAAAAATCGATTCTAATATTTTGGTAACAATGGAGGCATTCCTTACTTATTTACAAATAAATCCGAATCGAAACGTACAGTTACTTTCTTAAGAATGATAATGGTTTTTGCAGGTCTCTTAATGGGTGACAATGGAAAGTCACAAAAGTCTAGAGCAAACGCCTCAGATGGCGCGGGACTCAGTGAGGTCGGGGATACCCGTTTTTTGGTATCCTCGTAATCTCTGGGAAACGACTGTGTCGAAAAGGGACCCCAAGGTCTGCTTCGGTATCCCCCCTACATGTATAAAAAAAAAAAATGGGCCTTATCACTAAAGATGATTTTGTAGAAAATTGTCTTGTCTTGCTTTCGTCTATCCCAGTAGTCGGTCGGCTTGAGTTCTTGAACGAGTTGAATTTTATCAACGTGAGCAATATTATTTGTATGCAAAATATTGCGCAAAGTACGTCTGGTGATACGTGATTGCTGGCAACGTCGATTCGTTAATGTTGCACTTTCATTCCAAACACTTAAGTGTACAACGGCTATGTTTATTTCACTGCAGCCACTACCAGGGTACTGTTTCCATCTTTAGTAAACCGAAGACCGTGAGCCTCGAATTTATGCAACAAATCATGCAAAGCGATCTCCTAATAAGCATTGTTAACAGGATAAATTTTGCAAAGTGATATAGTAAAATTTTTATTTTTTTTAAAAAGAAAATTTTTATAATAAAAAAGCATTGCCCTTAAGCGCTGGCACTAAATAAATCTCAATAACAACAGTTGTTTTTACACATTTTATCATTTAGATGAAATACATCCGTTGCAAGGTATTTCGTTTCTCATTTAACCCAATTTCTTTTCCCCTTAAATTTGCTAACTTCTCCCATTAGACAAAGTTTATTTTTACCAAGTATTCTGTATGCAATCTGCAATAATTCTCTAAAATTAACATTGAAGAAAAATCTGTGTTACTAAGTTTTTCATTTAAATTGCCCTTAAGTTAATAATGATTATATGTAGTTATTACCCTTCTAACTCTTTGCCTGAAACCTAAACTTACAAAATAAAAAGTGTTTTAAATTATCAGAAAAGCAAAACACTAATGATTGATCGATTGCCGTCAATTTCTAATCATGCACAAATCTTACATTCTAATACAATACTGCAATAACAAAAATATGCAAAATAGCAAAAAAGTAAAATAGTTTTGCACGATCTGCCTTTTACTACAGCCACATGCAACACAGCCAATAACACACACACACACACTTACAGCAAATCTCTATACCAATTTCCTTATGGGCATTTTCATGCCACACTTGCTTAAATTCAAAAATAAACTACTATTGGATATGTTAAATAAGGTACTGAGACAACATCGTCATTAAGATCAATCAAGTAACTTATTTGTAATATGTATAGAAGTTTAGTTTTTTTTTGCAACTTGCAATACTTGATCGTATTCCCGTTCAAGCTGTAAATAAATAGTTTTAAGTTTTTTTTTAGATTCCAAAGAATATTTTGTGTTTGTTGCATGACACAAATAACACCCTGTTTTTAACATTTCCTACAGCCATCACGTTTAATCGTTTTTCGAATTTTCTATAAACGTCAAACTATTCAACAATTTTTGATTTCTTTAGAATACAAGTGTATGTGCTTTAATGTGATGGGTGGCCTTGCCGATTAGTATTGAGATTTTTTAATAAAGATCAAATTGTTGTTAGTGTTTTTAAATATTGACGATGATTGATGTTTGTTAATGTATTCACAGAGATTGAGATAAATCAACAAATGCCACTTGAAAGTGTTAGAATTTTTTTTTATGTTGTCAGTTCAATATTATTTAGGTGAGATTTTTAATGGCTTTAGAAAATATTGGAATAAAATATTGTCCAAACTACTTTTGGACACACAAAATTTAAATAATAAAAAACATTTAAATTTACCAAAAAATTGAATTTAAGAAATTAATTAACACTTAAGAAGCTTTTGCCCGAAAATAAATTTAATACAAAGTTGAAGTCTGTGTAAACCTTAACGAAAATGAATACCTCACTCACTATTGAACGTTTTTACCAATCAGAAGAATGGAAGAAAAAATAAAATTAAAAATTGTTACCAACACAACGATTTATTAATTAGCCTGATACTTTATTAACAAGGTAAGCATCCCTTTTCTTACCCTTGCTCATAAAAAAAAATAGATAACAATTATCTTTTCTTTTATCCCATATCCCATATCATAATAATTGAGTGATTATAATTAAATCTCCTCAATAGCTTGGCCTTGCATCACTTCTAAAACGTTTGCCAAACTACGTACCTCAAAAGGTAGTTACTGACAATGGTAGAAATTTTTTGGGTGCAAGTAGAACACTTGAACAAGAATTTACCCTTTTCATAAAAGGTGTATCTCAAGAAGTATCTCAAAAATATATCACACATGGGTTGAGTGGAAATTCATATCACCGCATGCTCCACATATGGGTGGCTTGTGGGAAGCTGCTGTAAAGAGTTTCAAATTTCACTTGAAACGAGTTGCTGGTGCTCAATGATTTATCTTCGAAGAAGTCTCCACTATATTAGCTCAAATCGAAGGTATATTAAACTCTCGACCAATCTCAGCATTATCAGAAGACCCTTCGGATCTCACAGCATTAACTCCTGGACATTTTTTAAGAGAAGCCCCTTTAATGGCGTTCCCTGAGCAATATTCTCAAAATATGTCGGTTATTAACAGATGGGAAAAGTTGAAAATTAATCCACCATCAATTGTCTGTTCGATGGAAAGGAGATTACCTAAAATCATTGCACAAGCGCTACAAATGGCAGAACACTGCTCCCACCTTGAGAGTCGCGCTTGTGAAGAATTAAAAAAAACTTACCCAGGTATGGATGAGAAGGTACGCGTCGCGGACGTACGTGTACCAACGGGTGTGAGAAATCTTATTTTAAAACATCTTCAATGTTTACTCGTTATATTGAGTAAAATAATTTTTACATATTCGTTGTATAAGGTAGCCAAAATCAAAAATTATTCGTCAACATTCGTTACATCGGATTTTGTTAAACCGAAATTCGTTACACCGAGATTTACCTGTATTTATTTAGTGTATACATGCATCAATCACACTTTATGTGTAAAAAAACAAAGAGAGTGTCGTCTCTACTACCACTGTAGTGTAACAGTTTAAATTTTCTTTTAAAATATGTTTTGTAATTTTATTATAGCCGCCACTAAAATAATGGTGGGGCTATATTCATTTTGTCATTCCGATTGTAACACATCGAAATATCTATTTTAGACCCCATAAAGTATATATTTTCTGAGTCCTGGTTTCATTTTATGACGATCTAGCTATGTCCGTTCGTTTGTCCGTTTGTTGAAAGCACGATAAAGGTCGGACTGAAAAAGCTAGGGGGCTCAACTTCTGCCAGAATACTTCTTATACACAAGGTTTGTTTGTATTGAAAATGGCCTAAGTCGGAATATTAGGAAGAGAGTTATAGCTCGTAATACAAGAGTAGGTCAAAAAGCGTGTCCTTCCAACATCGAATAAAATGGAATTGTGTCCAAACGCATTAACGTAAAGTCATGAAACTTCGAATATATATTTCCTGAGTAAAAACAATATCTTTCCCTGAAAATTGCTTAAATCTATGCATTAGGAAAGGAGTTTTAGATCAAAATGTACGAAAATTTGTACCGGACAGTGTATTTTTTTTAGAACCTAATAAAACTGATAAAATTTAATGTGCGATTCTGAAACTTTGCAAACATTGCTTTTTGGTCAAAGACTTTGCACTAACGGAAAATAAATGTGACACGCCCACTTTAACACCTTTCCTTTCATATAACGATTTATATCAAATTCATATAATTTCTCTATGAATAAATATTTTGGAATAATAAAGGACTATATTAAAATATCTAAGTTGTATTCATTAGCAGAAACAACTTCGATACGCCTACTGTAACGCCCACTTTTCACGTAATCTAAAATGAGAAAGCTCATAAAACCGACAAAATTATTTATTTATTTATTGTCTATAGATTATAAATCCTTACAGACTAAAGTATGTAAAATAACAAGACAAAATTAAGGTTATATATAAAATAATATTCTATACAATTCAACGATTTAAATATAAAATGATTTATAGCTACAATGATGAAATTTGCTACAGATATCCTTCTGGTCAATGTCATTGTTATGCCAGAAAATGTAGGTGCCAACTATAACGCCTTCCTCCCATATAACGGTTTATCTTAAATTCATATAATTTCTCTATCGACAAAGTTTTTCGAAGAATAAAGGACTATATTGAAATATCTAAGTTTTTTTTTATTATCACAAACTATATTGACACGCCGACTTTAACGCCCACTTTCATTGAGAACCTTTTACTAGCATATCGAAGGTATACAAAGAAAGTGATACATATTTTAGTATAAAGATATTATTCCATAGCGTTTACTGTTAATAATAAAACAATTAATGTTGGTTAAAATTGGTGGTGGGTATAAAAGATTCGGCGCAGCCGAATATAGTGCTCTTACTTGTTTTTTTTCTGTTTTAAATTTGGTATTCACAGTTTATTAAATTTACTTTAGAAAAGAAATTCAAGTCGAAGAAAGTTATATTTTTTGTTTAAAAACTCATTTACAACTAGACAACGGTTGAATAGGTCGACCGCAGTACATACTAGTATATGTATATAAATTTACTTGTTTTATTTAAACAAGTACGAGATACACATATTTTTGAAGTTTTCATATTACGTCTGTATTACGACCAATTCGGTTAAGCGAGGTTCACCTGTATATAAAAATTTACATTAAAAAAGTTTTTATTTTTTATAACTAATATTACACCTTCCGCATTTACAAATTCGCTAAACTTTTTTACACATTTGATGAAAAATTAACTACATGACACCTTAAAATAGTTTAAAAAATCTATACTCAGTTTTAATACTGACGTATGTATGTTGTGGGTGTCAGTTACTGTTGTTATTAATAATATTATTACTTTTAAACGTTTCTTTTTTACAATTTATGTGAGCATGCATGCATACGTGTACCTAATGCTTTAAGCTTACTTCCACTTACCTGTACGTAATAAACTTTTATAAATTAAATCAATGATTTATTTAATATGACAGTTATAGAGTTTGCAGTTAGCTACTTACTTACATTTAACTGTCTCGCAGAACTGTCATTATGGCTTATTTGGCTTAATATATTATCATCGCTTGCTGGTGTATTTTCCCATAAAAAAAAAACATATCATATAATAACTGTTATATAAATTAAATAAATTTTTAGATAAATATTCAGATCATGTTATTTTACAAAATATTTTATTAATAAAAAAATTAATTTAATAATTTAGGATTTAAAATAAAATAAAAATTTACGTGCATAAACAAAAGTATTAACAAGTTTAACATTTTTATTTTTATAAATTATACTAAACAATTGCGTGTGTAAAGTGTTACAACATAAATAATTTTGGTTGACACAAAGAAATTTTTAAAACGAATTTTTTTTATAGACTTGAAATAAGCTCTTGATTTATTTTCTTTTAATTTTTTTTTTTCCTTTTAAGTTGTATTTATATGTAATATTTTTTTATTATTTTCTTTTTAATTCTTAAAAAAAATATAATTTTTTTTTTAAATTTATTAAGAAATTTATTGTCATCGTTTGGAAGTTGACATGTTTGTTTTGAGTTTGAATTGTAGTTTGTCTTAATCTTTAGCACGTTTTTATGTAACACGTTTAAAAAAATTAAGTTAAAGTGACGACAATCATCATCAGTGAGTGTATTTTATGGGTATTTGGAAGTATTTCCAAGATTTTTTTTCCTTCACTTTAGTTTAATCTATTTGATGTGACATGTTATCACGTTGTTAACTTTATAACAAAAAAAAAAAAAAAAAAATTATGAAGTGTTTGTCTTTATGTTTTAGTGGCAAAAGATACACTCTACATTTTGTATTTATCAGAAACACAAAAAAAAAAGCGTGTGTTTCATAATATTCTTAAAATTTCATTATAATTACATTATTTAAAAATTCGTTATATTTATTAGAAATTATCAAGGTTCTTATGATAGCAACTAAGTTGGAAAAAAGCTAAGCTACTCGATAAATATTTTACAAATCTTAGATACGTGTTATTTTGAAAATTACATTTATAAAATGTTTAAACCTAGTTTCGCGAAAAAAAAATGAGAAACATTTTTAAAATTCCAAAAGTTCGAATTTCGAACATTAAAAACTTTCACAGAATTTAAAAAAATATACTTTTTTTTAGTTAGATTTTAAAGAAACTAATGATATATATCCAGTTTTTCAATGTTCGAAAATTCGAACTTAAGCTCCAAAAAATAATTTTGTTAAATATTATAAGAAACCTAAAAATTCATAAATAAATAAATCCAATTAGGCTGGCTATTTCCTTATTGTAAAAATTAAAACTGGATGAAAATTTATTATAATTTATTAAATTTTTCAAAATTACATGAAAAATAATCAGAAAAATTTTTAAAATTTCAATAATATTTAAATTTAAAACATAAAAAACTTTCACAGAATTATAAAAAAAAATATTTTTTAGTTATATTTACAAAAACCAAATGATATATGTCTACTTTTTTCGATGTTCAAAAATTCGAACTTTGGCTCAAAATATAGTATTGTAAAACATTATCAGAAGCCTAAAAATTCAGAACATTTTGCAGTTTTTTTTTAATTTTTTATTTGCAATTCTTTAACATTCCAATTATTTTCTTATTTTTAATATACATATGTACCTACATATATATGTATGTATATGTGTGTAATAAATACATACTTGTTTATAACGAACTTTAGTAACTAAAGACTATTCAGATATCAACAGATTACAAGTAGGCAATTATAGACACAAAATAAATGTCTTAAGGAAATCAAATTGTAATAGTAAGTGCATTAAATTTTTTTTTAGCTTTTCTAGTTTAAACCTTTCTTAAACTTATTTTAAAGAGAATACCAGTAGCGTATTAAAATGTCGCCTTAACTTAAGCTTTTGTAGTTTTACAAATCTACCAGCTAATTAAACGAAAATGTCTTCTTAAGAAAATCTGTCGAGAAACTAGATTTCTTACTGTCTTATTTAAACAGGCAAATAAACAAACAAACAAACTTGAAATATTCTATTTCGCGTTGACGTTGTTGGTTAAAAGACATCTTTAAAGAAATAAAAAAATCCAAAAGCACAACAAGTAGGTAGTAATACGGAGTTTAGTTGTTTTAAAGCTTAAGTAAACGAGTGTGTTGTGATTGTTGGTTGGTTTGAATACTTGACAATTGTGTATGAAAACAGCCGCATGAGCAATGCCACAATGCGTGCACGCATGTTATCAATTTCTTGTATGTTTTTAGTTTTTCTTCTTCTTTCTTTCTTTCATTTTCAAAGCCAACTTACAATGTATAAGTGTGTGTGCGTTACCAAAACGAAACCATTTGAAGCAGTCAAGCAAAAACATTCAACTAACAACAACAACAACCGACTAACGAAGTCTTAAGCCAGCATTTATTTTATTTTCTTAAAAAAAAACAAGCTGCATAATAATGCCATAAATTATTACAACATGAAAGGCAAGAACTGCAAGAAAAACAAAAGTATGAAACATTTTGTTGCAGTTGCAGGCAGTAATGCCGGTTAAACTGTTGCCCCAACACATTGTACACTCTCAGGTCGTTGGACTTGAAAAATAAAAAAGGAAAAATAAATAGAAAAAAACAGTAATAAAACTTTTTTTTAGTAAAAAATAAATAAATTTAAAATAAAATGTGTTAAATTTGATGACATAAAACACGTTCTTTAACAAGTTCTTTGTCAATGAAAATAAATAAAATTAAAGTGTTTTAATATAAAATAATTTTGGTTTGTCTGTCAATTTGTTTAAGCAGTTTTGGAGTAGGCAGTTTTGTTTTTTTTTTTTTTTTGTTTCCTTAATCTATATATATAAAAGAGTAACGTGACTGACTGACTGACTGATTCATCATCACACAGCCCAAACGCTAAGAGCTAGAGACATGAAATTTGGACAATCGGTTCCTCTTTCGATGTATAGCTCCACTAAGAAGGGATTTTTGGAAATTCGTACTTTGAGGGGGTAAAAAAGGGTAAAAACGGGTAAAATCGGTAATCTTATATCTGCTAAACTAAAAATGATACAAATTAAATTGAAAAAGTATTGTAATTTGCACAAAAAATAAGCTGACAGGTGTCTGGCCTTTTTTGGAATTTTCAACCCCTAAGGGGAAAAAACGGGTAAAAACTATAATTTGGTACTTTTTTGGTACCCTATGTAACTTCCAAACGCATAAAGCTAGGAAAAAAATTTAAACTGTGTTAAGTAATCCGCGAAAAAATATTAATAGGAATTCGGCACTTTTTTCAAATTCATATGTATAAGGGGTAAAAATTGTCCCTTTTTTTGGTACTTTTTTTAAAATAAACTTTTCTTATATTATTCAATGGGACAAAATTTGACAATTATTATTTCCTAATAGAATATGGACAACTATTTAGGTGACATTTTTGGAAACTTTTCGGGGGACAAAAAAGGTACCCAAAAGGGGAAAATTCCGGAAAATGTTTGTAATTCCTAATTAGACGGTAAATTTTCACAAAATGTTTAATTGGGATTTCACTAGACATAAAAAATTATGTAATTTAGTAAAAATTGAAACACATTCATAACAGGGTAGAAAAGGGAAAAATCGGGAAGAGTTTGGTACTTTTTCGAACATAATTACTTTTATGCAAAAAAGAGTAGATTTACTGACTTTAAATCATGTCTACTAAAATATTTTGTTACATAGATATTTGAACATTTTAAACTTGGAATTTGGAACTTGGACCAAAAATGTACTTTTTCGCTTTTCTATGGTACTTTTTGTATTTTCTACGTTTATAAAGGTAGAATTGTAAAATAAAGGACTATTGATTCCAGGTAAGACTAAAAATGTTATGGGTGACCAAAAAGGTACTTTTTTGAATTTTTATGGTACTTTTTATATATTCTACGTTTGCGAAGCTAGAATTTTAAAATTAGTGGCTATTGATACAAGGTGAGACCGAAAATGTTATGGTCGACCAAAAAGGTACTTTTTTGAATTTTTGTGGTACTTTTGGGTTTTTCTACGTTTATGAAGGTAGGATTGTACAATCAAGGACTATTGATTCCAGGTGAGACTAAAATGTTATGGGCGAACAAAAAGGTACTTTTTTGAATTTTTATAGTACTTTTTGTATTTTCAACGTTTATAAAGATAGGATTATACAATCAAGGACTATTGATTCTAAGTGAGACAAAAAATTTTATGAGCGACGAAAAAGGTACTTTTTGAATTTTTATGGTACTTTTTATATATTCTACGTTTGCGAAGCTAGAATTTTAAAATTAGTGGCTATTGATACAAGGTGAGACCGAAAATGTTATGGTCGACCAAAAAGGTACTTTTTTGAATTTTTATAGTACTTTTTGTATTTTCAACGTTTATAAAGATAGGATTATACAATCAAGGACTATTGATTCCAGGTAAGACTAAAAATGTTATGGGTGACCAAAAAGGTACTTTTTTGAAATTTTTGTGGTACTTTTTGTATTTTCTACGTTTATGAAGGTAGGATTGTACCATTAGGGACTTTTGATACCAGGTGAGACTAAAAATGTTATGGGCGACCAAAAACGTATTTTTTTTTGCATTTTTGTGGTACTTTTTGTATTTTCTACGTTTATGAAGGTAGGATTGTACCATTAAGGATTTTTGATATCAGGTGAGACTAAAAATGTTATGGGCGACCAAAAAGGTACTTTTTGAATTTTTATGGTACTTTTTGTATTTTCTACGTTTATGAAGGTAGGATTGTACCATTAAGGATTTTTGATATCAGGTGAGACTAAAAATGTTATGCGCGACCAAAAAGGTACTTTTTGAATTTTTATGGTACTTTTGGTAATTCTAACGTTTGCGAAGCTAGAAATATGAAGTTAGTGACTATTGATACAAGGTGAGACTGAAAAAGTTATAGTCGGCCAAAAAGGTACTTTTTAGCATTTTTGTGGTACTTTTTGTATTTTCTACGTTTATGAAGGTAGGATTGTACCATTAAGGACTTTTGATACCAGGTGAGACTAAAAATTTTATGAGCGATGAATTTTTATGGTACTTTTTGTATTTTCAACGTTTGCGAAGCTAGAATTTTGAAATTAGTGACTATTGATTCCAGGTGAGACTAAAAATGTTATGGGTGACCAAAAAGTACTTTTTTGAATTTGTATGGTACTTTCTGTATTTTCTACGTTTATGAAGGTAGGATCTTACAGTCAAGGACTTTTGATTCCAGGTGAAACTGAAAATGTTATGGGCGTCCACGAAAGTACTTGTTTGAATTTTTATGGTACTTTTTGTATTTCCTACGTTTATAAACCTAAAAAAGTGAAATAAAGGATTGTTGATTCAATTCGAGAATTTAAATGATATTGGAGACACAAAAAAGCCTTTTCGCATTTTTATTGTACTCTTTGTCTTTTTACGTTTGTAAACATAGATTCTTAAAATTAGGGTTTTTTGATCCGAGGTCTAAATCCTAATATTATGGACGACCAAAATTACTTTTTCTCATTTTTTATATTTTGTATACATACAAATTCTGAATAAAGGCAATAGTAAACCAAGTGGAAGTTTTAGTGAAGGAAAACATGTAACTTTTATTATTTTTAGGGTAATTTTTGCAAAATATGAATTCTGATTTTTGAAACTTAGTAGCATTGATCTTGCTTTTAGTTAGGAAATGTATGCCCGATATATCCTTACTCTACTTTTTATTTTTCTAAGTAAATTTAATCAGAGATACAAATTTTCATAAATTGAACCAAAAATATTTAATAATTATAAATAGAACTTGAGTATTCAATAAATAGTAAGAACTGCGCTAACGAAGTAGCGGGTTAAATGCTAGTAACATATATAGAGAATATTTAAATAACTTTCTAAAAATAGATGCATAATTTGTCGACAAACTTGTATGCTTAGGGACTTGTAGAAAAATTCTATTTACAAAATTTGCGGAAGATTAAGAAAGTATTAAATAAAGTAAGAGAGCCAGCCATATTTGGCTGTGCTGAATTAGTTATAACCTTTAACAATGTGTAGGAAGACGATAATAGGTATATAAACATATAATATTACAAAGCTAAATTCTCTCAATATGAACAACCGTCTACGGTCGACATAACATAAATCATCTTCCAATATTAGTATCATAAAATTATATATCGAATAACTTTAATTTCTTGAAATATAGAACATGTAAGAGTCCTATATTCGGCCGTGCTGAATCTGATAATACCCTTCACCATCATATACATTTGTATAATGACCACATCGTAGTTTAGTCTAGATTTCAGATTTCATGTTATACGCCATTTTATTTATTATTTCCAACGCCATCTTTTATTTTAAATTTTTAAATAGTTAACTGTATTGTGTACTGGTCAAGCCCTTTTATTTGATACCATTACTGTGGGAGTGAAAGGGTTCAAAGCCTTAACTTCTATATTTAACTCATATACATATTCATCATTAAATCTAGAACGACTTAAAGGTGTCTTTAACATTTAAAAAATTATTTAGTAGCTTAAAAAATTTGATATACATATTTAAAAAACTTTATATTTTTCCAAATAATTTTGCCTACAATGTTGCCGGTTAGTGACCTATTTTTTACGAATATCTATAAAGGCATATCACATCTACAACTAGTCGCATGCGTATCTTTAATTTATCCTAGAGAAATTTAAGTTTTTGTATTGTAAATAAGGAAAAAAGGGCCTTTTTTATTTATATTTCTGATATTTTGGTACCACACACGGATCTTGGTGCTGTCGGGGGCTTCAAAAAACTGATTTCAACATAGACATGGACAGACGGAAAATGTTCAAATGACTCCTCTATTCATAAGCTTTCGCAAAATACATACTTCATGGGGTCGGAAACGAATATTTTAAAAATTTCACACGGAATGACAAACCCATATGGTATACCCTTACACTCTCCGTAAATGGTATAAGAATAGTTATTGGGAAAGAGGTAAAATTGAGGAACCGAAATCTATATATATAAAAGTGTTGTGTGTGTTAGCTATAGACTCCGAAACCGTAAAGCCGATCGGACTCAAACTTTGGCAAGGAGTGTTTATGGGTGGTAAAAAGTGGGCGGTACTACGCCCATAAAAAATAAGTTATCATTTTTAGCTACTTTCACTTGACCGATTCTTCTGAAACTTTGCACACATATTGAGCTGTCATGACTATATAATTAATTTAATTTTTAGCTTCTTGCACTTGATATTCAACTCAAATTCAGAATGCATTTTTATTCATTAAGGGGCGTAGCAACGCGCGCCGGGCTTGGCTAGTATATCATAAAATAAGTCTTTTTTTTGTGTTTAAGTTCCTCTGCTTTGATCGTATCGGTTTGTGTTTGTAATAAAACAAAACAGATAGAAGTAAATCTCACTAAGTTTAAAAAATTTAAATGTAAATGTTTTCTAGATATTTCATAAAATGTATTTTTTATATAGAAAGTGCCATGCCCAGTATTCCGGTATTGACACCTAATTTTTAGCTTTACTATGCATGTTCTTATTATAATACTTGATACGAATATTAAAAAAATCGGTCTAGTCTAGTCCAAAAACAAGTAAGAGTGCTATATTTGGCCATGCCGAATCTTATATACCCTTCACAACGTGTAGTCACGCAATAACAATAGTTTGAATCACCATTCATCTCATATGAAATACGTACATACATATAAAAAACATAAATATATAAAAACATCCCATTGTAAAAAAAATAAACTTACACATACGTGTTAAAAAAAATATTAAAAAAAATTTTTTTAAAAATAAAACAAACAAAAAATAAAAGATATAAAAAAAATAATAAAAAAAAATTTAAAAAAAATAAGAAAAAATAGAAAAAAAAATTTAAAAAAAATATATATAAAAAACAAATTTAAAACATTAATAATATATAAAATAAAACAAAAAAATAAAAAAATTTTTTTGGGCTCAGCTGGCAAATGAATCTTATAAAAGACAAATGGAATAACTAACATTTACATTAACAGAATGTTTTAAAAAATTCCAACCATATTATATGTACATAGCTTATTTCACGACCTTGTATCAATTGTGTTACTCTTTAGTAAAAAAATTCATAAAAAAATAATTAAAATTATTCTATAAATTAAAATTTTCTTAAGTTTTTGACGTCTTGGTACCTTTGAAATTTAACCTTAAATGTTTATCGAATTTTTTTTGTGAAGTAGGGAGTACTTCATAAAAATAGAGAAAACTTTTTTTAAATAAACAATTTCTTAAATTTTAATGTGAATCATTTTTATTTTGGCTTATTAATATATAATAAACAATTTTTTTAATTTTTTTGTGAATACCAATTTCTTAAAAATTTTTAATTACATATTTTTTCTATTATTTTTTTGTAAGCTAAAAACGTCAATATAATGAAACGACAATATAATTTTATTTTTTTAGGCATTGTCTTTAAAAATTCAATTTTTGAACTCATTTTAAATATGATATTTTAAATGACAGACCTTAACCTTGACTTTTTTGTAAACTGTGTAACTGTAAAAATAAATTACCTGTTAACGGTTAAATTTGAACAAAATATTCAACCTAAACTGCACACGAATAAATTTAAATATTTACAACATAAAGTAGTTTAAAACATATTTAACAGTCTATTGTAAAATGCATAAAAGATATGATCAAATTTTAAAAATATTAAAAATAGTCATTTAATCTTACAGATATTAATTTATTTATTTATTTACGGCAAAAACAATTTAAACTAACGATTATTAAGAGGAAATTCTTTGACTATAATAAATTCAAAAAATTTCATAATTTTATTTTTTCCCCAAAAAATCTATGTCCAATATGTATTAATGTGTTCACATTCCTTAATTAATACACATATGTAGGCATATTTATTCAGTTTGTTTCTTTTGGAGCATAGGACATAAATTAATTAATTTTTTTTTATTTAAAGTTTATTATTCGAATTTTTTTTGGCTGCTTTATAATTCTTGCTCGCTAATGCCATTTCAACTACGAAATATGTGCAGTGACACACATTATTGTGCCAGCTCCAAAAACTGAAACCTATGTTTTAGGTGTATTACAAATTTTGACACATTTATTTTGATTAATGGTTTCTAATACCGAAAAAAATATTTTTTCATAAATTTTTGATCAACACACGAATACTTATAATTTTAATGGGAATTCTTGTGTGATTTTTAGTGGAATTCTATACACCCTCTTCTATGAAAAAAATTTTAATTTAAAAGTGTGTTATAAATTTCTAAAAGATTTGTTAAAAATAAAAACTAATAAATTATCTTCTGTTGGAATTATTTTTAAATAAATTACACGAGGACAGTTTTAGTTTTTTAAAAAATTCTAACATTTTTAAATTTTATTTATTATAAAAAATTATTAAAATGTTATCCTTAACATCAATTATTTTTTATAAAAATATATTCAATATTTCTATACTAGATATATTGGAAAAAAAATTTAAATTCAAATGTCAAAGCTATTGTTAACTGCTAAGTTTTGTCCTAATTTTTAACAGTACTTTGACTGCTACTCCTAAACGATCACAGCCGATTTAATCTGGTGTAGGCTTGCAGCTCTGTAAATTTTACAGTTGCTTTCAGTTTAACATAATATTGTTTAAAGAATTATTTAAGAATTTCCACGGCAACGATATTCGTAATTTGATGTCTTATTTATAATTCAAAGCCTAATTACGAACCGAATTACATAATTTTCCCATGCAAAATTTGCAAAGCTAATTACCTTTTTTGTAGGTAATTTATTTAAAATTACCATCCGAATTATAATAAAATCAGTGTCTTCTCCAATTTTTATCAACTAGTGCTTATTTCGTGAATGGTAACACTTAGCTCATGTCTGATTTGACCGATAATTAGTTTTATCCTTCTGCTGAATGAATATAGTTGTGTATACGCTTGAACAACGCTGGGAAATATTGCGACATTACTTTGGCCGATTTTGCCAAAAAAAATCTCTTCAGATGAAGCTCATTTTGATCTTGGTGGGTATCTAAACAAGCAAAATTGTCGCATTTGGGGCACTGAAAACCCGCACGCATACATTAAAAAGCCGATACACCCAAAACGAGTCACTGTTTGGTGCGGATTTTGTTCCAGAGGCATAATTGGGACATTTTTCTTCGAAAATGAGCAAGGAGTGGCCGTAGTCAATGGCGATCGTTATCGGGCCATGTTAAACGAATGTTTGTTCACAAAAATTAAAGAGGAGGATATTGGCAACATTTGGTTTCAACAGGACGGCGCTACGTGCCATACAGCCGAAGCTAAACTTTTTTTTATAACAAAACGATTATTTAAATAAAAAAAAAACCACGAAGAACTGCCAAATCAAACTAACATGCATTTTAGTATTTTAAAGAGCGAATCAAGTAATTGAATGTGTCATGGAAACATGCTATTACATTTATCGTTCTAATAATGCAAACATTACGTTATAAGACTCAATTCTCCAAACGTAAATTTTATGGACAGTGCGTGCTATTATCCACTTTGCTAACCCATAGGTTAGGTTAACCTCTTTATCAAAAAGCCCAAACCCATGAGAAGTATATAAGGATGCCCAATTCGCGTGTTGTGCATTCTAAAGGAATGAAAATCTCCTAATAAAACCATATCCCAATTTCAAGAACCAGGTCCCTTTAATGCAAATCCTTAGAGATTTCCAACTTAAGTTCCTTAGGTATTCCAAGTTCAGCATAATGTCCACGTTTAATTTCTCGCGTCTAAAAGGCCAAAACGCAGAACATTGACAAATGTAGTGTTCCAAAGTCTCATCCTCATCGCATGCTCTACATGTCGTTTCATCTGACAGTTCCAGGCGAACTAGATGAGTTCTTATCTCGGGGTGACCTGTTATTGCACTAGTTAGCCTCTTAAGTGTTGATCTAAGCAGAGTCTTTGATTTCTCTTTACAGTGTTCCTCCATCGTCAAAACTTTAAATTATTTTTTTAACCTCTGAAGGGGTTTAACATTCTCTAAGGTTATGGTATTTAAAAGTGATTCCGTTTTGGATAATTTATCGGCTTCTTTGTTTTCGATTATGCCGTGATGGCCTGGTATCCATATTTTCACTCGACGTTCACAATTCGCATGCGAATTTATTTAACTCTTTCTTTTCAGGGCATTCCGAGATATGATTTTTTTCTTTCATTAGGGTCTTGATAACTGATTGGCTATCCATAAAGATGCAAAGTGGAGCTTCGTTATCAGTTTTCTTCATCCATTTAATGTCTCAAGTATCTATAGAAATATGTATTTTTATTTTAAAATTAAAAGCTGAACTCTTACTGAGCCATCCAGTATGTGTAGGGAGAATATCAAAGGAGGGTAATACTATTTTAGATCCCTTTTTGATTCCCCTCGCTCCAAAGTGATTTTAAGGATACCAATCAGTATCCCTTGCTTTACTCAGACCTGCACCACAACCGGCGTTGGCTCTAGACTAGAAACTGGTTGCTCACTCGACATCGTTCACGAACCTTCATGTGCCATCACAATGTGTGCCTGCCCGTGATCCTTAATCTTCCACTTAATGCTTACTTCTGGATCAAAACCGACTTCCGCGTGTGACTTTGATTAAATATTTTTAATACGTTTGAAATATTTGGTATTGAAATGAACGAAATTGATCCAACCAAAAAAAGAGTTGTTTTATATTAAATAAAGTAGGTCATGTCAAAATGTGATAGCACCTTAGCACAACAACGTAGAGCAATGTAATTGCATAAGCAATTTAATGTATTTCTCTGTAAGTGCTCCTTACGCAGCTATTTCTTGACTCCACATCATATTTGAAACCTTCACTTTCGAAAAATGTTCACTATGTCCTTTCTCATTATATTCAATTTGCTTCTCAACATTTTATTGCATGTCTAACAAATGACCGTAAATTTCACCATATTTAACTAAATTGGTCTTCTTTCTTGAGTACTTATGTCAATTAGAATACAAAAAATTATTCGTTGAAATAAGGAAATAAATGTCTTTTTTAAAAATTTCCATTAGGCTCATTTGTTGCAAACTTAATCGAAATGTTTGATTTTCCCACAGTTTATTTAACAAAAATATTTAAAACGTATTTGTTTGCTTTAAACCAATCGTTTATTGTGAACAAATCTGATTAGGTTTTGAAACAAAGAAATAGAAAAACGAAAAAAACTCTTTTCGAACAACTTAATTTGACCAACATACATACTTGACGGAACTAGTTGTTAAGTTGGCCTGAGTGGTTAAGACTTTTAGTTTATTTTTGGTTTTACCTAAAATCTAACTGTTTAAATAATGTTTTTGCAACAAGATGTCATACTTTATAAGGTATTTCTCAAACAGACAAACAAACGTTTTATATGCAATTTAAATTTTAAATTTGAATGTTAAAGGCTTAAAGAAAAGGAACCTGGTGATGGGTATTCCCATATGGAGCTGCCATATTATTTTGTTATCTGTTAATAAGATTCTAGTAAAGGTTTGCAATAACGTTTTTTTTCTATTTTTTTTTCAGGGCAATTTACCTAATGAGTTTGTAAATAGAGAAGATATCGATGATTCAGTGGATTATTCGGACGATAATGATGGCGCCGCCACTGAGGATGATTTAATTGATGTGGCTTCCGATTTAGAAAGTGACATAACACATAATTCATTGTCATATAACAACGATTTGCAACAACAGCAGCAACAACATACATACAACAATCACCAGCAACGTTTGCAACACCATCACAAGAAAAAACAGAAACAGAAACAAAAACAACAGCGAAAACAACAACGAAAACGACAAAAACATCAACATTGTCATTCAAGTGACATCGATGAAAACCAAACGATAAACGTGTCTTCTCAACATCTTCAATCTGCTTCTGCTCATGATTGTATTCAAACTAAGGTAAGTTCAGTTTCATAACATATATTTTTTCGATTTGATTTTTTTCCTACTTCTACTATTTCTTCTATAAATATTTTTATTTTGAAGTCTGTTTTTTTTTATTTCATTTTTCTAACAATAATTTATGTATGCCAAATAAACAAAAAAAAAACAAAAAAAAAAGATTTAACAGACAAATAACAAATGCATTCAAAATAGCAAAAGTTTCGTTGTACATATTTGTTGCAATGTTTTATATAATTTTATTTTTTTGCATTTTGAACTAAAAAAATTGTTTGCAGACTGAATTTTTATTCAAATGTTTAACAAAATGCATGTCAAGTATTGTCAACCTTTTTTTCAAATGAAGTAATTTTTATACAAAAACTATTTTTTAAATTTTTTTTAAATTAATTATTTTTTTTTATTGGAGTTAATATAATAAAACAAAGGTTGGCAACACTGTTTTAGTGTTTTAAAAAATATTGTCAATTTATTTTGTTGAGTGTATATAGGACATGTGAAAACTTGACATTTATTCAGAGAAATGTTACAAATTATCATGTAAACAAGGGGAAATTTGTAGGAAACAAAGTGTTGCCATTGATTTAACTTTAACTTAGATGTAATGTAAATGATCGTAAATTTTCTATTAACTTTCTTTAAATATAATGGCAACTCTGGTGTTTAAATAGACTCATATTTATATTACAACCCATTCCCGTCTTCCTTATCTCCTGTTGTTTCCTTTTTTTTTTTTGAACAAAAAGAAAATCTCCTTCATAATAAAATATTTTTCTTACAATTTTCGAATGTCTACCAAAAACTAAAAATTCTACAACCATATGTTTCTTAAACAAAAACTTATTAGGCTGATTGTGAAGACGGTGACGAAGACGACGTAATTGACGACGACGTCGAAATCGAAGAAGACGGCGAAGACGGCGACGATGAAGACGAAGTCGATAATCCAAATCATAAAAATCAATTGGGTTATACGAAACTACTAGTCACATTCGATCGTTGTAGTGGACGATCATCAGCAGCTGCTCAACATAAAATTGCAATTTCTCTAACCGATTTTGAGGCAGACTCCGAAAGTTCAGATCTAGAGGCGCTACAACGTCGCATGCGCTCGGGCAACCAACGCATGGCAAATAAGGCCCATTATAAATTTTTAATAAATAACGGCAATTGCTCATTAGCATTACCCAATAAAAAAGCCACTAACTGTGGCAGTATAACGGCAGTAAATTTAGCTGAATTTAATGCCAACATTAATAACACTAGTGAACTAGAAAGTTGTGAAACAGATGACATGCAAGCAACAGCAACTAAAATAGTAAATGAGCATTTGCAGCATAAACATTATCAGCAACAACAAAGATTAACCCTTATGGCAATTACACAAAACGCGATGACAACAGGTTCAGCAACACAATCTTTAGGCTCAACTGTTGCCGCTTCCACGACAAGTAACAGTAACAGCAATAGTGTTAGTCTTAGTAACAGTGGTAGTGGTAATAATAGTGACAGTATGAGTAATACCAGTCCAATTGGTGTTACAACAAATGCTATTGCAAATAATCTCAACAGCCAAATTGCCAGTATAAATAATACAGCAAAATTAGTAGTAGACAATAAAAGTAATCACCAACAACGTCTAGAAAACCACAGCCACCAACAACACCACCAAAGTAATAAAATTAACGGTGGCCTAACAATGAAACAAAAACATATTGCCATTATTTCGCCCAACAGTCACAAAAACTACCACAATCAACATTCACACCAGCAACAACAGCATCATCATGGTGTTGGCAGCACACTGAATAAATCGCCTACAGTGTTGCGCAAACATCATGAACACCATCATTCTTCCGATATTTCAAAATCCAGTCGTACAATTCGCAAATCGAAAAATTGTGCCATTTTCTATTTTAAGCACTTGAACACAGACAACGACGATGATGATGGCGGCTGTAACGATGGTGTTGGTGGACTCTACGCCAATGATCATCATCGAAATGCTGATAGTGTTGTTGATGATGACGACGAAGAAGATGACGGTGGTATGGTTAATAATAATAATATTGTTGGTGGTCAACTCTCATCATCGGCAACATCCTCTTCACACACTAGTGATGTAAGTAGTCTTGTATGGGAGAAAAAAGAAAGCAAACCATATGAAATTCAATTATCACTCATCAGTTCTTAAAACTCATTGAAACTTATTACTTTTTTTATTTGGTTTTTGCTTTACGGTGATAGTTTTTCTATTGTGTGTATGTATGGATATATGTATGTGTGGTCTGTGTAGCTTGTCGTTGGTGGTTCTTTTTTTTTCTTTTATAAAGTAATAGACACAGTAGGGCTGTCGGTATACGAAGAAATAAAGTAAATCTTAAAATTTATTTCACAGCAGTCACACTGTGTCTTCATTTACATACAATTTGTTCAACACAATAAATCGTTTAACAACCTTTAATTGCTTAGTCCCTGTAGAGCAGTGCTTGTACAATGATTTTTTGATACCCTTCACACGAGAATGTATAAGTTTGTCATTCCATTTGTGATTTCTACAATATTATTTTGCGATCCTATAAAGTATATATATTCTGCATCCTTATAATAAAGGAATTGATTTATCCAAGTCCGTTTGTCCGCGAGCCTTCACGTATACTCTTATATTGTATCAAATTATGAGATATAATTTCGGAAATTTTGCTATTGAAAATCAAGTACTTGGACGCATTAGGAACTGAGATATAAGCGAAAGAGCACGATTGCCTCTGTTTTTTAACAAAACGAAGTCATATTTTGCAGCTCCTATGGAATTATGTGCCACGTTTATTACGTATATATAAAATGTCTATTTATTCAATAGGTCAATAACCGACAAAGATATCGGCGAAAAAATTTTTTCGAAAAAAATCTCAAACTGTCGACATCCTACATTAATTTTGGTCACATTTTTATCATTTTTTTTTTATCAGTTCTGGTCATTACGTGATGGTTAAAACTGTGCGAAGGGTATATAAGATTCAGTACAGTCGAATATAGCGCTCTTACTTTTTTAATATAAATTTATTTTTTAAACTACAAATTTTTAAACATTTTCTTAGAAAAAGACTCAAATGTTAAAAAGAAGTATTCCTAAAAAAATGCTTTAAATTAGAAATATGTAGACGTAAACGTTAAAAAAAATTTGTTGGATTTAATGACGGTGTTTTGACTTTTCAAAAACGTTGAATCCAAATCTGAAGTTGGTTTTTCGGTCATGTCCGATTTTTTTGCTACAGGGGGCAAATTTTGATATTGTTTACAAGACCAATATGTTCTATTTTTGGGAGGGTCGTAAAAGTTTATACATACATATCTACGTCATATTCATATTATTTTTGTAAAAAAAAAAAAATTTTCTTCACATAAAAGTCTTATAAAATGTTTGTTTAATTTTAAAAACTCTTAGAAATTTTATATGCATAGAAGATTTGAAGAATATAAAATCCATCGAAAATTCATACTCATTAATTACTTTGGGTAATTTTTTTATATAGAGAATTCTGAGTTAGTCCAAAATGTTTAAAAAAATTTCCTATACTTTAATAACTCATCAATAAATAAAGAGGTTGAAATTTTCTTTCAAAAACAATTTTTCTTAAAACTTTTGCATCTTAAGTAATACTTCCGATTTGTGTCTCCCCTCCTCAGGAAAACGCTGCTAAGTAAATAGTATACATACATATAGTAGCAGTCTAGTAGTAGTTTGTTACTTAAAGTCTGCCTCTATCTATGTTTTTAATCTCATCTCTGTAACTTTGTGGCAATGAAACAATGACGCACACATGTTCCACTTTTTTTTTATCATCCATCTGTTGTTTTGTGATGATTTTGTTTTGGATTGTCTTTTGATTTTTCATGTGTTTCTTTTAACACTTTCGTACAACACACAGAACAGCATTTATATGTATTTGTTTTATTGTATCTATTTCCTGGTTGGGTTGCACTGTTAAGATGTGGAAATTTTAGAATTGTACCATATTCAAATTGAAATTGTACCAAATGAACATTTATTGTACCAAAACTTTGCAAATAACAAAAATAAAAATATAAAAATTATAATTAATCATATTTTTTCAATACATGTACAACAAGTAGCAGAAACAAAAATTATAAGATTTTTACAGGGGTTTTGTTTAATATTTTGGATGTTAAAAATTATGGCCAATACTACTCATAGTTTACTTTTCTCAAAAGTTTAAACCGAATAAGAATGTACCTTAAGCGCAGAATGGTATTTTAACTTAATTCATTTAACAGAAACTGAAGCTGTTTTACTCAAATCAGATGTTTCTGAAAAGTCAAGTAAAATTTTTGTAACAATCAAATTGTTTGAATCAGCTTCCTTATCCCTTGGCTTCTTCTGCCTACACTTTAATTGAAATAACTGAGAAACTAATACATGATAGTACACATCTTCTATATATATAAAAGTGAAACTCTGTGTGTGTGTGTGTGTTAGCTATAGACTCCGAAACTGTAAAACCGATCGGGCTCAAACTTTGGTAAGTTGTTGTACACATACCAGGGAGTGTTTATGGGTGGAAAAAAGTGGGCGGTGCCACGCCCATAAAAATTAGTTATAATTTTTAGCTTCTTGCACTTGACTGATTTTTCTGAAACTTTGCACACATATCGAGCTGTCATGACTAAAAAATTTCGTGATTAGAAAAGTGGGCGGGGCCACGCCCCTAAAAAAGTTTTAATTTTGAGGTACTTGCACTAAACCGATTTTTATCAAACTTTGCACACATATTGGGCTGTCATGACTATGATTTCGTGATTAGAAAAGTGGGCAGGGCCACGCCCATAAAAAAAAGTTATAAGTTTGAGGTACTTGCACTGGACCGATTTTCCTAAAACTTTGCACACACACTAAGCTGTCATGACTTAACAATTTCGTGATTAGAAAAGTGGGCAGTGCCGCGCCCATAAAAAAAGTTTTCATTTTGAGGTACTTGCACTGGACCAATTTTTCTGAAACTTTGCACACATATTGAGCTGTTATGACTTTACAGTTTCGTTTTTAGAAAAGGGGGCAGGGCCACGCCCATAAAAAAAATTATAATTTTTAGGTTTCTGCACTTGATATTCAATAAAAATTCAGAATGCATTTTGATTCATTAAGGGGCGTAGCAACGCGCGCCGGGTTTGGCTAGTTTATTTATAAAACTAACATTTACTGCCGATTTTTAAAGCTGAAAATATCCAATGTCTGTCCGTCTGACCGTCGATATATTCAGCCGTGCCGAATCAAAAAATTAAGTATTTTTTGTTTTTTTTCTTTCTGGCTAAAGTCCACTTTAATTTTTTTATGAAGAAACTAATTTTTGTTTTACAAATAAATTAAATATTTTCATAAAAAAAATTAATAATTTACTTGAGCCAGACTAAATCAATAAATATTGACTTAAATATTTAAATTAATAAAATTGTACCAAAAATATTTTGAGTGTATCAGTGTACCACTAGACCAAATTTGGTACAATCGTATCACAAATCCAAACTATGGTTGGTTGTGTTGAAGTTTATTGTTTAGTTTTCTCTTTGGTATATGGGGTATTACTCTCAACTTTGTGTTTGTGTCAGGGATGGAAATCATGGTACAATTGTACTTTTTATGGTACATTTTTGACCTTGTTGGTACCGTGGTACTACCGCGAGCTACTTGGTACAATTTAAAAATTTGTCCATATTCTCTTTAATTTATTTGTGTGTGTTTTATTTTATACTGTCAGCTTCTCTGTTTTTGTTGCAATACTGTTGTCAAAGCAAATTCATGTACCAGGTGGTGTCAAGTCTACAACAACAAAATCTGCCTAGAACTTTCTTTCTTTCTTTCACTTGTTAATTTGGCACCGCCTGGTACATGAATTCGCCTTGGCTGATGTTATATGTATTTTATTTTACTTATGATTCGTAAGCATGTAAGGTGAACTTTAATAATAAAGTACTAAAATGGTTCGATAAGTTTACGCCAGAAAAAGTTATTATGGGAGAAACAAATTCAATAGTACCTCTTCTGGTGAAAATGTTTCCACACGAACAAACAAACTTTGAAGCAATAAATAATCAGTAAAGGGCATTAGCCGATGTAATTGAACTTAGATCATACAAAGTTTCAAATATTTCCTATTCTTGGTCTTAAGTTTCACAGATGAAAAATTAATTACATGAGTTCATTTTCCCAGATATTTCAAGAATTGTAAGAGGAATCCTGTCTATTCCACATTCATCGGCCAACGTCGAACAATTTTTTTATTTTTAAAACCTAACTAAAACAAATAAAAGAAAAAGAATACACGTTTCTACTATTTCAAATTTGATACTAACGAAAGATTTATTGAAGTCAACAAATTCGTGTTGCTTTAATTTCAAAATAACAGAAAATATTTTATCTTAAAGTATTTAATAAATACAATTTGTTAAATAACCGATCTCTACGTATGTACCTATGAATGTAATATTATATATTTTTTAGTGTATACTGGATTTTTATACACATTTTTGTTAAGTTTCTGTTTCTGTATTTTATACTTCTGAATTTTTATAAACAGTTTTGTTAAGTTTTTATTGATAAATATTAAAAAATGGTACCGTCATGGCCTAAAAAGTACATTTTGTTTTCATACTTGGTACAAAATCATAAAAGCCATTTTCCTTCCCTGGTTTGTGTTTATTTTTTTATTAACAGAATATCCTCTTTTTATTATGATTTTGGTTAAAGTATGATTTCAACTCCTTTTATTTATACATTATTTTTTACTTAAAATCTGCTAAATTAAGTTAATTTCCAAACTTTTTATAATTGTGGGTCATTATTTTGCATTTTATGTACAAGTAGTTTTTTTAGCATGATTTTTTTTTAACTTTAAGTAATATAACTTTGCAAGTGATTTGTTTACTTTATTTTGGCACAAAATGGTTTTACGTTTTTATGCTGTATTGTGTTGTTTGTTAAAGTATTTTTAATAACAAACAAAATTTTTTTTTAAATTTTCAAACATTTTAAGTTTTTAGAAATTTTAGTTGATTGCCCTTTTGCAACTTCCATGCATTGACTATTTAACTATTTTTCTTAAAAACCTTATATTTATAAATGTATGTATGTATGTGTGTTTGATTAAATTTTGTTTTTATGCATTTAATTTATAAAAAAAAAATTACAACAATTTATTTGAAAATTAAATTTAACGATGTAGCAATTTATTTAATTAAATAATTTTCAATTAAACACATGTAATGAAATGTAAATTTTTATTAGAGTCTATGATAACAATATATACACACATAAATATTATTATGTCTAATGATTGTAATTATAGTGTTTGTTTTTAATAACAACTAAAAAGATACATACAGTGGTGTTGACCCGTTAAGAGACGACCTTTTTTTCGAAACAACTAAATTAGATATTGAATTGAATCAAATATTGGGTGTATGACATAAAAATGCCGGATTATTATTTTTTTAAATTTTTTTATTCAAAATATATGACATTGTGAGCTATAAAATTTTGTATCTTTCTGGCAACATATGGTTTTCGCGCTAGAAGAACTGCTCATCCTTTGAGGCCAAGAACGACTCAAACCAATTTCGGATGCTTTATTCTGAAGTAAAGTGTGTTCGGGATAGGAATCTGTATCGATCGAAACAAAGATTACTCGGATGAGGCAAGGACTGGACTATAAAGCTTATTTTTAAATAGTTTTTAGCAAATATTGCAACATGTCGCCGAGCATTTTCGCGATAGTAATATTACGGTTTCATGTCTAATCGCATATTCTGTAAGAAATTGTCTTTTAAGACCTTTGTGATTCAATTCGTATGATACAAATTTCCATGCCTTTAAATGAATTCTGCTGCGTGCAGACGTTTTTAAAATTCTGCTTAAGTGAATTTACAAGCTCCTGCTGGTAGGTAGGTAGGTAAAGCTGGTGCAAAGTTACCCTCACTCGGAGACCATTACGGTCCTTTGTGACGCCTTAATAGAGAGAAGAATAGAAATAGTTAGAATAGAAGAGAAATGGAAGCAGACCAGTCCAGAGTCTCTGGCGGGAATCGAACCCGCAACCCCCAAACTAGCAGACCAGCACACTACTGACTAGTCCACCGGGGCACCCAAGCTCCTGCTGAGTTTAACCACAATCTTCATGGAACAATGCCTTAAAATCATGCTCTTTTAACATTTTTTCAGTCCTGGACAATCTCTGTCTTGTGTATCAAAAAGCCCACTTCTAAACAGCTCAAACCATTTTTTCGCACGATTGAACACATTTGATCGTTTATTTAAAGGTTTTGTAGTTCTTTCCGATACCTTTTTGGACCCTTAAGACTAAAACCGAACATGTGCTGGGATACCTCTCCTGTGTTTTTTTAATTTTTTATTAACAAGAGCACAATACCTTTCCACAGACCGAAGTTCTGGACAGTTGAGTGGACTTACCTTCCAAAATTTACATTATTGTTTAAATACCGCTCAAGGATCTTTCTCTTACATAGTGGCATCGTGCGAAAAAAATTAAAGCACTCCGTGTTACGTTTTTGTTTGCTTGATATAAAAAAAGCATTTAGCACTAACAACTAAGAGTGCTAAATTCGGCCGTGCCGAATCTGATAATACCCTTCACCATCATGTGCATAGGTGCAAACCCACATCGTAGCTTAACCTAGATTTTATGTTATAAGACATATTTTATTATTATTTCCGACGCCATCCTTGATTTTTAATTTTTACGCAGTTAACGGTATTCTACAAGTCCAGCCGATTCATTACCCATATTGATGGGGTTAAAAAAATTTGATCCGCCATTTTGTTTTAGACGCCATCTTGGATTTTACTTTTTTTAATAATTTACTGTATTCTAATGGTCAAGCCCTTTCATTTGAAACGAATACTGAGGGCGTTCAAGAAGTTACATTTTAAAATACCAGCTTTGACCCGTATAAAAATTTATTGTCCGTTATTTTGTAGTGGCGGCCAACATGAATTTTAACTTTTTTATAGTGCTTATATTGCGCTAGTCAAGTCCTTTCAGATGATACCAATATCGGCTCTCTCGGTTATCTAGAAGCTGAAAAAAATTGATTTTAATTTGTAAATATTTTGAATATATATTTTAAAAAGAAAATTTTGCCTATAACTTTACCGATTAGAGCATGCTTTATCCAAATTATTTCACAAATATCTCTAGAGGCATATTATATCTACAAATAGTAGCAAAGGTACCTATAAATTATTCTATGGCAGAAAAATTTTAACTTTTGGTGGTAAAAATATGGGAAAAAACAGAGGCAGTCGTGTTTATTTGCTCATATTGTGGGGCGATTGTGCTGAATTTTAGTAGCGATTCATTCCCGGATATTTCCAAAAGATTGATACCATACACAGATCTGAGGAACATATGGTTTATTCTAAAAGTTGATTTCAACCAACACACGGGCAGACGGACAGACGGTCGACTCCTCTATTCATAAGCTTTCAATAAATATATACTTTATGGGTTCGGAAATGAAAATTGTAGAAATTACAAACGGAATGACAAACCTATATATACCTTTGTGCACCAGAGGTGAAGTGTATAAAAAGAGTACATATTTCACAAAACATATTCCATAAGACTATAAAACAATTTTTTTCAAGACTCGATTTGACACAAATTTTATGAAGTTTAATATGCATGTCTAAAAAATATTCCATAAATAATAAATTTAGAAAAACATTTTTTTTAATGAACAAAAAATGAATCGAAAATTTGAAAAAAAATCGTTTAAATAAAATATGTAACAAACATTTTATAAAAAGGTTGAACATTTTTGCATAGCTCTAACGGCATGTGTTTAATATTGATTAGAATTTGTCAAAAAAGCAAATTTATTTATTATAATAATAAATAACGGGCTTTAAAGGGTTAATACGTTTAGGTAAGGACTTTAAATTATAATGTGAATGTAACAAAAAAAACATTTTTTAATAAACACTGAAAAAATGTTGATGTTTCAAATTTGTTTGTACGCCTGTAATAAAAACTAATTAATCATTTTGAATAAAAAGCTTTTTTTCTCAATGTCAATTCAAAACTTACAATACTTAATAGCTAAATATTAAAGATTTTTTTTTTAATTTTCTTTTAAATCTTGCATTGTTCAGTTGAAGCCGCTTCATTTTATAAAAAAGAATATGTGTATATATAAGTGCTTGTATATATGTATATGTGTGTGTATGTGTTTGTGTGTATAAAAAAATGATGTTGCATCTTTAAGATGCAATTTGCCATATGTCTATATGTATAGTAATATGTTGTGCCATTATTATCATCATCAAGTAACGCTAATTAAACTTCAACGCTTGTTTTAAAATCATCAGCTTTGGTTTTATTTCCCATTTATTTTTTTCTTTTACTGATAATATTTTTTACCATTATTATTTTTTCTTATTTTTCTTCATCTTTTTTCTAATAAATATTTTCACGATTTACTGATTGGTTTTTTTTTCTACAAATATTTGTTTCTTCTACTTGTCTTGGGGTTTTCTATATTAAATTTCATTTTGTATGAACCAACAACAACGATGATAATTGTTGAATATGCAGCTACTTAAATCTGCTGATGTTTCGTCGGATGATGAAGGTTGGTTGTATACATCGGGTTTAGTAGCTACAAGTCAACAGCAACAACATTCATTTGGCGGTATTGAAAGTTTAAATTCCATTCATATTTCAAAAGGAATTGCAGCTTCCAATGAAAAACACATTATCGATGGTGGCATACAATCATCAACGGTCTCATCTTCGACAGCCGCAACATCTGTTGGAATTGCTGCTGCCTCTTCAGCAGTGAGAGCAGCTACAACTGCATTAGGTGACGATTCTGATAAAGAGAATAAAGAATGTAAAGCCGCCTGTACTGCATCTCTAACGCAAATACTTTTAACCACAAATCAAACATTTTTAGCCAATACTACGGTTACTGATAGCAACAGCAACAGCAGTAGCAATAGTAGCAGTGGCAGCAATAGTAGCAGTGATCGAAATACTACACAAATTGCTACATGTGTTGCTGGTGGTGGCCCTAGTGGTGATGGTGATGCTATTAGTTCTAGCAGCAGTATTACCAGTAGTTCATATTCATCTAATGATCGGTTAACTGAGGCCACAACAACCACCTCTACGAAAACAGTGTCAACACAAATACTAAAACAACAACATCCTCCTCAATATCGCAGTGAAATGGAATTACAAATTAATAACAATCGCAATCCGCATCTTTCAGTACTAATGAAAGAAACAACAGCCAACAATAACAAATCAGCACCAGCTACAAATATGTCTTATCTTGTCATTAACCACAGCAGCAACAACAACAACAACAATTGTGCCAATTCACCTCCATCAATGACCACAACTTCTCCTCTGCATAAACAAAACCACCACCAGAAGAATTCTTGTGCTTCATCCGCAAGCCTGGTCGATAACGATGCGAATGGCAATTTTGAAAAGGTAAGTTTTAAAAATATTTATTGTTTCTTTTCACTTTGTAGTTTTTTTTTTAGCTGATATATTTAGAAAAAGAATATTTCAAATATTTGTGAATAGAAGAAATGTTTAATACTTAAATAAGCTTTCAAATGCACAATGTCATTTAATCTTTAGTGCAGAGGAGAGATGCAAGAAATGCAATTTTTTCTTAAGAAAAATTGTTTCTGAACATTTTCAATAAATCAAATGTCATTGGAATTGTTAAAGAATTGTTTTTTGTAAGTTTTGCCTGCGTTGGGTGCTAACTGCTGTTACTGGATGTAATGGCATACTATTTTCAAATAAACAACAGATTCAGCAGACTTTGCCTAAACAAAGTCTTTGCATCAGTAAACTTATTGTTAGGAATAAATTTTTCCTTAAAAATAAAATAAGAAAAGAATTCTATGATTTTGCCATTATTTTTCATGACTTAAGCATCCTTTTTAAAAATTCCGAAATAATTGGTGAATTCACAAGGTGTTGTATAATGCCATGTTGCCATAAGAGTTTAAAGATTTTATCTATATATATAAAAGTGAAACTCTGTGTGTGTGTGTGTGTGTATGTGTTAGCTATAGACTCCGAATAATTTTTAGGTTTTTGCACTTGATATTCAAATAAAATTCAGAATGCATTTTTATTCATTAAGGGGCGTAGCAACGCGCGCTGGGCTTTTCTAGTAAAAAATAAAAACTAAAAAATTTATAATAAAATATTCGGGATATTGTCCCAAAAATATTTTTCAATTCTCTGGTAAATATTGTGTCAATTGATATCTTTCAGTGATAATTAGCAATGTAAACGCGGTGTTTTAGCACTTTTAGTGCTTTTTAAAATTTTTGTAGCGGATAATTTTCGAGTAGGAGCGTTTTTTTTTAATCTTAGGCCTTTTTTTTCAGTGACACCAAATAGTAAATTAAAATTTTTAAAATTAATAACAATTCTCCTCAGGGTAACTTTAAGAAACAAAGGTTAAAAAAAATTTTATTAAATTTAAATTTAGGCATTAAGTTCTATGCGATAATAACAGAATATCTAGGAAAAGTTAGTTATTTGATACTAGCTGAGTGGAAAGCATTTTCGAAACTAGCTACGGTTTCATCATTAGCACTCTTTTACTCAGAACTACAAGTGTTGCGTGTAAATATTAACTATTTAACTCAATATTTGTTTGGAAATTTAAATATAGTTTTATCATTGAGTTAGTACGAAATTCACCAACATATGTTTTATCATTGTACAATGATATGAAGTTGAAAGTATACAAAAATATTTAAACTTATAATTAGGATAATCATAAGGATTGATGATGACATAATGACTGGTCGTTAGCTTATTATTGTTGTTTAAATCAGCAACCATTTAAAAATAAATAAAGGGTATATCAATAAGAATGCACTTTTTGATAAAAAAAAAACTCGTATTTTTTTTATATAATTGTGATTTTTTATTGGATTGTATAGAAGACATATTCCGATTAAATATAGAATAATATATCTGTCAAATGGCCCCCACGGCTCTAATGACCGGCAATTACACTTTTGCATAAATTGTTCCATGACCTTTTTCTCATCGATAACTTGATGATCTCACGAATTTTATAATTGAATTATTTACATAAACGCGAAAACTTTATAAAAACCCAAAGGTGATCAGTTGACATCAGAAGTCCTTCAGATAATTTATTCTGAAAGTAGCAATGACGTTCACTTGAGGCCACAAAAACTTTATCATCATGTTACTGTCACTAATGTCTTTAACAGTCATTGCATTTTTGACTCATCTCATAAAAAAAGTAATTCTCCTGACCAAAATCCAAACCAGATAGTTGCTCGTTGTTGGTACATTTCTTTATCATGGATTGCATGAGAATTTTTATGAATCCCAAATTCGAAAATTTTGCGTATTCCTGAAGCCATGCAGATGGGAATGTGCCTCATAAGAGAAGATGACTTTTGTTCGAAAAATTGGCATTGACTTCACTTTGCTCCAATACCCTATGCTAAATTTTTTAAACATGAAGGTGGAGGGAGGTCTTTTGTCCAAATTTGCCGCGTAGAGCTTCGTGAAATTTTAAGTTGTTAAAAACGATGCCGATTCGATGTTTTCGGCACGAAAAAGCTTAAACTCATGACTGGCATACGTATGCCCAATTGGCATGTTCCAGCAGTCTTACTGTCCATAACTGGCCGAGTTTCTTAAATTTTGTTTCACCACTCGAATGGTTAATATAAGGGTGGCTCAGAAAGACCGAAGTGGTGTGAATTCCTTATAACTTTTTATAAGAAATTTTTTTTTTAATTTTTTGCTTTTAAATACAGTAAATTTATAGGGAATATTTTTAGATAAGTTATTAAAAATGATATCCCGCAAGTGGTAGCCATTTTCTGCTTCGCACAAATGTTCTCTTTCCAACACATTTTCCATGACCTTTCGCAAAACTTTGTGGCCCTCGTAGTGTGCGCTGTGGCTCCATCCTGTTGAAATCATATTTGCGGATGTTTGTCCAAGGCTGGCCTTACAAAATTTTCCAACATGGCCCGATATCAATCACCATTGATGGAAATGGCGACACCTCGTTCATTTTCAAAAAAATATGGGCCAATGATCCTTTCTGAAGAAACACCGCACCAAACAGTACACTTAACTGGGTGTAATTGTCGTTGATGAAGTACTCTCGGGTTTTCCGTAGCCCATATCCTACAGTTTTGCTTTTTAACGAACCCATTTAATTGAAAATGGGCTTCGTCACTCATAACTAAGTTATGAATAAAATTAGGATTCTCTTGTGCATTTTGCTGAAAATAAATTGCATAGTCCAGTCGTTGCTGGTAATCTGTCGGTTTCAATTTTTAAACAAGTTGAATTTTGTATGAAAACATTCTTATGGTATGCAAAATTCGCTGCAGCGACCCTCTTGAGAGGCCAAGTTGTGTCGAACGTCTCCTGGTTGATCTTGCTGGATCCTTCCGAATACTCTCTTGTACAACTTTAATATTGTCAAACGTGTGGGCAGTTCGTAGTCTGCCGGAACCAAGAAGGTTCCTTACTGCTCCTTGTTGTCGAAACTGCTCCTTGTTGTCGAAAATTTGCAACCAGACGGTTTATTGTTGGCTGAGAGGGTGCAACCCGCACATTAAATTGACGACGGTATGCACGCTGAGTCAACACAATGGACCGTTAATTTGAAAAGTAAATTTCAACGATTTGGGCACGTTGTTCAGTTATGTATTGCTTCATTATAAATTGTCCAAGTCTTCTTTACAAAATACTGGAAAAAAAAAACTATAATAAAAAAGTTATAAGGAATTCACACCACTTCGGTCTTTCTGAGCCACCCTGTATTAGGCGCACCTTATAGACTGAAAATTGTTCGAAGTTTGCGAGCGGTAACTCGTCAAATTACAGAGTTTTTACTTGCATAAAAAAATTAGTTAACATTTAAGAAGTGCATTCTTATTGCCACAAACTTTGGTTAGAAGTGGATTATATATTATTTATTATATAATGTGGCTTTTTGAGCAATTTTACTTTATATAAAAGTGACTGTGACACGCCCACTTTTATATCCCCTTTTATTAGGAGGCTTATTCTGAAAATATTATATTTTATACATTGGCAAAGATTTAAGATGAATATGGGACAAAAAGCTTAAGTATCCAAATTGCATTCATAAGTAATAAATTTTATAAGGTGCCTTCTATAATTCCTGCTTTTCATATAAAGCTAATTTATTAATTAAAATAAATTCTTTGTTTTTGTGGTAAACATAAATATAAGGAGTTACAGCCAACTATAACGTTCTTATATGTTGAAGTATTGGTTGTTTTACATAAACAGTTAATTTTTTTTACTCATATTTTTCCCTTATAATATTAACGACAGTAAAGAAAAAGATCTTTTTCTATATTTTCAAAATAATTTCTATCTTGTTGTTTATTTCTTTTGAAAGCAACATTTATTTTTACATGTTGGCCTGTCAAATCTTAAAAATCCTTAAAACAATTTCTTTCAATTAAACATGTACTTTGACTCTAGTCAGTAAATTTAATTTTATAAAATCCTCATACATACATTCCTACTTTACTTTACTTTGATAATAAATCATCACATACAGTGAGTATTTTATGGTTTGAATGAAATGCAATGAAATGTGAAAAACCAGATCTAAATTTTGATAAACGTTTTCACAAATTAACAAATGATTTCCGTTACAATATGACTTGACTGACTAACTGACACCCGAACAAGAAGAAATCGTTTAAAACTACAGAAAAAAACGACAGCAAAAAATAATAATAATGACTGAAATCATTGATTATGATTTAACTAACGGTGCAGCAGTAGTTTGTTTTAAATGAGAGTTAAAACCATACTTGAATACACTAACAAACATATTTATATTTAGTAAGAAAATAGCAGTAATAATAAGCGGAAATCATGTTTTTTTTTGATTTAGTTAAACAGTCAGCAGCTACTTTTCACTGAAGGCTGGAAAATTGTCTTTTTTTTTTGCATAAAATTTTTGTATTATAGCGGCTGCTACAATTTTTTTAAAATCAATTTGTCTTTAGTTTTTTCAGGCCGTCTTTCCTCTTTATACAGTTTTCTTGGTTTTGAAAGTACCAACCAGCAGCAGCCAGCAGGTTTTATTTTTTTGTCAACGTTTGTCTTTTGTCGTGTTAACGATTAAAGATTATTGTTGAATTAATATATTAAACGAAATTTCTTAAAAAGAAAAATCATTTTTATTTCAATTATGTTGCTTTATGGTTTTAGGAAAACATACGTTTTTATGCACGTGCAGATATTTGTAATATCAGTGCCGCCAGGACACCTCCAAGCCATGGCAATGACAATAACAATCACTGCCAGCAGCAACACTTGGCAAATATTAATGAATCACCAGCATCTTCGCTTCCCATGTATGGTCCACATTTGTTGCATATAAATGTTGGTAAACGTTTGCCACCACGTTCACCAGCCAAATCAGGTATTTCACATGCATCCACAAATACCAGCACATCCACCATTTCACCCACAAAGGTAAGTTGTCTTTGCTTTTCGATCTAGATTTATTTTCTTTATTTAACTGTTAAGCTTTTTCCGTCTTCTTTTCCCATTGTATCGTTTTGTTTTTGTGGTCTTGATAGATTTATTTTCTTGCATATAAATGGTTTTCAAAACAATATTATTAATGTTTTAAATATAATTGAAGTTGAAATATGATCATGATCGATGGTTTTTAAGTAATGGCAAAACGATAAAAAAAACAAACGTGATCCTTTATTACACGAACCAAAACAATTTATTGGACATGATAAATCGTTAGAATGGAGTAACATTTTGAATTCTTTTCCTTCAAAAGTTAATTATTTGAAAACTTTCTCTCTAAAGGTTTCTCTCTTCAAGTTTTTTACAATAGATTTTTTAAAATTGAGTATCACAAAACTGACACATTATTTGAAGAGTTCTTCCAACGGTCATTTTACGGATTACAATAATAAAAAAAAGTTCAAGTATTCCGAAAACGAAAAGTGCTTGCTTAAATTTTGTTTCATTAGGCAGAAAATAAACGTCATATAGGTAACGGTGCTTTTGTAGTAACGCGTTGAAATTAATCATTGTAAGAGAAAACTGAAGAAAAAGGCAGAACATAGGCAAAAAGTTTGCGTGATTAAATCATATTTATTTCAAGTAATTTTCAAAAACTAACAAATCTAACCACGCATCCAAGTTCATCAAGTAGCCTTGATTCGTCAGCCGATAAATTTTTTTTCACTTATTTTAAACTTTATCTGTCAAAGTCCATAGACAAAAAACAATTCTCTCTCTTCTCTCGTTCATTTCAAATCTTTATTTTAATGTAAAGGGAGGTTAAATTCTAAGGGCCGATGTTGATTTTGAAAAAAAAACACAAACTATTTAGGAAATTATTGTCATTTCTTTCTATTATGCTGAAATTGGTATGGTTCAATTATGTATGAAACAAAGTGTTACCGCCACTATTTTTTATCATTATAATAAATTATTGTTAACTTCACGTTGTATGCTACTTAAACCTAAGCGATGTAAATGTCAAAATCTTGTATGTATTTACTGAGTGATATTTTGAGCATTTTTTGATAATTTTGGGCACCATTAAAATGATCAGTCTTTTCCACAGACCTGTTCTTGGCAGCCATATTAAAAAGAATTTTAACACAAGAGTTAAAAATCATTAGAGTTAAATTTACTAAAGTTTAAAAGTTAAATTGTATTGAAATAAATTGAAACATTAATGAACTTTATATACCCAAAAACTCTGTGTTTATAATCTATATTGGATGCCAGTAGCCTGAGCCAAATTGCTCGCCAACACAGAGTATAGGCCAAATGTTCGCCGCAACCTCGGCGGCACACCTCCATCCGTTGGTCAAAATTTTCAAAGACCAATGTTTATGTTCAATTGTTGGGCACAATGATGAGTCGAGGTTGACTGTTCTTTTGCCACACTATCGCGAAAAACAGCAATGTTTTCCGTTCAACGAACTAAGAAGGCATTCATAGGTGTCACATTTCATACGGACCTGTTTTGCTGAATTTTAAATATTTTTCATTAAGCTTAAATAAATGAGCGGTCTTTATGAAAAATGTTTGTATGAATTTGTAATAGCCTCACGCATTGAGTTTACCAACAAAAAGCTCGTCGCGACTTCTGCAAACACTTTCGTTGCTGTTGTCACTGTTTTATATGTTTTTATTAGAGATGTGCAAATGTCGTGATTTGTAACGTGTATTGTCCCATTTTACGGCGCGCGTTGCTACGCCCTTTAATGAATAAAAATGCATTCTGAATTTAAAAGGTAAAAATTATAAATTTTTTTAATGGGCGTGGCACTGCCTAGTTTTCTTATCACGAAACTATATAGTCATGACAGCTCAATATGTGTGCAAAGTTTCAGAAAAATCGGTGAAGTTCAAGTAGCTGAAAATGGTATTTTTTATGGGCGTGGCACTGCCCATTTTCTAATCACAAAATTGTATAATCATGAGAGTTCAATGTGTTTCAGAAAAATCGGTCAAGTGCAAGTAGCTTAAAATGATTACTAATTTTTTATGGGCGTGGCCGCGGTCACTTTATACACTCCCTGGAATGTGTACAACAACTTGGCCAAAGTTTGAGTCCGGTCGATTTTACAGTTTCGGAGTCTATAGCTAACACACACACACAGACAGAGTTTCGCTTTTATATATATAGATGTTTCAAAGCATATAAGGGGGAATCCCGAACCCCCTTAATATACTTCCAAAAAAATTAATTTTTTTTTTAAAATGCATTTTTTTTTTAATTTATCGTCATCACATTTAGTATGCTTCACTATTGTACTTCTAAAGATATAGGGAAAAAAATTTCTTTATATGGGGGTGCCCGGATATCAGTTAAAGCTCTGGCTGTATTCTTTGCAAGGATTAATCAATAGGTAGAACAGGCAGCTGTTGTGCAGCTCACTTGGGTCCATTTAATTGACCCCATTGTGATACCTGAATAGTAAAGTAAGAATAGAATAGAAAAGAGAGAAGAGAGAAGAGAAGCAGACAACACCAGAGTCTTTGGCGGGAATCGAACCCGCAACCCCCAAACTAGCAGACCAGCACACTACTGACTAGTCCATCGGGGCACCCCAAGGATTATTCAATAGTCATTATAATAATTTTAACATTTATAACTTAGTCCAAAATATCATTTTGCAATTCCAACTGTAATATATAAACCCCCCTTTACAATCATCTTCTAAAATAAATAAAAATCTTAAAAAAACAATTTTTTCCTTTCAAATTAATTAATTCAACACCATTGAGTCTATGTGTGGCAATGGACACAAAAATACAATGTTTCGCAACAAATCAATGTCAGCAATATACATATATAGCAATGATTTGAAAATCATTTTCATCATAGTCACATTATTACATACGCATAAACTACGTATGTGCATATGATTGAATGAGCACTTTGTTGGCTTATGAGAAAACTGTGAAAATTAAGTGTTTTGCCCGTCAACTCCCATGGTGGTCGCATGATCTGCGGGTCTCTTGCAAATTGTATATGCTCTATCTTTTATTAATATATGTTTTGTACATGTATGTACGCACTTATGTATTACAAACATATCATTTTCCTTAATATTTCATGGACATTGAACAACAGAGCTTTCTACACTTTTTTTAAGGCAATAACAGCATGTAATCGAAGGAAAGTAACTGGTTAATTTGTAGTTTTTAATTTGTTTCTAAATATAATCTAGACTAGGCAAATTAAGAGGATGTTGTCTATGTATTTCAAAATGAGCTGCCAGAAAATTCCGCAAAAAAAAACCTAGAGCTGTCGAATCGCATGATCGGCGAGAGATAGTTTAACTCTCAAATGATTTACACATGAAGTTCACTACTACGTTCGTTGTGTGATACTGTTGAAATAATTGTCGTATACATTTTTATTATTAACATCTGTAGTGTGATTCACCAGCTTGTTTCAACGGTAATCGTATTGTTTAAATCACATTTTTATGGAAATTGGTATTAACCTAGAAAAATCTTTACTTACCTAGTAAGTTAGCAAGTAATAATGGAGATATACATAAACTAGTTACTTTTCGACCGAATAACTACTTATTTTTGTTTGCGTTGTCCCAGAAATCATGGCCCTCGCTTAGAAATAAACTTATAAAAAGCAATCAAATAAGTACTTACCAATAAAGCTGAATTGTAGCTGGATATTATACCCTTCACACAGTTAAAAAAGGTATGTATAGGCTTGTCATTCCGTGTGAAATTTCTACAATTTTCATTTCCGACCCCATAAAGTATATATTTTCTGAAAGCTTATGAATAGGGGAGTCGATTAAGCCCTGTCAGTCTGTCCGTCTATCCGTGTGTATGTTGAAATCAACTTTTTGAAGCCCCCCAACATAGGTTGGACCCGGGTAAGGTATTAAAATATCAGAAATATTCGGGAGTAGATCGGTATTGAAAATCAGAAACATCGGTACATAAACAACTGAGATATGAGCAAAAACCCACGACCACCTCGGTTTTTTTTTCACAAAAACAACATTACAACAACAACATACATACATACAAACGTGTATACTGGTTAGAGAAAACGTGGCATCGAATCCCAGCTGAGCCAAAAAAAATTTTTTAATTTTTTTTTAATTTTTTTTAATTTTTTTTTAATTTTTTTTTTAAAATTTTATTTTTTTTTTTTTTTTTGTTTTTTTAACATACATACGTGAATTTATAATTTTACAATGGGATGTTTTTATATATGTATGTTTTCATATGTATGTACGTATTTCATATGGGATGAATGGTGACACAAACTACTGTTATTGATGACTACACGTTGTGAAGGGTATATAAGATTCGGAACGGCCGAATATAGCGCTCTTACTTGTTTCATACTGTCGTGATACAAAAAAATATAAAAATTATAATATTGTGAATATTGTAATATTTATAAAGTTAATTTAAAGTTCACTGCTTAAAAATTATATAAAAACGTCATAATCAATAGGCCATTACTCTGTATTTTAAAATAATGATGTTAGAAACGACCCCTCATTACTATGTGATGTATGAAATAATGACAACCTATTACACAATTTTAAAAAGATTTTGCTGGGTAGTAACATGTTTAAACGTATTGTTATCTAAACATCAATTAGTTCTTGTGCTGCTTATTTTATTGACGAAAAGTTAAACTTAAAAGACCATGTAAATCTCGGCTATGGAGCTGCTAATTATGGCGATAAAGTTTGTAAATTATTTTGACAATTTGCTTGCCAAACAGCCACTTTTAGTTTTGAGCTAAAGTTGTCTACGATAGTTAGTGAATCATATTCGTTAGTACAACAAATAATTACTACCGACAAATTTAACGTTAGTCGAATCCTTAAAAGTTAAAGAATTGCACTATTCACTGGTGAAACTTCTTAGAATTTTTCGATTTGCTTTTTAAACACAGACCATACATAAATGCCAAAAACAGTCCAATTTTCAAGTGAGCGAAAATCTAAGGTTGGATTTTTTACGAACATTCACCTAAATACCGATGCAAAAGTTGAACACCACGAAAGTCCCAAGTTTTACAATCTACCCCAGATTCTTATGCACACATACAGTGATGATGTTGTAGGGTATTGGCTGATTGTTTCCCAAATGAGCTGTCAAAAATTTGTAAACCAAAAGTAAATTTTTAAAGGCTTCGATGCAACGATGATGAATTTTTATTTTATGTGTTTACAAGTTGAAGTTGTAAAGTGACTAAATAATAAAACAGTTTTAGCAATTGACTTTTAAACAACTCAACGCACCTGTGTTTTAACAGGGTCTCGAACGTGTTGGTAATATTTTGATCAAATCGATATAATAATTAATAATAATAATTAAGCTTTTTTGCTCAAAATTTTTATAACAACTAAACAGGGAACTTATTTAATTGGAGACTCGTGTTCATCAGGTGTATGTAAAACTAAAATTAAGTCTTTGCGTATGTGTTTTATCTTACACAACTAGCCAAGCCCGGCGCACGAAGCTAAAAATTATAACTTATTTTTTTATGGGCGTGGCACTGCCCTCTTTTCTAATTACGAAATTGTATAATCATGAGAGTTCCATATGTGTGCAAAGTTTCAGAAGAATCGGTCAAGTGCAAGTAGCTAAAAATTATAACTTATTTTTTATGAGCGTAGCCCCGCCCACTTTTCTAATCACGAAATTGTATAATCATGACAGCTCAATATGTGTGCAAAGTTTCAGAAAAATCGGTCAAGTGCAAGTAGCTAAAAATGATAACAAATTTTTTATGGGCGTGGCCCCGCCCACTTTTTTCCACCCATAAACACTCCCTGGTATGAGTACAACAACTTGCCAAAGTTTGAGTCCGATCGGCTTTACGGTTTCGGAGTCTATAGCTAACACACACACACAGGCAGACAGACAAAGTTTCACTTTTATATATATAGATTTTGAAAGGGTTTCTTTCTTACAAAATAATCTTTTAAATCTCGCTTTATAACAATTAAAATATTTAATTCAGATATATTAGGTTTGGATCTATTACAGACTTATATTAATGAAAAGTTTAACATTCAAGCATATAAACTTAGTTAAATGCTCAATTAAGTTGGGAGACATTCGATTTTTTTTTTTTTTATTAAAAGTGTGAAACTTTGCAACTCTAGCAACAGTTTCGCTATCATCCCTCCTTATTGTATACGTGTGCAGAAATAAGATAAAACTGTATGTGTATGAGTGTTTACTGCCACCTTACGCATAATGTTTAGTTTCAATATTTAAGTTTCCATACGGATCGACATAAAAACTCATGTCAGAAATCGTGTTTGCAACAACACGAATTTATGGTAAATTCCTTATGGAATTTGAATTTTAAATTACACAAAATAAAAAGCGAACAAAACAGCTTAAACAAAGTTGTGTAGGTAATTGCAATTTTTCCTAAAACATTGCAACAACTATGATGTTTATATAATTGTTGTTTTGCTTTGTGGCCTAAAGTAAAATTGTATCAAACGCATGCGTACATAAGTTTAAACAGCTAAGTTCGATAAGTGATTGTGTTTGGTTTGTTGGCTTTTTATAGCCTGACACTTGTTACCTCAAATATTAATTCATTGCTGCAGTGTGCACGCCTGCGATAAACGTTTTAACTATTATTTAATAATATTTATTTGTACGCGTTTTTGTTTTTTTTTTCTTTTGGCACATTGTCATATGCGTATGTCACTGCCAAGGTAAATTATGTCTTTTTGTTTTGCTACGCTTTATTTTAACCATCGCGTGAGTTGATTAAGTGTTTTGTTGATGAAAAAACCAACAAACAAAAATCGTATCTATATTATTAATGAAGTTTTTGCCAACAGACGCCTACTAATTTTGTATATTGAAAAAAGTCACTTTTGCTCGCTATTTACTTAGATGATTTAAAAATTATAGTTGGCCTTAGGAAGCGTTTTGGGTTTTTTGTCCCGTTTCATACTGACTTTATTCGTTAAAGTATTAGTAATTTTTAATTTATGCAAAAGAAAAGAAAAATGCTTTAAAAGATTTATTAAAAATTTCTCTAGCAAAAGGCGAATTTAAAACAAACATTTGCTTTCAGTTTGAATTACTTTTCAGTTGTCTTTAATTGTGTGTTAGATAAATATTAAACATCATTGACAGTAACGAAACGAATTATTAAAACTATGAAACAAAGTTGTCATTTAAATAATAGAATTTTAAAATATTTTTTCATTGTGACATTTAAGAAAAGTTTTGATTTTGAATTATCCTCAAATTGTGTGATGAAAGTAGGACTGTTATCCTTTTTATTTTTCACGGACACTATTCTCTTTTTTGGACATCAGTCCTTGTTTTACAGTACAAAGTCACATGGCGCAGAGGAACGTGGTGAGACAAGCAATTTTATTCTTATGTTAAGACAATCTCTTTACAATATTACAACATTTTCATAAGAGTTCATGCACTTTGTAAAACATATTGTTTTGGTATAAGAAAAGACAAAATCAAATCTTGATTAAACTATGGGAAATGTTTCTTCGACAGTGCTCCTGCTTAAAGCTGCATTAATAGCACAAGGGAACAATGTTTTTCTTGATTAAGAACTGAGTGTTGTTTTAAAGGTTATTTGAGACGCTAAGTTCAAATCTAATTCACTTGGTTTTTATACCCTTCACACAGTGAAAAAGGGTATATATAGGATTGTCATTCCGTGTGAAATTTCTACAATTTTGATTTCCGACCCCATAAAGTATATATTTTCTGAAAGCTTATGAATAGGGGAGTCGATTAAGCTCTGTCAGTCTGTCCGTCTGACCGTCTGTCCGTGTGTATGTTGAAATCAACTTTTTGACGCCCCCCGACATCGCTTGGACCCGGGTGAGGTATTAAAACAACTGAGATATGAGCAAAAACCCACGACCACCTCGATTTTTTTTTTCACAAAAACAACATTACAACAACAACATACATACATACAAACGTGTATACTGGTTAGAGAAAACGTGGCATCGAATCCCAGCTGAGCCAAAAAAAAAATTTTTTATTTTTTTTTTAATTTTTTTTTTTTATTATATTATTTATATTTTTATTATTTTTTTAATTTTTTTTTTATTTTTTTGTTGTTTTATATTTATTATATATATTTTAATTATTTTTTTTTTAATTTTTTAAAATTTTTTTTTTAATTTTTTTTTTAATTTTTTTTTTAATTTTTTTTTATTTTGTTATTTTTAACATACATACATACATACGTAAAGTTATAATTTTAAAATGGGTTGTTTTTATATATGTATGTTTTTTATATTGTTGTACGTATTTCATATGGGATGAATGGTGATACAAACTACTGTTATTGCATGACTACACGTTGTGAAGGGTATATAAGATTCGGTACGGCCGAATATGGCGCTCTTACTTGTTTTTCTATCAGCTCGACTTTTTCTTATGTCGTTATGTCCGAAATTAAGGCACTTCCACTACACATATTGTAATAACTTGAAAACGGTTTACCCTATTTAGTTAAAAAAAATCCAAAACTCGTTAAAAATATTACCTTTAAGTCGTGCTTACATTGGTTTTAAATTTGCGTAGGGTTTTCAGAGATATTGGGAAGGTTGTGGCAGAAAAATAATTTTTTTTTTTTATTCAACATTTTTGATTTTTTTAAACTTCTTAGAAAATTATATAGAACGACAAAAATCCCGTTAATTTTTCGCGAGCTTATAGGCAAATATATTCCGAACAAAACGAGTCATATTTCGTCGGCTAAGAATAGTAAATTTGAAAAAATTAAGTTCAATTCATTTATTAACAAAATCAACGAAATATCAAATTTAACACAAAATATCAAATTCTATACGTTTGGCTTTGTTAATTTCGCTGATGTATGGTTTCTTCCTGGGCACACGACGATGATATTTGCTATTTCTGAGTACACTTCGAAATGTTTCTGGGTGAACCGAAACAATATTATTTAAATCCATGTATTTTGAGATTTCCACTGCTGTATTTCTTGGATGTTTTTTAATCTCCCCAAGAATCTGGCGTTTAATACGTGGAGTTATTTTAGGTGGACGGCCACTTCTTGCCATACTTTCAAAGCATTTTGTTTCTTTATAGTTTCTAAATATTGATTGTACAGTTGCCTTCGAACGTCCAACTAATTCGCCAATTTCCCGTAAAGATTTTCCATCTTCCTGGTATTTAATAATAAGCATTCGTAACTTCAAACAAGTTGCTTTTCATTTTTCATTAATTTTTTTAATATTATAAACTTTTTAAAAAAAATTTGCTTTAAATTAGCACGGAAATAGTAACTGTAAAATATTAAGAGCTGAAATTAGTTGGTAGCATTGTTAATTTTGCATGGTTGCTTATACTGGTACGTTAAGTTGGCAGTATGCAGACTCTTCTTTGCCCTAAAATGGGAATTTTTTGTTTGTATTACAGAAACTGCGAAATTACCAAATAATTTTAAGATTTTATCTTTTATTCTTCTAATTTTATCGTTTAATATAATTTTTTATGATAAAGCTTTCTCAGGTTTTGCGCAATTGGAATAAATAAAGAGTTTTCTGTGCCACTGTATATATATTTAGCTGATGTATATTTAGCGATTTGCATCATTAAATTAACGTTTTTTCTTCATTTCCGAACGAGGTACCTTCGCTTAATTGTAAATAAAAGCGAAACTCGTATATCGATTTTTATGATCGATATCTCATTTTGTTCATAGGTTATGTGGCTTTACGTAAAAGTAATAAAACTTTACACTTTTTCTCATTTTGGAGTTTTCATGATTTTTTTAAAATAAAAAATTTAAATATATTTTTTTACTTCAACAACCATTTCTCAGTAATTTTTTTTTTTTTTTGATTTTCAAAAGCCTTACTATATTTCAAAGGTAACAATCACATCTTTAAAAAAAATAAATTTTGAAAATCGCTTAATGCGGAGTAAAGTTATGATTTCTTGAACTTTTAATTTTCGGAAAAAAGTCATAAATACGATTGGTACCAGTAACTTAAAAATACGAGCTGATGGAGAAAAAACAAAGATTAGATTTGGAATCGGCAACCTCAAATTAGTAAAAAAAAAATGCAATAAAGTTCCAGTCAACTCAAAAAAAGTTCAATTTTGTTCTCTTGTGTAATAATCACACTTTTACAGCTATAAATTTATTACAAGACCCCTGTAGCTTGTCCTCAATTTTCATTGATGTATATTTTTTATAAATTAATTTTACACAGAAAAAAAGAAATAAATAAACAAATAAAATTTGGATCCAGATTGATCTTAAAATTTTATACAACATTCCGTACAGATATCTTTAAGATTAAAAAGTTTTTTTTTAGCTTTTTCATTTAATTTTATGATTTTTTTATTGCATCTATTTTGTAAGTTTTTCAATTTCTCCCTTGATAATTTGTTAATCTAATTCTTTTAATGTTATTTTTGATGTGAGTATGCGTGTGTGCGTATAAGCAAATATCATAAAGAAAACTGCATTAATGGCATTTTATCGTTCGTCACCGATTATATTTTCGAACGAAATTAATTTCAAACTGAACAACATACGAACGTATGTATGTATGTATGTATGTTTGTATGTATGTATGTATGTGTAACTTATCTACTTTCTAAAGGCGTCGCAGTTTAGACGTAATTTTTTGCTGTTTCCCTCTGCACACCGCTTACTATCAAACCGATTAAAATCACATAAATTCATTTACGTTTTTTATTATTATTATTTTTTTAATGCTGACTGATTCATATACAAATCACATAAAAGCCATTAAAATGCGTACGTTTTATAAAGTAGTTAATGAAATGTATGTATATACGATCGCGTACGCCAAAATCAAAACGAAAAAAAAAACATGACTAAATAGTAGTGTTGGTAGTGTTTAAGTACCTTGTTTTCGGTTGTTTTTGTTTTAGGCCTTTAAATGGAAATTCGCCATACACACATGTATGTATGTTGCCTGGCTGCCTGTTGCGTTGATTTAACTCTTTTTTTCTTCCAATACAAAATCTATTTTCAAAGACCTGCATAACGCCACAGGCATTAATGTTTTTCTTTGATTTGTTTGCTGAATTACTGTGCCAATGTTTGTTGTTGCGCCAAAAAAGGCGTTATTAACTTCATGCATTTTTAAGTGTGTGTGAAAATTGTTATTAAGCGCAATCTTTAATTGTGTGCTCGGAATGAATGAAAGAAGTGTAAGTGTAATGAATAATAATTTATTCGAATAATGTTCGTTGGCGATTTGTTTACACGAAACGTGATGTGTTTTTCATTATTAAAATATTTTAGTTTTCGGCACTTTTATGGACAATATAACGGTGATAAAAAAAAAACAATTTAAAATGTAATAAAAACAATGTGGAAATTTAATTGGTGCAATTAATTGTTCATTTTTAATCTTTATAATCCAGTGGTCAGTGGTGGTTCAGCAGTATATCATAAAATTTTTAATTTTAAAAATTCTTTATAGAAATGTTTGTTATTAAAGTGCTGATTTTTGTATGAAAAAATTTTTTTTTTAAAATCAAATAAATTAATCAACTGCAAACAACATTTAATAAAATTTGATACATAATATGTACGTACAAATTTGGGCTTAAAGTTTATAATCGGTCCATAAATTTACACATATATTGGGCGGGTCAAAAGTCACCATGGGGTTTACAAATTTAATAAAAATAAAATAAAAATAATGTCACTTAGTTGACCCCTGTTTTTCGCAATGATGGTATTTTGGAACATTTTTCATACCATCCTTTGAAAATTTATGGCTTAAGCGGTTAAACTTCTACACAATGTTTGTCCTGAGTTCAAGGATCGTCGTAGGCTTGTTCACATATACTCGCTCCTTCGACTAAACACAAATAATGTCTTTGGGTGCTGACAAATCTAGCGAACACACTCCAATAAATATCCGAATTTCGGAAAATTATTCGCTCTCTTAAAATTTTACTTAAATAGAGCCAGCCATTGCGTCTTAGGCAGTGTGGGCAGTGGCTTCATCCTGCTGACACCACATCTTGCGTGAGTTTTCAAGAGCAGGATATAAGAAATGTTCTAGCGTCAAACAATACCGTTCTCCATTTACCGTTGCAACACTATTATCTTAATTTTCAAAGATATAAGGCCCAATGATTATTTCGGATGCAATGCCACACCATACTGTATATCGAATAGGATACAATTGGCGTTGATAAATGACTTTTAAATTTGCAATACCTCAGAACCTCCAGTTCTGCTTATAAACAAAGTCATCTATATATGAATATAAAAGTGAAAGTCTGTGTGTGTTAGCTATAAACTTCGAAACTCCAAAACCGATCGGACTCAAACTTTGCAGGTTGTTTTACACATTTCAGGAAGTGTTTAAGGTTGATAAAAGTGGGCGGAGCCACGCCCATAAAAAATTAGTTATCAAGTTTAGCTTCTTGCACTTGACCGATTTTTCTGAAACTTTGCACACATATTGAGCCGTCATGACCATATGATTTCGTGATTACAAAAGTGGGCGGGCCACGCCCATAAAAAAGTTATAATTTTGAGGTACTTGCACTGGACCAATTTTTCTAAAACTTTGCACACATATTAAGCTGTTATAACTTAACAGTTTCGTAATTATAAAAGTGGGAAGTGCCACGCCCATTAAAAAAAGTTATAATTTTTAGCTTTTTGCACTTTATATTGAATTAAAATTCAGAATGCACTTTTATTCATTAAGGGGTGTAGCAACGCGCGCCGGGCTTTTCTAGTTCAAATAGAAATGAGCTTCATCACTTATAATCAGATTTTCAATAAAGTTGTAATTTAAATGCAAAATTTGGATGTTGCCGATTATCTGCTGCTTTTAATTCTTGCATTCATCGCACCTTATGTGGGAATAACAGTGAATTTATTTCAGAGTGCACCAGTCTTATCTGCCTTCTGGTAGATTTTTCTGGTGTTTCGTTAACATGTTGCAACAAAGCAACAAGTTCAGAATATTTCTCAGTTCGAGTTTAACATGATCTACCGGATCGAGGAAAATATCTTACGATGCCACGTTGGTGGTGACCATGAACTAAGAAACGAATCATTGATACAGGGGCGAAATTCTGACGTTAAAATGTTGACGATATGCTTTTGCTATTCGATCGCTAATTTAAATAATAATTAATAATTTCATTATTATTGTTTTTTTTTTTTGTTTATTTGGGAATCTCTCCATTATTTTTCTAAAAAAATATAAACAAAAAAGTTGTCAAATGTGCAAACCCTATGGTGACTTTTGAGCCACCCTATATTTGTGTAGTGTTCCCCTAAAATTGAACTTCAACGTTTTGTTATTACTGACATTGTGAATTTTCGTATTTACTCAAGTTAATACAGATTTATTTGAAATGATTTTAAAATGCTGGAAAATTTTTAGACAATTTTTTTTCTGTGTAGCCAATATTTATATAATATTTGTATAATATAAAAATATACAAATTAAAATTAAAAGTTCAAATGTAATACTTTAAAAATATTTATTATGGTTTATCAGCTATGGCGCGGATAAATGAAATTAAATAAAAAGTGACTAGGGAATATTAAAATAAAAGGCTTTTAAAATTATTTTCTTATAGTAAAGGGTGTTTCAAAACAAACACAACACGCAAACAAAAATCACGTTTTTTTCTTTGTTCAAAATACTCAAAGTTTGTCTTAAAAGTTTGGTCAAAAGTATTCAAAGATTGGCTTCTATAATTGTTTAATAAAAAAATCCATGTTTTCTATCAGATAAAATCTTACTTTTAGGGCATCTATACAACCGAGAGAGACAGTATGGGGATCAAATGAAAGGGATCAAATAAAATATAGTTAGATATGAAAAGAAAAAAATTCAAGATGGCGTCCTAGATTAAGTGGTGAATATATGAATCAAATATAGTAGTTACTATTTTGTCCCTTTTAACGCCCACAATATTAGTGTCAAAAAGTGTAAAATTCAAGATGGCGTCTGAAACAAAATGGTGGATCGATTTTTAACCTCAACATATGGGTATCAAATGAAAGGGCTTGACTAGTAGAACACAGTTAACTATGTAGAATTTCAAAATCAAAGATGGCGTCGGAAAGGTTAAGGGACGGTGAAGGGTATTATCAAATTCGGCACGCCTGAATATAACGCTCTTACTTGTTTATTGTGAAACTGGGTTATTTCTAGATCTGTTTTATTCCTGTATACCTCAAAGAAACTATTTTGTTAATTAATGGATAATTGAATAAATAAAAATTTATGTTAATTTTCCTATACGCACTTTTTAGTAAAGAATAAATTATTTGCCATTTATCCCATCTAATTGTTTCTTAAACAAATGTTGCAAACCTCATACTCATTCATATACCCTTTTTATCGCTGTCAAGTGTAAATATTCAAAAACAGATACAAACAATCGCATAAAAGAAAAGAAAAAAATACACGTAAAGTGAATGGAATTGGAGTGAAGTAGAAGAAAAAAAATATATTTAATCGATTTTCTGTAGTTTGTTTTATAAATTTTACTATTTATTATCTTATCGTTTAAATGCAACAACAATAACAAACAAGCATATGAAAAGCATATGTACGAAAAAAAGCCTTTATTTACACACTCTCTCAAATTAAAATAAAAAATTTTTTATTCACATTTGTGGAGCAGAAGTTGCAGGAAAAGCAACAAGAAAAATATTTAAATTTTAATGTTCTCTGTTCGTTAAACTTTTTAAATTGAAAATTGTGTTAAACAATAAACTTATCGCGCTAATTAAAATAATAAAAAAATATTTTTGTAAAAAGAAGTCTAAATGTTAATTAAATTTTTCTTTTTAACACAACAAAAGCAAGTGTTAACTAGTTCGTTCACTGTTTTTCGCCATAAATATTAAAAAAAAAAGATAAACGAATTTCTGTTGCTGTGACTGCATTTTTATAAAGATGTGAAAATTATTAGCTCTATTCCTTGCAAAAAAAAATGAATAATATACTAAAGTTTTTCAAAGTTCATTAAGCAGACATTCAACACAATTAAAAAATCAAAAATAATTAATTTTTACAACCTGATATTGTGTATATTTCTGCAATGGGGCTGAATTTAAAATAGTTTCTTTGATAATGTTATTTTTGTGTTTATCATGTGTGAGAGCGAGATTTGTGCGTGTAAAATAACAATTAAAATCATTTTTTTTTTTAATAAAAATATATATTTTTTAGTTTGTTTAATTTTATATTTATTTATTCAGTCAGCCACTCAATGAGTTGTTAAGTTGAGGTATAATTTTTGTTAGCATCAGAAAAACCAATATACAAAAGTGTTTGTTATTTAGCACAAGCTGATATCTAAAATGGTCTTTTTGTATCTCTCTATGGATGCCATCACACGACACAGACCCATAATGATACACTCACTCACTCACTGCGTGTATGAATAGGATGAGTGTAAACGTGCAACTATTTTGTCGTCCGATTTAACATTCATAGAATAGACATCTAATCTCGTTTGTGGTAAAATGGAAAAGAATTAAAAAATTAAAAAAAAAGAAAATCCTAAAGAAAAAAAAAACAAAACTAAAATCACTAAGAACATGTCTTCAAATGGTTAAAACAAAATAGTGTATTTTTAGAGCGAAAAATAAAACTTAATCGTTATTAATGTGTTAAACAAATTTTAAATTCTAACAACAAAATTAAAAAAAAAAAAGTGATTCACATTGTTTTAAATCTATTGTATGGTTTTGAGTGCATAAACTCCTAAAATTTTACTTAAGGGAAACTTAAAAAAAAAAACAACAACAAATTTTTACGGAACTGAAAATGTTAAAAAAAAGAACTATTTAAAGATTAAATTTAAATAAAAATTCCAATAATAATTTGTAAGGATTTTAATGCTCTATAAAATTGTTTTTAAATAGTCAAAAATGTTAAAATACAAAAATTTAAAAAAAAATACATAAATAAATATTTAGCGAATTCACAAGCTACCCTTAGTGTCGTATCGTAATAATATAATATATTGAACATTTTAAGAAGGCTTTAAATTTGTACAATAAACAATTCAATACTTTTTATTTATGTTTAAAAATTTGGAAACTACATTTGGAACACAACTTGTGAATTTACCAAATTTATATTTTTGCACTTGCTCCCTATGAACTTCACGCCAAATCTTACACGCAATGTGCATAAAAAATGGAACAAAGTTTTTTCTTCACGTATTAACATAAAGATTTAAACAAACTACATAGTAAGTAGTAAAAAAATATTTCAATTGTTAAACAATTTTTAATATTTTTTTTTTTTTTCGAAAATATTTATGTGTATAATGTAGTCGAACTTCAGTGCAATGAATCTGCATGAGACCAGAAAGAACATAACTTGATTATATAGAAACTTCATGATATAAAAATATTTTGTTATATATATTTATTTAAAATCTTTTTTTTTTATTTATTTATTTAATTTATTGTCTATAGATAATAATCCTTACAGACTAAAGTATGTAAAATAACAAAACAAAATTAAGGTTATATATAAAATAATATTCAATAATAATTCAACGATTTAAATATAAAATGATATTTCTTTTAACAATTTCTTTACTTTCATTAAGGCCAATAAGGTGATAATAATTATTAAAGTTTTCACATATACGACGAAGAGGATCATTATTAGCATAGTTGGTTCTATAGTATTTTAAGTTAATAAAACGGAAATTTCGAGTTGGTCTGGTTGGAACATTAAAAGATATTTTACTTAGCAGGAATTCTGAGTCGATATCACCTTGAATTAGGCCCAGCACAAAAGAAAAACTCAGCATTGAACGACGACTTTTTAAAGTTGGTAATTTTATAAGACAGAGTCTGCTTTCGTATGAAGGTAGTAAAAACGAATTCCATCCAAGGCCACGAAGACAAAATATTAAAAACTTCTTTTGTACAGACTCGATACTATCAATATGAATATTATAGCAAGGATCCCAAATAATCGATCCATATTCAAGAATAGGTCGAACTAACGATGAATATAATTGTTTCGTAATATAAGGATCTAGAAATTCCTTGCACCACCTCTTCATAAATCCAAGTACACCATTTGCTTTGTTAACAATTAAAGAAATATGGTCACGAAAATTTAATTGGTGATCAAGCAAAATACCAAGATCAAGAAAATTCAGAACTTTATCAAGTTTACACTCATTTATGCAATAAAATAAATCCAATTTCTTAATTCTGAAAAAGGACATATGCTTACATTTTTTTATATTCAGCTCCATTAAGTTGATTTCACACCAATTTACCAATTTGCCAATATCAGATTGAAGGAAAAGTTGGTCTTCGGGATTATTAGAAGAACGAAAAATTTTGACATCATCGGCATACATCAAAACTTTAGAGTGCTGAATAACTGAAGGTAGATCGTTTATGAATAAGGTAAATAAAATAGGACCAAGGTGGCTACCTTGCGGAACACCAGAAGGAACTTTGATAGCATTAGACGTAGCACTTCCATACTTAACTTGTTGAGTTCTTAAAGACAAGTATGATCTTAACCATTTTATTGTCATATCCGTAAATCCCATTAATGACAATTTGTTAAGCAAGAGATCATGGTTTACCTTATCAAAAGCTTTACTAAAATCTGTGTAGATAGCATCAGTTTGCATATTATTTATAAAACCGTCATTTATTGTAGTAGTTAGCTCCAAAATATTAGTCGTTGTAGAGCGATGTTTACAAAAGCCATGTTGGCACGGTGACAAAATCGAAGAAATTTGATAGTATAAATTATCAGTTAAAATTTTTTCAAAAAGTTTGGGAATATCACTCAGCTTAGCAATGCCACGATAGTTTGATATCTCAATTTTGCTTCCATTTTTAAACAACGGAATTATATACGATAATTTCCAAATCAATGGTACGTATCCTAATTTAATGGATTTGTTAAAGATAGCAGTAAGCGGGTAACATAAATTTTCTGCACAATTTTTTAGAACGCAATTTGGTATTTCATCTGGACCAGCATTAAACGAATTATTTAGTGATAATATTTATTTATTTTAAAACTTAATAAAATTTTACTCATCTAAATCGGACAAGTGGTATTTTTTGTATACCCCAGGGCACACTTATACAGGTGGCGGTGCCAGCCCAGCTGATTAATTTTTGTGTGCCAGTGTTTGTCAAATTCCATATATAAAAATAGAAACAAAAAATACTCTCATTACGCTACCATCTTATGCAATTACACCATGGTATACCCTTCACCTGTGGGTTTGCAATTTCGGCAGTATTTATTTTCAAGCCCATTAAATATATGTTTATGACTAGGGGAGTCGATTGAGCTTGTCCCTCTGTTCGTGTGTTGGTTGAAATAAATTTTTAAAGCCGCTACACTTTGTGTGTAGATATCAATCTTTTGGAAATATCCGGAAATGAATCGCTATTAATATCCGGCACAATCTCCTCATAAATTTTTCAGATATAAGCAAAAAACAACAACTGCCTCTGTGTTTTCTCATATTTTAATTACAACAATGAAAAAATTTTCAGCCCTAGAACAACTTAAAGACAAGTTTGCTACTATTTGTAAACACGAAATGTCTGTAAAAGACTTTGGAAAATTCAGTTTCTAATCGATGAAGTTATAGGCAAAAATAATTTTTGAAAATACATTTTTTAAACTCCTTTTTTGGACAAGCTAAAGACACAAAAATTTAAGGCGTAGTCTAAGAAAAACTAGGATTAGGTTAGGTTGAAAAGAAGGGGCACTAAAAGCTCAAACCCATGACAGGTATACACTTATGCCCAGTTGGCATGTTGTGCGCTCCATATGGAAAACGGAATTCCCAAACAAAAACCATAATTATAATTTCCCATAAGTAACGCACTAGTCAAAGAACCCAGTCCCCTCAATGTAATTCCTTATGGATCTCCAGTTGGAGTTCGCCAGGTATTCCAAGCTCGGCATAGTATCCACTGTAACATTTTCTCGACTACTTTGCCCAAACGCAGGACAATGACAGAGGTAGTGTACCAAAGTCTCATCCTCTTCTTCGCATGCTCTACATATCGTCTCCTCAGACAATTTTATGCGATCTAGATGGGTTCTCAACTCCGTATGACCTTTTATTACACTGGCTAGTCTCCTAAGTGTTGGTCTACTCAGTCTCAGAATCTCCTTTGATTTTCCAAGATTTGGGTCACCCCATGGTATGTTTGTCACTTTACCGACATCAGTGACTTGCCATTTTCGGACATGTTCCACCATCGCCCAACATTTAAGTTAGTCCATGAATCGTTTTAAGGGTTTAGCATTTTCCAAAGTTATAATACTTAAAAGAGCTCCCATTTTGGATAATTTGTCGGCTTTCTCGTCTCCGATCAGCCGGTGATGGCTTGGTATCCATATTATCTCGTCACAATTTGCATATGAGTTTATCTCGCTCTTGCATTGTAGAACGTTCCGAGATTCAACTTTTTTTCTTTCTCAATGTCTCAATGTCAATGTAAATAGTTGCCATTCATTGTTGCTACAAGGCGCTTTCGTGCGCCCACTCTGACGTTGTTTGCTGCATTACACATATTTGGTCAATGTTGGGTACCTGCGGTAAATTGACAATAAAATCTACATTTTTTAAACGATTTTTATGGTTTATGGCTTTTTTTATTTTTAATATAAGTAGCTCTCAGAGAAAAGTTCAAAATGTTGAATATTTGTTTTATATATTTTTAATTCCATTTTTAGGTTGAAAAATATTACGAATTTTGCACGAAAAAAATTTTTTTCCTCCATTAATTTCTGAATAATTCCAAAACGATAAAAGATAAAGAAAAATTTTTTTCGACCAAAACAAATACAATTTTTTGAAAATCGGATGACTGGTTCTCGAGTTAGGATGAAATATGTCTCCGTACTTAACCAATTTAGGAAGAAAAATTTGCCACGCCCATAAAAAAAAATCCCGATCTATTGGAAAAAAACCGACAACAGATTTGAGTTCAGCGCATCAAAATCCATATAGTCCACATAGTTTAACGGGAAGACAAAAAATGATTTTTTTGTCGAGCAGTATAATTAAAAATGTACCCACTTCAATCAATCCCCTCAATATTGATATCAAATAATACAGAATACAGTAGACTATGAAAAAGTGAAAATTCATGATGGCGTTGTACCTTGTTACTATAACCTTAAGCTAGAATAAAAAATTATTTTAGGGTTTGTACAATGTAAAGATCGAATACATACAAATATAAAAGTTTAAACTTTCAAATAAACATTACAAAGTACCTTTTATACTCGTACCCCAGCACTCAGAACCAAGGTCAACCCTAAATTTTCTTCCAAACGCATTCATTTTGATAAACTACACTTCAACTTGTTGTTAACCTACAACCTTATATTCATTAAAATTTGGTCACAAATTACCATAAAATCACAAAAAAACAAAACCGAATTAATGGAATAGAATAATTGTTTTTTTTACAAACAATAAGTTAAATTACATACATATTAACAAAACAATTAGAGCGAAACGTGTTGTTGTTTAAATTTTAAGTTTTAAAAACTTAATAAAAAAAAACAAGTAAAAGCGCTATATTCGGCCGTGCCGAATCTTATATACCCTTCACAACGTGTAGTCATGCAATAACAGTAAATTCACGTATGTATGTTAAAAAAAACAAAAAAAAAATAAAAAATAAAAAAAAAATTTAAAAAAAAAAATTTAAAAAAAAAATTAAAAAAAAAAAAATTATTATATACATATATAATATATATAAAACAAAAAAAAAATAAAAAAAAAATTAAAAAAAAAAAAAATAAAAAAAAATAATAATAAAAATATATATAATATATTAAATAAAAAATAAAAAAAAAATAAAAAAAAAATTAAAAAAAAAAATTTTAATAAAAATTTAAAAAAAAATTTTTTTGCCTCAGCTGGGATTCGATGCCACGTTTTCTCTAACCAGTATACACGTTTGTATGTATGTATGTTGTTGTTGTAATGTTGTTTTTATGAAAAGAAAATCGAGGTGGTCGTGGGTTTTTGCTCATATCTCAGTTGTTTATGTACCGATGTTTCTGATTTTCAATACCGATCTACTCCCGAATATTTCTGATATTTTAATACCTTACCCGGGTCCAACCTATGTCGGGGGGCTTCAAAAAGTTGATTTCAACATACACACGGACAGACGGTCAGACGGACAGACGGTCAGGGCTTAATCGACTCCTCTATTCATAAGCTTTCAGAAAATATATACTTTATGGGGTCGGAAATGAAAATTGTAGAAATTTCACACGGAATGACAAACCTATATATACCCTTTTTCACTGTGTGAAGGGTATAAAAAACATAAAATAGAACACATGCTATTAAATAGAGTTTTACTAAATTATAAATTAAAACAAAACAAAAAAACAACGGAAATGCAGGGCTATTTGAAACTACTTAATAATACCCCCAATTTAAAATTGAATATTTTTAATAATACTCATATGATTTTTAAGTTGAACAAATACTGATGTCAGCATGTCATTTGTTCAAAACTAAAAGATATTAAAAGCCCATAAGAACTTAAAAAATATGATTTATGAAAGTTATAAATTAGAAGCTATAATTTGTAAAGAGGAGTAGATGGCGTTACTGCATTTAAATAAAAATTATTATTTTAGGGGTGTAATTTGTTAGAGTTATTAATTAAAAAGTAGTTTTAATAATATTTTTTTTTTGTTCAATAAATAAACTGCTTTTGTGTGTACTCTTATCAGTTTTCTAACGAAATTTCTTATTTTAATTCCTTTTAAATTGAACGCTCGCCTGTTTTTATTTTTTTCTATTTGAATTATTTTATTCATGTTTTCGTTTTATATTCCAACTACAATACACATTATCTCTAACATATATCTTAATAACAAAAAAGAAACGCATTAAATTAAATAAAAACCCCAATTTTTTTTTATTAAAAGTTTCTTCGTTAGTTTTAACTATGACAACAGACACTGCAGTTTTCCAAAAAAAAAAAAAAAAATAAATAAAAAACACACATAAAACGGAAATAATTTATTTTACACAAATATTTATGGTTAAAAATACACAACTACAACAAGGCAAACAGCTAAACCAAAAAAAAAAGTTGAAACATTAATTTGCTAAAAAGCTTAAAATGTTTTAAAAAAATTTATTGTAACTAAACAAACATTTAAGATAAAATCGCTAGTATGGTAATAAAAACTAAGAGAAATAAAGCCATATAACCTATAAAAGCTACACAGACAGAAAAACGGTCTAAGAGAGCAAAATACAAAGACAAAAAATTATCAACAAGTGCAGATATTTTAATATAATTTGCTGTTTAAAAACACCGCTTTATATGAGTATTAATAAGAATAGATAGGAAGGAGATTACAAATTCCGAAAATGTTCCTTAAAGTGGACATATTTCTGAATAAAATAAACTACATATGTCCGTCTGTTTGTCCATGTAAACCTTGTATTTAAAGAAATTTAAAATAAATTATTAAATTTTCAATACTACAGTAGATTCATTTAAAATACAAATAATTTAATTTTTGAAAGCGTTTAAAACACCAAAATTGTTTAAAAAACTAAAGGTTTGCAAATATTTACTAATATATTTATTAATATATACTCTTTTGTCCATATCTCCAAATTTTGGGGACTTGTAATACACTCAGTAAGACCTTAACCCAAAACTTTAAAATTTATTATGACGAAACAATTTTTATAAGAATTATTTTTGTTAAATGAAAATTTCTTGTTACGCAGTTTGCGCTCTCATTATACAACTTATTTTAATAAAAAAAAAATCTTGTTAAAATCAGTTCGATATTTCAGGAGTTAAGAGCGCAAAAAAAAAACAAGATAACGAATCACCATTGTTGCTACAAATTGTTTTTGCAAAAACAGTGCTCTATGTATGTATGTATGTGTATGGTACAAACAAGCAAAACCAAACATTTACAACTAGATTACGGTTAAATGGGTCGACCGCTGAATATGCTAGTATATAAATATAAAAGAGAGAGGTGACTGACTGATTGATTCATCATCGCACAGCTCAAATGTAAAAAGCTTTAGAGTGGATCCTTCTTCTAACCCACAGATCCACTAAGAAGATATTTTTGGAAATTAGAACTTTAAGGGGGGTAAAAAAGTTGAAACGACTAAAATTGGTAACTTATGCGCTAAACTGAAAATGTACAGATTAACTTGAAGAGAAATTTTAATGAAAAAGACAAGTAACAGTGCTATCTTCGGCCGTGCCGAATCTTATATACCCTTCACAACGTGTAGTCATGCAATAACAACTGTTTGTATCACCATTCATCCCATATAAAATACGTGCATACGTACACGTTAGAATAAATGTGGCATCGAATCCCAGCTGAGCCAAAAAAATTTTATTTTATTTTATTTAATATGTTATTTATATTTTATTATTTTTTTTATATTTTTTTTAAATTTTTTTAAAAAATTTTTTTAGAAAAATTTTTAAAAAATTTTTTTAAAAAATTTTTTTAAATATTTTTTTAAATTTTTTTAAAATTTTTTTTTTTAGGTTTTTTTTATTATTTTTTTCTTATTTTTAATATTTTTTTTTTTTTTAATTTTTTTTGTTTGGTATGTTTTTTACCTGTATGTATGTATGTATGTTGTTGTTGTAATTGTGAAAAAAAACGAGGTGGTCGTGGTTTTTTGCTCATATCTCAGAAAGTTATGGGGCGATTGTGCTGAATTTCAATAGCGATTCATTCCTGGATATTTCCAAGAGATTGATACCATATACAGATCTGAGGAACATATAGTTGCTTCTAAAAGTTGATTTCAACCAACACACGGACAGACGGGCAGACGGATAGACGGACAGACGGTCAGGGCTTAATCGACTCCTCTATTCATAAGCTTTCAGAAAATATATACTTTATGGGGTTGGAAATGAAAATTGTAGAAATTACAAACGGAATGACAAAGCTATATATACCCTTGTGCACCACAGGTGAAGGGTATAAAAAAAAAAAAGTTGACAGGTACCTGTCCCTTTTTTTCAATTTTTAACTTCTATGGAACATAGACGGGTAAAAACTATATCTTGGCACTTTTTTTTTGTACCCTAGGAACTTCAAAACACCTAAACTTAGGAAAATAATTTAAATTTTTAGTTACTCCGCGAAAAGGTACTAATAGGATTTCGGTTTATTTTTCAAATTCATAACAATAAGGGTTTAAAATGTTCCCCCTTTTTATACTCTTCACCTGTGGTGCACAAGGATATATATATATAGGTTTGTTATTCCGTTTGTAATTTCTACAATTTTCATTTCCGACCCCATAAAGTTTTTTTTCTGACCGCCTCTGAATAGAGGATTCGATTAAGCCCTGACCGTATGCCCGTCTGTCCATGTGTTGATTGAAATCAACTTTTATAAGCAACTTTATGTTCTTTAGCTCTGTGTATGGTATCAATCTTTTGGAAATATTCGGGAATGAATCGCTATTGAAATTCAGCACAATCGCCCCATAAGTTTCTGAGATATGAGCAAAAAACCACGACCACCTCGTTTTTTTCACAATTACAAGAACAACATACATATATACTGGTTAGAGTAAACGTGGCATCGAATCCCAGCTGAGCCAAAAAAAAATATTTTATTTTATCTTATATATTATTCATATTTTATTATTTTTTTTTATATTTTTTTTAATTATTTTAAAAAATTTTGTAAAAAAAATTTTTAAATTTTTTTTTTGTAATTTTTTTTATTTTTTTTTTTTTTATTTTTAATATATTTTTTTTGTATTTTTTTTTTTTGGTATGTTTTTAACATGTATGTACGTATTTTATATGAGATGAATGGTGATACAAACAATTGTTATTGCATGACTACACGTTGTGAAGGTTATATAAGATTAGGCACTGCCGAATATAGCACTGTTACTTGTTTTTTTTAATTTAATTAAAAAATTCTTTTAAAATTTTTTTTTTTAATTTTTTTATTGTTTTTTTATTTTTAATACATTTTTTTATATTTCTTTTTTTTTTGGAAACACATACGTAAACTCAATTTATAATTCTGAAATGGTATGTTTTTTACATAATATTTTGAAATTTTTTGTCTTATCAGAATTATTAAAAGTTATTTCTCCCGGTGCAAAATTGCTTCTATTCAAAACACCCATTTCTAAAAGAGCAGTGAGAAAATGCGATTGAAAAAAAAACTGTATTTTATTTGCTGTTTTTTCCGTTGTATTAAACATTAAAAACAAGATTGGGCGTTTGTGATAATTAATGACAATTATTACAAACTTCAAACTCTTAACTCTGCGATAACGATGATGATGACGACGAAAAACACAAGAAGAAAAGTACAAATATGTAGTTAACAAAAACCAAAAAAGAAAAAAAAATAGAAATAAAGTCAAATCTAATAAGTAACAAGTAACAGTGCTATATTCGGCCGTGCCGAATCTTATATACCCTTCACAACGTGTAGTCATGCAATAACAATTGTGTGTATCACCATTCATCCCATATAAAATATGTACATACATACGTACACGTAAGAATAAATGTGGCATCGAATCCCAGCTGAGCCAAAAAAATTTTATTTTATTTAATATATTATTTATATTTTATTATTTTTTTTTATATTTTTTAAAATTTTTTTAAAATTTTTTTTTAGAAAAATTTTTAAAAAATTTTTTTAAATTTTTTTTTAAATTATTTTAAAATTTTTTTTTTTTAGTTTTTTTTATTATTTTTTTCTTATTTTTAATATTTTTTTTTTTGTAATTTTTTTTGTTTGGTATGTTTTTTACATGTATCTATGTATGTATGTTGTTGTTGTAATTGTGAAAAAAAACGAGGTGGTCGTGGTTTTTTGCTCATATCTCAGAAAGTTATGGGGCAATTGTGCTGAATTTCAATAGCGATTCATTCCTGGATATTTCCAAGAGATTGATACCATATACAGATCTGAGGAACATATAGTTGCTTCTAAAAGTTGATTTCAACCAACACACGGACAGACGGGCAGACGGACAGACGGTCAGGGCTTAATCGACTCCTCTATTCATAAGCTTTCAGAAAATATATACTTTATGGGGTCGGAAATGAAAATTGTAGAAATTACAAACGGAATGACAAAGCTATATATACCCTTGTGCACCACAGGTGAAGGGTATAAAAATGCAATCACTGGCAGTCTCACACACATTTGGTCAGAAGCAACTTAAGTTTAGCCAATTAACGCAAAACATAAACGACATAAAACATGCTGCATACTTTGTACATATGCATGTATGTTGTTGTCTTGGAGTTTAATGCTTGAGAAAAAAATGTACTACAAAGGCATCGAACGACAAAAAAAAAACAACTAAACTAAACTCAATTAACTACAATTTAAGCTTAAACTTGGTGCGACAAAAGTGAACACAACAAAAAAAGAGTTGGACAAAAGTTTAGATGGAGATACCTACATAAACAAACAAACAAACATATATTCTACATGCATGCGCACTTACTACGTACACACACACATGCATTTAAAAGTGAAAACAGGAAAACATTAAGACACAATTGTAGATAATTTTTCAGAAATTAATGTTTGGAAAATTTTAAGCATTTCTAAGGGCAGAAACTTATTAGGATGACGTATTAGGCCATTGAAAAAGTCAAAATTTATCTACTACTTATATCTCATAATTTTTTGTGGGGTGGGTTTCTTTAGTAGAATTTTCAATTGTAAACTTTATAAAGTTGTCAATAATTTTTCTTTATTTTAGTCGTTTTAATGAGATCACTTGCAAAATAATTATAAAAAAATATATAAAGCAATTAAAACTCTCAATGATTGTTATCTTTGTAGTATCTCTATGAAAAAAATCCCTCTTATCAGCTTGTATATATTTTATTGCACTCGCGCCCAACTTCTAAACTCATACTGAAATAAATAAATAGTTACGTGCATTATATAATGTTCACAAAAATTGTTTCTTATTTCAATAAATATAGTTTTTTTTATATGAATTAATTGATAATAGTTATGTGCTAAAAAAAATTAAATATTAAAACATGCAAATGATGTCATTTATTTTTGCCAAAATGCGACAACACTCAACATCACACATTAAATATGTATAATGAAGCAAAGAGTAGAGCGATAAAAAAATATAAATAACATTTTTAATAGTTTGAACATTTTTTTTATTATATTAATAATAAAAGAAAATGGAACACAAAATATTTTATAAAGTAATAAATAGAAAAACGCTAAAAATTATTAATCAAAAAAATATTTTTTTAAATAAAAAATATTAAAGTCTTTGGTCATCCAGTTCCTAGCAATCACGTAAGCTTGATTTAAAATTAAGAATGACTGGAAATCAAATCTTTTCTTAAATGTCAGATATTTGAAACAAATCGTATGGAAAAAAGTTTTCTCAATTTTCGCAATGCAAGGAATTTGTTTTAATGTATTTTACTTGTGGATACTAATAATAAGGGACAACATTTGCATCGCTGATGTCTTCGGGATAATTTGTAATAAATATATCGTCACAATTTTTAGTTTGAAGACAAGTTTGATATTGTAATTAAGCCATATTAACGTCAAAGTTGTTGTTGTGTTTCAAGTCACATTTAGGGCAACTACACATGTAAGCAACAACTGTTTGCGTTTTGTCGTGTTTAAAGTTTACGCAGCGGCAACTTTGACAACAATATCGTCCACATAGACGTCAACCAAATCTATAGCAATATTGTCGTTGTTCATAGTGTCGCTAATATCGTCGACAATATTTGGCTTAAACTATCGATTATACAAGGTGGGCCAAAAGAAATCACCCTAATAGAAGATGCTCTTATTTTTGCAAATGGCAAATCTGTTTTGACATTTGCACGAGGAGCCATTACACCCGCTCAGGTGACTGCATGGTGTGCTGTTCACGCTAGAGGAGTCATCGGGCTATTGTTTTTCAAGAAGGCCGCTGGTCAAACGACAACAGGACGGTGCGCGCTATAGAGCCATGTTAACCGAGTTTTTTCTGCCACAATTGAACGAATTAGGACTGGAGGACATGTGGTTCCAACAGGTCGTAGCAACGGCACACTTTACGCAAGCCACAACCGATATTCTAAAGGCGGCGTTCCCGGCTCGCCTCATCTCTCGGTTGGCGACTTACATTGGCCCTCAAGATCGCCCGATTTAACCCTTCCAGACTTTTTTGTAGGGTTTTTTGAAGTCCCGTGTTTACGTGAACAAGCCTGAGACCCTGGAAGCCCTCAAGAACAACATTCGACACGAGTGCGAGAATCTGTCGCCCGAAGTTCTCGCCGAAGTAATGAAAAATGCCATAAAACGAGCCCGTATAGAAATCAATTGTGACAGCGTCCATTTGGTTGATATCAACTTCTCGACTTGACCAATAAAATTCTAAATGTTTAAATAAACAGAATCGAAGTTTTCCATTTAGAAAAAAATGAGAGCCAAACAACATCAGATGACTTCTTTTGGCACACCATGTACATATGTCATCAAGGATTTATTATTTGTCTTGCACGCGTCTTAGAGGATTTTCTAAAGACAGCGAACTGGGAAGTGTGTGGACACAAAAATAAAATTGTTTTATATTTATATCTAGTACTTCTGTTTATTAACTAATGAAATTTTGTTTTGACAGTACTCACTCACCGCGTCATGTAACAAATTTTCCATTAGTAAGTTAATGGAAATTTTTGTAAAAGTTTTTTAACTCGAAATGATGTAGTGAATTAGACTTAATAATTAAATTATGCCATTTAACGTCTTTGGTTTTTTTTCTCTGAGAAGTCATTAAGTTACACTAACAAATCGACAACTTTGGGCAAGTTTGAAAAACAAAATTGCGCTGACACATGCAAAAATATGGCAAAAAATGCTTAACATATTTTCAAACATTTTACTACAATATTGCAGTGTAACCGAGCCAGCTACAGGGCCCACTTTACCAAAATCAAATAATAATCAAATAATATTTTTTTGATATTTAAAACAATTTTTATGTTCCACCATTACCAAAAAGCGCTTCTTGAATCGCTTATTAGTACTTCCTTGCATCCAAAGACGCTTCTAGAAGGCATGATTTTTATATGGGATGTCCCACTTCGTAGGTCTTTTTTAGCAAATAATAAGCGCTAATATCATACCTACCAGGAATAGCTTAATCATGCATTCCATTTACACTCTACTGAAAAAGGTAGCTGTCAATTATTGGAGACTTATAAAAAAATACTGTTATAAAAAAATTAGTCTCTATTTTTCAAATGTTGAAATAATAAGCAGTATCGAACACATACCTTTTTGTGCTTTCGAAAGCAAACAATTTATGTTTTCAAAACAACAAATTATTCGGTGGGTTTTTTTATGTTAATTAAAGTACCCAGCAAAAACTAGGTAATGACTTGCTCTTACTAAACAACATACTTTTCAATGACTACTACATATCGTCTGTCTTACTAAGAAGTATTTTAGTAATGACTTGATTTATAATGTGTTACGTAAGTACTTGATTTCAGACATTTGCTTAGATACACACACAACACAATTTCTTACTGCGAAATTTACTAGAAACCATTCAAATACATAACTTTTTATAATTCTCATTTAGTTTAACGCGCTTAGGGTATAAGTAATAATTATTTTGAAAACAGCGGCAAAGCACTTCATTAACAAAGTGATGACTTATAGATTTTCACTGATTGTTAAATTTCAAATTAACGTATCTCAGAATAATCTAACCGAATTTTTGTCCTTAGAACAACCGAACGACTTCTGTAAGTCCATAATAATAATGAGTTATTTAGGTTATTAAAATCAAGTACTTATATATTGCTATAGGAGTAAGTACTTATTTAAGTCCCTATTTATGAGCGACCGTAATAAGTACTTATACGAGTCCCTATTTGTAAGCGAGGGTGGTAAGTACTTGCCTCCAATGACATCGCCGTGTTAAAATAATGGGTTTAGATGCCAAATTGTAAGTAGTGAACAACTGTTTTCTAGTACTTTCAAGTCATTATAATGTAATGTGTTATTTTGCTGGGTAGTTCTCTTCTAACACCCTTTATGGTCTTTTATTACTTAGTTTAGTTTTAATATTAGAAGATCGTTTTTTTTGCTATTGTGGTAATTTGCCAATCTGTAGTTATTGGGTTCGTAATATTTATTAAAACAGATTGCATTATCTTCTGTACCAGTACATCTGAAACAGGGTTTTACAACTTAATATCACTAACTTCTCCCTTATCTACCACTAACCTATACTTGTCTATAAACATGTATAGTATTTATTATTCACACCCCTTTATGTCTGCTGCTGCTGCTGCCCACCACCGCCATTCGGTTTTTAGGTCTAACTTATTTATGACACTGATGTATTACGGCGACTATAAAAATGATGAGTTATTTTTTGCCGACACTCTGAAGTGGGATAAGAAACACTTTATTATGGTGGTACACAAAGAAAATTTCTTGATAAAATTACGTGTGAGAAGAATAAACTATGCATAGTGGTTAAGTGGACAGACTAATATCTAATATCTTTATCTGTTTTTCCTCGTAAGAACAAAACAAAATGCCAACTCAAGTATACTTGGTTGGTCTATGGTAGTATAAGTATGCACTCGTATTGTTTTTGAAGAAAGAATTTTAAATAGAAGTATTTGTATGTACATACATATATATATATGTATGTATGTATGTGTGCATATGCAAACATACTAACCTAAGATAAGAGACAGCGTTCAAATAAAAAAATATTTTTGAGCAAGAGAGAGCTGCGATAGAGCAGCTCCTTAACAATTTTCCAATACATACAATGAAATAATAGAATAAATATTTGCAAAAAATTAAAAATAATTTAATAATATTTAATTTTGTTTTTATACCCTACCGCTATTTTTCAATATTGTAGATTTGACTTAAAGACATATACCAAACTTACCAGGACTTCATTTGTACACAAGTATAGAATTATTAAAATTTTTAAGACGATCGTTACTTGGTTATGGTCAGGTCAGGTCAAGAGCTAATGCATCATTATAGCTTAGAGGCCAGCATTCCCTGCTCTTTTATCTGTCTTCCCTTGTTACGTCATACAATACCGCATTACAAATTCTCACTCTCCCTCTATGCATATTTAATCACATGCATAATTTCAAGGTCAACTTGTGTAAACTGAACCAATATGGGATATCCTGGAAATATTAGTTTTAGAAAAAGCCAGTAGTAACTTCCAAAATAAAAAATAATTTGAAAATTATTTAAAAAGTGTTAAAACTAATTAAGCATAATTTTATTTGCTTTTAAATATTACATTTCAATTAAAATAAAAAAAAAAAACTAAAAAATTTAACAAAAAATTTTTTTTTTAAAAAAATTAAAAAAAATATAAAAAATAATAATAATATAAATAATATAGAAAATAAAAAAATTAAATAAAAAAATGTTTTTTGGCTCAGCTGGGATTCGATGCCACCTTTACTCTAACCAGTATATGTATGTTGTTGTAATTGTGAAAAAAACGAGGTGATCATGGTTTTTTGCTCATATCTCAGAAAGTTAGAGGGCGATTGTGCTGAATTGCAATAGCGATTCATTCCCGGATATTTCCAAGAGATTGATACCATACACAGATCTGAGTAACATTTAGTTACTTCTAAAATTTGATTTCAACCAACACAAGGACAGACGAGCAGACGGACAGACGGTCAGGTCGACTCCTCTATTCATAAGCTTTCAGAAAATATATGGGGTCAGAAATGAAAATTGTAGAAATTACAAACGGAATGACAAAGCTATATATACCCTTCTGCACCACAGGTGAAGGGTATAAAAAGTTAAGAAAATCAAAAAAAAAAACTTTTCGAATAAATAAATTATTAGACAAATTAACGGTTTAATATCGTATTGAAATTTTATAAATTTCTCTTTTATTTTTTTACCTGTCATATAAATGACAGACATACAACTCTGTACACAGAAAAAAATTATAGATAAAATATTTTCAAAGAAACGTTTGCCTAAATTTAATTTCAATTTCTATTAATATTTTAATTGTTTCAAATAATTTTTTGTTCGATTAGATTAACACACACATATGCTAAAACAACAAATAAAATTTTTTTAATTTGCACTTAGTGTGCGTTTTCATTGTCTGCTATTTTTATTAATAATAATATTATAATTCTTATTTAGTTAAAGATACTGTTGCCTTACAAATTTTAGTTTGATGCAAGACTTTGAAGAAGCTTTCTTCTTGACTGGTGTGTCATATTTATTTTCATTAATTAAATTGTTCTGTTTGATTAGTGTTTCTTTGAGATTTTATAACTTGTCATTGATTCATTCTCTGAAATTTTTGTCTGAATTAAACAAATATTTTTTTTAAAATTTCCTTAACTATTTCTTGTGAATTTTTCAATAAACTTTTTATTTGTTTCTGTTAACAATGTGTTTGTAAATCGGAAATATTTAAATAAAAAATTTTGCAGATTCAAACATAAAATTTTATTGTTCGAATTTAAAAATTAGTGATAGGTCCGTATTCAAACCAATATTTTATTTGGTTCTCCATATTTCTTTATTGAATCAGCAATTAAATATATACATATTTAATTTCTTATTTTTATTGTAAAATTGCTTTAAAATTAAAATTTTTAAAGTAGATAATTTAAGGAAAGTTAAAAAAGTTCTGAGAATTTTTTAATGAATTACAATTTATCGAAATTTAAACTTAAATATTAATTTATTTTATTTTTAAAATCGATTTAATTTTGTATCTTCTGTCATTCTCATAGTTGAAAGAAAATTAAAAAATAGGGTACTGGCTATGGCTGGTCATTGAATTTAACCACTGTATCTTACCGCACAGCTGAATACTGTATATTTTCATGTTTTCTCTAAATGTTTCTTTTTTTTTTTCTTTAACATGCCTGTGTGTGCTTGTGTATCTTTTAGTTTTATCTGTATTTTGTTAATTAGTAATTTAGCGCTCTATGTCTCTCACTTATTTGCTCATTTGTTTTTATTTGTTTACTTTTTTTTCGGTACGCTCTCACAATAGGGTAAAGTATCGCATGAATCTATCAAACAGTTGGTACTTGAAGCAGAGAACTTAGTACGTGACGAGGCTTTGAAAACACCAACCAAACAAAAGCATTCCAGTAGTAACAACAATAGCATTAATAATAACGCCGGCGGCGGTAATATAGTGCAAATTTCCTCAACAATAAGAAAACGTGAAGTTATAATGCCGGGACCCATTAAACGAGTGCAGGTAAGTTAAAATTAAATAGAAATTAAATTGCATTTAACAGTTTTTTTCTTTTTAAATTTTCCATAGGAATGGCTTGAACATCAACCCTCGACTACAGTGCAAATGCAAAAATCTTCAAATCATCATCACTTGAATGACGAGCATCATCGTCATTTGATAACAAACTCTAATGTTGTTCCCAGTCCAATACGCACAGATGATTGTGAGGCCTCCGGAGAGGCTTCTGAAACAGATTCTATACCTCAGCCTTGTTCCGATACATCAGAGGTGTCCGATTCAATAGCGACTTGCATGCAAACCAGTACAAACTCTTACGGTAATTCCACAGAACGTATTGGCGGTTCCGCGGAACCCATTGTCAATGCTGCTACCAGTAATCAAAGTCTAAATGTCAAGGTGGTTAAGCGTCAACAATCCAGACGTAAATCGGAAAGACCCTGGTCGGTGTCTTGTCTCTCTCAATTGACCACCGATGCCAATCAAGTGGCGGCCAAAGTTAATACCATTACAAGTGTACAATCTGGTTTAGCTTCCCACTCTATTAGTGAATCAGCTTTAGATTCCCTTTCACCGAGACGTCCTAGAGCTTCCTCGTCCTCAGCTGTTACCCAAGTTAAGAGTTATGATAGTAAAGGCTCTCTGAAGAGACGTAAAACTCGTAAGAAGAAACTTTCCTATACGAATGCCAAAAAGTCAGATACAAATTCTGAGGATAATAATCATCATAACCACCATCATCATCATGCTACTGCATCTAATCCTCTGCCGACCAGTCATCTTGAAGAGGTCATCCTAACACCAAAACATGTTCCCAGTTTGTTAATGCAAACATGTGAAAATATGACTCCTCAACAGATACAGGAAATAACACGAGCCCTAATGAAGCTACAAAATTCCGGCTCCACAGAACAAATGCAACAGCAACAGCTGTCTATTGTCGTGAGTGGTGCTGTAAATGAAAGTGGCGAGGAAGAGAATCATTTGATGAAACCAAATTTCCGTGTTGGCTCCTATACCACTGCCTACATGACTAATGAAGCCCGTTTGGGTTCTTTAGCTGCATTGGCCACATACATGAATGATGAGGACCAGCAAGGAGGTGAGTGTGTTTTCTATATTTTCTATATCTAATGATGATGTTAGTTTTTAAGCAGAAGTAGGTTTTTGCTTTGACAGTTTATTTCATTTGTGTTTGGTGTTTGTTTACTTTTATTTATAATTGTGCATTTTTTTTATTACAAATAACTTGATAAGGCGGTGGTTGTTAATAAAATCTTATCGTTAGTCTGAGAAATGTTTTCAAAGCAGGCAAAAATTAAAATCAACATTATAAAAATACTTTATTGTTTATGCCAAAGAAATTAAGGTCAAAAATTCATTCGTTTAAAAATGTTCTTATTTGTCAAGGTATTAACTATCTCTATTAAATTTTAAAGATACAGAATGTATATACAGTCGTGTCTGGATATAGTGAACACCTGATATAGTGAACACCTCCATATTGTGAACATCAAAATTTTTGCATGGAGTACTATAAATAGTGAAAAACTCTAATAGTGAACAAAATTTTGAAAACAACTGCAACAACAATTCTTTTATTAAACTTAAATACATATATTTCCTTTTTTGTACAAATTGTTTCTAATCAGCTATTGCATTTACATGTATGTATTTTTAGTAAATAAAACGAGTTTTTGAACAAAAATTTCAACCTTGATATAGAGAACAACCTGGACACTATGAACAAGCCTTGCAAAAATTAGTTCACTATATCCAGACACGACTGTATATATTTATATTTTTTATTTTCATTATTTTACATTTTGATTCAAAAGAAAGTTGTCTTACAAAATTTTTTGTTTTATTTAACAACTTTAATCATGTATGGCAGTGAAAACTATAACAGCAGCTTTGTTTTTTAATTATTTTTCTTTAACCTTTAAACTTGTCAGTACATATATTTGAAAAAAAAAGTTTAAAAATATATTTTTTTTAATTCTCTAAAATTCCAAATTATGTGCGATACGTTTAAAGTACACGTAAAGGCAATGAAGAGGCTAAACATTAAATTTTAAATAAATATACAAAAAAAACTGTATAGAGTTTTAATATGCTTTCTAAATTTCGAATATCGAATATCTTTCTGGAGTCTCAAAAAACATATTTATTTAAAATATCCATAGGTTTTCTTTTAATATATTTTATAAATATCCAACTAATATATGAACAAAAATTATATTAATAAATTATTTATTAACTACATTAATTGTTGTAGAAAAAATTTCGAAATTTTTTAATGGACTACTACGGCCAATATTTTTAAATAATAAATAAACCGATACCATCTAAACATCAGTCTGGAAATTAGGAATTTGTGAATTAAGAGTTTTTGCAAATTTTATTTAGTTTTATAATTTTAGTTAAGAACTAAAATTATTAAGTTATTTGTATTTCGAAAATTCAAAATTTATTTTAAACATAGAAGAATATTATTTGGACACTATCAATTAATACTAGATATACATATTTAAATTTGTGTCATTTGTTTTTTGTTAACCAACCAACTACTTAAACTTCGAATTTTATAAAATATATTTTATCAAAAAATATTTCCTAAAATATAAACTAGTCAAGCCTAAATTTATTCGTGTAAATAAAAATCAGTTTTATTATATTGAATACTTTGCATTTGCTGATAATTCTCCTTGGTAGTTTGGCAAACGTATTAGAAGTGATGCAAGGCCAAGCTATTGAGGAGATATAATTATAATCACTCAATTATATTGATTATAATTATGGGGATATGGGATAAAAGAAAAGAGAATTGTTATCTATTTTTTTTTTTTTTTATGAGCAAGGGCAAGAAAAGGGATGCTTGCCTTGTTAATAAAGTATCAGCCTAATAATTAAATCGTTGTGTTGGTAACAATTTTAAATTTTATTTTTTCTTCCATGTATAGTGATTGGTATAACAGTTCAATAGTGAGTGAGGTATTCATTTTCGTTAAGGTTTACAAAGACTTTAATTTTGTATTAAATTTATTTTCGGGCAAAAGCTTCTTAAGTGTTACAATAGCTAATTCATTTCTTAAATTCAAGTTTTTCGTAAATTTAAATGTTTTTTTATTATTTAAATTTTGTGTGTCCAAAAGTAGTTTGGCCAACATTTATCCCGACGTTTCGTTAATTTTTGTTGACTTTTTCAAGGGAAAAGTAAATAAACAAGAAATTTTTACTACATTACAAATGTAACGTATAACCGGAACATTAAAGCTTTTATTTTTGTTTATTCAAATATAAAATTTTTCTATTTGTTTATATTGCAACTTATTTTTGCATGCTGTTACTTACTTTTAAGCTACTAATTCTAGTTTTGCAAAAAATATAAAATATGCTTTTGAAGTACAACAACAACTATATAGAAAAAAAATTCACAGATATTTTTATTACTCTTTACACCACTTCTTATTAAGTTCACTGCATTGCTAACCTTAAAAAATTACGCGCTTTTAGTGGAAAAGTTACCTCGTATATCACCTGTTGTTGTTATTGCAAAAATCAACAAAAAGTCAAAGAACTTTTCTTCACAAAATTTAGCAGAAATTTTAAAGATTGTGGATTACACAACTAACTGCTAAAACTTATAGTAACGAAATAACAAAACAGTTGTTAAAAAAATACATCAGTTTTGAACAAACTTGCTTTGAGTTGTTAAACATTATTTTTTACGCTTTTTCGGAACACAAAAATTGTTGGCAAAATATTTTAAATAGTTTTAGCGTTGTGTACATTAAAATTACAGTAATTGAAATCTGTTCTTTTTAAATTGTTAATTAAATTAAGTATTTTAAAGTATTTTTAGAATACAGCAGATTTATTACGTTTTAAAATCTTATACTTTGAGTCATATTTTTTTTTTTTTTTTTGTTGTATTTGTCTGTTTAATTTTTTTTTTCTTATTCATTTTGATACTTTTAACAACAAGTGTTTCAAGTTGATTTTTTATGGTCTATTTACTTTGAATGTTTTTGCATTTATATATACACACAAAAAACTTTTTTTTTATCTTCTTTGTTTTTAAATTTTTTGTTGGTGTTTAACTGAAAAGAAAGCTTTCTTCAATGTATTGTTATTAAAATATAATAAATTTATATAAATTAATCTTTCAAGCTACCACTCCAGTACCACAAGAACATAAAATGAAAGGTATTTGGAATATATAATTAAAGATGACTTTTTAGTCTTTGTTTTATACTCAAATATTAATAAAAAATTATACGCTTTTAAATATTCACTCAATATAAAAATTCAAAAATTATTATTTCTTTAAAAAAAAAAGAGAGAAATATTCGCCTGTGTTCTGCATTTCGAGTGAAATAAAACCACTCGGAATTGCCATTGTAGTTTTATTGTGTATAATAACAATTTTATGGCAATTCTGGCTGATTTAATTGCACTCGAAATGCAGAACACAGGCGATTGTAGAAGTAATTTTTATTATTTATTATTAGGAACAATCTTTGGCCACTTTCCTCATATTTTTAAATACATAAATAATGATTCTAAAACTCAATTTTATACTCATCTAGTTACCTATATGCTATAATTGTTTGTCATTTTTATAAAAAATCTCCATCAATTCCCTTCCAATTAAAAACAAAAACACATTTCTTTTATCTACATTTCCACATAGCAATCGTTATAGTCATCTCCCAAAATTTATAACGAAAAATTTATCAAAAACAAATTCGCATGTATTTAGTTTGTTTATAAGCAATTTATTTTTAGTGTTATCTTATTTAAGAATCTGTGTATTTAGTATATAAAAACGCAGACACAAACTAAACTAATTCCATTTATCTTATTTTTATCTCACAATTTTGTTTAGAATACAACACTACTGGCACCGAAGATCATCATAGTAGTTTCTCAGAGACAGCCTGGGATAATTATCAAGAAAAATATAATTCCGAAAATTATTCAGAAGGTTTTGATTCAGATGCTGCACGCAAATTATTGGAATTTGGTGATGACTATCGGTAAGTATTAATATCTTTTGAATCAAGTTTAATAAACATAGTAATAACATTCTCTTTTTTTCTGTTTTTATTGCAGTAATTTCATTGACTCCCAATCTGATTGTTGCTCTTCACTGTCGGCTGCCAACAATGTAGATTCATTCTCACCACCACGCATGGATTCGTTGCAACAAAATGAATCAAAGATAATCACACAAGATACAATTGTTAGTAGTGTGGATCATGCTAGACGTCGCAGAGCTTTAGAGTTGGAATACGAAAGACGTCGCAAAAATTTAGAAATCAGACGCAAGTCTTGTCAAGGTAAGAAGAAAAATACAATTAAATGTGTTTAAAAAAAAATAAGAAAACAACTAAAACAAATATTGGTGATAATTATTAAGGAAAATATTTTGCCAAAGCGAAAAGTGTTTCAAGGTTTTATATGATTAATAAAACAAAATAATATACAACTGCAGCCCTTTCCTTTGAAGTGAATCTAATTGTGAAAGAAATTAAAATTTGTCAAAGAAAACTTATTTCGAATTTTTAAATGCAGCAGCAGAGAAAAAAACAACAACAAACAGAATTAAAAACAGGATAAAATTTAAGTTGATTTTTTGTGATTTCCCGTATTCTATTATACTCATAGCAAGAAGAGGATAATTGAAAACTGATTAGAATTTTGTTTACTTTTGATAAAAGGCATTTAAATAAGTTTTTAAAAAATATTCAGGAGAGTACAAAAACATCTAAATTAGTCAATAGCTGACCCTTGTAATACGTGCAATCTTTTGTTAAATTTATGAAAACTTGTTTCTTTTATTAATTTTGTTAAGAAAAATAAGAAGTACCTTGAAGACATAGCGGGGAACCATTAACTTCTTTTTATAAACTTATTTAATAATTTTGTTTTGTTCTCTCTATAATCTTTTATCTAAGCCAAATATCAATGCTTTTTCCAAATTATAGATTCATAAACTCAGAAATTCAAAAAATTACCAAAAAAAATAAGAAAAGTAGCTTTTTGTCTTTCACTATACATATTAAAATTAACCCGGATTAGTAGTACCTAATTTCAGAATTTTGTGTAGATTCAAAAACATAAAAATACAAAAAGTATTATAAAAATGAGAAAAAGTACCTTTTCTGTAACCCATATTATTTTCAGTATCACCTTGGATCAATAGACATTAATTTCAAAGTTAAAGCTTCATAAACTCAGCAAATACAAAAATGTACCTTAAAAATCGGAAAAAGTTCCTTTTTTTGGTATATGTACATACACAGTACAAGTTTAAAATGCTTAAGTACCCAGCAAAAAAATTGGAAGTAGTGCAAAGCGATATACATTTACAAGACTTCTAAATCAATTGTGTAAAAGCATTAATTCTAAATGACTTCCTAACTGCAAAATAATTTGTCATAAACGATGTGCTTAAAAATGAATGCAACATCATGCAAAATATCTTAAAGAATTCATGTAAACAAACAAAGTTAACTCATGAAATATCCGATTCTTTTCACCAAATATGCATGAGTTCCATGCACTTATTAGAATGGAGTGCAGTTTATTAATATATTCATGTAAACACATGATCTCCAATGACACGCTAATGTTAAAATCAATAGTGTTTTCACTTCAATTTATTCACTTCGTCACCAGTTGAACCCCTGCAAATTCACTTTTTTGTCATAGATTTTTTTGCTGGGTATCTATTAAAAATTAAAATATTTTAATAGACATGATTTTAAATAAATCTTCTCTTTTTAGCTAAAAACAAAAATGTCCTTAAAAGTATCAAACTGGTTTCCGAATTTTCCCCTTTCTACAACGTTCTGAATGTGTTTCAAGTTTCACTAGATTTAATAATATTGATGAAACTTCTATATAAAATTTTATCCAAATTAGACCAGTACTTGAAATGTGCATATTTTTTTATAGTTTATCCGATTTGTCTTGTATTGGTTAAAAATTCAAAAAAAGGGGAGGAAAATTGTCAGCTTATTTTTTGGAATAGATTACAATGCCTTTTCAAGTTAATCTGCATAATTTTTAGTTTATCAGATATATTTTTACCGATTTAACTCGTTTCTATATTTTTTTTAACCACCTTAAAGTTATAATGTCCTTAAATCCCTTCTTAGTTGATCTATACATTAAAAGAGGAACTCACTATCAAAATTTAGCGTTTGGGCTGTTCGATGATGAATCAGTCAGTCATTCACGTTCCCTTTTTATTCCCTTCACCTGTGGTGCACAAGGGTAATTTTTCATTTTTTTCCCTAGAGGCATATTCGTAAGAATTTTGCATAAAGCGGGCTCTAATCGGTAAAGTTATAGGAAAAATTTTTTTTTAAAATATATGATCCAAAAATTTACAAACGAAAACCAATTTTTTTCAGCTTCTAGATAAACGAGAAAGTCAATATTGGTATCATCTAAAAGGACTTGACTAGCGTAATATAAGCACTATAAAAAATTAAAATTCATATTGGCCGCCACTACAAAATGGGGGACAATAAATTTTTATATGGGTCAAATCTGGTATTTTAAAATGTAATTCCTTCAGACCCCACAATATTGGTATCAAATGAAAGGGCTTGACCAGTAGAAAACAGTAAATGATTAAAAAATTTAAAATCCAAGATGGCGTCTAAAACAAAATGGCGGAACAATACATGATTATTCTGAATGACTTGTAATTTGTGCCTTTATAATTAAAGACATCTGAAAACTGCTATAATATTGGTTCAGTGCTAGTGATTTTTTTTTAAATATAAATATGATATAGATAAAATTTAAGCTCTATTTTATTTTATTTTAATTTTTAATATTCTACAAACTGTTCAAAAAATAGTTTATATAGTTAAAGTTGAATTTATAGTATGAATTTTATATTTTAAAAAGTAGGTTTTTTAAATATATTCGGTATTTATGTCCTGAAAAAATTAAACACTTTAAAAATTTAATTTTGAATTTAAATTTTTAGGAAAATATAAATGGCTTTTTATTTACCTTAAATCTTTTGTAAACTAATTTTTTTTTATAAAACTTTTAATGCTTTTTTTTCTATTACAATTTAATTTCACAGACTTATTTACAAATTGTTTATTGAATTGGAAATTTTTAAAATGGTTTTTTCGTTTCCTCTTTCAGAAACTTTGGAACACCATAATCCCAAATCACCGGCCGTTAGTACACTATCCTCTTCCACCCAGGCTTTGACTCCGAAAAATTCTGATCGTTTCAATTTCCAACATAAAGGTGAATCGGCAACACGTAAATTAGAATTTGGCATGAGTCATTCAGCTCAATCATTGCGACGTACATCGGAGAGTGATACGTCGCAGCGACGTCGTAAAGCCGATGAACGTAGACGTTCGTCGCGTAATTTAGAAAAATGTATAAAATTAATACCAGCAACTTCATCGTCGTCAGGCGATGATACGGACGATGAGAAAGAAATTCGCAATCTTTTACAACAATCGCATAATCGTTTGGAAGACACAAAGGCATTGAAAATACGTTGTCATCTTTTAAGACCAGAAGATTATGTAAGTTTAACTCTAAATAACAGTGTCAATTGTTTTTTTTTTCGCTTTTATTGTTTTTTAATTAAAAAAAATAATTTAAATGCAAATAACATGTTCTTTTCTCTTTCTTTTTTTAGACCGAAATTATAAACACTTGTCGTGATAATATACGTTGCTTGGAATCTGTCCTCAAAGGTCCAACCAGTTCAGTTTTATCATCACAATGTGTTACACAATCTAAAGGTGAGTTAAAAGTTTACGTTCATATCGATTGCAAATGTGCGCCCATTACCCGCTTCGTAGCACGCGTTATTGATTTTGTTTTAGATGTTAATAATTTATTGCAACGTTTTACTTTATACAAGTTTTTCTTAAATACTTTAAGATATCTTTACAATTTGGTCGATTGTCAATTAACGAATGTCATGAGTATTTTAAAATATTTTCGAAAAAAAATATTGAAAAGCAATGTATTTAAAAATAATTTTTTATTAAATTAATAAAAATTTAACATAATGTATAAAATAAAGTATAAGTAATGATAATGATAATAATAATTTTATAATATAAAATAATAATATTTTTTTAATATAAAATAATAATAATTTTATAATATTAATACCATAAATAAATGTATCAAATCTTGGGATTTGATTGAAAATACAATCAAAATATTAAATAAGATTGAAATATATTTAGTTTAACACAACTTGATTTTTTTTTTTCAAGAAAAATGCAAAATTTCGCTTAAATTAGGAGAGCGTGCCTTAATTTCATTTTATATTGAAATACATACGTTTTATTTAAAATAAAGAAAATGGAGTGTTAATTTAAATAAAATCAAATTTATCATTTTTGCTATTAACTAAATTGTTGTTTGTTTTTTTTTCAAATATTACCTTTAACTAAATTTCTTAATAAAAAAATATAAATTCAACTTTTTTTTCTTTTTATTTATGTATTAACAATAAAAAGGAAATTTTTAATTAGCCTACAAAATGTTTGTTAAGTGTGTAGTGTTCGTTATTCTAAGTTTAATTTAAAGTATTAGTTTTAACAAAATTTTGTCCATAATTTTAGTTGTTAATTTTATAGTATTTTTTATGTTTAATTAGTTATGTTTATATGTATGTATATATTAGTATTTTTTAAGTAAAATTGTATAATAACGGTAATGGGCTCACATTGGTAATTTTGAATGCGTTTGTAATTGCCGTTATAGTGCATTACTGTGACTTAATAATATTTAAATGTTTAAAAAAAAACTGCACTATTCAATGCCAAAAGTACTTACGTACCCTCTATACATATTAAAATATTTTTTTCTAGTCATTTTGTGTTGTATTTTGCATAAATTGTCTCGTGTGTTAAGACTAAGTAAAATAAATGTTGTAGTACACAATACGATCTTAAAAATAAAAAAAAAAATGTCTGTGAAATTTATATTTATTTTTCAAACTAGTTTTAGAAATATTTCCCTGAATACTAAATAGATTTCTTCTGATATTTCCGTACAAAGTTTGTTTTAAAACATACCGTGGCTCACAGCTCTAACTCTAAGAAGATAAAGCCCATATATAATTTTGAATCAAAACAAGATATTAAAAAAATGTAAATAAAGGCGTATAGAAACTTTCCAAACCTAAAAAAAAAATGTTCAGTCTCAGATTTTCATTTTCAAAAACTTACAAACTAAAAACGAAAAACGATTAATTAAATAAATAATTTTTTTAGTTTCAAAACTTAGTTTGACCTCCCGTTTGGTCAATTACAGCTTTTAGTATTTTTTGCATTGATTCCACTAACTTTCGTGTGGTTTGGAAAGTTATTTTTGCAAGTTTTTTTTTCTTTAACGTTGCTTTAAGGTCATTCTTGTTAGAGATTTGGTGTTGGCTTACGTTTTGATATAAAGTTGCCTCTACATTTTCGATTACATTTAGATTAGGTGATTGAGCCGGCGGTTGCATCAATTCGGCACAGTTCGATATAACCCATAACTGCAAAAATCTGATTTACGTTTCAGGTCCTTGTCCTATTAGAGCCTAAACTTTTTTGTAACCATCTTTTCGGTACTTTGCAGTAAATTAGATTTTAGTATGTTGAGATAATAATTTTTGTCCATTGTAATCTCAAACAAACTGTAAGTATCCTATACCACCGGATGGCATACAAGGTCACACCATGACACTAACACCTTCGTGTTTGATTGTCGGTTTTAAGTTTTTGTTTTAGAACTTTGTATTTGGCTTACGTCACAAGTAAGTTAAACCATCAGAGTTGAAGATATTCAATCAAGTCTCTGGTAATATGTTCTTAAGTGAATTTTAGGCGCGCTGTTTGATTTTTTTTTATTTCGTAAGGTATTTTTCCGTGCTGCTCTACCATTAAAATTATGGTTTTAAAGGTTTTCTCTTATTTTCCTGACAATATAGCGCTCATCAGTTTCATTTAAAAATATGTTGCGAACTTTTCTGCCCTTATATTATATTCTATTTTCATACATGAATCGAATTTCAGAAATTTTTCGGCGACAATAACGGTTTTTAAAATGGCTTATAAGTTTGGTAGTGCGTCGTTCCATTGACAAGAAATGCGCTTTCTGTTTACTCAACTGTTTAACTCAAACTAAAAGTTTATTTCAATGTTGTAATTGGAAACAAAACTACACAAAATGCATAGAAACTTATCACTATTCGCGGAGAAAATTCAATATAGCTAATCTTAAAAGTGACTGGAAGTTTGAAGAGCATTATATTCATCCTAATTTAAATGTTTGCAATTGATTTTTTATTTTTTTGGGTATATCCTAATAGACTGGTTGAAATTAGCTGGGAGTGAGTCACATACCACATACAGTGGTATTTTGAAATTAAAAATTCATTATAAATCTGGGGCTAAATTTTAAATGGTCTTAATTAAAATGTGTGTTAATAGATTATGTCAAAAGTATCGGTATATTTCTTCAAATACTTACATTATGGTTTATTCTTACCTAAAAAAGAAACATTTTTTTTCATTTTCTATGCAATACTAGTTTAATATTGAGTCAAATTTTATATTTTTCTTAGAAATAAAGTTAAAACGAAAATAATATAGATAATCGGTATAATTGATTGCAGACTTTGAAACAGATTATCGAATTTTGCGAATTTTCAAATAAAATTTTAAACCAATTGTGCTCAAAATCAACTGCTCACCTTTCTTTAAAGATTTAAATTTTTTTTTAAATAATTTTGGTTTAGAAAACTTTGTATGTGTAGTAAATATCACTTGTTTACTTTTGAAATTGTTCATTCAAGTTTTTTATATCTGAAATTGTAAAGCAATTAACTTTTACTTACAACTCATTTAACTCATGCAAACTCTGCAATTTCAATGTTATTCAAAGCAGATAAGGTTTTATGTGATTTCTTGCAAAACAATAACTTAAATTTAATAAAATAATTTGTCGTTGCAGCAAAGTAAGACTAAAAACAAGTAAAAGCGCTATATTCGGCCGTGCCGAATCTTATATACCCTTCACAACGTGTAATCATGCAATAACAGTAGTTTGTATCACCATTCTATATGATATACGTACATACATATAAAAAACATACATATATAAAAACATCCCATTGTAAAATTATAAATTTACGTATGTATGTTAAAAAAAAATAAAAAAAAAAATTTAAAAAAAAATTAAAAAAAAAAATTAAAAAAATTTTTTTTTAAAAATAATTAAAATGTATATAATAAATATAAAACAAAAAAAAATATTAAAAAAAAAAATTAAAAAAAAATAATATAAATAATATATTAAATAAAAAATAAAAAAAAAATTAAAAAAATATAAAAAAAATAAAAAAAATTCTTTTTTGCCTCAGCTGGGATTCGATGCCACGTTTTCTCTAACCAGTATACACGTTTGTATGTATGTATGTTGTTGTTGTAATGTTGTTTTTGTGAAAAAAAAATCGAGGTGGTCGTGGGTTTTGGCTCATATATCAGTTGTTTATGTACCGATGTTTCTGATTTTCAAAACCGATCTACTCCCGAATATTTCTGATATTTTAATACCTCACCCGAGTCCAAGCGATGTCGGGGGGCTTCAAAAAGTTGATTTCAACATACACACGGACAGACTGACAGGGCTTAATCGACTCCCCTATTCATAAGCTTTCAGAAAATATATACTTTATGGGGTCGGAAATCAAAATTGTAGAAATTTCACACGGAATGACAAACCTTTTTCACTGTGTGAAGGGTATAATAAGAAAGTATGTTTTCAAGGCAACAATTAAAACCATTCAACGTAAACAATATTTTATATACATTCAGAATAAAGTTTACATAATGTAATAAAAATGACGTCGTAACTATCTTGTTTCGGATTATTGAGGTGTTATTGTATATATTAATAGACGCCTAAGGCTTATTTATCTAACAGATAAATGCAATTCGAAGAGAATTCTTTGTTTACCTTTCTTATACATATATGAAGTTTGACATACATATTTTATAACGCTTTTCTACTAGATATTTATAATCTAGGGGAACAATTGTCCCATTGCAGGACGAGTTTGAATATTTGCGGCCTTATTCATAACAAAAAGTTTGCATAAAGTTTATTCATAACACACATGCCAAACGTTTGCCAACATGTGAAAAGCAGCTGTTCTGTGTTGTTGTTTTACATTACCAACATTTTTTTACCTACATTTTCATCCTGTTCTTAATTTACAGACCGTTTTCCATTGCTTTTCCATTTTTATAAAAAATTATATTGTTCGTTTATTTTTTTTGTATTAATTTTTAAATTTTAAAAATTGTTAGTATGGAGGGAAAACAAAAAATGTCAAAATCAGGGATGATATACAAAAAATTGTTGCATTTTTGTGGAGTACCATGCAATTTCAGAGTTGATTTATGAAAAGTTGGCAGGCGGATAAAAGTTTCTTATGAATAAACTATGCCAACGAGCTACCAAGCTTAAGGCAGAATTAGTCTTTACTTTCTGTTCCGTTCCGAATCAGCTGACTTCATTCTGTTAAATAGAAAATGTGTCATTGCGGACGAACCTGTAAAAAATAGAATTCAACGTTAAGTGACGGCCATTGAGAGAGAAACAGCTGATATTTAGGTGCCTATATTTTAAAGGTGGCTGCAACATAGAGACTCTGTTTGCTTATAGATGAAATCTGACACAACAAATTTTTTTTTATGTACGGACTTTGACGAGAAAAATAAACAAAAAATATAACAAGCTTGTGTATGTAAGATTACCTTGTAAATTAAGGCAGATGATTTTTTACAGAAGAAGTAACCACAAAAATTAAACAACAGAACGGCACGTCACAGAACGACAACAGAAAGTAAAGACTAATGAAGCCTTTAATCGGCATTCTAGTTCAGCAGCTCGTTGTACGTAGTGTATAAACAGTGGCTAACTTTTTGTTATGAATAAGGCGGTATGTCTTGAAAATGTTTAATTCATTGACAAGGGAACTGACCGATCACGTCAAATTTTGAAATAGGAAATTTGCTAAACAATCTCTGAGGGTCTTTTGTTTAAAAAACACATTTAGTGATTTAGTTGATACTAGGTATTTATTAACGACTTTCTATTAAATTAATCAGATGTTAATTGTTGTTATACTATTTGTAAATTCTCATTATAATATTGGTAAAATGAATAAGTAACAAAAACAAATGACACGCAAAACGTTCACTCAAAGTAATCGTTCGCATTCTAAAAACAGCACATAAGTGAAGAATAAATATGCCTTTTTTAGAGACTAGCGTGCATTTCAGTCGATTATCAGCCATTCCCTTTGAAATGTTAAAATTGTTTTTATATATTTTTTTTTCAAAAAATTCTCTTAAAAATTCAATTGCCTTATAAATATAATTATGCCATAATAGAGACCAAACTTTTGATATGAGATTTTTCATTAACTTATGTATTTATATTTAGGTAAATGTTTTTAGAAATTATGGATAATGTTTTCTTATAATTTTTTTTTTTTATAAAATCTTTTGTAGAAATTTATTGACAAACGATTTGTAAATTAATGCTCTTTTAAGAACATTCTTCAAGAATTCCGTGTTTCAAGATAATTTTCGATTATTTTTCGTTTTTAAATATTTTAAAAAATAGAAATATTTTGTTAACAATTACGTTTTTTTTTGTATAGAAAATAATACTATGACGTAACTTCGAACTTTAACATTAGGGGTATAACTTTTTTACAATTTTTGAAAATATCAAAATGGCCCTATTCACACCATGTAGTGCATAAAAAAACAATAAGAACTGCATCTTTAAGTTTTCGATATCATTAAAAAAAGGTTCCGCGTCAAATGCAATTAAGTTTTGGATTAGTAAGTTTTAAAAAAATAAAAATATTTTCTTTATAAATTTATTAAATGATAAATAAATTACAAATTTTTCCATTAAATATTGAATAATATTCTGTATAAATTCAATTAATCGTGGTAATATATTGCGACTTACCTACGCTGCAAATTTATATGTGGCCCTTGGTACAACATTTGGTTTTCAGACCATTGTTACAATAAAAATGACTTCGAAGCCTTAAACAAATCATTATCGGGCTTAATTAATGCTCAGAAATGCTTTCTAAGACATTGGGTGAAAGATGAATCAATAATTCCCCAAAAACACAACGCAGCAACATTTGTGCGGAACGCGCCATCAAAGTCGTACAAGATATTTTCCCCCAATGCAAATCAACACGAACTCTTAATCTTAAGTTAATTTCACTTAACAAAGATAGTTTTTAGATTGTGATTTTGATTGTTTTCATAAATTTACATTAAGAACTGTAAATAGTTTAAAAATTATAAAATAAAAAATTTTGAAAAAATAAAAAAAAAATCTTAAAGGGCTTTCAGAAATCGGCTTCGACGCGGAACGTTTTTGTTTCGAAATGACCTGAGGAAACAACATCAGCTACAGCGTGGTGAAAGGGCCTTATTTTGGTTGTACCCCTAATGTAAATATGTAACTATAGAAGTAAACTCGCTATATGTAATCACTCATGGATAAGGCTCTTTCTGATAATAACCCATAAATAAAATATATGTGTATTGGTGTTTGTGTACATAAATCATAAATGAACATTTTATACTACCGGGTGTTTTTTCAGTGGTATAGAATTTCGAATTGAAATAAAACACAAGAAAATCGTTTTAATGACCATCAATTTGGCTTTATTGGAAGGATAATTTTATGCCATTAATGTTTAAATATGATTTCAGGCATGTGGCCGCCGCGGCTGGTTCGAATAAAGCCAATTCTACAGGTCCAATTTTTAACCACTTTTTCGAGCATATGGGGCCGTATGTCGGCAATAACGCCACGAATGTTGGCTTCCAATTCCCCTAACGTTTCTGGTTTGTTGGCGTAGACGAGCGACTTCACATATCCCCAAAGAAAATAATCCAATGGTGTCAAATCACACGATCTTGGTGGCCAATTGACAGGTCCATTCCGCGAAATTATGCGCTCATCGAATGTTTCCTTCAATAAATCGATTGTGGCGTGCGCTGTGTGGCATGTAGCGCCGTCTTGTTGGAACCACAACTCATCCACATTCATGCCATCCAATTCGGGAACAAAATAGTCGGTTATCATGGCTCTATACCGGTCTCCATTAACGTTAGCTGCCTCTCCAGCATTATTTCGGAAGAAGTATGGCCCAATGACTCCACCAGCCCATAGAGCACTCCAAACAGTCAGTTTTTGTGGATGTAATGGCGTCTCAAGGGTCTCATGTGGATTCTCTTCACTCCAAATGCGGCAATTTTGCTTGTTGACGTAGCCATTCAACCAAAAATGAGCCTCATCACTGAACAAAATTTTGCGATGAAAATCAGCATCGAGATCAATCTCAATTTTCGAAAAAAAATTTGCACGATTTGCAAGCGTTGTTCTTTTGTCAACCTGTTCATGACGAAATGGCAAACCAAACTGAACATAAATGACATTAGATTTGCCAGATTTGACCACAAAATGCCAATTTTATCTCTATTTGAAAAACAAACCTGTAAAAAAAACACCCTTTACAAAAATAAAAAAATATTGTTAAAGCATATGTACATACATATGTACACTCATACTAGGGTAAAAAAATCATTAACATTTATTAGGTTTTTCACAACTAAAAAAATTGACGTCATTTTGGCAACATTAATTAAATAAACAGCAAAATACAAATACATAAGTATGTACATACATAAGTTTGTAAATAAAAAGTTATTGAAATTAAAAAAAAAAATAAAAATAAAATGAAATACATTTAATTAGAACGTAAATTAAATAGAAATAAACGAAAAATGTTTTTTCAAACTTAAGTAACCGTTAAAAAGTAACGCTTGAAAATACAATTTTATATTCAAAATAATCACGAATTCTTTAATCTCTAAAAAAGTTGTTACAAATGAGTAATTTTATTTGCGTTTCTTATAAAGAAGAAAAATATGTGTATATGTTTGTATGTATGCATGTTTGTACATTCATATAAAATTATCAAATAATGAGTAAATATACCAACAAACGAAGCATTGTGCACGGATGTGGATGGAATTCTTACGTTGTTATACCCTTCACCTGTGGTGCACAAGGGTATATATAGCTTTGTCATTCCGTTTGTAATTTCTACAATTTTCATTTCCGACCCCATAAAGTATATATTTTCTGAAAGCTTATGAATAGAGGAGTCGATTAAGCCCTGACCGTCTGTCCGTCTGTCCGTCTATCCGTCTGTCCGTCTGCCCGTCTGTCCGTGTGTTGGTTGAAATCAACTTTTAGAAGCAACTATATGTTCCTCAGATCTGTATATGGTATCAATCTCTTGGAAATATCCAGGAATGAATCGCTATTGAAATTCAGCACAATCGCCCCATAACTTTCTGAGATATGAGCAAAAAACCACGACCACCTCGTTTTTTTTCACAATTACAACAACAACATACATACATAGATACATGTAAAAAACATACCAAACAAAAAAAATTACAAAAAAAAAAAATATTAAAAATAAGAAAAAAATAATAAAAAAAACTACAAAAAAAAAATTTTAAAAAAATTTTAAAAAAAATTTTAAAAAATTTTTTAAAAATTTTTCTAAAAAATTTTTTTAAAAAAATTTAAAAAAAATATAAAAAAAAATAATAAAATATAAATAATATATTAAATAAAATAAAATAAAATTTTTTTGGCTCAGCTGGGATTCGATGCCACATTTATTCTAACGTGTACGTATGCACGTATTTTATATGGGATGAATGGTGATACAAACAATTGTTATTGCATGACTACACGTTGTGAAGGGTATATAAGATTCGGCACGGCCGAATATAGCACTGTTACTTGTTTGTATTTACAATTTATTTGTTTTACTACTGCGTAAAAAAAACAAAAAAGCTTTTGCGCTTTAATAGCTTTAGCTTTTATGTTAATTTTAACACTTAAATACATTTGTATATACAACAAGACCACTGTTAAGGTAAGACTACATCAATGTTACGCGTATTGTGCGATTTATGGGTTATAAAAACTGTGTGTAACCATTGTTTTAAGAGCTACAAAATTATCATTATCTCTTTGTTTTTTAGCTCTCTCAATTTTATTTATAATTTATTATTTTGTGATGAATTAAATTTAATTACCCATCCAAGCACAAAGTCAAATCTTTAAAATAAAATCAAAATTTATGACAACACGCAAATATATGTTATTTAGCACAATTTTTTGAAAACAAAATGTTGTTGGCTTTTATACTTATAATATAAATTTGATGTATTCATAACAAAACTTTAAATTAATTGTATTTATGCTTCACATTTAGAATCCGTACTTAAAATAAAATTGAAAAAAAAAATAAGTGGTCTGTGACTAAAGACATGTTCAAATTGAGAACAATCACCCCTTTTTGTTGAAAAGGCAATTTTTCTCAAATAATTCTCAGACATTTGAGATTTAAGAAGAAATTTGATATAAAATCATCCTCATCCTTCGTGTTTGTTGGGTAATGTTTTGATGGGCAAAAAAAAGCTTTCGAAATAACGTGTTTCAATTTCAGCGTCTTAGGTCATTGTTAAGTACACATTTGGTTTTTTTTAATATTATTTTGTTAGTATTTTTTAATGCTTTATTTGTTTTCTGTTTTATGTTTCTCTAAAATATATTTTTGGCATTATGACGTAGAACTTGTACTCAGTGTAAGTGATTGCTGTAGTTGATGTCGTCTGATAGGATGTTCCCAAACATGTTTAACTTCTTTTAAAGGAGTTTTTTTTTTTGTTCTTTAATAATAATTCAGTTCAACCGTAAGGTCAAGGTAAAATTTTTTTCTTAATGTGTAGAGTAAATAAATAAAAAAATAAAATCCCAATATTGGGTTTGGCAGAATAATATAAAAAAATGTTAAAAAATTATTAACTTGTTTTCCCAAATGGTTCTGTATTTTGGTCGGAACTCACAGCAAACATTTACAGAAATTGTAGAAATTGTACACAGCTCTCACACGCACAAATAAATGTTTGCAAACTTTTGGGTTTGTTGGTAAGAGAGAAAAAGAGAGACTGTACTGAATTTTTATTCGACATTATATTTGAAATGTACCTTAAATTCTGAAACATATTCTAGTAAAAAAAAAAAACATGATGAACAGGCTTTATTATATTTTTCACATCAATCAATTTTTGAACCTTTAAAGAGTTTTTGTGAAAAGCAAACTACTTTCATTATCCTGTAATGATTTTACATATACATACATCGCTTGTAGATATATCAAATCGTTTTTCGTAGATTTTGCAGAAAATTACGGTTTTTTTTTCTTCTCTTCTTATAGTTTTGAATAAAATGTCTTGTTATTATAAAAAAAATTCTGATAAAATAAAAAAAATTGTGAAAAATTACATACTTAAGCAGCTAATACACGGCATGGTTTTTACATCTGACTTGTCAAATTCCACACTGCTAAATACGAACATGTCGTGTGTTACCTTTAAAACATTACTTCTGTAAAAAAAACATGTGTTGAGACATCTGACAAAATTTCAACTAGAGCGCGCTTAATTTTCTTCTGTCAAACATGTGACATCAGCCGTTGACAGAAATCTCTGCTGCTACAAAGCAGTCAGCGACGGTTGCCTGTAAGTAGACTTTTGACCACCATGTAGATTTACATGTCTCACAAATGTTAAAGTCAGATGTAAAAAACACACAAGCTAAAAAAACGTCATGATCATTTTTAATAGTACTTTTTTACATATTTTGCATCGTATTTTTATGGTGTATAAGAGCAAACAATTATTTGTAATGAATATATAATTGTAAGTACAAAATTTATTGGCAACACAAATTGAAAACTTCCCAAGGCGTACTGTTGTATTGAAATTTAGTTCCCAAACTGTCGTAAAGTAGTATTAAATAATTTTATTGGGGTTGGAAATATATTTTTGCAGAGTAGTCGTTCATATTTGAATGTACAATTGTTATACAGGTGTAACCCATTCCTTGCACAATTTCTTAGAAGAATTTCAATAACGTCCAGTTGTATCCTGTTCTTGAAATGTTTAATTTAAAATAAAACTAAACTTAATAGCATGTAAATTGCATTAAAGTGGTTAAACTATTTGTTGTTTTTCAAATTATTATTTTATTTTTTTAACTTAAAAGTCTTTAAGTAATTTTTTAATTAAATAAAAAAATAAGACTTGCAATTTTTACTAACAATCATCCTTATTATGCGTATTTGTCATAATAAAAAAAACAAAATTCCCTTCGTCAAAAATTTACGCCAACATTAAATGAATGGTACGATATCTCACTTACAATTAGGTTAAATAAATTCTATCTATGACCCCTAAACAGTTGTTATTTAAGAACTTCTGTTCTCGTCCAGCTTAAAAAGCACACAATTAAACTAACCAAAATTATTATTTGTTTTTGCTACAGCAACAACAAATCGAACATTCAGTCAGTAATAAAACAACACGCAAACTGAACGGTTGCTCCCAAAGAATTTAAATTCTTACAGAAAACATGTGTAAAACAAAATTAACTTAATGTAACAGTCATGAAAATGGCGTAGTTTTTTTAAATTTGTATTAAATAGAATAGAATCTCATTAATTAAGTAACTAAAAAATATAAAGTTTTTAAATAAAAAACGTTAAAATCACTGTGATAAATTTTAATTTTTGTAAGAAACAATTTAAACCCCCATTGAGTACATGAAAATGTTTTGGCAATACTTAAAAGTATGTAATAATTTCTAGTGTAAAACGTGGTGCTTTTAACAAGAGAGTATTACAGAAAGAAAAAAAAAACAATATAAGCTTTAATGCTGTTACAGAACATAATTGTGTTAAAGTGTGAAAAAAGAGAGAGAGAGAGAGAGAGGAAAGAAAGCATTTTTGTGATGAAATATTTTGTTTATTGAAGGCAAAGAAAAATTTGTGTTTGATGAATAAGTAATAGTACTGCTGTTTTTCTTCAATACATATTGTTATCAGTTGTTATAAATAAAACGCCTTGTTGGCAACACAGCATCATCTCTTGTACAAATGTAAACAAATGAAAAGTAAAATATGTTTGTAATAACAAAAATCATTTAAAATCATTTTAATGTAAAAAAAAAAAAACAAAACAAAATAATTAATTAACAAAATGTATTTCAAAAGAACGAAAAAAAGATAAGCACCAACGTAAAGCAAGCCAATTTTCTACCTCGAAAAAAAAATTAAAAAAATATACTTATATAAAGCACTTCAATAAATTTAAAGTGCACTTACTATAAAATACTTAATAAAAACAGAGAAAAAATTAAAAGCCTTTTAAATGTAATGTTATTAAAAAAAATATATAATTTCAAAGTGCGTTTAAATACCAGTATGAGTCAATGTTCTACATAAACTTGAACTCATTTTGTTGCTTCATTACCTCGTGTCAACCAACTTGTTTGCTTTTCTTTGCGTAAACTAATTACACAAAAAAAAAAAACAGCATTAAATCACCCTTATTTAGAGTATGTACCTACAACATAAAAAGCTTTAAATAATAATAAAAAGCACATGTTACTTTAAAGAAATTTGATATTAAAACACTGAGGAAAAAACAGCATGAAAAAGCCACAAGTTTTTCTCAAACATCTATCACAAGTGACTCTTATTGAATTATTTTAAAAAATTTTACGATTTTTATTTTCGTTATTGTAATTTTAGCTTTAATTGTGGTTAAATAACATTTTATAAGTTTCTCTTATAAAAGTGAAAAATCTAAAACAAGTACCTAATTTGTTACATATTAAAACGAAATTAGTGCAAAATGGTTTTAAAACTAGATGTTGCCGTGCAAACGGAACTATCAGAATGTTTATGGTCTTCAAGTTCAAGTTCTTCGGCTACAACTTCACGTAGTTCCTCCTTACCAGGTAAATTATAAATTATTTTTTTTTAAATTCCTTGAAACTTAGTATGTTCAGTTCACTACTTATCATATGAGTTACTATATCTCGTCTGATTGTACATTAGTTGTTGGTAATGTTTTTGTTATTTTTTGGTGGATAAGTAGTATTTGTGACATTTATTTAAGTAGTTTTTGTTGTAGTGAATTTCTTACAATTTACAACTCATACGGTATATCATGTACAAGGATACCACTTACTTGATCAAAAATTTGTAGATTTTTTTTAATTTGAACATAGTTTTGTAGCTTGGTTGGTTTGTTTACAATTTTTTAAGATGATTGTTGAATATTGCAATTTTGTAAATTTAATTTCAAACAATGAAGAATATGAAAAAAGTAAAGCTGGAGTTACATACCATGCGTTCTATCCGATGTTCCGATGTCAAAAAGTAGAATCAGTGTAATTGTATGTGACAAGTTACACGGCAAAACACAAAGAATGCATAAACGTATCAACGCAGCAAAGTAGGTTTACTTTCTACTTTTGTATCCGTCGCAGAAAAGGTGAAAAAATGTCAGCTGTTGTTGATAGCCATGGATGACAAATAATATTTTTTTGTCGACGTTATCGATAAATCTGATTGTGTGGTGGATTTATTTTTTCCATTTTTTTGTATTAAAAAATGTTTTTAATAAAATAAAAAGCATTCGAAATAAAGTTTACAATTACTTTTAAGAAAAACATACATAAAAACTAATTTTAAACACAATTTTTTCATTATCAAAATTTTTATTCTACTTATCGATAACTATTATGTGCTGATGTGTCATCTCTGATTTATTATTAAAAGGAAACAAGTGCAATGGAGGAGATGCTTATTGATGCTTGTGTTATTTTTGAACTTTTTGTAGCACAAAATATCATGTACATAAACTAAATGAATTCCATAAATTCCCTTAAATGGTAAATTTTACTTTCAATTTTGGCAAAATTGTTTTAAGTTAATAAAAATATAAACACAACAGCTGATTAAAACATAAGAGCTGATGCATAAAACGCATTGTGTGTAACTTGAGTTTAGAAACGTATAAAAAGGTGAAAAAGTATCAAACGCAACAACGCATGAACGGATGGTATGTAACTCCACCTTAAGTACCTACACCACATCATTTTCCAATTTCAAACCAATTAGTTGTTGATTTATATTACAAACATATGTATGTATGTACCTCTACTACTTGTTTGGCAACAAATGGCATTGGATAATTTTGCTAAGATCATTTTTTTTTTATTATTCAGAATTAACTTACAATTAAAATTCTAAGCTAATTTTTTAAAGGAGCAATAGCGACTACGGCCTTCAGCTCATATATTTTGACACTTTTTTTAATAATAAAAGAGTACCTATAAATTATATGTAATGATAGAGGTTAGTAAATTTAAAATACTTTACTAATGTTGATAATTTAATATCCGTTGGGTAGGCTAATAATTGTAGCGGGTCAGCGTTTTTAAAAATGTTGATCCTTTGTGCTAAATGGCCTAGACATGTTGTTAAAACAAGTAAAGGGTTGGTTGCGTATTGTGTATTACAATTGAAAGGTGGTGTGATAGGTAATTTTTAAAGATAGCCGTGGGTGATTTTCGTATTACCGAGCCGTAATCTTATAATTTTGATGATATCCCTTCTGTTTGTATATTTAAATGCATAAAGGCTATTAACAATGCCGGAGTTATTGTCATTGTTTAATTGTTCGGATGTTTTCTGAATGGTGGTGTATTTTTCCCTGTGGTTCGTTGTTATGTATCGACATATCTGTGGCTTGGAGCTAAAAGGGCCAATGTCAAAATATTTACTTTTGAGAAAATTAGAATTGAACTTTAACTTTTATAGATGCTTTCATAGTGACATTGGCCAGCATTTTATTTATGAAGCTGTTCTGGGTTATGTATGTCTTTAGCTGTTTCACCATAATGAAAAAGAGCAAGAAAACAAATCTAATGCAGTGATTAACTCAAAAAAAAAATAATAAATAATGACATTGGCCCTTTCAGCTCCAAGCCACAGATATATGTATGCTTTATGGTTTAAATTGTTTGTAAATTGTTTTGCGGCAGTTTCTGCATATTCGTTTCTGGTGACTTGTCACCCAAATTAATTTTACATTGTGCTATCTTTTGATAATTTCGTTTTGGATTTTGTAAGCATTGATATTATTATTGGAGATATTGAATATTGCTTAGGTCATTTAATTTGGAAAATAAATAGATGAATTATCTTTAAAAAATTTTGCTAAATGCGCTCTCTAAACATCTTTAAAAGTTTCAAATCTAAGCTTAGTAAATCTTCCATATTTTAACTGTGTTTTGAGTTAGTACTGTGTTATTATTTTTGTTTTTATTAGAAAATACAAATAAATATGATTGTAATAAATTTTCCATCCCTGATAAATAATATATGTACATCGGACTTTATTTGAATTTTTGTATTCTCAATACGTTTACTAACATTTGTCGTTTGTTTTTTAAGTATAATAGAATATTTTTATTGTACATTCTTACTTACTTTTTTAACTACATATTTGCTTACATTTGATAACTATTTTTCATTTATGGCAGACCGTTATTGGTCGACACGTATAATTTTTTGTGTATTTTTAACTCTACGTCCAAACATTCTAACATGCATATATCGTCTGTAGTAGTCTGTAGAAATAGGCATAAATGACGTCAGTAAAAGTAATAAATTAAATTTCTTAATTTAACACACTTACAATTTTGGTTAACAAATGATGGTATACAGTTAAATAATAATTTTAAAACAATTAACGGTAATGTGTGCCTTAGTAAATTTCGTTTATGAATTTAATTTCTTGTAATTAATGTTAAGCTTAAAAAAATTATTTTAATATAGTTTTCTTCTTCAATTCCTGTTCTTCTCATGTTTTCACTCATATCTAAATGTAAAATCTGTTATTTATAATAAACATGTGCTGATTCTTATTTTACTTGTACCTGTATGTATCTCTATTGACTCTCTTATTGTTTTTTATCACATTCAATTTGCTTAATAGTTTTTTTTGTGCCTAAATTTCGTTTTTCGCAAAATTTTTATTTATTTTTTGTTCTTCATTTGCGTGCCTCGATGTCATTTGAACGAAATATTTAAACATAAAATACAAATTACGTTTTTTTTTTCATTTTATTTTATAACAAAAATAAAAAATATATTTTATAGAAAAAACATAAAAAAGCTCAGCAATTGTAATGGAAAAAAAGAGAAGAAAAAAATGGTGACAAGGTCTGTTATAAACAATATGTAGGTATGTGCTGCCAAAGAAGGTTGCTTTTCTTTCACTGTAGTACAATCTTGATAAGGGAATTATTAAAAGTTTTTATAAAATATCTCCAAGACATGCAATAGAACTAAAAATAACAATAACTTTTTGAAAATTTATTTAGATACAGAGAGCAAGACATTTTTTTATAAAATCAAAAACAATAATTAAAGTTTCTCCTGGCAATAAATTGAAAACTCAAATTAAACTTAAGAAAATCATATCAATTTAAATAATAATTTGATAAATATAAGTATGTATGTAATATGAAGAATGCCTATATAATATTCCATATGACGTCAAAATTTTTATTTAATTTTTGACTTATTACTCTTTCACAGTGTTGCTTTGCGAACCAAATTTATACCGCAAAGAAGACTTTTTTTAACCTATTTGCTGCTAATTTGCTTAATTAAATAAAATATTTTTTAGTTTTTTTAATTTTTTATGCCGAATTGAGTTTGCTAATTATCGTATTTTTGAATGACATTCAATGAAAAAATAATTAAAAGCGTATCGTTGGTGTGGAAGTAGAAAGGCCCTAACTGAAATCATTGTGACTTTTCAGGAGAATGTAAAAACGTAATAGAAATTGTATATATCATAATGTTTGTTTTTTTTTAATTGCTGAAAACTCAATATCATAAAAAAACTAGTTAGGGCCTTACTACTTGTGATCAGCGATATGTATTTAAAAATGCCCAATATTTTTTTAATTTTTAAATAGTGACGTTTTTTCTTCTTAAGAATAAGCAATAAAAACTTTACTGAATGTATAATTAATTTTAAAAAATAAATGAATGAAAGAATTTTTTGCGAAACATTTGTTGTTTGTTTTTGACCAAAAAACTTGATTATTTTGGTGGACGATTACGAAACAGAATTTTAAATTTGAAAAAATTATTTTAATTCCTTTTAAAGCGACAGAGAGTTGAAAGAATTGGATTTTAAAATTAAGTGGTATTATTTTAATATTTTATTTAAAGAGATAATATGCCATGTCTAATCTGATAACACCCTTCTCCATCATAGCATATAGTAACCGCATCGTTTAGTCTAGATTTCAAATTTAATGTTATACGCCATTGTGTTTTGTTATCAAGGCCTTTATTTTTATATTTTATTGTCAAGGCCTTTCATTTGATACCCATATCGCTCCTATCTGTTCTCCAGAAGCTGACAAAGTCGATTTTGTATTTTTTTGTTTATATCTCAGTTAGTTAGTTAGTTAGTTTTGCTCAACAATAAATTTCCAGACACTGGCTTGTATTTTGGTGTCTTTAAAGAGTTCACAAATTGTTTATGAGCTTTAGTAACTTGACATATTTAAAAAAAAATTTAATTTTCGAAATTTTTTTTCTTAAAACTTTGTTGATTAGAGATCGATTTTACCAAAAATTTTTTACGAATAGCCCTAGAAGCATATATCCACAGATACACGCAGAGAAAAAACATGGTTAACAAATGATCTTTACGATCATTACTTGTTCATAACTGTCCCATATGGTTCACGCAATAAAATCGTTGTAGCCGAAAGTGAGTTTGTTACAAAATTTATTTTAATTTAAGTTTATTAAACAATTTTTACATACATTTCGTTTTAGATTTGTCAAGAGTAATCCTCTTTTATTTAGCATAGTCGTGTAAATTAATCTCTAATATAACAAAATAATAATTAATTTTCACGATACTATGTAATATGTGTGTGTAAGAAATAATTTGTCAAAACTTTAAGAAACAAAAAATAATTGTTAAAATTTTAATACATATGCATACATTAATTTTGTATCACTTAAATGTGATAAGGTAATAAATTTTAAGAAACTACAACAATTATTCATAGTATTTTTTTAATTTTTTTTTTCTAACACTTTGTTTAATATCTTTCCATTCAGAAAGAAAATAAAAATGCACTTTTTGGGACAAAAAATACATTTTCAAAAAATACATAATTGTACAAACACGTAATATTTCTTAGTACTATTATTTTTTACAAAAACAAATACCATGTTAATTCGAACTATATATGTTTGTGTAGAAAATAAAAACTCTGTGTCATTTTCTGAGATCACAAGAAGCGTCATTTGAACTTGAAATCTCATACCAGTAAGTTGTAAAAATATTAAGTGTTAGAAATGAGTGGATTTAAATTAATTAAAATAATTTTTGAAGAAAAAAAAGCCATAATGGCTTGTAATTTTAACGAAAGTTTTAATTACTATACATTAATTGAAATTGGTGAAGAAATGTTTTTTTTTGTATGTGCCTATTAATAAATATGTGGTATTTTCTGTTGTTTTTGCATTGCTGTATTTATTGCCGTCCGATATACCTTGTAGTAGCTAAAATAAATTTTGCTAAAAATTTTGGTTTTTATGTTAAAAATATGGAAAGAAAAAAAGAGCCAGTCGTGTTTATTTGTTCATATCTCCAGAAGTTAGGAGGCGATTGTGATAGGTTTCAAAAGCGATTCATACCCAAAAATTTTCAAAAGATTGCTATCACCTACAGATCAGTGCTGCATGTAGGCGCTTCTAAGAGTTGACTTCAAACAACTCACGGACAGACGGACGTTACCTAATCGACTTTCCCACACCCAGAAAACAGAAAATCACATTCATTGCCAATCGAATGGTTCAGTTCCTGCAATCGAACTTTTCATTTGTGATTATAAAATTTCTATTGCAAGAATCATAATTTATTAGTGCATATTTATATTCCGAAACCAAATTCTGTAGATATAACCGTAAAATTCTACAATCACAACTTAACTATGCGATTGGCAACAATTGCGGTACTCACAGCCGATACTGTTTTTTTGTGCAGTCATAAACTTTAAAAAAAATATACCTTTTAGGGTCGAAAACGCGTATTGTAGAAATTACAAACGGAATAACAAAGCTATTTGTATCCATGGCACCACAGCTGAAGGCTATACAAATCACAAAGAAGTTAGACATTTTCCACAACTTGTGTTGTTTTTTTTTTTTTTTTTATCTATTTAATTACTTGATTGTTAGAAATTATTTGTCACATGAAACCTGTTTAAAAAAATATTTATATTTTCTCATAATTTGTTAATCTTGTTGGCTTTTAATTTTAACCGCTACTAGTGTTAGAAAAGATGTACGTTATTTAAATAAATCTAAATACATATACATACATACATATTTATGTATACATGTGAAAGTAAGAAAATTAATAATGATAAATGTATATAAAGCTTATTAATAAAAGAAGTTAATAATTTATTTTTCATTGACTTAAAACTTCAAAGACAAGTATTTTTTTAAGCCTTTTCTTATTTTTTTCTTAAATGTTTGTTATTCGCTACATATGAGGTTGTGCTTAATAAGAGCTTCGTAGTAATTGACAATTTTTTTTATCTCTTTTTGGTTTATCAATTTTTGAACTGCAGTTTTCGTTTATAATCAATAAAATAATTTTTTTGACTTGTGCCTAGTGCTGAGCCCAAGTTATTAATACCAAATGAAAAAGAAAAAATTAATTTAAAAAAAAATAATCAAAAACTCGAAATTAATTTTTCTGACTTAATACCGTTTTGCTTAAAGCAAATAATTATAATTTAAAGCAAAAAAAATCAATTTTTAATGCGGCTTTTAGTCAGTTAAATTGAATGATAAGCTCCTAGCTTTTAGCTTTTTATATTCTGTAATATATTCCGACAAAAATAATTTATTCAACTTTAACACAAAAGTTATATTTTTAATTTGTTATAATTATTAAAAAATATTTATTTATAATTATATTAATACTAAATAATAGTTTTTAAAAATAACAAACGGTTATATACAAAAAATGTTAATTTATTGAAACGTAATAAACTCGTAATTTTTTGCTTAAAGTTTTCTTAATTAAGACTTTTAAGAATTCAGTAAGTTGATTTACTGCTAACAAATATATAACTTTTCTATTCAAAACTAATTAAAATGTTGAACAATATTTATTTGTTGCTTTAATTGAGGTCGTAATTTAAATACATTTATAATAACAAATTTAACAATGTTGGGCACTTTATTACTAAATATTACATCAATACGTGAGATCATATTTTAATATTTAAAAATAATAATAAAAAAAGTCATTAAAAAATTGTAATTCTTAATTGCTGTAAAGGGTAATCACAGATTGGTAAAAAGGAGAAATATGTAGTTAAGTTAAATATGCTACTAAGATTAAGTGGTTCAGTGATTAAGTGGTTTGAGTAATTGTGAATGGCTTCAAAGCTTTTTCAGGTTCGTTCCCAGTCGCTGTAAAAAATCATCAGTTTTATTATTTCTACTAATAATGCGGTGGTTTTCTTCGGTGTTACCTATATAGTATTAAATAGAAGAATTAAAATATTTATCTCTTTATATAACAGCTTCATGAATTACGCCTACATAACACAAGATGGCTTTGTGACGATGCATTAAAAAAAAACCATTTCACAAAATTTCTGTGTAATTTTAGAACAAAGTTTTCTACCTCTTTCTATCCTAACAGCAGTTTATTTAAATTTTTTCTATTCTCTTACAAAAAACGACAATAGACATTAAGTAAGTGCCCAAGTGTATCTTTTCCAAAAAAAAAATATTTTCCGGAATTTTGCTTTCGAGAATAAGTTTTGTGGCCAGAGAAGCAAGCCGTATCGGCGCGGCTGGCGGCTAGCCGCTTAGTCAATTTTTTAATTTAAGTCGCGCCGCCGCCGATGCGTTCGGCTGACCGGCGGCTCAGTTTGAAGCCGATTTTACATATTTGAAATTTGATTTTTTTCTTCTGTTAGAAATGAATCATAGGTCACTGCAAAAAATATGTCGGAATATTATTGTCAAACTTATCACAAAATTAGTTTTGATAAAAACTTAAAACCAAGGCACATTTATTCAACAGGTAGTCTTGTTTCGTCAGCTGATTATTTTTTCTTCACTTATTAAATTAATATGCCTTGCTAAAAACTATATGGTTATGCTTACTTTTGATTTATTTATTCGACATCCAACTAGTTTTTTTTACAGTTGTCTGCTTTTTTCGATTACAGATATTTGGTATTATCAATAATTGTTTGATTGTATGAAATTTTTAAGAATTATTAAATTTTTTTTTTTTGCGATTTTTTTAATATTTTTTTCAATGAAAATGAAAAATATAAAAATACAAAAAATTGGTATTAGTGCAAAATGAAATACATTTTCAAGACTTTAAATCAATAGTGCAAAAAGATTTATTCTTAATGACTTTCCAAATGTATAATAATAATATCATTAATGAAGTAATTCAAAATGAATAAAATATGTAAAATATCTTAAAGGAATTATGTAAACAAACATCTTCAACTTATGAAACATTGGTTTCTTTTTACCAAATAGGCATTATTTTTTACGCACTTATAAAAATTAAATGGCGTTCATTAATATATTCAAAAATGACACGCTAATGAAACAGTTATTGTTGTTTTCACTTAAATTTATTCACTTCGTCATCAGTTGAAGTTCTGCAAAATCACAGGGTACTTTCACAATATTTTCATAAAATCGTTTTACAATTATATTACTTATTTCGATTTTTCGTGATATTTTTGACTTTTTCGACAAATTTAAATATTTTTTGTTAAATTTTTTAAAAATAAAAAAAAACAATACTAAAAATTCGGCTGAGCCAAATATTTTTTTCAGCCGATAAAAGACTCGACGCAGAGCCGATTAACCGCCGCCGCCGAAGATTTTTGCTTTTAAGCCGCCGCCGAAATTTTTCAATCGGCTTGCTTCTCTGTTTTGTGGGCACATTACCTGCCGATATATGAATGAAAGAATTCGATATCGACAAAAAATATCAATTAAAAGTTCAGATTACCTGTTTCATAAATACAACTTACTTTAAAGTTGAAGGGTAACAAAATTGCAAAAAAAAAAAGCAAAATAAACGCTAGTACTTCTGTCTTTTTTACCTAATTTTTTACAAAAAATCTAAATTTTTGCCTTTTTCACACGCGGAAAAATTTAGTGCAGTAGATCTACAAATCTCAAAAATATTTATATACATACATAAAATATTTTTTAAGAAAGGTTCATTATGAAGGGTATATAAGATTCGGCACAGCCGAATACAGCGCTCTTACTTGTTTTTTATTTTTTTATTTTAATTTTCTGTGTTGAATGTTAAAAAGCTAAAAATAAACACGCTAATTCATTGGCATTTACGACAATATTTCCTTATTGAAATATTATTTATTAAATCATTGCACAAGTTTAGAGAAATTATTTAATTTTTCAAGAGAAAATCATCATTTTCAACGCGAGTGGGGCGAATATAAAAAATTAATGCGTTTTTAGTTTTTACTGCTATTTATTATTGCATCCAAACATGCAACAGGTTGTTGCCAGTTGAATTGCATGCGTTAAACGCATAAAGAAATTTTCTTTGTTTTTTATTATCGAATCAGGTTTTCCCCCAAGTATTTCATTCGTTGTTCTTTTTTTATCACAGTCATCGCAAAAGAGTTAAATTATACATTTTTTTATATTGAGATTTGCGAATTTTTATTTGTTTTAATGACAAAGATGATAATATGAACCTGCGCTGGTTGTTGCCGGATGAGGTGGAAGTGCAATTAAAGTTTGTTTTTAGACTGTAAACAATTTACTTAAAAATTTTTCTAAACAAACTTACAAAAGGTAAAAGGTAAAAACATTTTTTTTGCATAAACATACAATTTAATAACATATCTAGGCGATTTTATGTACTACGGCGTAAGCTATTTAAAGTTTGAATCGGCTATAAAAACAAAAGTTTTTAAAATTTCTGGTTTTATTGGCAATGTTGAACACAATATTATTGATATGACTGCCACGAGCGGCTCGCCAGTACCAAATTTGGACCATTTAAAATTTAAAATCGTACCAAAAAATAAGTGAGATATTTTGCACGAATGTCTTTACGATCAAGATAAAAAAGGAGTGACTGTATCGAAAAAGTTAAAAAAAGGACTTGGAAAAATTATTATTGAAATATGTGATAAGAGATTTAAATTTTTCGTAAAAAAAATTATTTTTTTTTTAAATTAGAAAACAAACCACTAAGAGCACTAAATTCGACTCAAGTTTTTGATACCCACCGCCAATATTGTGTAGTTCTTAAATACCACAAAATCTCTAATCACTATAGAATAATTTTTTTATACTGAAATATGTTTAAGTTTGTTCAAGTTCTATTTGTTATTAATTTATTTTTTTTATATATAATCGGAAAATGAAATCTAAGTGTTTTTACAAAAGCAGTGATATTACCCACTTCTTTTTACCACAGTAGTATTTGAAAAATGGGCGTTAAAGTTGACGTGTCAAAGTAATTTTTGTTAATGAATTTAACTAAGGCATTGCAATATACAGTCTCTTTTACTTCCAACATCTTTGTTCATAAAGAAATTATATTAATTTCAGTTAAAACGGTTTATTTGAGGTGGCCGGTAAAGTGGGCGTGTCATCTTTGTTTTCTGTTATTACAATAATATCGTCAATATAATTCTGTCTGCTTTATTTTATTTATTTGTTTAATTTATTTATATATGCCAGAGGTGGGCGTGTCAAAGTAATTTCTGATAGTGATTTTTAATTAAATATTAAATCACAGATACCATTATTTTTCCAAATCTTTGTTCATATAGAAACAAGGCGAATTCACATCAGGTGAACTCTTTAGCCCAGCTGTTTATCAGCTGGGAACGAAGTTTAAGATCAGTAGTGCGATTTACTAACTTATTTTAACGATAATCGTATCGTTAAAAAAAGTTAACAACAGTAATATCGATTTCGGTATTCAGTTACATATATATACAGTTGTTATTGTTATCTAAACGACAATAATTTTGTTGCTGTTTATTTTTTCGACAAAAACTTTAACTTGGTACTCGATTTAAAAACCACGTGTTTAAGAAGCGGCTATGGCGCCACTACCTGTGTGAGCGATGTTGGTGGTGAATTTATTTAGACACTTTCTATGACAAGGATGCCACTTTAATGTAACAGTTGTCGAGTATCGGTAAAAAGTATTTAATGAATCGCAAAATCGATAGTGCAAACAATAACAAGTGTCGACAAATTAACCGATTGTCGGATCGGTAAACGTTAGTGAGTCGCATTACAGAATGTCAAAATTTGTGTTTTTAATGTTTGTACAAAATGTACACAAACGCGTGTTTGTTTGTGTTTAGTCAGAAAATTTTTAACTGTTTGGTTCAATTATACAAAAACAAAATATTTTCATGTAGTTTAGTGTTTTTGTAGGGAAGAGATCACCTGATTGAATTCGCCTTGATATAGAAATTAGAAGAATTTTAGAAAAAGCGTTATATAAGAGGTTGGCGTTAAAGTAGGCGTGTCACCTTCATTATCTTAAAAAACAAATAATACTAACCAAAAACTTGCAAACCTTCAGAATCGTACATCTATTCTGACGGTTTTATGACGTTCAAAGTAGAGTATTTTTCGTACATTTTGATCTATAACTTCTTTCGTGTTTTTCGGATTTGAACAATTTTAAGGGCAACATTTTTTTACTCAAGAAATATTTTATAGCATTTTAAGGTAATTAAGTCCGATTTAGACCATTTTCAATACCCGAAACTTGTGCCGTATAAAAAAATTGTCTGACAAAATTTCATTCCCTTAGCTTTTTCTGTTCGAGCTATCGTGCTTTCCACAGAAGGACACAGCTAGATCGCCCTGAAACGAAAAAGTACTATAAATATATACTTTATGGGGTCTAAGGTGAATATATCGATGTGTTACAAACGGAAAGGCAAAATTTATATACCCTCACACAATTTTTTTTTTTTTCATTTTTGGTGGTGGGTATAAAAACATACAGATTCTGTTATTTTTAGACTATTTGTATCGAAAAAGGCGTTTTTCGCCTACAAGTGTTTATATTTAAAATTTTTATTGGGCACTTTTTATTAACAATCTGGCTACTCGTAAATATTCGTATAAAAAAATCTGCCTCAAGTCAAGAGAATTCTTTTTATGGTGCAACAAAATCTCAGATATTAAGTAATAATAAAAGGCAACAAAATCTCAGACTTGAAGGCCAAATCAACAACAACAAAAATAATATAAAAATAATTTAAAAAAAAATCAAATAAAATCATGACTAAATATGGCTTGAAGCCAAGAAACTAGATGTGCAACAGGCCTGTCACACACATCATGCAACAAAACAGAAGTCATCGTCGTCGTCATTTCAATCAATTAAGTAAATCATGTTAAGGCGTTTGCTGTTACTGTTGTTGTTGTTATTTTGTTTTTATTAACTCTTAATATAAACATAAAGATATTTGAAATTATAATATAAACTTTATTTAAATGCTTTATAGCATTTTTCGTATTTAAAACATGGATTTTAAATAAAAATCAAATACGGTTGCAGTTGAGTGCATTTCGATTACGGTACGTTTCATTCTGCATGAGTGCCTTGTATGAAAACATTGACTGACTGAACAATTTATGGAAAAATCAAATTTGAACAAAAAATATGTAGATTTTATTTTAAGTCGACACAATACTCAATTGCAGTGAACAATGCGAGCAAGTAAATACTTACTTGTGTATATACTAGGGTTATCGATTATTCGACATTTTAAAGAAACCGGTTTTCAAATAGTTTAAAATTTAGAATTAAAAAAAAACCGGTTGCTCTTTTAAAAATTTTTAAAACACCGATTAACCGATCGAATACATAAAATATAATTTTTTCTTATACCCATGACAGAGATACAAATAAAGGTATAAACTACTTTGTTCTATGGTTTAATTGAATTTTAAGTTGACACACTTAAAGGACAGATACTTTTTATCTACAAGTGACCGAAAAGTAAAGTTTATCCTTCAATTACCTTTAACTTTTAAGGTTAGGTTTATAAATTAAAAAATGCCATTGTTTCTCTACATGAAACATAATATGGCAACCTAATTGTGATTTATATTTTTTTCCACTTCGACCTTTTTATTTTTTTATTTAAAGTTTTAATTTTCTAATATTAGTGACACACAACAGCAAATAAATCATCAAAAATGTTATTTCGTTTTGTTAATAAAATGTATAAATTTACATTGCTGCCGCTACATTTTTTAAGAACAAAATTAAATAATAAAAGTAATCGGTAGTTGCTCTGGTACTGCCATATTAAAAAAAACAAAAAACTTTGTAACAAGGAGGTTGTAATAATGAAAAATAAATACTGCTTACGGTAGTCAAAGTTACATTTTATTAACATCAACTTTATAGCCAAGTTGTAATAATGACCCTCTGTGTGCAAACTATTTCAGTATACAATTCATATGTTATCAGAGATATTAGTTAGGCTATGGGTAATCTTTAGTACAAGTCAAAAAGTATTGCAAAGTACAATAATTTGTTCAAAAAACTTAACTAAACAGCTCTTCATTTAAAACAAATAATATTTAAGCCTATTTATTTTTCTTATTGTACATATGTTTTTGAAATAACAAATAAATTTCTTACAATATTAAGGGAGATTATGTAATAAATTTTCTGATTTTTTGAAATAAATATATCGTACGTTTGGTTACAAAGATAAATGAAAAAAAAACCGGCTTTTGTTAGTAAAAAAAACCGGTGTATTCGATTTGGAAAAAACCGCCAGCTAAAAGAGTAAAAAACCGGGTTTTCCACCGAATCGATCACCCTAGTATATACATACATATAGAAACATAATTTGTTGTCTACTGTGGTTTGTACACAATTTATACCTTCATTGAATACATAGCAGTAGCTGTAGTATTCAGTAGTATTTGCTTTAATGTACACTTCTCTTACTCGCTCTCTTCTATAGGGTTACCATTTCTATTTTAAAAAAAGAGGACGCCAGCATAAAAAATGTAGGACATTTGCCCAAAAAAGAGGACACATTAAAAAAAATTAAATTTGATAAAATTAACGACGCCATTTAAAATACAAAAACAAAATTAATTTTTACGAAAAAACTTTATTTACAAAAATACAAACTTAACATATCATTCTGATTTAATGGTTGAAAATAAAAACAAAAAAACCAAAAAAAAAAAACAACAAAAATTAATTGCATTCATTATCGGGAATGTACACTTTTAAAAATTTCACATATATTTTTCAACACTTCCAATTTGAGCCAATATATTACCATCGCATCTTTCAAATATTTGTAAAACTCTAGGTAATCCATATCAAAATTATATACCCTTACTATATTTTTTGTTCAAGACCTTCTTCTATATCTGAAAAACAAACTTTTTTAAAAACACACAGCTGACAAGCAGACCCCTTTGCCGATCTTTTTTAAAATAAAAGGCAAGTTAAAATAAGCCATTTCGATAAATAGCGACAATTAAGGATAATACAACTAATTTTGTACAAAGAGAAGTTTTAAAATAGTACTTTTTGAAAACTAATTGTACGAGCACATAAATCTTCTTTTTTATACATTTTGTGACCTGTGATTTAAAGTTTAAATGTAAGAAAAAAACTTCAGAGAAGGTGCAAAAGACCGGACAACCCCGGACATTTGCTAAAAAAGAAGTAGGACAGCCCCGGATGCCCTTAAAAAGAGGACGGTGTCCGGGGAAAAGAGGACGGATGGCAACCCTACTCTTCTATGATATTTAAACTACCTACAATTCCACCTATTGCCTGGGTGTTTCAATTTTTTTCTATAGCTTTTGTATCTCTAGTTTTTTTTTCTTTGTTTCTATATCAATAATGATGATGGTTGTAGATTTGAATCTACTACACTCTAGTCTACCTGACTGGCATTACTCTGGTTGCATTCAAATACCTGCAACCAGTTTACTTTAAACTCTCCCAGTGTTTAGTTTGGACTTACTTGTTTATCGGTGTTTATTTATTTATTTATTCAAATTAAATATTTTTTATTTCAACTCTTGTAATCTATATAAATAAATATTGAGAAACGCCTGTAGCATCCTGTGCGTAAATTATTCACCATAAATCGTTTACTGCCGAGACAAGTTATCAATTTACGCACGCTATTTGGTGTGTATGTGTGTGTGAGTGTGTTTATTTCTTTTTGCGTAATACTAGTATGTACGCACTGAGTTCGATTCACTGTGCAGTTAGTATCCTATCTGAAGTGTATTTGAACAGATATTAAATCTTAAAAGTCTTGTAATTTGTCATTGTAAAAAAAGTGTATAAAAGATTTTAAAGTGTTTTTGTTATCAGTTAGTGAAAGTCATATAAAAAAAAATTAAAAAAAAACTAATAAAACAAATTGGTTTGAAAACATTTTAATTTTGAAACAACCGAACTCTTAATGGTGAGCACTTATGACTTAACTTATACTAACCAACATATATTATTTGTTAGGGGTTGTACTAAATGCAGTTTAATTTTGAAAATCATCCATCCAACAACATTTGTTATTTATGTATGTGCTTAGGAAGTGGTAGTTTAGAAATATTCATCCACCTTTTGAAAATTTTCAATGAAATATTGCAGTCGCGTAAACCAATGAAGACAATATTATATTTGCAGGTAAACAATAGTTTTTTTTTGTCGAACTACCTTGCACATCATAATTGTGGAAATTTAAAACACCTGCTATTTTATCCGCTTCTATTTAAAACTTATTGTAGCAAATATAAGTTTATTAGGGTCAAAGCAAAATAAAAAAGGGACAGATGTGTATGTTTCTTCAAAACTATTATACCAAATGCAAAATAATTTAGGCAGGTCATAAAACTTTTTTGGAAATTTAAACATTGAACCAACCTGTTGGAATTCAGGGTAGGCTGGCTGTTAAATTGGGCACCTCGAATACAAGTTACTAAAATTTCTCGTTACAATTGCTTTGAATTTAGTTTTCAAAAGTTAGTTTTATCCACATTGCAACGCATTACCGAGAAACATATTGATGACCTGTTGAGCCAAATAGCAGCACTTTTTTCTCATTTTTACTTCTTTTGATGGAAGTACTTTATCATAATTTGATATTGTATACAGTGGTGGGTTAAAATATATCACCCTATCGGATGAGGCTAATACTTTTAATTTAGAATACACTTTAATGAGTCACTGAACGTTATACGCCATAAGAACGCTAAATACTCGTAACTATTGTTTTAGGGGTATGATTGTTAAGGCGACGAGGTTAACAAAAAATTTTTTAACTTCTGGGATCATTGAAAATCTACGAATCATTAACTACGAGTTCTAATATTCAGTCGATTTTACCGCATTACGCACCATTTGCATTAAGAGATTTTTTTAGATCGTCCATAGTAAAACTGGTAATGTCTCTGGATAGCGATGCAAGGCCTAGATCAATGAGGATTTATTGCCGTACATTTTTAAATTTGAAATGATTTTAACAGATTGTTGTAACTGCGCACATAGTTGCATGTAAGAGCACCCGATTTAACCGTTCCTGACTTTTTTAATTGGTATTTTTTTCCATAAAAGTGCAAGAACTTATCGAAAGAAGTTCTGAGTAGAAGCATTGTAAGTAGTTAGAACAGACAGCTGTTGTGTGGCTTACTTGTGTCCATCATTTTAATACCTTTAAGATAGTGAAAAAAGAAAAAAAAAGGAATATATAAGAATATTAGCGTTGGAAAAAGAATATAAGAAAAATAGAAAAGAACAGTGGTCGTTATCTGGTCTGTCAACCGTTTCCAGGGAAATCTGTTCTAGATTCATGAGTTTCCTTATTCCGGGCTGGTCCAAGAAACCAACCAGACTGCCTTATAAAGGCAGAAATTTCAGCAAGACCAAGCGTTGCTATCTCTGACAGGCTATGTAGTCTGCAGGTCCCGAAAATAGTCCTTGAACAGTGACGCAGGAAGTGATATATGAATTTCACCTCTTCTTCGTCTAGACAACTTCTACATAAGTCATTATAGAGTGTTCAAATTCTCCTGGCGTAGCCAAAATGTCCCTCAGCCGCTTCTTGTCAAATCCCAGAAGCCGCTTGATGTGCCGAGGATTCATTCTAGGCCATGTCATCCTGAAAATATTACACCCAGAGTCATTTATCATCTTGTGTGGGCTGATATGTAAAGTTAAGTTCTACTCCCGTCTCCAAAAAGAAAGGATTTATAGTGCAGTAGTCAGTTAGAGTTGGAATGAAATCCACTCTTCCAATAATGCTGTCATGGCCATATGCCCTGTAGCGCCAACCATTCACAGCGAGAAGTCTTACCGCCGCGTTCATCGCCATTATCATCGCTAGAAAGTCCACTGTAAGCCAGTTCAGCCCTAGTTGGAGTCGACCTAATCACAACCGTGATCGAGATCGTCATGTTCCGCAAAATCTGTCAACCTGTCATCGGCCTTCCACCAATCCATGGTATTCATTCTAAATATATAGACAAATTATATTGAGTGAGAGTATTTTGGACACCCTTAACTTATTTAACATGTATGGCAGTAGTTAGTGTCATCTTGAGGTTATTAACGATTATATGTATTAGACTTTAACAATTTTCTCTCTAATAGTCGATTATAATTGCGCGATTGATCTGCCATTTTACACTTTTTTTGGTTAAACGGAAGTCTTTTAGATTGATTAACATCTGATTTTGATTAACATCATTTGGAAATTTGTTTTATGATTATTAATTTTAATGGTAGAGACATTTGATTTAAACACCTTTTTTATTTGGAAATGCACCCCTATTTACATAACCAGTTAAATTAATAAGAAAGTTTTTGGTACCACCCTAATTGACACTTAGTGCTTTAATGCCAATCAACTTTGTTTTGGTATTTTCTGTACGTGTATTTTATTTTAATTATTTGTCAAACAAATATTTGTCTATTGTAATAAAATGCTTGAAGGGTTTTAAATTAAATTATAAAAATCCAACAATATTTTAATGCAACAGAGACAAATGAATTTTTAAAGAGTGACCTAAAAATGTAGCTTTTGGTCAAACTTGGAACCCATTAGTTGTCGTTTATGTTTGAACATTTAAAACGTGAAGTAGCTGAACGCAATGATATCGTTGTGAATATAAGAAAACTAATTATATGTTTAAGTAATAGGTATTAAATCATTCAATTAGTTTACTCATTATACACGGAAAGAAAAAACATGGTAGTGGTAATCATTATCAAATAGCAAACATACTATGATTGAATTGTGGTTAAAACATATATCGATTGCCAGTTATCATTATTATGTTTAGTTAAAATATCATTCAATAATCATATATATGTATGACTACAGTTGAAATCGACAATCTTTGATTTTTTCTTCGGCAAATTATTGTCGATTGCTGTTAGTTACATACATACATATACATACATATATGTATATTGATTGCAATTTGTACACCAATATTTTTTTTATATCTTGTTTATTTTCAAGTTTCTGCAATTTTTGCAACATGTCTTGCATAAACTTTTAAAATAATAAAAATTTATTCAGCTATCAAATTATTATTAAAAATTATAGCCTGATTGCTTTGTAATCATATTGTTGTTTCACCTTTTATTTAGCGATTACACTGCTCAGTAGCAAAATCCTCCAATAAATGAAACTATGTGGACCATATGGATTTTGATGCGCTGAACTCAAATCCGTTGTTGGTTTTTTTCCATCAGATCGGGATTTTTTTTATGGGCTTGCCAAATTTTTTCCCCTTAATTAGTCAGGTACGGATACATATTTCATCCTAACTCGAGATTTATTTCAGTCGAATAGAAGTTTTCTCTATCTCTTATCATTTTGGAATTATTCAGAAATTAATGGAGAAAAAAAATTTTTCGTGCAAAATTCGTAATATTTTGCAATTTAAAAATGGAATTAAAAAAAATATAAGGCAAATATTCAACATTTTAAACTTTTTTCTGGGAGCTACTTGTCTTGGAAATAAAAAAGCCATAAACCATAAAAATCTGTTAAAAAATGTAGATTTTATTGTCAATTTATCGCAGGTACCCAATATTGTAATGCAACCAGCCTTACATATGATATATGTAACATTTCGTTGGGTGAGCAGGTAATGGAACTAAAGTACAACGGTATTTTGCATAGTTCTTGGAATTAAAATTTATAACAGTATTTTTCAATTACCTTTGATTTCAAATTAAGAACATAAGGGTGGATTCTAGTATTTATTGTATGTATAAAAGCTGATGGACAATAAGTGAATCACTTTTAATTTGAATATCGTGCGGTTAAAATCGGCAACAGTAAATAGATCTTATAGTGAACTTTGTTAGTGTGTAAAGAAATAAAGCAATTAAAGAATTCACAAACGCCTTTATATTATAAAATGTCAAGGATTTGTAACAAATCTTCAAATTTATTTTGTAACGTATGTGGCGATCTAACTTTAAGTTCTTAACGGGAGACAATATCTTCCAAGATTAAAGATGCTTATCGCCGTTATTTTGGGTTTCCTATGGATGATAGAGATAAAAATTGCTGTGCAAGTTCTTTAAGAGGTTGAATAATTCCAAAACGATAAGAGATAGAGAAAAATTCTATTCGACTTAAATAAATAAAATTTTGATGACTGGTTCTCGAGTTAGGATGAAATATGTCTCCGTACCTGACTAATTAAGGGGGACAATTTGCCACGCCCATAAAAAAAAATCCCGATCTGATGGAAAAAAACCGATAATGGATTTGAGTTCAGCGCATCAAAATCCATATAGTCCACATAGTTTCAATTAACGGGAAGACAAAAAATGATTTTTTGTAGAGCAGTGTTATTAACAACGGCGATAAATTGCCATAACGCTATCTTTATTTGTAATGGCCAATCCAGCATTACTATTCTCCTCGGTACGCACTCTTCGTAAACACGTTGGTGTATTAATGTCTAAAAAAGTGAAAACAGTGCCATATTTGATCACAACAGCTTGAATAGCGTATTCGGTGGGTGGACGGCCATAAAGTGAACGTAATTAACGAAACACTTTTTAAGAATTTTGATAATAAAATTCAATGATTTGTAAGTGTCGTACGTTTGCTAGTCTTTTTGTGATAAAATGGCCTAAAACCAAATATAATATGGTAAAAGACTAAAAAACCAAATATCAAAAAATTCACCCTTTATACGTATGTTATGTTATTTCATTTAACTATTCATATGTATTACAATCTTTATCTTTAAAGTTTATTAACCCAAAATGCAAATTGCCTATATGTATAAAAAAAATACTCGTAAATGTGTTAAATAACTTTGTTTTAGAAAATTATACTGTAAAAAATGCAACAACAAAAATGTAATTTATGGAGAAAAACTGTAAAAAAAATAAACATCATAACTGCCGACATTTAAATACAAATAATAATCGTGATACTCAGTACCCTCAGTACCATCATCAGATACATGGAGTGTTTGCAAAAAAAGAAGAAAAAAAACACATGAAGCACATGCTTGCCACCCTACTTGCAACACCTCTCTCACACTTCTTGGGTAAATACATACGTGTGTTCACATTACTCATAGACACAATATTAATTTGTTTATAAAAATTATGCATTTTAATACATAAAGAGAAAACAATTTGTTTAAACAAATACTTCTACTCGCACATACACACTTTGAATAAAAATTGTGTTGTGTTTAAGGTGTGTGATATGTTGTTTGTTTTTGTGTAAATGATACACACAATTGTTTTTAAATATATACATATATTTTTTTCATCGGTATTTTGTTTTATAAATACATACATATTTGTTTTATTTATATTGTTTCATTGTAAAAGTGAAACAATCAACTTGGAAAACTTTCATTTTCATTTATATCTAATGTCTGGCTAGAAAAGACAATAAAAAAATATTTTTTTTTATAAAAATATTTAGTTAAATATTAAATAATCATTAATAACTTTAAGCTTCATGGTGACGAAAGATAATACACAGATACATTTATCGGAAGTTAAAAAATCATTTTTTTTTTATAAATTAATTATTTTGTAAAAGTTGGGAAATTTTGAAATCAATAAAATTTAGCCTACACATTCGATATAAATCAATGTCTTGTGATGTTTTGTTTTCTGCAAAAAAAAGAATGTTGCCCTTTTTCAGCCCTTTTCTTCTTATAATGGCTGGCAGTTAATAATTATTATTATTATTGAATCATGTCAAACTTGGTACCAAATTAAAGGTCTTCTATAGATCTATCGCATTTACTTAGTTCATATATTTAACGTTGCATCATAAATGGTATTTATATTGAAATTATATGGATTTTATTCCAAATACATAGCATAGGTGCGAGTATTTCAGAATATTCAAACAATTTTGCAAATTTTCTTATACACTGCAGTACTGTAATACGAAATATCTACTAAATCATTTGAGAAGGAGTTGTTGAGAACAACTTATACACACTATTCCAGACAAAACTTATTTTTGATCCAACAAATTATTATTATTATTTAATGACATTAGCTTCTTTATAATATGTCAGATAAAGGGTGGTTAAATTTTAAGGGCCGATGTTAATTTTGAATAAACCACAAATTATTGTCATTTCTTTTTATTATGATAATATTGATATGGTTCAATTATGTATGGAACAAAATATCGGCCGAATGGCCGCCGACACCTCGGCGACAAACCTCCATCCGATGCTCCAAATTTTCAATGACAATGTTAAGGTTCAATTGTTGGGCACAATGATGAGTCGAGGTTGACTGCTGTTTTGCCAAACTATGGCGAAAAATTGCAATGTTTTCCGTTCAACGAACTAATAAGGAATTCACAAATGTTTTCACATTTCATACAGACCTGTTTTTTTCTCCCGATTGTGGACGAATTTGAACGATTATATTGACCAAAATAATCACGAAGTGCTCGAAATGCATTTTGGGTTGAACGCCCATATTCATAATAAGCTTGAATAACCTTAACGCATTGCTCGATTGTGATCTTTCCATGGTTCAAATTGAGTTAGTCTGAAAGTAAGAAAAGCAAATGAAATGGAGAAAAAAACTTGACGTCTAGGTGTAGTTCACATTCAACATTGGCCCTTAAAATTAAACCACCCTTTATTTTTAAAATCATTCTATTTTTTCGGTTAAAATGGACATCGAAAAAAAGGGAACGTGAAAAATAGAAAAAGATCTAAAGGGTCATCGTAACACTTTCGCAAAAGCCATTAAACAGTATTAAGTCTTGAAAGAAAATCTGGATCAGGAAGAAAAAACGGTCTTACAAAATCGAAGAAATCGAACAACTCTTTCGAGGAGCACCGAACACTTTTATCCGAAAAGCAGCCCGTAATGTTAAATGCTCTAATTCTTTTGTGCACAGAGCTAAAGCTGATGCTGAGTTGTATTCGTATAAGTTCATAAAGTTTCACATCGCAATGCGGTAAAGAACTCAGAATCCTAAGAACAAGCGAAAAAATTTAACAGACATGTTTTGACTTTCGCATGATTTGCCAAACCTTTTTATGCGTACTCTGCAGTTCACGCGTTTTTCTGGCGATTTCGTTTTTGTCAAGCATAAGTTGCGAGTTGAACTCGCAAAAGTTATTGCGATTAGGAACTACAGAACACCAGTTATGCTATTTGAACTCGCATGCCTGTAAGTCAAATTTTATAAAAAATCCACCCATTGAGGATGATGAAACTTATGTACTGGCACCCTTTTTACCATATCCGGGTCAAGATTTTTATATGGCAGATGGACAAGGTAATCTTTAAGAACAATATCGGACAAAAAAACAAACAAAATTCCCCAAGAAGTGTCTTGTGTGGCAAACCATTTGCAGTCGTAGCAAGACAACAGAAACAATAAACACCGAAATATATATTACAAAGGGTCTACAAAAGTAGCGTCTACCATTTTTAAAACAGCACAGTCAGTATGCCTTCATATTTCTTGCCCGATTGGGCATTATGTCACTATGGTAAGAAGGCCCTTGAGTGGTATTTAAACAATTGTTTTTGTTTTGTACCACAAGAGGCAAATCCACCCAACTGTCCACAATATCTGCCAGTGGAAAAGTATTGGACAGAATTAAAAATCACAGGAAAGTTATCCCAGGACATGCCCGATTTTTTAAGTAAGTGACCGACCACCTTGTCCAAAAAGGTAACGGAAACAACAACAATTTTTAATGGAAGGATTTACGGAAAACGGAAACGTTTCTTAATATATAGTGAATTTGTACAATATTTTAATAAATTAACGATGTTTTAAGAATTTTTAAATTGAACGGTATAAGTTTTCTTTATTTAATAAGTTTTTTCTGACTCTCTCTTTATGTGCTTCTCTCCGTAATTCGATTCGAAAGAAAACGTTTTCGAATAACAATGTATTGTACATACAAATTCGAAAAATTTTACTTTCGAATCGAATTACGGAGTAACCCCCCCAGTATTATCCAAATTTAAATATAAATCCCAAAATGATGTTAATAAATATTATTTTCTAAATGGCAAGATAACAATGTCAACTCTTAAACCTCCAATGGCAACAATTCAATATAATGTTTCCACAATGTTGCGCACTCAAAAAGAAAGAAAAAAACTAAACGAATTAAAACTACAAATTAAATTGGGAACAATAAAAGTAGATACCTTCACTTAATTTAGTTTTTTTTTTACTAAAATTCGCAAAAAAAAAAAACAGTTTGGAGAGAGATGGGAATCATGCCGGTTGAATTTAAATTTCCAGCTGTTTACAAGCAAAATGCGTTGTATCAAGTTGTACACGTAACAGCAGCATTTACAGGCGCAATTTTGTATCATGTTTTTTTTTTTTAATTTAATTTCTTTCGCTTCTAAACAATAAAAAAAAAACATTCAAGATTAGCGAAAAAAGGAGAAAGGGTTTTTAATACTAATAATAAACAATGAAATTTCGAAAGTCGGTTTTAATTTAATTTCAATGTTACTTTTTGTTTGTTTCTTCCTTTTCGTCTTCATAGATCAGTGTGTACTGCAATATCTTGCGAACTTTTAATTAAATTGTGTTGTGTTGTGTTTGGTTTTGTTTAACTTGTAACATTTATATAAGCAAACCGTTTTGTGTTGAACTAATATAATTTTCCTTTTATTTTCTATGTACCATTAGATTTATTAGCTGCCTGGGAGGATTTATTGGGCTGGAGTGAAAATGCTGCTGCTGCACGTAAAATGCAAGAAGACATGATCGTTTTAAAACATGCTCTAAATCGTTTGGGTAATAAATCATCATTTGAACTATTAGATACAGAACCATCAATACAAATTGCTATCGAAGCCCTAAAGGTAAGAAATGAAATGAAATTTTCAAATATTTTAAGAGATGAAAATACATTTGTTTGCAACTAACTAACTAAGAAGTTCTAGGAAGAAAACAATAAATCTGAAAATCTTAAGTACTGCGTGCACAAAAACACATTTTTAAATAATTAAACAGCTTAGTTTAAGTAACACAAATATTTCAGAAGAAATCCATAAATATTTTAGGGTGTTAAGTGTTCGGTTACGCACTCTAAAACCATTAAGAAAAAACCTAGAGGCAACTCTCTATTTAATAAATTTTATTAAACATATTTTACCGTTATTGCTTAAAAATCTTAACCCATATTTATTATATTAACGGAAAATCAGAATAGAAAAGAATAATAGTAGAATAGCAAAAACTTTCATTAAATACCTTTAACACCGATCGTAAATTAAAGCCAACCAAAAATGTCAGGGTTGTTGTGGAGTCCGGAGTATTTGATTTGAAAATAAAAAAAAAATTCACTTTAGCCAGATAAAATAAAAAAAATAATTCATCTTAAAACCAAAAACTTGTCACCGAGTAAACGATCATTGCTTGTTATTGTTTTGTTGAAAACTGACCAAAATAAAAATATTTAAAATCAAGGATTATGAAAACAAACGACCGTTTCTCATCACTTTTGCTAGAGCAGAACAGAACTAGTGAGAATATGAAAAGGTGAACTAAACAGAGAAGAGAAGATTACTGCGGTTCATTTCACCGTTATCACTTTAAGTCCTTTTTGCAATTTTTGACGCGAAAAATGTTCATGTCAGTGCCCAGTGCGTTTTTTCTTTTTAATTTTTAGTGTTTTTCTTTTTTCTTTGGTGACACCAAATACTAAATTTTAAATTAATATTTTTTTGTTTATTGAAACAATTTTCGTAGGGATAATTTAATATACAGAAAAACTAAAAAATTTTTACTCATTTTAAAATTTCATTAAGTTGAAAGTATAGCAAATATATAAAAACTCAAGGCACATTTATTCATCAGGCAGTCTTGTTTCTTCAGCTAATTGTTTTTTTCTTCACTTATTTTAAATTTCAGCTGTCAAAGTCTATAGATATAAAACAATTTTCTCTGCTCTCTCATTTATTTCAAATGTCAAACTTTATATATAAAAAATATAAACAAAAAAATTCTCTCCTAACTGCAATTACCTGATGAATTAATATGCCTTGATAAAAACTATTAATTAGGAACATGATTAGAATTGATAGTGCAGAATGTTTTTGTTATTATTGTTTTAAAATAGTAACTATTTAAAAAAATTTTAATGCGTGGTTTTTTGTATATTTTACATTATTTATTGCAGCTAATTTCCAGTACCCGTTTTCTCTATATCCTGTATGGTTTATGAGACATAAAGCACCTTCTTTTTATAAAATTATATATTCAAGTTCTTCAAACCTATTAAATAAAATATAAATAATTGCATTTGAATATTAAACTTACTTTTTAGTTTGTATGGAGATGCATACAAAAAACAAGTAAGAGCGTATATAAGATTCGGCAGTGCCGAATCTTATATACCCTTCACACCGTGTAGTCATGCAATAACAGTAGTTTGTATCACCATTCCATATGATATACGTACATACATATAAAAACCATACATATATAAAAACATCCACATTGTAAAATTATAAATTTACGTATGTATGTTAAAAAAAAATAAAAAAAAATTTAAAAAAAAAAATTAAAAAAAAAAAATTAAAAAAAAAATTAAAAAAAAATTTTAAAAAATAATTAAAATATATATAATAAATATGAAACAAAAAAATAAAAAAAAAATATTTAAAAAAAAATTAAAAAAAAAATAATAATAAAAATATAAATAATATATTAAATAAAAAATAAAAAAAAAATTAAAAAAAAAAAATTGAAAAAAATAAAAAAAATTTTTTTTGGCTCAGCTGGGATTCAATGCCACGTTTTCTCTAACCAGTATACACGTTTGTATGTATGTATGTTGTTGTTGTAATGTTGTTTTTGTGAAAAAAAAATCGAGGTGGTCGTGGGTTTTTGCTCATATCTCAGTTGTTTATGTGCCGATGTTTCTGATTTTCAATACCGATCTACTCCCGAATATTTCTGATATTTTAATACCTCACCCGAGTCCAAGCGATGTCGGGGGGCTTCAAAAAGTTGATTTCAACATACACACGGACAGACGGTCATACGGACAGCCTGACAGGGCTTAATCGACTCCCCTATTCATAAGCTTTCAGAAAATATATACTTTATGGGGTCGGAAATCAAAATTGTAGAAATTTCACAAGGAATGACAAACCTATATATACCCTTTTTCACTGTGTGAAGGGTATAAAAATAGAGCAAAAACTTTTCATTTTTCAGTGCAACAATTAACAGCCTGATGAGGTAAAAGTTTACACTGATAGAAATTTTCATATAGCATCATGATATTTTGTCATATGGTATTACATATTAGAATATAAATATAGATTTCCAGGTCGATTATCGTAAGCAATATAACTTCTTTTCGTTGCAAGTTGTAAAATAAGATATTACAGAGGGCAACTGTTGTCTAAAAGCTGTAAATTTATCTGTAAAATAGTGATTATATTGGCAACGTGAAGCTAAAGTTGCCATACTGTTTAAAAACTTATTATTTACAATTAAACTCTTTATTTAAGTTTATCTGATCCTTATGCTTCTAATACTCGCGATGGATAGATAGAACTTTTGCTTCGAGTTGTGTTAGAAATTCGCTTTGACATTTAAGATGAAATAGTCGTTTTTATATTTTATATTTCACTTCAAGTACTTTCAACGCAGCACGAAACTAAAAGTTAGGCAACTCTCATTTTTTTACGCGCTTTGACAATCAGATGGCAAATTTTGTTAAATTTTTTATTTTTTAATTCGAACGTGAAATTAATTTGATTTAACAACTATTATAAAATAACATTTTAAGCTTTTATTTAAAAAATATATTTTTTCACAATGAAATAATAGTAAAACAGTTAGAAAACAAGTAAGAGTGCGATATTCGGCCATGCCGAATCTAATATACCCTAAACAACGTGTAGTCACGCAATAACAATAAATAGTGAAATATGTACGTACATACATATAAAAAACATATGTACATATATAAAAACATCCCATTGTAAAATTATAAAATATAATGTATGTGTGTTAAAAAAAATATAAAAAAAAAATAAAAAAAAATTAAAAAAAAAATTTAAATAATAAAGCAAAAAAAATATAAAAATATATAAAAAAAAATAATAATAAAAATATAAATAATTAATATAAAATAAAAATAAAAAAAAAAATTTAAAAAAAAAATTATAAAAAAAAATTAAAAAAAAAAATAAAACATAAAATTAAAAAAAAAATTATAAAAATATTATAAAAAAATAATAAAAATATAAATAATATATAAAATAACAAATAAAATAAAATTTTTTTTGGGCTCAGCTGGGGTTCGATGCCACGTTTACTCTAACCAGTATACCACGTTTGTATGTATGTTGTTGTTGTACCCTTCACCTGTGGTGCACAAGGGTATATATAGCTTTGTCATTCCGTTTGTAATTCCTACAATTTTCATTTCCGACCCCATAAAGTATATATTTTCTGAAAGCTTATGAATAGAGGAGTCGATTAAGCCCTGACCGTCTATCCGTGAACGTTGAATTCTATTTTCTACAGATTTTTCCGCAACAGAACAGAACGAAAAACGAACAACAAACCACATATACAGATTTTCAATTGAACAGAAACAAAACAGCTGATTCATAACAGCACAGAACGTACAAACTAGTTCTACTTTAATTCGTTGTAGTAGGAAATGAATTAGGAAGTGGTAATCAGGGATGGCATCAGGAAATTTAAAATTATACCAAATAGCTTGAAATTTAACTTTTTTGACATTAATTGCATTTGCAACTGTGACCAAAACTTATTTCATCAATATTTTGAACTTTTAATTCAAATTTTTTTCAAAGTAATTTTTTCGCGAAGTGCGCAGATCAAAAAACACGCTGACCTAAAAACTTTCAAAGTAAAAAAAGTTCCAAATAGAAATGTTATAAGAATTATGCCAAAAGAATTTGAAAAGGGTGTGTTTGAAAAATTTAAATGCTGCCGACAGCCTCTTGGCTAGGGCAGACTGACGGGGAAATGTGGACAACAAATTTTAGGCAAAAGACTATCAAAATTACCTGAAAAATTCAAAAGAAGTAGTTCCTTTGTTACGACAGATACCATAAACTCGAAATGAAAATCCACCATACTGCCAAGAACTTAGGCCAATTGAAGCATATTTTGTCAAATAAGATATTAAGGCAAAAAAAAAAAATATCAATAAAGTTGCCAAAGACTTAAAAAAAAAACAAAAAGATTTATGTAAAAGCAAAATAAAGTTTAAAAAAGTTTTGTGATAACTTGTTCAAGGCAAATTAATGAGGTACTCGTATTCAATCAGCTGATCGTTTTTTTTTACAATTTATTAGACTTACCAACTTGTTTTTAATAATTTGTCTGCATCTGTTATAGTTTTAAATAATTAGTAGTTTCAGTTGATTTAAAACGTTTTAGATTATACAAAGCCAAGTATAAAAAGTTTTTAATTTGAAGTTTCTGAAAAATTATTTAAATAAAAAAATTGCGTGACATATGCAGACAAAAACAAAATGTATGTGTTTTTTAATTGTTGTGTTTGTATCCGCGATGCGATGAATATGCCTTGAACATGTTTTTATTTTTAAAATTGAATTTCTAGTTTAGAAAACCTTTTTAATTATCTGATGACATTTTTGCAAACGCAGTTCTTAATGGATCTACATAATGTTAAGTTGACTTAAAAAACGTTAAGTTAAATTGGGTTGTATTCAAACCAAATATAGCTTTTCATAACGCCACAGTAAAAATGTATACCATTTTAAAACGTTGCCGACAAGTTGCAGAAATGCCTTAAAGAAGCAATTAAGGCATTAATTCAGAGTTGATGCACATAATTTAAATATCGCAACAGAACTTTATACAAATTTTGTATTAATAATTTCTTAAAGTCATACTTACTATCTAGAGTAGATTTGAGGCCGTCTGGTTGATAAACATTTTTTTTTGTGACTACAAAAACTAAATAAATTTTCTAAAATGTTGCATACAAAACCTTTTTACATTATCTGCATTTATTTACATGAACTAAAATAAAAACATTTTCAAATTAACATATTTTGCTCTTTTTAGAATGAAAAAACTCAGCTACAAACGCATCGTACCAGTATGCTAAAACTTAATGCTACCGTCCATAGTTGGCTAACGAGACAGGAGAAACGTTTGCAAAGTGCACTTGTTGAACAACAATTGAATGAGGCGGCTGTCAAAGTAGGCAATGAGTTGTTAGAGGAAAAAGACGAATCGCTAGAGTCCGAACACAATCAGACAGCCGTAGCAACAAAGGCTGCTGGCCAAAAAGAACAACAAACAATGTTACAAGAACAAATCGAAGATACAACAACAGCAACAGAAATAACCAATAAAAAAGCAGAAACAACAACCATGATAGCTGTCACCGATAGCAATGGTAATCAAATGGAATCACATACAACCACAAATACAGTAGGAACTAGCACTGCGCAACAGCAGCAACCACATGGACAGCAGTTGATGCATTCAGGCAGCAGTTGTAGTGGCTCTGAAAAGAATTGGGATTTACAAACACTGATAACATCGGAAACAGAATTCCATAAACATTTGAAAGATGAAGTCAGCGATATGTACACTGCTTGGGATGAGGCTGATGCCAGGTAAGCGATTACACAAACAAATAAATAACAAATGTTTCGATATAATTAACAATTAAATTTCTTTACTTTTCGTCTTCTTCATATTCTTCTTAGAATCAATACACAATTGGAGGTTTTAACTTCGTCTTTGATTGCCTGGCGTCAATTGGAAAGTGGTCTTTCCGAGTTCCAATTAGCTTTAGGGCAAGATCGCGGCACTCTTAAAGGTCTTGAAGGTGCTCTCAATGCGGGTCAAGCTACACCGGGAGAATTGGCTCAGAATGTTAAGCTGGTGGCTAAATTGTTGTCAGAGAAAGTTAATGTTAGTCAGGAACAGGTAAGAACTTTTTGAAAATGTTAACTTTCAATGTTTTTTTCGATTTAACAAAAGTTTTCCGTAAATTTTATTTGTACAGAAGACTTTTTAAATTTAATTAAGTTTTGAAAATATTTATCACTGTGTTCAATAAGGGCAGAATGCTGGTGACAGCCTGTGGCGATTACTTTGGTTTGGTTGTGTTATTATTTTTTCACTGATGCCAAATCATCATGAAAAGATAAATGATTGGACAGCACGTTTTAATGGCAAAAGACATTTTTAAAACACATAAGTAGACGTTAGTGCAAACGCCGAATCGTTCATTTCATAGCAAATGTGATGGATCTCAAAACTTGATTCTCCATCGTTTCGCTGAAAATTGTAGAAGACAAGTTCAGTAAATAATGGCAGCTTCCGTAGAAACACTAGATCGGTGGAGAATATTGCTGCTTAAACTTTCGCAGACTTAACTTGTCGTGTCACAATATGTCACCCAGCAAATGCCTTAATAGACTGCCAATCGTGAACTTGCCAGCAAAACTATTATTTTTTAATTCCTGGCACTAAGCCAATTAGATGCAATCGACCAATTCGACTGGTAAACTCAAATCTATGCGGCTGAATTATTGAAACTTACACTGTTTGGAATCATGTAATTGTGGAATGTCATATTCCATGCATCATAATATACACGAACCTTTTAAACAAAAAACCAATTTAGTTGGTTCTTAACTTTTAGCTTGTTTCATTTAATTTTAAGATCGTTCTGCCCTTAATGAAAACTGCTTATGAATGCAGAATTTAATAAAATTTTGAGACATGTTTCTTATCTCTATCTCTCTCTTTCTTTAACTTATAGCTAACCGCTGTTCAGGACTATTTGGATCCCAATCATATTTTGCACATCGCCAAATTCACTGCCTCTAATGGTTCTCTCTCCGATTCGGGCATCTCAGATGGTGGCACCACCTCTGATGGTGGCCTGTCGGAACGTGAACGTAGACTTGGTGTATTAAGACGCTTGGCCAAACAATTAGAATCAGCCTTGGCTCCCGGCAGTGAAGCCATGAAATCCATAGCGGCACGTATGGAATCGGCAGAAATTGAATTGAAAAGTTTACAAAATACTTGCCGTGATTTGATAGTGAGAACAGCAGCTTCTCACCAAAGCAAAAAACAGCAAATGCAACTGGAGGCTTCCGAAAAGCGTGATGAACAAAAAGATAACGCCAACAAGGCAAATAAACAATTGAATGGTTTGATTAGAAATGCCGTTGAAATTAATGGCAAATTGAAACAAAGCGCACAAGGAGAAAAGGTAACAAATAGTAGTCCGGGTTCTAACAAACGAACTAAGCGCAAGACCAGACGCAATTCGGCCAATTCGCATGCTGTGCTCTCGGCTGATATGTCACAAAGCAATGCTTTGCAAATGGCTTCAGACGGAGATGGTGGCGATGATCCCTCAGATGATCCTTCAATGGCTTATGATGTGGATTCCTCTGACGATGAACTGACACCCGATGCTAAACGTGGCTGGGGTTGGCGTATAGCCAGAGTAGCAGTACCCATGCAATTGGCCCTGTTCGTTGTGTATTGTGCTGCCAATCTCATGCAACCAAATTGTTGTGACAACATCAATAACTTCTCTATGAGTTTTACGCCTCAATTACGTTATATACGAGGACCACCACCCATTTGAAGGGCTACAAGTAGAGCCATGATTTTAAAAAAATCATTAAAAAAAACTATTAGCAAAGCAATTGAGAGCTTTAAAGCCTCAAATTCATATTTTGCAATTTATAGGGTCTCTTAAGGATTTAGGGATGGATAACTCTCATCATAAGCAGCTAATAAGATAAAGCAAACAGTAAACTGTTTAGAACATCACCGCCCCCCACCGTACGGGGAACGTTTAGAATTTAAACAAAACGTGATTTCAGTAAATCTCACCATTTATGTTGTAGGGCATTTGCCGTAAGAAAAAAGAATATTAAGTCGAAATCGCGTTTATATATTGTAGCGTTATGATAAACAGTTCAGCGTTAAGCAGTTTGTAAGCAGTCGTAAGGAGTTTGTAAGAAATTTATGTTTTTTTTTGTCTTTTAATATAATGAATTTAAATTATTTTGTTTGTTTTTAAAGGGTCTTAAGTGGACCATTTTTTTAAATAAAATGTTTTACTTAAAATTTAAGAAACTATGAAAATTAAGAATAGGTCATTGCGATTTAATGTAAAAACAGAAAAGGACGCATTTACTTGTTTTTTTTATATGTGTGGAAAAATATAAAACGCTTAAGGTTTCAGAAATAAAGAAATAAGCGTTATTTTGGTGTATGTTTAATTTTACTAAAAAATCCTTGGTTTTAACAGAAAGAAAACCTAAACCATAATCAAAGCAAAAGTAAGGGCAACTCAAAGCGAAAAACTTCCCAGTTATCAAATCAAAAGTTAAGCAAATTAGTTTTTCACTTCTAATTTCGTATTAAACACTTGTTTGTTTGAAATTGCAAACGTTTGATATTCAAAGCAGTTTTTGTTTTCTAGAATTTGAATAAAAGTTTGAATATATAATTATGAGAACGAGATTAGAAAACCTTTTTTTATATTCAGAGATGCTATGACATACATATGAATGGCATGGCTCCAGAAGTTGTAAGCTCCTGCTCCTGAAAAGTCTATAGTGTGAATAGTTTGGGGCAGCATTGCATCTAATATTGCAGTATTTGGTGTAACTTGTGCAAAGAAATTTGAATACGACGCATTGGTCCTTGCTACTGATAACACCAAAGACAAAGGAAAACTGGCTTTATTTGATGCTCTTGTTGTTGCAAAAAGAGAAATGTCTGCTAGGATTCCCATTAATATATTATTGTGGTGTTTATTGCCTGCTATGATCTCTGCTATCTCATGCACATTAGGAAACAATTTAAAAGCGTTAATGAATGCTCCCTTCCATGCTTTTTGATACGTTCCGTCTACTTGCATTGCCAAGTTAATTGCAATTGTCATTGGACCTAATGACTGTTTCATGCTTGATTGCAATACTGGATTGAATGTGCAACCACTCATTAAAATGGCATGTCTGGAAGATAAAACAAAAGCTTCGATAGCTATATCATGTGTTTCGTTATTAACCTTTTTGAGTGTTATTTTGCCTATGCCAGTTCGAATCTCATTGAATTTAGGACGGTAACTAGTAAATAAACACAACAAAGCGCCCAATGTACCAGTCCTTGCCTTAGATGAGTCATTGGAACCATAATTAAAACCGTATAATGAAGCCAACTCTTTCATAGGTGTCTCTATTGACCCCCATTTCAGTCCTGTGTCCTTGGAACGGAAAACATGCTCAGATGTTATTTTCGTAGTCATCGAACCTATTCCATTAGCAGTCTGCCTCAACTTTGAATGTATAGTCCAACATATTGAGGTGAGGTCTGCTATGTCATCAATATGCATTACGTTAGTTATTTTATATTTCCTAATCAAATATTCGTGCCAATGCATAATTAGTTTAATAGCATTTCCTTTTACATCTTCTTCAGGTAAAGCTCTAGACCTTTAAGGATGTGGTAATTCCTTTTCGTCTGGGTCCACTAGTTTCCTTTTCGGTATTGCTATTTCACTAACTAATGGAGTTACATCCATAGATGATGTGTCTTCTACTGTCTCCGCTGATGTTGATGCCATCTTATAGTTTAATGATTCTGGGTATGTTACTACCGGGTGTTTTTTTCAGTGGTATAAAACTTCGAATTGAAATAAAACACAAGAAAATCGTTTTAATGACCATCAATTTGGCTTTATTGGAAGGATAATTTTATGCCATTAATGTTTAAATATGATTTCAGGCATGTGGCCGCCGCGGCTGGTTCGAATAAAGCCAATTCTACAGGTCCAATTTTTAACCACTTTTTCGAGCATATGGGGCCGTATGTCGGCAATAACGCCACGAATGTTGGCTTCCAATTCCCCTAACTTTTCTGGTTTGTTGGCGTAGACGAGCGACTTCACATATCCCCCAAGAAAATAATCCAATGGTGTCAAATCACACGATCTTGGTGGCCAATTGACAGGTCCCTTCCGCGAAATTATGCGCTCATCGAATGTTTCCTTCAATAAATCGATTGTGGCGTGCGCTGTGTGGCATGTAGCGCCGTCTTGTTGGAACCACAACTCATCCACATTCATGCCATCCAATTCGGGAACAAAATAGTCGGTTATCATGGCTCTATACCGATCTCCATTAACGGTAACTGCCTCTCCAGCATTATTTCGGAAGAAGTATGGCCCAATGACTCCACCAGCCCATAGAGCACACCAAACAGTCAGTTTTTGTGGATGTAATGGCGTCTCAAGGGTCGCATGTGGATTCTCTTCACTCCAAATGCGGCAATTTTGCTTGTTGACGTAGCCATTCAACCAAAAATGAGCCTCATCACTGAACAAAATTTTGCGATGAAAATCAGCATCGAGATCAATCTCAATTTTCGAAATAAATTTGCACGATTTGCAAGCGTTGTTCTTTTGTCAACCTGTTCATGATGAAATGGCAAACCAAACTGAACATAAATGACATTAGAGTTGCCAGATTTGACCACAAAATGACAGTTTTATCTCTATTCGAAAAACAAACTTGTAAAAAACACCCTTTACTACTTGCTTGGGTATGTTACTACTACTTGTTTGCTATTATTTTAATAAAATTACATGCACCTAAAGGTAAAGATATAATTTCGCAAAAGGGAATAGATTTTTTTTTGAAAATTCATAGGAATTGTTTAAAACATCCAAAAGAGAAAGGAGTGTAAATATTTCCAAATTTCTTGTTATAGACGAAGGCATGCGTTTTGTTTTACAAGTTGCTTTTTTGCAGTAAGATTTGAATATGATGCAATAAAAACGGGCCTGCGTAAAGGCTTCAAAGGCCTTAACAGATCGCTTTAACTTTTTCTTTTGTTTTTTTTTTATTAAAATCAATTCAATTTATATAAAAGAAAAATATGCAAGTCCGAAAGCCATAACACGATACAAATGAAATGGCTAATAAATTCAAATGAATGTTCCCATTTAGTTTAGGGATTATAACGCTTTCCTTATGAAAAGGGACATTTCCATGGCATGAATTTTAACAAAACTTAATGCATAGAAGAAAAAAATAAAAGTTTTTGAATATTTCAACTAGATGTACAGCTTTAGAAGTTTGTATACAAAAACAAAAAACCAAATTAATCTTAAGTTTTATTCACCAGAACACTTAGTAAAGCTTCCTTCCCCCTTTGTATTTACATTTCCTTTCAAAACAATGTATTGTAAATATGTTAAACGATATAAAAAAAGAATCTGCATTTTATTTTAATTAGCAACTTTCTTAAAAGCTTTAATTTAAAAAAGCTACATAACTACCATAAACAATAAACAAAACTATACAAAACAAGTGCCTAGTTAATGAATAAAATAAAACAAATATAGTTAGCCAAAACAATATATAGAATAAATATTATAAAGCTGTTTACAAAATACGTTCACTTAAGTCGAGTAAATACTTAAAAAACATTTTATTTTTAATACCCTGAAAACACTTGAAAGATGTTCACTCGTCTTCTATTCGACTATTTGCTGTAAACAGGGGCCGGCAAATTGTGGCCATTTGATCTTAATCGTATTACAGATTCTAATTCGAATTCTGCAATTTCGATTTCTGCCCCAAATACTTAAACAAAATATCAAACAAAAATGTACAACAATGAAATACAAATTCAATCTACAAAGCAAACAAGCATAAAAAACAGACAAAAAAAAAACATTTTTATTGTTTAAACAACAAACAAAAAAATCTTCCCTCCCCACTTATCAAACAACAAATAAAAGAATTATATAAATTTTGTACTTTAAAGGTTCTATTACATTAATAGGTGTTATGTTTAAATTTAAGTTCAATTAATATATTTTTTTTTAATTAAAATTAAATTAGCAATTAAATACACTATTTATATATTTCGGCAAAACAAACCAATCAAGCAATGGAATGCATTAATATAAAAACCCATCTTTAATTTAAAAAAAAAAAAAGAATGTGTTTAGGTATAAGAAGAAACAAAACAAAATTTTATATTTTTACTACAATTATTTATACATACATTCATAACTTTTGATGTACTTTAGATTTTAAACATAATACATAGAGAGTTTAAATTTAATTTTCTAGGTTAAACTTGAAGAAAGAGTGAAATGTGTAAGAGGGGAGCCCAAAACTCCAAAATATAAATAAACATGTAATAAAAAAGAAACATATTTTTTTGCAAATAAACGGAAAAAAATCAAAAAAAAAAACATTTGTTTTATTTGGGTTTGAAGAAATTAAGGTGGATTTATTTTTAACGGTACATTTGTACATAAATATTACTGTAAATACCTACAGATAACTTAATGTTTCGTTAAGACTTTACAGTAGGTTAAAGCCAGCTTAATGTTTCTATGAATACATACATATATGGCATATACATATAATTGGATATACACCAATACCTCGCTTTGAGTCGTTTCGTTTTGCGTTTTTTCAAAGTTGCGTCGCTGCTGAATTAGTTCTAATTTTCACTGTGCGTCGTTAGATTTTCGAAGTTGCGTTGTTTTGGGTTTGAGTCTTTAAATTTATTTTTGAAATTTTCTTTTTTTTTCTAAAATATGGCAACGACTTTTGTTTCTACATTATTGCGCCATGCCATCAAAACTCGGGGATTCCCTTTCTAATTGAGACTGACATAAATGAATTGCTAACCTCGCACAACCAAGAATTGTCTAATGAAGAACTATTGCAACTGGAATTGCAATTTGCTAATGAAGATGACAGTGACCGTTTAATAGAAATCTCCGATGAACAAAATTTGTCCTCCAAACAAATGTTCAAAGCGATGTGTTTGATTGACGAAGCTATGGAGATATTTTTAAAAATCGACCCTGACAGCGGAAGGAGTTTTAAAGTGTCCCAGACGGTAGCTAGAATATCAATTGCTACAAGGAAACTTATTTTACGTTAAAAAAAGCTGTTCAGCAAACATTGAACCAATTTTTTGTGAAAGAAAGCCGACTTACGACAACAGCCACTATGGACTCATCAGACAGTGATTAATTTTTATTTTGTTTTTTATTAATTAATTGAATATCTTATTATTGAATTTGTTTTTTGTATGTATGTAATAAAATTTTATATTATTTTTGTTTTTTATATGTTTACTTTTTTCAATTTTCTTTTTAAAAGGTAGTATTTTCGTAACCCTGGAACCTATCTTCGATCTTTACATGGTTTGCTATAGAAAATTATAATTCACTTTGCGTCGTTTCAATTTGCGTCGCGTTTTTTTGGAACGTAACCACGACGCAAAATGAGGTATTGGTGTACATACATACATACATAATTGAATATTATACCCTTCACACGACAGTGTTAGGTTTGTCATTTCATATAAAAATTCTACAACATTCATATTCGACCACATAAAGTATATATTTTCTGAAAGCTTATGAATAGGAGAGTCGACTGAGCATTATCAGTCTGTCCATGTGTGTGTTGAAATCAACTTTATGAAGCCCCCGACATCGGCAAGACACGTGTAAGGTATCAAAATATTATAAATATTCGGGAACAGATTGGTATTGGAAATCAGTATAATCGCCTTATAACTGTCTGAGATATAAGCAAATAAACACGACTGTCTCTGTTTTTTTTTTTGCTTATTTTTACCACAATGTTACGTTATTATTTCTTCTCTCATGATGGAAATTTTAATAAATGTGATGTCACCAACCCGCATACACATTAACCATTTTAAATAATAAGAGAAAAAAAATTTTTCGTTTATCTTACCAAACAAAAAAACATTCTCAAACCTGCAAAACACTACTTTCGAACATTTGCATTCACATTATATGGGTAAGATGTAATACCCGCACACGTCGCCCACCCCAACGTGGTCAACTAACAATTTTCCCTTCTCTCTTTTTTTTTTTAGTGACCCTAATAGCTTTTTTGCAAATTTTAATATTTATCCTTATGGATTTCTTCCACATATTCTTCTGCTATATCTTTAACTAGTTCGTCTACTGGCCTCCTATTATAAAATTTGGCTTGTAAGTTACCAGAGGGCACTAAATCTTTCTTAAAATAATTTCTCTCGATTTCCCTGCATGCATCCCTTAGATTTTCTACTGTATAAATTTGCATAGGGAAAACTATTTGTGAAATATTTTGTCGAATATTTCTTTTTATTACCCGTATAACCTCATATTCTGGAAGTGGTGATCTCAAGCGCGATTTCAATCTTCGCATTGACTGAGTTATCGCCACAAATAAGCTAGCTGGAAACCTCACTGGGCCAAAACGGTTCGTAACAACAAAAATTAAAATTTTCCGATCCTAGGATAATTTATAGACACGGTTTTTACTATTTAAAAATTTCTAAGGTTTAGGATAACCGTTTTATAGCCAAATAGAAAAAGCTCTAACTCATTTCATTCCTTTTAATTGTGACTATTCAGTATTTTCCTCTTCTGTAAAGTAATAAAAAATCTTGATACGTAATCGATAAGCAGGACATACATACATATTAATCAGTGTTGCCGTTTTCACTGCGATCGCAGTTTTTCACTGCGATTTGCCCGTCGTCACTGCGTAACTGCGTTTTTTTAAATATCACTGCGTTTTTCAGTTTTTGGTAGTTTTCCTCTTTTTTGATCAACAACGCCTTAACATGATTTACCTCAAACGTGTTAAACACGTAAGTCTGTAAAGGCTATTACACAACGAGATAAAATTGTCACCCTGTTAAAAATATAGCAGCTAGATGGCAACATTTTCTGCTGTTACGTTACGTTGCAGTTGACTGATTAGGTCTTGAATTAAAATGTCAAAAATCCCGTTAGAAAAACATAAACAAACTATTTCGTGAAAAAAATATTTGCTTTTCAGTAAATTTTATTAATTTTTATATTGTTTCGAAATGTATGGGTAAGTTGGCGTTTAAAAAAGGGCAAAAAAGTGTTCAAAAAGTGAAAAAAATTTCCTTTTTTTTGTCCAATCGAAAACGACATTTTTTTATTTCTCGTCACTGCGCTTCACTGCGATTTTTTTGTCGATTTCACTACGAAAAAAAGTTGGTCGGCGGCAACACTGATATTAATAGATATTAAATAAGTACAATCTAACATAAAAACAAGTAAGAGCGCTATAATCGACCGTGCCGAATCTTATATACCCTTCACAACGTGTAGTCATGCAATAAAAAATAAATAAAAATTAAATGTAAAAAAAAATTAAAAAAAAAAAATTAAAAATTTTTTTTAAAAAATAATTAAAATATAAATAATAAATATAAAACAAACAAAAAAATTAAAAAAAATAACAAAAATATAAATAATATATTAAGTAAAAATTAAAAAAAAAAATTTAAAAAAAAAATATATAAAAAAAAAAATAAAAAAAAATTTTTTTTGGCTCAGCTGGGATTCGATGCCATATTTACTCTAACCACCCAGCCTGCAAAATTGTCCGACATCTGTCAGATGTCTGTAAGAAATGTCGACAAACAAGTAAGAATTCTATACGAATTCTGTCAGACTTCTGACCGCCAAACATATGAAGTGGTTGACACGAATTCTGACAGACATGTCGTGGGAAATTCTGAGTTTTTTACCGACGTGTCTGATAGAAATCTAACAGAAATCTGAAAGAAAAAGCAGGGAAATTCTGATTTATTATACGACATTCGTATGGATTTCTGACAGATTTCTGAAAGTTTGTCGGATGTTTGTCTGAAATATTTAATAAAATAAAACTCAGTTTTATGTTATATTTTTTTATTCATTTAATTTATTACTTAATTACATATATTCATATACATTGTTTATATGCCACATATAATAGTTAAAACAATTATTTTAAATATTTTAAGCTAACTTGAAAAACCAAATTCACATCTTTTTGAACATTTTTCCGAAAAGCCTGACGTGACACTCTTTATATATATATATTGTTTATAAATCACAAAACAATCACTTTCTATATTACTTTTAAACTTTTTTAACACACCAATAAATTAAATTTTTTAATATTACCTATTTTGTTGCACTTTATGACTTAAATAAACAATTTGTAAAACAAACAAAATCAAGATTACAAAATTGGTAAAGGCAAAGAAAGAAAAGAAAGTAAAGTAAAGAAAAAAACAAAAATCCTAAACAAAAGGAGTGAAAACAACTTAGACATTTCTGTACGAAATCAGTCAGATATCTATCAGACATGTCGGTAAACAAAAAAGAATAAAATCCCTTCGACATATCTGTACGAAATCAGTCAGAAATCTATCAGACGTGTCGTACATTAAATTTCCCAGACATGTCTTACAGAAATCTGTACGAAATGTCCGTAAAAAAAGTCAGATATTTGTAAGACTTGTCTGATTCAGACATTGTCGTACTTTTGTGCAGGCTGGGCAGTATACACGTTTGTATGTATGTATGTTGTTGTTGTAATGTTGTTTTTGTGGAAAAAAAAATCGAGGTGGTCGTGGGTTTTTGCTCATATCTCAGTTGTTTATGTACCGATGTTTCTGATTTTCAATACCGATCTACTCCCGTGTATTTCTGATATTTTAATACATCACTACGTCATCATACGTCACTGCGTAACTGCGTTTTTTTAAATATCACTGCGTTTTTCAGTTTTTGGTAGTTTTCCTCTTTTTTGATCAACAACGCCTTAACATGATTTACCTCAAACGTGTTAAACACGTAAGTCTGTAAAGACTATTACACAACGAGATAAAATTGTCACCCTCTTAAAAATATAGCAGCTAGATGGCAACATTTTCTGCTGTTACGTTACGTTGCAGTTGACTGATTAGGTCTTGAATTAAAATGTCAAAAATACCGTTAGAAAAACATAAACAAACTATTTCGTGAAAAAAATATTTGCTTTTCAGTAAATTTAATTAATTTTTATATTGTTTCGAAATGTATGGGTAAGTTGGCGTTTAAAAAAGGGCAAAAAAGTGTTCAAAAAGAGAAAAAAATTTCCTTTTTTTGTCCAATCGAAAACGACATTTTTTTATTTCTCGTCACTGCGCTTCACTGCGATTTTTTTGTCGATTTCACTACGAAAAAAAGTTGGTCGGCGGCAACACTGATATTAATAGATATTAAATAAGTACAATCTAACATAAAAACAAGTAAGAGCGCTATAATCGACCGTGCCGAATCTTATATACCCTTCACAACGTGTAGTCATGCAATAAAAATAAAAATAAAATGTAAAAAAAAATTTAAAAAAAAAATTAAAAAAATTTTTTTTTTAAAAATAATTAAAATATAAATAATAAATATAAAACAAACAAAAAAATAAAAAAAAAAATTAAAAAAAATAACAAAAATATAAATAATATATTAAGTAAAAATTAAAAAAAAAATTAAAAAAAAAAATATATAAAAAAAAAATAAAAAAAAATTTTTTTTGGCTCAGCTGGGATTCGATGCCATATTTACTCTAACCAGTATACACGTTTGTATGTATGTATGTTGTTGTTGTAATGTTGTTTTTGTGGAAAAAAAATCGAGGTGGTCGTGGGTTTTTGCTCATATCTCAGTTGTTTATGTACCGATGTTTCTGATTTTCAATACCGATCTACTCCCGTGTATTTCTGGTATTTTAATACATCATTCGGGTCCAAGCGCTGTCGGGGGACTTCAAAAGGTGATTTCAACATACACACGGACAGGGCTTAATCGACTCCCCTATTCATACGCTTTCAGAAAATATATACTTTATGGGGTCGGAAATGAAAATTGTAGAAATTTCACACGGAATGACAAGCCTATACATACCCTTTTTCACTGTGTGAAGGGTATATTAATTGCGAACAAGAGGGATTCAAATTTATAGATGCATACATACACATACTTACATACATATATACGAAAATGTACATTTATCTCTACACTTTCTTTGGTTTTTAAGCTGTTCTTTCTCTCTCTACACTTTTATTTAGTCTCCAGCAAGGCGAATTCACATCAGGTGATGTTACGAAGCCAGCTGATTGGTATTTACTCGTTTTATTTTTAACGGCACAAAGTTAAAGTTGGTTTTCATTTAATTTTTATGTGCGTTTGTTGAAAAATTTTATAGAAGTGGTAAAATGTGTGAAAAAAATTATAAAAATATAGAAATTTGTACAAACCTTATTGGTAAATAAGTAAAATATAAGTTATAATTAGAATAAACAACATTTTAAATGTTTTTAGGTCAGAAAGTGCAAAATGTCCGTTGTGTTTGTTATAGTGGTTTTAATTTGTGAAAATTGTGAAAAATGTTAAAAAAAAAACACAAACGAGTGATATAAACCAGCAGGAATATATGTAATCAATTAAAAATTCTTATTTATTTAAAAACAAAATTTTTTTTGTGTTTTACCATTCTCCGGGCATTTTTGTGTAGTGATGTTGTTATTCCTTGCATTGGTTTCCGGCTGTTTTTTTTGTATGACGAACGAAAACAGCTAATTGCTTGGAGACTAGGATTGCTAAACCGAACTGATTGTATGAATTTCGGCATTTATTTATATGTATGTAAGTATTAAAAACACAATTTATTCAAATAATTTTACAATTACAAGAAATTCATTGAATTTCTAAATACTTTTAACCTAAGCCTGTGTGTGTGTGTGTATGTTTCCCTCTAGCGGCCAGTAGATGCAATATAGTTAACTTAGTGATTTGATTTGGCAATGCTATAATAGCAGGTGTTCAAACCTAGCAAAGTCATAATGTAAAAACAATTTAATTTGCCACAATAGAGTTAAGCCGCAAAAATATCTTTTCAATAAACATACAAACAAGTATCTTTGACGTTAGGCGAAAAGTCTAAAAATAGCTTTTTAAAGTTTTAAATTGCGTCTAGCAATGGCAATAACTTTTAGGCAAAAAGACAGAAATATTCATATTTTATTTGGTATTAAATGAAAACTGTCCAACTTCTAAGATGGGGTTTTCAATAAGGACGAGTTAATGTTCGAACAAATTGGAATAATAGAAACTGCGTGAAGTTAAAATAAAATTATTATTATTTCTTAAAGCCCACGTATAAATTATGTATGGAGTAGCTAAACGTGCTTTAAACAGAAAATTTACTGATATTTTACCGAATATAGAAATACATATATTTTATTAAACACATTTTTACAGATTTTGTTAAAAAATTTTCTATATAGAATATTTTTGAAAGATTAACCATTATTTAAATTTAGTTAATAAATATATTAAAAACATTTTTTATGTATTATACCCCTCACATAAAAGTGAAGTATATACACTTATACCCCGGTTTGCTCCGCTAATTGGGACCGGAAAAACGAGACGAAAACTGAAACGACTCAAACCGAATCGCAGTTTTCCATGCATTTGTATTAATATACATTTAATTCGTTCCGACACTAATAATTTTAGTTCAAAGAATTGTTTTTTCAATAGAAAATAAAAATTTTATATTATTGTTTTTGTAATAATAGTTTTTATTAAAATAAAAATTTAACAGTTCATGAAAAACACTTAAAAAATATAACAAAAATATTAAGATTAAAATTAAAGATAAGAAATTTTTAGAACGTAAATTAAAAAATAAAAGTCTACCAGCGTCTCTGGAACAAATTTTTTTTATTGTAGAAGGGGCTAATTCCAGGTGCCAAATTACGGCATGCGATCACGATCGAAATTTTACTCGAACGATCGAGTTCGCTGTGCTGCAGGTATAGAGATTCTAATAAGAAATTTCAAATTTCGATCACGTTCGAATGCCGTAATTTGCCCCCAGGTTTCCTCTAATGTCGACAGTTTTCTTCCCTGATTTAAAACGCTTTAAAATATACAGTTTTTGTTCTAAGCTTATATGCTTTGTTTTTTGACTCATTGTTGAAAAAGTATTTAGGTTAAACTTTACTTCACCAAATGTAATTTGAAACTACCAACGAAGACAAACTTGAAGACAACTTTCGCATACAAATTTACATTAGACTTAAGGCAGAATTAGTCTTTACTTTCAGTTCCGTTCCGAATCAGCTGACTTCATTCTGTTAAATGAAAATGTGTAAAAGTCGTTAGTTGTTCTGTTACTTTCCGTGCCGTTGCGGACGAACCTGTAGAAAATAGAATTCAACGTTAAGTGACGGACATTGAGAGAGATACAGCTGATATTTAGGTGCCTATATTTTAAAGGTGGCTGCAACATAGAGACTCTGTTTGCTTATAGATGAAATCTGACACAACAAATTTTTTTTCATGTACGGACTTTGACGAGAAAAATAAACAAAAAATATAATAAGCTTGTGTTTGCAAGATTACCTTGTAAATTAAGGCAGATGATTTTTTACAGTAGAAGTAACCACAAAAATTAAGCAGCAGAACGGCACGTCACAGAACGACAACAGAAAGTAAAGACTAATGAAGCCTTTAGACGGAAAATTCCCTTTTTCTATTTTGGCTTTGTATAAACATTTTTAAATTAACGGCGCAAATCAAAGCACTAACGACGCAACATCGAAATCCCGGAGTGTATAGGTTTGTGTCATGCCGTGTGAAATTTCTACAATTTTCATTTCCGACCGCATAAAGTATAATTTATCTGAAAGCTTATTAAAGGGGGTCGAATAAGCATTCAGTCTGTCTGACTGTCCGTGTGTATGTTGAAATCAACTTTTTGAAGCTTTCCGACACTTCCTAGACCTGTGAAAGGTACCAAAATATCGGAAATATTTGTGAGAAGATCGGTAAAAAAAATCACCTCGTTCTTGTCACAACAACAACATACAACACATATGTACATACAAGCGTGGTATTCTGGTTAGAGTGAACGTGGCGTCAAATTCCAGCTGAGCAAAAAAATTTTTTTTTAATTATTTTTATTTTTTTTAACACATACATAAACTAAATTTATAATTTTACAATGGGATGTTTTGCATATGTTTGTACGTATTTCATTTTAAGGAGATAAATGGTGATACAAATAGTTGTTATTGCATGACTACACGTTGTGAAGGGTATATAAGATTCGGCACGGCCGAGTAAAGCACTCTTACTTGTCTTGTAATATTTTTAATAAATTAATATTTTAATGGACGTATTCTACAGATTAAGAATTTGTTGTAACGGAATTAAAAGGGAATTTTAATCAAAACTATACGATGAGAAGAGTTTAAAAAGAACAAATATATCAATAGATATTTTTTTTATAAATTAGAATTTATCGTAAATTTTCCATAAATAGCAAAAAAGGAAATTCAATGACTAATCAAAAGATTAATAATAAAATAATTATTTGAATTTTTGTAAAATTTTCGGTAATTAGAGAATGTTTATTTGTATTTAATACAAATTAATAAATCAAAGAAATATAAAAAAAGTTCTCGCAATGAAATCATAAAAATCCCTTTTTAAATTTATGCATGATATTGAGGGAAATTTATCAAAAGTATTTTAAACAAAATGCACTTGACCGTAACAACTTAAACACATTCTTCGTTCAAGTTAATTTTATACCCCAGGGATTCTTAGGGAAGCGCACACAAATTTGCACATCATGAGTTGGCAAAATGTTTGGGTAATGTGTTTAAAAATTTTATGTTTGTATGTAGTGTAATATGACCTTTTCCTTACAACTATGTCCTTAATAAGAGGCAATGACGATAATACATACAATAAATATTAAGAAAATCCCATACTACTGCAGTAATACAATAACATTTGTGATCAACTGAAGGAAGTAAATAAAAAATACAAAAAACCCGTAGTGATATGTGAACAATTTATCATTGTAATAATACTACTACTCACATGTACATACATACATACATACAGACTTTGAAGAAAATTGCGTTAAATAAAAAATCATACCAAAAGAAAAGGCCAGCGAAAAGGAATTGCAGAAGTAGAAAATCTTATAAAAATTTGGACAATTGTCTGGAGTTCATTTGAGGATATTTGAAAGGTAATGGAAAGGAAATAAATAAATAAAGTGTAGAGAACAATTTATGCAAATAGACTTAAGAATAAAATAACTTTGATGGACAACTTGGTAATTTTTTTACTTTTATTTTATCAAGGGAATTGTGCAAAAAAATTTAAGAGAAAAAAAAATAAAACTAAAGCTTCTTCAAAGAAAATGTTTGAAAGAAAGTGTGAATTTCTTTTGATGAGATTAACTCAAGCAAATGAGTATAGAAAATTTACACATTTTTGTTAAAAGAAAAAATTTAGGTTTTTTTTCAGATCATTATTTTGAAAGATATTTATTTATTTATTTTTTAAAGGAAATTAATCACAAATGTGTTCTTAACACTTGCAGGTCGTAACAAATTTACTAATTTAAATTATAACACTTTACTTTAAGCCACCCCCTGAAACCCTTCGCTCTTTACAATATGATACTTTAACCCTTTTCTTTTTTTTTCTTCGTTAAGTTGTTGCTACCATTTCCCTATTCTTGTATTTTTTTTAGTAATTTTATTTTCTATTAAATATACAATATTTCTCGTATAAATCATTGCTCGGCTGACGTAGTGTCTTCGATTATTTGAAAATGAGTTTCTTTTTTGAGTGCGAGTACATATGTTGCAAACCCACATGTTTAGGGCAAATTGTCAATAACAACAATAATTTTTGTTTTACACAACCACTTCAAACAGAACAATATTTTAAAGAAGAAAAAAAGCAAACACTACGCGTTAATTGAGCTGGATCATATTATCTAATAATAAAAAAACATTTTGAAAAATAATTTTTTCTTGTTCCTATTAGAAGATGGAAAACCTTTTGCAAATGGCATCAAAAGCTAGTTCAATTATGGTATTTGTATATTATGGTTATTTAGAATTTGTTTAATGAAACTTGCGGACCGCACATCGGTAAAGCAAAACACGAAAAGTATGTTGAAAAATTTTAAAAAATTTAGGAAAATTTTCACTAATATGCTACTTTATCGAAATGTCTTGTAGTGTACCAACATTTTTTTTGGCTTAAATCCTGTAGTACAACAACAGGTTTTAGTTATAAATCTTCATCCGTTTTTTTCTCTTGTTGTTGTATCGTAAATAGTTGTGTTGCAGTTGAAGGTTATTTAAGGGTTTTAAAGTACCGTTATATTCCTTCTACTATGGTGTTTTTTTCTTAATTTTTTCGTTGTTGTTGTACAATTTTGTTAAGTTGGATTAAGATTTATTGGCATCTGCCAGAGAGACATAAATTGTCGATTTGTAATATTGCCTGGATATAAACGATTCGAAAAAATTGGCTTTTGAAGAGGATTTTTTTTTCAAACAACATGTTTTAGTGTGTTTTGTGCGTCCTATGAAAATGTACATATGTGTGTGTGTGTGTGTTAGTGTGATAATTTAAAATTTACCAGATTGTTTTGATATTAAATTAGTCAAGTGCGGGTTCTAAAAAACTGACGAAGGCGAAAAAAAATTCTGGGGCCGAATTACGGCATTCGAACGTGATCGAAATTTGAAAATTCTTATTAGAATCTCTACACCTAAAGCACAGCGAACTCGATCGTTCGAGTAAAATTTCGATCGATATTGAATGCCGTAATTCGGCCCCTGTTTGATATTAAAACTTATTTAAAGATAGAATATCGATCGATGGTCATGTATTGACATCACGTAACTGTCAATTTTTTATCACCAGCACAATGTTTTGACATTATTCGATCAAAAATCGTCAGTTACTTGGTGTTTACATTTTACAATCGATGTAAAAAACATTCGAGCTTTGTGTTCTAAGTAAAATTATTCGAAATTGCAATGCGGTAAAAATTTGTATTTTTTTCAATTCTACCCGGAATACAGGACAGGGAGAAATATGAGTTTATATGTTCGTATGAACAAAAAATTTTTTGTTCGAATGTGGTTGTTTTAAAACTTTTTTTTTTAAATTTTGAAGATAAATATTTAAATATAAGTATTTAAATATTAATTTTTCTATGCCCTTCACCTATGGTGCCAAGGATAAATATAGCCTTGTCATTGCGTTTGTAATTTCTACAATATTCCCTTTCGACCCCATAAAGTATATATTTTCTAAAATCTTATGACTAGAGTAGTCGATTGACATGTTACTCAGGTGTGTATACGGTACCAATATACTGCGAATATTCGGGAATGAGTCGCTATTGAAATCCAGCACGATTGCGCCATAACTTTCTAAGATATGATCAAAAGAACATGACTGCTTCTGTTTTTTTCCCATATTCTTACAATGAAAATCAAAATTTTTCAGCCTTAGGTTAATTTACAGAAACGTTTCTTTCTATTTGTAGTAACGATATGCCTCTAGGGATATGATTAACAAATTTTGATAAATCGGTTACTAACCGACAAAGTTATAGGAGAAATTATTATGAAAAATGTTTAAATTTTTTTTTAAATTTATCAAGTTAGTAAAGCTCCTAATAAATTTTATGACATGCTGAAGACACCAGAATAACAGAAGTATTCTCGAAAGTAACTGCTAAGAAAAACTGAAACTAAGCACAATAATAAAACTGCTTCAGTGTTTTTCCTAAAATTTATAAACGAAGATCGATCTGTTTGTGGACTTAAGAGAGGAACGATATGAACATCAAATAAAAGGGCTTGACTAGCAGAATATAGGACACTAAAAAAACTATGATTCAAGATGGTGGCTACTACAAAAAAGCCTACAATTTATTTATATATGGATCAAATGTATCCACTTCAATCCCCTCAATATTGGCATCAAACGAAAAGATTTGGCCAGTAAAAAACAATTAACAATGAAAAGGTTCAAATCTAAGATTGGGTCCGAAGGCTGATATATGGGGAAAAAGGTAATAATGACTTTGTCACCTTCAACTCCCAGAATATGGGTATCAAATAAAAGAGCTTGAGCAAGAGAGTTAAGTAAACTAATTAAAAAAGTTAAAATCCAACATAGCGCCACAAACAAAATGGCGAATAGTTTTTGTTTTCTTCTCAGAAATATGGATATCAAATGAAAGGTCACGACTACTAGAATACAGCGAACTTAGTAAAAATTCAAAAATTAAATATGACGTCAGAAATAATAAACCAAATTGACATATAACAAGAGATCTTCCAAAATTTTTAACTTGGTGCTATAAAAAAAAAAAAATAGTTAGCAACATTGGACCATAAAAAATAAATTTTTTAGCATTAAGCTTAGATCTCACTCTTACAGATTGACAGGTAATGCTTCAGTATAGTTTATATCGTTTAAGAGCACACTCTGACATCAGCCTTATACTGGGTTGCTGCTGAAAGGCTCTAAAATCGGTGTAAAATTATTTTTTATTACTTTACAAATCTCTGATGCCCTTCTCATCTATGTATACGTGGGTAACAAAGAAAAATATGTATTTGATATTTAATAAAGAGTTGCAGAAGCATAAGATAAATGGCTTACAAACAATCTCATTAAACTTAAAGTTGCACAAATACATATGTGATAGCGCATAGAGAAAGGGACCTAAGGGTAAAAGCAGGTTTTGTTCAGGAGAGCCATTTTAAAGATTAAATGATTTTTCTATTTTTTTAAATTGTTCATAAGGAAAAAAAGAAATTTTTTGTAGTTTCGTAAAATCAAGTTATTTTGTTAATTTAGTAGGGAAAAAATTTTACCGTTAGGTCCCTTTCTATTTGCGCTTAGAATCGTCGACTTCATTTTTATAAAACGTGCATATCTCTGGGAGGGAACACTTTTGGGGCATGGGATCGGTCTCATTCGATGCTCAGATGTTGTCCACATCAAAAAAAAAAAAAGTGCAAATTGTTTTTTTTACCCTTAGGTCCCTTTCTGAAATAAAACAATGTTGGAAAATTAAAAAAAAAGATAAAATTAAATATTGTAACTGAAAGAGAACATTTAAAACATGTTTGAATGTTTTGATAGTAGACCTACACTAAAGAAAAACTCGCATAAAAATGTTAAATTTTAATGTTCTGTAATGAGATGTGTTCCTTCATATATAGTGACGCCTATAACACAGTGTTTTTTGAACTGCCTTAAATTAAATTATTAAATAACACTGCTGTTTAATATTTTTTACGTTTATTGTATGCGTTTTATTGTACTCGATGTTTTTGCTTTGATCTACCGTTTTTTTTATTTTATTGCCACTTTTTGATTTTTCTTTTCTATGTACTTTGTTTGAAAACACAAAAGGCAAATCTGTAGAGAAAATTGTTCGAATAATGATTAACTTATTTAAGTGAGAGAAATGTTTTGTTATTTTTGTTTCGTTATTTATGTTTACACTGAACTATAATGACTGGAAGTAGTGTGAAATAGAACACATAACTTTTAGAACATTATACGCAGCTCTTTAGTATTTAGTATATTATTATTCATCCAACCATGGTGGAAAGTGTTTTAAAATAAACGCATTTGATACCAGTAAATATAGACAAATGTAAATTATCTAGTTAATGGGCGTGACTCCTTCTATAAAAGTAAATTATTTAAAATTGTAGGTACCTATACTCCAAAAGTTGTTTTATGGCTAGAGTCTTTATGGTTTTAAATTTGTATGAACTGCAATCTAATGAGTTCCAAATGAAAGGTCTGAAGAACTGCTATAAAATTTAAAATTTGCATTCAAATAATTATTGTTTCATTTCACTAGCAAAATCTTTAACTACACAATCATATATCTTACCTAAATCTCATGAATTCTAATACTTTGAAATTGTATAATCTAAATAAAATTAATAAAGCAGAAAGTTAAACAAAATTCAAAACACAAGAAAATGTTAATTTTAAATCGAACAAGTCATTGACATGTGCCACTCAACAAGAACAAAAAAAAAAATGAAAAAAAAGACGAACAAAATCATCGATTTACTTGTGGAAAAAATAACCTCAGGGATTTATTCATTATGTTTGCCGCATACAAAAGTTTATGTTGTTTTAAATGAAATCATAATTTTTCAAATATGTAAGTACAAAATACAACAACAATAACAGACGACCTGATGAAAATGTCGAACAAGGATGATGACAATGCTGCTGATGATGACGATTGTTGAGAAGGGATGAGATGATGTTGAATGCAACATAATTTCAATACTGAGCGTCTACAAAGTGAATGACTGAAGTGTGAATAAAAAAAATTAAAATAATAATAACAATATTATAAGAGCTTTGTTTTCGTATTATAATTTGAATGGTGGTTGAGTATTTTCATGTAAAATGAAAAAAATACACTGTTAAAGTGCCACCAAAATGAAATTTGCATAATTTCAGTTTAAACTGTATAAATACGAATTTGGTTGGTTTTACGGCTCAGTACAAAACATCAGTATGGAAATTTTATTAGCTTGTGTTTACGATTATGACAAATTGATGGGCGGCTTTAAAATTGGCAACCAAATTGACGGCTGTTTTTAATTCGCCTCAAAGTGTAGTTTATGTCTGAAACGTATTTTTTCTGTTTTATGTCACAAACTACACCTTTTAGTACGGCAGAGTTCTTAAATATATATGTTTTTCCAATCTTTGAAACATATTCCTGAACTGCTGAAAATCCTTGCAAAATTTTAATTTAATTTCTAAAATTTAAATTTTTCATAATTCCTTTGAAATCTTCTAATCTTTACTTACTGACCATTGTGACCAGCCTTACATATGGAAAAAAAATTTGGTTAAATATTTCTATTAATATTTACATTTGTCATGATCTAAAGGATTAAAAACTGTAAGACCCAACACTTGTACTCGTACGTATGATTCGAATTTTGTTTGTTTTTCTTGCATCCCCTCATCAAAAGAAAGAAATAATGAATCAATGAATTACACAGCCAACAAGAAAAACAAATAAAGAACGAATTTTGAAACAACCCCTTTTGAAAAAATAAAATTTTAAATTCTACCAAAATTTCCTTCAAAGCCTCTTGCTCTTCTTCCCAGTCATGCTGTGAAATTATTTATTTTAACATTTTAAAATCGTATTAAAACTTGACTGGGGTTTATTTTGCTGCCTAATTCGATTTAATGCAATTTGACCTGATGTCAACAAAACAAAGTCAAACCCCTTTTTTCAAAATTTACAATAATATAGCAGCATAAACCTTTTCAATATACATACGAATATGAACAACAACAAAAAATTAAAAACATATGTGAATGAGTGTGTAGTTGTTAAAATTCCTATTGTCCTTGTTTGTTGTTCGACGGCTTCGAATTGTTCTGCAAGGGTTGTGTATAATCAAGTGGATTTGTTTTGTTAAATATTTTATGAGTATAAACAGTAATTTAATTTTCACAAATGCAACAAATTAGTGGTTTCATTGTATGAGGTAGAGAGTGAGTGCACTAATTAGTGTGTGTCTGGTGTTGGTAGAAATTAATGTTGATTTGGTAGCGCATAAAAAAAGCACAATAATAAGAGAAAACGATAACAATATTAATGGTCAGACCATCATGTCAATTCAACGGTGCCTTTTTTAGTCAAATTGTTTTATTATTCATACAAGTTCAATTCATAAGCGGTGTCAAGTTGCTTTCCTAATGAAAAAAAAAAAGTTAATAAGACAGTTCCAATAAAGTATTACTCACATCTTCTCTCCAAGATTAAAAAACGCGTAGTTCAATCAAATCATATTAGATTTAAAAGAAATCCATATTTAGTTCAATATTTACGATAGCAAGTTCAAACAATATAGTCTGTTTAAGGCATATTTACCATGATATCAACGATTTTAGATAGTTTTATGCTATTTTCAGCCATATACTTGTATGAATAATTACAGAAAATTTTTATTTTGTCAATTGCAGGTGTATTTGTCGGGTAATTAATGATTTTAGTTTTACAAACGTCTTATAATATAAAATGGAAATTACACCGTATAACAGTATTTTGTGGATATCAACAATTTGACACACCCATCTCTATTTAGATAGCCAAAGACAAATCAGTTCTTTTCTCTTTGTTAATCGATTTTAACAAAAAGTATACCATTTGTAAGGTAGAAAACAACTGAAATGCATTGTGGATGTATGTGATCCCAGAAAAATTTTTATCTACGCCATTGAGGTATTGAGATATCTTTATACAAAATTTTATCAAAACCCATCTAGTAGTTTTTGAGCCAAATGAGTTCAGGAAGACAGACAGAAAAGAATTCCATAACGTGTTGTTTTGTATTCTAAACCATTGACTATATATATACCTTGCCATACAAATTCATGTGTAGACTTAGTTTTTATACCCTTCACACAGTGAAAAAGGGTATACATACATATAAGTTTGTCATTCCGTGTGAAATGTCTACAATTTTCATTTCCGACCCCATAAAGTATATATTTTCTGAAAGCTTATGAATAAGGGAGTCAATTAAGCTCTTTCGGTCTGTCAGCCTGTCAGTCTGTCCGTTTGAAGGCCCCCTACATCGCTTGGACCCGCGTGAAGTATTAAAATATTGGAAATATTCAGGAGCAGATTGGTATTAAAAATCAGAAAAATCGGTACATAAGCAATTGAGATATGACCTAAAAAAACACGACCACAACCACAATATACAACACTACATACAAACGTGGTATACTGGTTAGAATAAACGTGGCATCGAATCCAAGCTGAGACAAAAAAAAAATTTTTTTTCCATTTTTTTTATTTTATATAAAGGGACAGCATCTAATATTTTTTTTCAACTAGTGCTTATTTCGTGAATGGTTAAACTTAGCTCATGTCTGATTTGACAGATAATTAGTTTTTCCTTCCGCTGAACGAATATGGTTGTGTATACGCTTGAACAACGCTGGGAAATATTGCGACATTACTTTGGTCGATTTTTTTATGTAAACAAGCAAAATTGTCGCATTTGGGGCACAGAAAACCCGGACGCATAAATTAAAAAGCCGATACACCCAAAACGAGTCACTGCTTGGTGCGGATTTTGGTCCAGAGGCATAATTAGGCCATTTTTCTTTGAAAATGAGCAAGGAGTGGCCGTAGTCAATGGCGATCATTATCGGGCCATGTTGAAGGAATATTTGTTCACAAACATTGAAGAGGAGGATATTGGCAACATTTGGTTTCAACAGGACGGCGCTACGTGCCACACAGCTGAAGCTACACTTTTTTTATAGAATCGTTGTTTTGCCTTTTACTTTTCTTTATTTTGTCACCTATAAAACAAAATTTAAACTATAAAAAACTATTAGTAAATTAAAAATTTAAGGGTTTACATAAAAGTATTGTTCTAACAGCAACAATAACAATAACACATACCTATGATATAACACAGGTGTATAGCAAGTGAAAAATCGAATGGTCAGCGCCCAAACAAAATGACGATCAAAGCAACGACTAAAAATCTTTAGCTCAATATTTCAATTAGAATGACCGAATGTCATTGTACACATAAGACATTCAATACTATTGGGGGATTCACAATAGTGTCACAAAATCATATGCACTATAATAATAGCATGAAAAATTAAGACTATTGTGAACAACCCCTCATAATTAAGTGTGCTATTTTGAATTAAAATCAGCTGATGTAAAACAATTATAAAAATAAATATTTTCGTTGGGTTTATGCGCATACGATTCGGCTTTGGCTAAATTAAAATATTTTTTAATTCTAATCCATGAATCTATTAAATTAGATCTTACCACTATATTTTCCATTTTTCTGTTTAGCCGCAAATCACAAATAAATTAAATTTTGTTTGATAAACAAAAACAGCACAGTCCTTAGCCATTTTTAGTTGACGCCGCCAGTGATTTGTTATCAAAAATTAGCAACTGCGCTTAAATTTGGATGTCGGCCCGATAAAATTATACAACGAACGGCGACGGCTTACAAAAACTATTGCGGCTTGGCTAGGCCGGCTTAGCCGTTTAGCATAGGTCTCTGCTTATTAAATACGACAGCACAATAAACATAGCGTACAAAATTCTATTATTATAAGGCACTTTTTGTTTGAAAAGCAACAACAACATTTTTAAACCTTTGTAAAATTTTAGAACAATATGACATGATAAGACACCTTGTGAATCACCCATATAATACTATCAATACTATTTACATATATATAATAATAATGGATTGGTAACTTTATAAGTGGCAATAAAAAATCATAATATGGAAAATGAAGGACATTTTGTTGATATTTGTATGGGAATATATAGGAAAACACCCTGAAATTTTGGATAAAATCGGTCAACCCGTTTCCACAGTTAGTGGTGACATCAAAGTGTGCAAGTACAAATACAATACAATTTTTTTTTTCGATTCCAATATTTCTAAGAGTTTTATTAACGTTAAGAAAATGTTTGGGAATATGCTAGGGCTAATTTACAGGAAGATTTGTATTTTTATAAAACTTATTTGAATAAGAGTTAGGACCATTTAATGACCGATCGTTAAGAATATTTGTTTCTATTAAATATGAACATAATATTTCAGCGAAAGCAATGGTAAGGGGAAAAGTTGGAGTTTTGAGTCTAAAATAATCTGGGTTTGATTGAAATAAATGTATTTAATTTATATTGCGTCTTGTAGTTTAATGATGCAGTTTACATAAGGCAGACACACAGATTTCTTCGATTTAGGAAGTGACAAGGAGAGACAATCGGTACACTATCGAGTTTAAAAACATTAGCACAAACACATAATACCCCTTCAATAAATGATGGAAGAAGTGTTATTCATCCAAATGACTTAATTTAATATTACACGAACTGTTAAACCAAATTCCCCGGAGAATAGTTACCCCCTCTATTTACGGTTTTATTGACTAGTCATAAATTTTGGTCATCTTTAATATGTATGAAGGTAATAAAAAACTGCATGTAGTTAGAAAAAATTGTTTAGAGCTTTTGGTCAATGATTATTAGGAGTAGGTACAACATTTCTATGTTTATAAATATTTAAAATTTAATAAATAATAAAACAAGTTAAAACACTTTTGAAGTTACCACTGCTGTTTTATTGGTTCACAAAAATACGATAAAAAAATAACTAAAATTTTTCTTTTACTGAATAGATTATACCGTGCAAATAAAAAAAATATAATTGGTACAACGCACCATGATAATTTATTTAGTGCTGTTCAAATGTGCAGAAAACATTTTTTAACGAAATATTTTTATTATTCAAACAGCTGATTTAAGCTTTTTGTAAATTAATAGAAGAGAATCTCGTTTCAATTTCAAACAAACAAGTTAATTAAACCAAACAAATAAATGTTTGAAAATTTTTTTTTTTATTTACATTAAAATAAATTTATACCTCGAAAGTCCAAATAAAATTAAAAGGAATATGATTTTTTAATTTTCTAGTAGATAAAAATCTTATTCAACTGGAAGCCTTTAATAATTTTTTTTAAAAGCAAACCAAAATTAATTTCATATATTTGTTTAAAAAAAGTATTTTAGTCTTAATTTGCCTTATTGACGTTTTTTATTAGAATATTTTCTTTCTTTCTTTCTTTCTTTGAGATCTTGAAGTTTAAATCAGTAAAACGTCTTAAACGAATTAAATTAAATGCTTTTTTGGTAAATTTGTTGTATCGCACGCTCTTTAGTAGTGACATTGTTAAGTGAAATGGTTTAATTTTATCAAGCATCTATTTTGTTTAAGCTAAAATTTTGACATACATAAGAACATACTTACGTATTTACAGGCGTTTATTAAAAAAATGTTAGTATAAATCGTCACGCTAATAATTCTATAGAAATCATTGTAATGTCATTGCACTTAACTTATGAGTGCATAGTTAACATAAGAATTTGCTAATAAATCTCAATGAAATTGTTTGTTAGAACTCGTCTATACGAGGGCGCCTACTCAGTCTATTAAATATAGTGGCGATTATGAACGATTGTGCGACTATCCCCCCAAAGTCATTTTACCTTGAGAGAGTGTCCAAGCCTGAATGTTATTGCTAGTACGGAGCATAGAGGTCCTAAAAACACCTCTGGCTAAGGCATAAGAGAATCCTGGAGTGAATGTGGTCGAGAGTCTGCATCGCAGGCTCATTGAAAAAGATTCATTCCTAATGAGGACATGGATAGTGATATTAGTATCTTTACTAAGGGGGCATAGGAGAATCCTCAACATCGTTCTTAAAGACTTAAGGGAGACTCAGATCTCAGTAGACTCAAATAGCAATAGACTAAGGTCCACATGAAGGTACACGTGAATGCCATGGGGAACCTCAGTCTGTTAAAGATACTGTCGATTACAAAGGATTGTGCGATGTGGATTTTTAGTAATATAAAATCGCAGGACTCAGAAAAGGAAGCGATCCAAAATAGTATGATCATTACTTGACCCATTTTATTGCTGCTCAGATGGACGATTATGCTCACTGGAAACTTAAAGAAGTGCTCTATGAGTTTGGCGAACAGAGCTCGAATTTAGAATATAAACTACCACGATTTGTAAACGTTGTACTGGTGTCAGTCATGGCATGGTGATTTGCTAAAGCATACAAAAAAGGTTTAATACACTTCATTAGTATGACATCTAGGAGTTATTCCTATTGGAATATCTATACATACATACATATTTTCTGAAGTAAATAAAGTATATGAAACATTTCTTTATATTAAAATAAGTTCTGATAATTTGCAGAAATTGCTTTAGTTTGAATTTATTCTTATATAGACAACAATTTTGTCAATCTAAAAACACCCCCCACACTAAGAACACTCTATATTATCTTTGCAAGCACAACAAATCTTTTTAATTTTTGTATAACTTTAAAATAAAATCATTTAAAACAAACTTGAATTCATAAATTTAACTTGTTGGGCAATTGTAATAAGCTGAAATAAAAAGGTTAGCTCCAAAAAGGAAAAAAAAAAGAAAAATATAACAAGAAAATAATGCAGTACAGTAAAGATTTTATTGAAAAGGTAGCCAATATTTTATATATTTTTTTTAAATTTAACTGCGAATCATCAATGATCAGGCAATGAATTGTGATACTTTAAATTCATTAATCTTGTTTAAAATAAATGAACTCATTATGAAACTCTTGAATGCATTTATTTCATTTTAAAACTAGTAGGTTAGGTTGAAACGAGGGGCACTTAAACCCTAAGCCCTCGACATGTTTACACGTATGCCTAATTGGCATGTTGTGCACTCTTGTACTTAAGTATGTATTGGCGATCCCTAGCTTTTGTTGTTGTTTTAGCTTAATCGACTTATCTACCTATAAGGATTAAGAATATATATCGATGGTCACAAGTAGAGAGGCCCTTATTCGTATTTTGTAAGACAATGCGGTTTTCAGTGATTCCAATATATTTTACTTAAATACACTTCGACACAAAATTTTAATGCAATAGTATTAAAAAAAACAGTTTCATAAGCAATTCTACAAAAGACGTTACATTTTGCAAATACAGTTTCTATTACGTTTTTGACTTCTCCTGTAAAGTTACGCTTATTTGAGATATTGCCTTTCTACTTGTGACCAGCGATATATTTTATAGGGTCGTAAATGAATACTATAGAAATTCTTATATCTCAGTGATTTATACGGCAATTTTGTTACTTACCCTGTTTAGAAAATCGATAATCTCAACTAAAATTTATCCTCTTTTTAAATAAAAATTTTTTCGACGATATCTTTGTCGGTAGTTGAGCCATTGAATGAAGATTTTCCGCATATGATGCCAAAGGTACATACTTTATATAAACGTAACAAACGTATTAAGAATTTCGATAGGAGCTGCAAAATTTGACTTTGTTTGGATAAAAAACAAAAGCAATTGGCTGATATCTTAGCTTGTAATGTGCTCAGATAACTGATATTTAATAGCAAAATGAAAGCATTTCTGATTGGGTGTTCAAAAAGTTGATTTCAATATACAAACGAACAGATGGACAGATGGACTCACGGACAGACGGAATAAGCTTAATCAATTCCTCTATCAATAAAGATTCAACAGAAATATTCTTTATAGGGTCTAAAATGAATATTGTAGAAATTATAGGCGGAATGAAAAACTTATTCGTACATACCAGTTTACCATTGGCGTAACAATACCATATTGCAGGGGGCAATGGCAATTACATAAAATATGCTAAAGGTGTCAATATTCAATATTCAAAATAATAATGATTAGTAGGCCATAAGCTATTCAGATTATTATTTTAAATTAACTACAGTTCCTTCTAGGGTGATCGATTATTCGACATTTTTAAGAAACCGGTTTTCAAATAGTTTGAAATTTAGAATTTAAAAAAACCGGTTGCTTTTTTAAAAAATTTAGAAAAAACCGGTTAACCGGTCGAATACATAAAATATAATTTTTTCTTATGCCCATGACAGAGATACATATATAGTAATAAACTAGTTTGTTCTATGGTTTAAGTGCATTTTAAGTTGACACACATTCAATGGCGTTATTATAAGATGCAGTTATTTAAAATAAAGATGGACATAAAGGACAGACACTTTTTACCTAGAAGTGACCGAAAAGTTAAGTTATGCTTCAATTACCTTTAATTTTTAAGGTTAGGTTAATAAATTTAAAAATGTAATTGCTTCTCTACATGAAACAAAATATGTAAATAAATCATTAAAATTTTATTTCGTTTTGTAAATAAAATGTATAAATTTACATTGTTGCCACTTCATTTTTTAAGAACTAAATTAATTTGTTAAAAGTAATCGGTATTTGCTCTGGTACTGCCATATTAAAAAAACAAACTTTGTTACAAGGAGGTTATAATAATAAAAAATATTATAAAGTCACTTCTTTGCTCACGGTAGTCAAAGTTACCTTTTATTAACATTAACTTTATAGGGAAGTTGTAATAATGACCATTTGTATGCCGAACTATTTTAGTATACAATTCATATGTTATGATAGATTTTAGTTAAGCTATGGGCAGTCTTTAGTATAAGTCGCTAGATTTCGTTGAAGCAAAATATTATGAATTTCGAATATGAGATCAAAAAGTATTGCAAAGTACAATAATTTGATAAAAAAAACTTAACTGAACAGCAAATTATAAGCGCAATAATGTACAAAATACCTGCTATCTATTTAAAACATATAATATCTAAGCCTAATTATTTTTCTTATTTTACATTTGTTTTTGAAACAACAAATAAATTTCTTACAATATTATGGAAGAGTATTTTTGAGTAATAAATATAGTATGCTACGTTTGGTTACATAAAACATAAAACTAAAAATGAAAAAAAACCGGCTTCTGTGAGTAAAAAACCGGTGTATTCGACATTCGAAAAATTAACATTTAGAAAAAACCGCCAGCTGAAAGAGTAAAAAACCGGGTTTTCCACCGGTTGTAAAAAAGAATCGATCACCCTAGTTCCTTCCTTACCCTCAATTTCTCGATGTATTTATAACATGTTACATTGATTAACTGATAATGCCTTCCGAGTTCAGTTAATTAATCTTTCTAACCGATTGTATAATTCTAATTGTGGCTATTTATTTAAAGTTTTCTTAACTTTCAGCTAATTTTTTTTCTTTTTTAATAAATTTTCTGCTTAAAATATGTTTAAGCAAATTATTTGTTTACAGAAAGTGTAGGAAAAATTTAGTTTTTAAAACAACTTTTATAAAGTAAATATTTAAAGAAAATTTAACTAAAATCATACATTTTATAATTAAAAAAAACTCTCATTATTTCTTTAGTTTTTGAAAGTTTTTAAGAACTTTTATTAAATAAAACATATTGATATTAAAGAAAATGTAGTTGTGCTAACATTGACTACAAACACAAAAATGTCCTTCAAATTTTTAACTTTACTCAAGAAAAAAAAACTTAATTAAATCCACTAGCCAAACAGAACCGAAATCTACATTTTTTTATGTTGTAGGTCAAGGATTTGTTTTTTCGAAGGTTTCAAAAATAAAATAATCAATATTGAAAAAGAAAGATATATCGTAACAAATTTATATTGCCTATACATAGATACATACATACATACATATATAATAGAAAAGAAAACAATAGACACATGAACCTGTAACAAAGGTCAAAATTAATAAATACTTTTTATTATTCAAAACGCATCGAAAACATTTCAACTATTTTATGTCCAAAAGAAGGTTTCTACTATTTGTTTTTTTTTCATTTTTGTTGTTGTTCTCAAACACAGTTCAATGTACATTTTTTTATGTACAATTTCGTGTTATCTGGACATTTTGTTGGCAAAAGATGTAAAAATGGAAGTGTAGTTGAATAAGTAACAAAATGGATAAAAGTCGTTAGACAAAAAATATAGAAGAAAAGTGAGTGTTAATGGGCGGTATGTGACTTTTGAATGTTTGTTAATGTGTAGGAGTAATAAAAAAAATGTTTTTTTTTTTAAAACGCCAATAAATTACAAACAAATACACACATACACGTTGCGAAGTTAAGGTATTTGTAAGTGTTTGTAAATTATCGGTGTAATGTTAAAACAAAAAAATTAAATAAATTTGACTAAAAAGTTTGTAAATATTTCCAACTGTGTGAACCTCTGTGTGGATGTGTGTGTGTGTGTTTATGACTCTCCCAGATAATTTATGTTGTATTCATTTACACTTGTTGTTTACTCTTAACTACAGTTATTATTTCAGATCCTTTAGCTCCTCCTCTTTTCTCACTGTTTATATACCCAAATTCATATACATCCTTACAGTTTTACGTTTATATACTTAATCAAGGGTGGTTTTTGTAAACTCTGTAGTTTGTTTCATTTAATTTTTCACTACTACACATTTACCTTCTAATGCTACAAAACTACAAAATTTTTATTAAATAATATATTGTTCTCTTTCTTGTTTATGTTGATTTTTTTTATATTTGTTGTTAGAATGTTATCCTGTTGGCATATAAACCATTTTTATGATAATAGTTTTGTGTACTTTTTTTTAATTTTTTGTTCAAATAGACTTAATATATCATTCGAAATTGTAAATGAAAAAAAAAAAGAAATAGGGAAACATAATTTTCTAAAAATAAGTAAAAAAAATATTTCATGCAGTGATGTTTAAAAAAGAATGTAACGAATTAAAACATTTTTATGTCATTACTAAAATATTTAATGTTTTGTTATTGTGAACTGTAATATTTATATCTTTGATATAGACTTTTATAGCCATAGTTTTTAATTTTTTAGCGTGAATTTTGTTAAATAAATATTTAATAAACTAGGAAATTGATTCTGCATATCTATGAGTGATATGTTTTAACAACGTTAATTATATTATAATAGAGCTAAAAATATTTGAGTCATATATAATTATTTTAAATAATAATAAATGCTACATCTATAAAATGTATCAGATTAATTATCTCTTTATTTATATTCTGGATTATTTAAAACATTTTTTTTTGACAAGTTATCTATTTATTATAAAAAGTACAAATTAAATAAATCTAGACAAGATTTCCAATCACTATCCTGCTTTTAGATAACTTCGTAAGGAACTGAAAGTAGGTACTCAATACAAGTTTCATTAAACAAAATCGTTAAATGTTGATCATCTGTAACTTTGATGGAGACACATTTTTTTGAAAATCTATATATATAAAAGTGAAACTCTGTGTGTGTGTGTGTGTGTGTTAGCTATAGACTCCGAAACTGTAAAACCGATCGGGCTCAAACTTTGGCAAGTTGTTGTACACATACCAGGGAGTGTTTATGGTTGGAAAAAAGTGGGCGGGGCCACGCCCATAAAAATTAGTTATCAGTTTTAGCTACTTGCACTTGACCGATTTTTCTAAAACTTTGCACACATATCGAGCTCTCATGACTAAATAATTTTGTGATAAGAAAAGTGGGCGGGGCCACGCCCCTAAAAAAGTTTTAATTTTGAGGTACTTGCACTGCACCGATTTTTCTGAAACCTTGCACACATACTAAGATTTTGCAACCATATAATTTCGTGATTAGAAAAGTGGGCAGAGCCACGCCCATAAAAATAGGTTATAATTTTGAGGTACTTGCACCAAACCGATTTTTCTGAAACTTTGCACACATATCGAGCTGTCATGACTAAATAATTTCTTGGTTACAAAAGTGGGCAGTGCCACGCCCATAAAAAATAGGTATCATTTTGAGGTACTTGCACTGGACCGATTATTCTGAAACGTTGCACACATATTGAGCTGTTATGACTTTACAATTTCGTGATTAGAAAAGGGGGCAGGGCCACGCCCATAAAAAAAATTCTTCTGAAACTTTGCACACATATTGAGCTGTTATGATTTTACAATTTCGTGATTAGAAAAGTGGGCAATGCCACGCCCATAAAAAAATTATAATTTTTAGGTTTTTGCACTTGATATTCAATTAAAATTCAGAATGCATTTCGATTCATTAAGGGGCGTAGCAACGCGCTCCGGGTTTGGCTAGTATTTATATAATCCAAAATACGATTGTTTTTTTTTTCCTTTAAAATATTTATCTTTGCTTTTTACTTAAAAAAAATGTATTTGAATTTATAATATGTGATAAATTTGAGAAAAATATACGTTAATTAGGAAATTTTTCCATGATACAGGTAAAACTTTCTTAAGTTGAGGCTTAATCTACGAAGATGCTACTTGTTAGGTTTCATTATTTAAAGCACAACGTTTTTATTTACTTTTATATTTTTTTTTCTAATTATGGTTGAGAAAAAAACAATTAAATACGAAAACAAGGCCTAACTACCTCTATAATTTGCCTGCGAAATTTAGAAATTCTTATTAGCACTTAAAGTGCATTAATCTTTTACGTTAAAGTAATTTTTTGATAGTTATCGAATTTCGTAGTGTTGACCTTATTCTCTTCAATGCAGATACCGATATCCTTTTTGTAAAAATATTCTGTTAGTTTTATTTGACCAAATAAGTTTTTTATACCCATCACCAAAAAAATGGTGGGAGTATATTAATTTTGTCATTCCGTTTGTAACACATCGAAATATCTACTTGAGACCCCAGGTAGGTAAGGCTGGTGCAAAGTTACCCTCACACCTTCACTCGGAGACCATTACGGTCCATTGTGACGCCTTAATAGAGAGAAGAATAGAATAACAATAGAAATATTTAGAATAGAAGAGAAAGAGAAGCAGACAATTCCAGAGTCTCTGGCGGGAATCGAAACCGCAACCCCCAAACAACTGACTTGTCCTTTACTGACTAGTCCACAGAGGCACTCAAAGATCCCATAATGTATATATTTTGAATCGGGGTTTCATTTTATGACGATCTAGCTATGTCCGTCCGTCTGTTGAAAGCACGATAGAGCTCGAACCAAAAAAGCTAGGGGGCTAAAATTTTGCCAGAATATGTCTTATACACAAGGTTTGTTTGGTATTAAAAATGGGCTAAGTCGGAATATTAGGACGAAACTTATAGCTCGTAATACAAGAGTAGGTCAAAAAAACCGTCTCCTTCCAACATCGAATAAAATGGAATTGTGCCCAAACGCATTAAACAAAAGTCATGAAACTTCGAATATATATTTCCTGAGTAAGAAAATATTTTTCCCTGAAAATCCATGCATTGGAAAAGGAGTTATAGATCAAAATGTACGAAAATTTTTACCGCGCAGTGTATTTTTCGGTATATTCAAAATTTAAAACGTAAAAGGCCTATTAGACACGCATACTTCTCTTAAGACATGTACGATGGCATACCAAATCTCACTGTGTAATAGCATGTATTTCGAGTATGTTAGACATGTATGTTGGTTTTCAAAAATTTTTGAAAACCTGAGTCTGTCGCATACCAACATACTCGTCTAATAGCGTGTCTGTCATACTTCATACAAAAATTCATTAAAATTTTTGCCGCTGCTGTGTGCATATCGCAAATTTAAAAAATGTCTCTCTCATATTATTTTCTGGAAAGAGTTTATTGAGAAATATAAAAGCTTCCCACAATTGTGGCAAATAAAATCAAATCTGTACCACAACAAACAATTAAAAATTAATGCATACAATGCATTAAAAGAAAAATTAAGTGAAATAGAAAAAAAGCAACTATTGACAACTTTCCGCTTCATTGCCATGTTTTCGCTTCAAAAATTTTTGTGTAATGAAGTATGCCGTCAGCGTTCGACAGTGTAATAGCTAAACCCAAAGTATGCCATACACATGTCTTAAGACAAGTATGCGTGTCTAATAGGCCTTTTAATAAAACTGACAAAATTAGATGTATGATTCTGAAATTTTGCAAGCATTGCTGTTTGATCAGAAGACTTACAATAACTGAAAATTAAGGTGACATGCCCACATTAACGCCCACCTTCCATTTAACGCTTAATCTCAAATTCATAAATTTTCTCTATGGACAAAGACTTTGGAAGGATAAAGGAATTTACATTGAAATATCTTTGTTGAACTTATAAGCAGAAACTACTTTGACACGCCTGCCTTAACGCCTACTTCTTTCAGAGTTTACTGTTAATAAAATTTAAAAGCTCATAAAATCGACTCAATAAGATGTATTATGATGAAATTTCGTATTTATATACATTTATCTTCAATATAAGTATAGTTATAAAAAATTAAGGATACTCGCCCACTTTACATAAAACGCTTTATCTTAAATTCATATTATTTTTATATGGACACAAATTTAAAAAAAAAAGAAGTCTGTAATAGATTATATGAGTTGAATTTTTGAATTCAGATGAAATTAAATAACTTTAAAAGTAATAAGTGTGCCCGGTGTACTAGTCAGTAGTGTGCTGGTATACTAGTTTGGGCGTCGCGGTTTTGATTCCCGCCAGAGACTCTGGATTGGTCTGCTTCTCTTTTTCTTCTATTCTTATTCTTTTCTTCTCTCTAATAAGGCGTCACAATGGACCGTAATGGTCTCCGGGTGAGGGTAACTTTGCACCAGCCTTACCTACCTAAAAGTAGGAGGTGACATGCCTACACAAAGATAGTATTTTTTTTAACTGCCTCTGGGTATCAAATTATATTCTTCAGATTCCGCAAAAAGACAAAATTGTTGAAAAAAATCGGATTTTCTAATTTTACAGATATGGCTTCAATTTATAAGGAAGCTTAAGCCAATTATGCACCAAGTATAATTCTGGGATGACATTTGTTTGGGACTAGAAAAGTCGTAAACCTTTAATAAATAAAATCAATATGATTTGCCTTTAGGCCCAAAGATTAATGGTCATACAGGCAAATAAAATTTAAATTTTCATACAATGTCACCCTGCCCTATTGACCTCCGTAGTGGTGAACTTCATACGGTTGGGCTTTATGATTTATATCAAAGCTCATCAAGCATAATGTGTGTGTGCCACAGAAAGCATTAATTATCCAAGCTGTTCTAGACATTAACTTTTTTCTTGCTTAAAAGTTAGAGTTTATCTAAATTTATGTTTTACTGTAAAAAAATTGGGCTGGAATTTTGGTACGAGTCGACCAGGTTTAGTTTCTAAAGGCCAAGAGAAAAAAATCGAAGTTTCTAGTGCTCTTGTCTTCTATGGTAACAAATTGTGGTAGATTTCCGGCCATACTAGTGATGATGGTCTTTTATATATCAGTTTGGATTGAAGGACAATTAAAAACAACCCAGTTACATTGGTTGCTTTTATACGGTTACTATGGGCACAAACTAATACAGACTGGTAAACTTTGACGTTTCAAAAATGCCCAAATCATATGTTCTTAACACGATTATCGAAAGAGAAAGAAAATGTTGTGATATGAGGGCAAGTACATGTAAGTACAAACGGGTATACATTACCTAAAAAAAAACCAAAATAATAAAAACAATGAAAATATTTTGTTAGAAATGTGTAAAAATATTTTATTTTTAATATTTATGAATTAAAAATTTATTTAATTTTTAATATTAAAATAAAAATAAGAAATTTGTTAGTGTTAAAGTGTGTGTAATATAAAATAAATGTGAATAAGTGTTATTTGTTTGTGTTTTGTGTGTTTTTATTTCATCTTTCTACAAAAGTTAAAGGTAGTCATTAGATGCTGTTGGAATATCCAAATGCCAGGAGGACAAGTCATCTAAGGATCCAAGGTAAGCTATAAAAATGAAAAAAGAACCAAAATAATTTTAGCATATTTATATTTTTTAGTGCTTACTAAAAAATTAACAATTTGTGTAAGGGTGTCTTAAGAATTAAACAAGTGGAAATTGCAAAGCATACTGACCTTTGCAAACTGGACCAACTGGACTGAATCTTCCGGGAATCAACGGTAAGTACCCTCAAGTGCCTGAAAATGTAATAAAACTAACATTAACTTGTAATTTTTAAATTTTGTAATTTTCTTTAAGGGTGCTGTTTAACTTACCTTTTTCAAAATTGGAAATGGTGCTAAGCTGCGAGAACTGGACCAACTGGACTGAATCTTCCGGGAATCAACGGTAAGAGACTTCAAGCGCCTGAAATTGTATAAATAATAAATATTAATTGATATTTTTTAAATTCTTTCATTTTGTTTAAGGGTAATGTATTACATATATTTTTTACAAAATGGAAAAGGATACTGACCTGAGGGAACTGTACTAAATGGAGTAACTCTTCCGGGAATCGACGATAAGCGTCCTAAAGTGCCTGAAAATGTAATAGAACAAATATTTGTTGAAATTTTTTTAAATTTTTTAGTATTCTTTAATGGTAGTGTTTTGCTTCCCTTTTTTTTAATTGCAAAGGATACTGACCAATGAAAACTGCGCTAATTGTACCAAATCTTATAGGATTCGACGGTCAGTACCCTCAATTGCGTAATAATGTAAAAAAATAATAAATAATTATTATTTTTTTTAATTTTGTCATATTGTTTAAGGATGATGCTTTGTATACAATTTTTTCAAATATTGTCAAGGATACTGAGCTTTAGAAATTGAAACAATTTGACAAAAACCAACTGGAACAAGCAGTAGGTACCCTAAAGTATCTATAAATGATAAATATAAAACATTTCTTGATTTTTCCTTAATTTTATCGTCATTTTTAAGGGCGTCGTTTGAAAAACATCAACAAATCGATTTTGATACTGGCATATGGAAGCTGAACTAAATAAACAAAATCTTCCGGGAATCAACAGCTAATTTATATATGCATTTAATTGAACATTTTATATTAAATAAAGTTTTTGTTAAAATAGCACTTAATAATTAAAATGGCTTTTATTTATATATATTTATGTAAGTATATATAAATTTATTACACAGAGATTAATACCATAAAATACAGAATATTAGATTGTGTTGATACAAAGGATATTTTTGCTTCCAATAACCACGCAGATAAGGTAAAAGTTGTTTTTCAATTGGTTTTGCTTATCCAATATTTAGTTTTGCACACACTGGGTTTCAGTCATGAAATTCAGGATTATGTTCTTTTGCACACCACTAACACCCATCCTTTTACAAAAGAACAACTATATGCATTGTCCTAAGGCAATGTATTAATTGGAACAATAGCAGGAAATCTTTGACAATGATTATTTTGCAAAATTATAAATCTGCTTGAAAATGTTCCGGCCACTGAAACTTTTCCACTTTTTTAAGTGAATTTATCAATGTTCACTACACTTCCACTTGGCAAAGTTGTGATAATGAAAAAATTGAAATAAATAAAGAAAATTGCACCAAAATGTATAATTATTTGTGTGCCAAAGTTCTTTATTTAATTTTTTCATTTTTTTTCGTGCCACTGAAATTTTTACACAAAAACACCTAAATTTTCCATATATAACAATGCACAACCACTTTATGATGTTGTAAAAATTAAGAAAATGTAATAAATACATGATATAACACAAAAACTAATATTTATTTTCAATTATTTGTGCACCAAAGCTTTTTATTTAATTTTTCTGGGCCAATTCTTTACACAAAAATGTAAATAAATAAATTACTTTAACACCATCAGAAAAAGGGATAACAATATAAATAATTCTACTATTGCTATCTATTTTATATAATCGTGTTAAGGAGTGATGCCATTTTGACAGTTCTGAGCGAAAAAAATAGCCTACGGCAACTTTGGTTTCGTGTCTGTATAGTTTGTGCTATGGGTAAGGCAGATGGACAGACAGATTTTACTTATTCGCCTCCAACTTAAAACATAGTTGAATTTTCTTGATATTTTTAATATTCCAACTTCTTTTTTAAAGTTTTTCATTACAGTATTTATTAGATTTTTAATACTTGCTTTCAAAATCATATAATTTTCAAATTGTTTTTTAATTATAAAGAAATTCGATTTTATTTGTAACAAAGAAAGAATACACTAAAAAAGTAAGTTTTTACTGACACTAGCCGAGTGAAATGCATTTTCGAAACCAGCTACGGTATCATTATCGGCTCTCTTTGATCTGTAGAGTTGGTTGTTATTATCATATACTAGCCAATCCCGGCGCGCGTTGCTACGCCCCTTAATGAATCGAAATGCATTCTGAATTTTAATTGAATATCAAGTGCAAAAACTTAAAAATTAGAATCTTTTTTTTGGGAGTGGCATTTCCCACTTTTTTAATCACGAAATTGTAAAGTCATAACAGCTCAATATGTGTGCACAGTTTCAGAAGAATTGGACCAGTGCAAGTACCTCAAAATTATAATTGTTTTTATGGGCGTGGCCCTGTCCACTTTTCTAATAACGAAATTGTAAAGTCATAACAGCTCAATATGTGTGCAAAGTTTCAGAAAAATCGGTCAAGTGCAAGGACCTCAAAATGATACCTTTTTTTAATGGGCGTGGCACTGCCCACTTTTCTAATGACGAAAGTGTAAAGTCATGACAACTCAGTATGTTTGCAAAGTTTCAGAAAATTCGGTCTAGTGCAAGTAGCTAAAACTGATAACTAATTTTTTATGGGCGTGGCCCCGCCCACTTTTTTAATCACGAAATTATAAGGTCATGACAGCTCAATATCTGTGCAAAGTTTCAGAAAAATCGGTCCAGTGCAAGTACCTCAAAATTAAAACTTTTTTAGGGGCGTGGCCCCGCCCACTTTTCTTATCACGAAATTATTTAGTCATGACAGCTCGATATGTGTGCAAAGTTTCAGAAAAATCGGTCAAGTGCAAGTAGCTTAAAATGATAACTAATTTTTTATGGGCGTGGCCCCGCCCACTTTTTTTCACCCATAAACACTCCCTGGTATGTGTACAACAACTTACCAAAGTTTCAGCCCGATCGGTTTTACAGTTTCGGAGTCTATAGCTAACACACACACACACACACACACACACACACACACACACACACACAGAGTTTCACTTTTATATATATAGACTAGCCAAACCCGGCGCGCGTTGCTACGCCCCTTAATGAATCGAAATGCATTCTGAATTTTAATTTAATATCAAGTGAAAAAACCTAAAAATTATAATTTTTTTATGGGCGTGGCATTGCCCACTTTTCTAGTCACGAAATTGTAAAGTCATAACAGCTCAATATGTGTGCAAAGTTTCAGAAGAATCGGACCAGTGCAAGTACCTCAAAATTAAAATTGTTTTTATGGGCGTGGCCCTGCCCACTTTTCTTATCACGAAATTGTAAAGTCATAATAGCTCAATATGTGTGCAAAGTTTCAGAATAATCGGTCCAGTGCAAGTACTTCAAAATGATACCTTTTTTTTATGGGCGTGGCACTGCCCACTTTTCTAATCACGAAATTATTTAGTCATGACAGCTCAATATGTGTGCAAAGTTTCAGAAAAATCAGTCTGGTGCAAGTACCTCAAAATTATAGCCTTTTTTTATGGGCGTGGCCCCGCCCACTTTTTTAATCACAAAATTATAAAGTCACGACAGCTTAATATGTGTGCAAAGTTTCAGAAAAATCGGTACAGTGCAAGTACCTCAAAATTAAAACTTTTTTAGGGGGCGTGGCCCCGCCCACTTTTTTTATCACGAAATTATTTAGTCATGACAGCTCGATATGTGTGCAAAGTTTCAGAAAAACCGGTCAAGTGCAAGTAGCTAAAACTGATAACTAATTTTTTATGGGCGTGGCCCCGCCCACTTTTTTTCATCCATAAACACTCCCCGGTATGTGTACAACAACTTACCAAAGTTTGAGCCCGATCGGTTTTACAGTTTCAGAGTCTATAGCTAACACACACACACACACACACACACACACACACACAGAGTTTCACTTTTATATATATAGATTTAACTCACAAGCTGTTAAGAAGTAGAATTCGTTAATCAAAGTATTATTGTATTTATATTTCCTACCATACATGAGTGAGAAGGAAATTTTACTACTAAAGTCTTTTTTCATAATTCTTTCTTATTTTATTATTACTTTTTATTATAATTTTTATTTATTCATTCATATTCACTCACTAATTTTCATTTTCTCAATTTTGAGAATGACCTCTATAGCCTAACCTCAAATTTTATTCTTAAATCTATTTGAAATCTAGATAGTGAAACAATGTTGGTTTAGGTGCTTGATGTGCTAAAACGCGCGCTTGTTTATTTTTATTTTTTTAATTTTTATTATACATTTGAAGTAGAAACTTTAAAATTGTATACAAGAATAAAAAGAAAGAAGGAACATAAAAAAATATTCCCATCAATAAGTCATTTCTTTCCTGAACAAATACAATCGTTGAGTAAACTTTAAATATAAGGATCAATGTAACAGACCATCATTATCACCACCTTCAACGTCAATGTATGTTTGTAATCCAATAAGCATTTAAGGTGAGAAAATAGCAATAAAAAATTCGATTACCATAAAAATGTAATTTGTTTTACTTTTATTTTTTTATATTCTATTTCTGCTGATGTTGCTGTTGTTTGTTTTGAACTATTAACATTATGGTTGCGAATACAATGTTTAGAGAAACAAAGAAGTTACAAACAGCTCAGGTATTGTATTTGAAGAGCATTAAAAAAGAAAAACTTTTTAAAATTAAAACAAATAAAGATTAATTGGTGTACAAAGTTAAATAAATTTCTTTATCTCAGGAAATACAATGTGCTGGAAACTGATGTATTGAAATGAATGTTAAAGGAACAATAAATGAAAAGTTAAGAATTAATTTTGAAACAAAACAAAATTATAAAGAGTATTGATTGGTATTATGTAAGTGTATGCGTGCACAAGTAATCGGTGTGTTTTAAAAAAACAACTGTAATATTCTTTTAACATTTCAGTGACTATGGGCGTTTAAGGCAACTTTTCTTTCACTGTCACAGAAAAAATAACTTTCTTTTCCAATTACAGTAGGAAACACCCACCAGTCAAAAACATAAAATTCTAAATATAAACGCTGTGAAACATTGTTGCTCAAGGATTTTTATAACAATTATACAGTTTTTCATTGAAATATTAAAAAAAAAAATAGTTTGAAAGTTTTCTAAAAGAATTTATCAAAAGCTTGCTGTCGATTAAAAGTTAATCGAATATAAATACAGTTTTTGGAAATGCAGTGTTTAAAAAAGAAAAACAAATTTTTAAAAAAATTTTTCTTATGAAAAAGAGTTCTAGAAAAATTTCTCTAAAACAAAAAATATTTAGATACTTACATAAGTGGTGAAAAATGATTTAGTCATATAACCTTTTTGAAAACGTTTTATCAATCATTTTCGAATTTGGTTTTAAATTTTTTGTCAATCGTTTTTAATAAATTTCTATTCACATAATAAATAAATTTCTATGACATTGTTTATATTTTCTCCTTTAGTATGCTTTTTAGAAGTCAATAGTTTGGGATTGACTTAAAAATAATTCTCCAAATCTATCGGAATTCAATACACGTTTTCGAAAGATCGTTTTAAAATCACAAGGCTGAATGTAAAATTTAATAAAAACAAGTAAGAGTGCTATATTCGCCCGTGCCGAATCTGATAATACCCTTCACCATCATGTACATAGGTGTAATCACATATCGTAGCCTAACCTATATTTCATGTTATACGCCATTTTTCTTTGTTATTTCCGACGCCAACCTTGATTTTGAAGCTTTACGTAGTTGACCGTATTCTACTAGTCAATTTTATCCGCCATATTGTTTTAGACGCCATCTTGGCTATTATATTTTTTAATAATTTACTGTATTCTACTGGTCAAGCCCTTTCATTTGATACCAATATTGAGGGGGTTCAAGAAGTTACATTTTAAAATACCAGATTTGACCCATATACAAATTTATTGACCCCCATTTTGTAGTGGCGGCCAATATGAATTTTAATTGTTTTATAGTGCATATATTGCACTATTCAAGTCCTTGCAGATGACACCAATATTGACTCTCTCGGTTGGCTAGAAGCTGAAAAAAATTGATTTTCGTTTGTAAACTTTTGGAATATATATTTAAAAAAAATGTTTGCCTATAACTTTACCGATTAGAGCCCATTTTATCCAAAAATTTTCACGAGTATCTCTAAAGGCATATCATATCTACAAATAGTAGCAAAAGTACCTATAAATTATTCTATGACTGAAAATTTTTTTAATTTTGGTGGTAAAAATATGGGAAAAAACAGAGGCAGACGTGTTTATTTGCTCTGCTATCTTAGAAAGTTATAGGACGATTGTGCTGAATTTTAATAGCGATTCATTCCCGAATATTTCCAAAAGATTGATAGCATATACAGATATGAGGAACATATTTTTGCTTCTAAAAGTTGATTTCAACCAACAAACGGACAGACGGGCAGACGGTCAGGGCTAAATCGACTCCTCGATTCATAAGCTTTCAGAAAATATATACTTTATGGAGTCGGAAATAAAAAATTGTAGAAATTACAAACGGAATGACAAAGCTATATGTATATACACACAGGTGAAGGGTATAGAAATTATAAGTTAAGATTTTTAAGTGTGTTTTATTTGAAGAAGGTTTATCAACAATTTTCTATTTGAAGATAAATTTCTTTTAAGATTTCTTTAAAGAAAAATAAAATCCACAAGAATTTTCTAAAAATATGCAATTCACTATTATTTATAAGCGAAGACTTTTCGAAAATTATCTAAAATGTGCCAACAATTTTATAGAAAATTTTACTATATTTTTCTGAAATTTTAAATCAATAATTTATGGCTCAAAATTGAGGATGGCTGCTGTAGCAGGTAATGCGACTAAATAGTCCATAAACGTATTAAGAGTATAATCCATAACGGAGTAAGTGTAGTGCAAAAATCACAAAATTATTTGCAGAAAAAACTATTCTTTGTCACTATTCGATAGAGTACCTAAACTACCATTCTAAAGATTTTGACAACACTAATACAATCGTTAAAATACACTACAACCGTTAAATGGCGCTTAAGTAAAAACTCTTGTTTGGAAATTACTTGTCTCATTACTGCATTACATAGGACCATATTGTAACTGGTACATTTAAGCCGCAACAGACAACGTAGTTTAAAATTACCTGCAGGGTTCTACTACTACTGTATGTTGTTGTTTGTATGTACCCTGCAGGAAACCGGGGGGCAAGTGTCTCCAAGTCACCAGTTTTGTCGACTATTGTGGTGACTTCTTGGCGACATTGTCAACAAAGTGTCTACATTTTTTTAATTTTCTTTGATGAGAAAAAAATGTATACACAATTAATAAGAGTTCTAATTAAATGAAATGTACCTAATTTACTTTTAATATTTGATATTTAATGAATTCCCTAATTTTTTTTAATAAAACATCATATTTTAACAAAAGTTTCATTAACGACTTCTATTTCAGAAAAGTATCAAAAGCGTAGACTAGAATTACTTTAATGCACTAGTGAATCTATGGTGACAATGTCTACACATGGTCCCAAAAGAACTACCTACTCAGTAGTACCAGTGTCAGTAGTAGATTTCCAATGACACGCACATGGTAAATGTCTATAGTAAAAAAGCATTGTCGGGGGTACAATAAGTCAGTAGTACTGGTGACAGTGTCAATAGTGAATCAGTACTGATTCACTAGTGACATTTCCTAAAGGGTATTTTCTAGTTTGTGTGTATGTAAGTATAAATCTGCGGTATACAATTGTGGTCATGTTTATGTGCTATATGACATCTCATCTCATTCTCAATTAACTGTGTAACTCCTGTCAACAGGCATGTGACTGTTACACAATATTAAAAACTTTCTAGAGGTGGGAGTTAAAATCTTTAGTCTGCTTATGTTTTGAACCGAGCAGGGTTGTGAAATGGTATTGGCATTGAGATTAGTTGGCATCATACCAGCCTTACGTAAATACAGTGAAAGTTAAATGAGACCGATTGTTGTACACTTGAATGAATAGCAAATGAATCGATTTTACCCCTCTGCCCAAAAACAAGTACGTATAGAAGAAATTAAATAAACTGTTTTATTTGGCTTGTGAATTAAAAAGATTTTTTGTTGCATTTAAAAAAAAAGAACGTTAAGAAATATTTGATTAGGATTGTTTATTAGTGCAACTATTGTTAAATTATTATTGTTATTGATTGGCAGTCAAATAGTAATGAAACTGTTATTGATGAATTTTTGTGGCATTTTGTTGAATAATTTTTCAACATGATTTCGTTTGCTCGTCGTTAATGAAGAGTGTGTGTTTAAAGAAAATCTTAAGCCGCATATGAAAAAAAATCACACATGAAATTTTTTATTTAGTTTTTTTTTGTTGTTTTTGTATGTGGGAAATCCCTCAGGCCTTGTAATCTACATAAAAGAGTAATACCCACATTTTGTGAATGTTAGAAAAGTTTAAATCTCAGTTTTGTATTATTATTTTAGATTACGGGAAAGAGTGCTTATTCGTATGTACGTTCCATCTAATCACCAATTAAGCACATTTGGGAAGTTATTTAATTTCATTATTTAAGTTTTGTGACTTTGTCTAGGAATTCTTTCACAACAATTGTATTAAAGCGAACTAAATACGAGGAAAGTTGTATAAGTTTTTTAAAATATAAAAAGTATGTACGGTTGTATAATTTTTTTTCTATTTTACAGAAAACTAAAATTTAAATTATAAAAATTCGAAATTTTCTGACAATGTTTTCAACATAATGAATAATAAAAATTTTCTAGCCACATAGAATTAAAACAAAAAACTGTATCAACTTTATATTATTTTTTTATTTATTTTATTTTATTTACTGTTGACCAAAATTAAGTATATACAGGGTGGGTCAAAGCCATCACGGGTGCAAAAATTTAATAACTTTTTGGTTTATATAATTTTTTTTTTGAATATAAAATATACAAATAAAAATGTTTTAACACTAAGTATGAAAATAATTTTACTTAGTGACCCACGTTTTAAGCTTTGCTACAAAAGCTTAGTTTTATGACAATTATGGAATTTTTGAAAATTATTCGCTCTCTGACTTTAAAGTGCCATTGTGCCTTGAAAGGTGTAGGCAGTGGTTTCATCCTGCTGGAACCACATTTAGGGAATTTTTTCAAGAGCAGAATGAAAAAGTGTTCTGTCATAAACCGGTACCGATTTTCATTTACGGTTACAGACAGCACTTTTATCTTTCATCGCATATGTAAGGCCCAATGATAAAGGTTTTCCAATTATACTACATTTACACCTGAGCGAAATCTAGTAGATTTGATTTAAAATCTTTATTAAGATCTAAACCGTTTACACCACTATTTTTTGACATTTTCCAAGATTTCGTTTTCAAAACAATATATTTATTTACAAGGTGGTCTGAGAGGCTCTCTATGTTCTACTTCTCCAAAATTCAAACTCCATATGAAAAAAATGTAAACAATAAAGTACTTGTACGATTGCAACCACCTTATATATTATGATTGAATTTTTCTGTGTGCAGCGTAGTATATTTTATTACAATTTAATAAAAACCACAGTTGCATCGCGAAGTAGTACTAGATTTTAAGTAGATTTTGCCAAAATCTAATTGTGAAGCAGATTTCGTTTTGTATGGGAAATCTGGTAGAAATGAACAAGATTTCGTTCAAAATCCCGTAAGTACTAGATTTGGTGTAGGTGTAAATGTAGTATAAGAGTGATATGATTTTTTTTTTTAAAGAGGCACACTTATTGTTAAGGAAATTCAAAAGTTTTTTATTTAATGTTAAGTACAATAATAAAACGTCATTCAGGAACGAATTCAATGAACCCAAATTTCGAGCACATTTTCCACTAACTCAAGTCGTATGTCGTGAATGGCTCGTTCATTATTGACTTGTAAAGCTTGAAGAGAGTATGGTTTATTTCAAAAGACCAATGACTTCAAATAACCCCATAAGAAATAGTCTAATGGCGTTAAATCACAGCTACTTGCAGGCCATTCCATATCACAATTTCTTGAAATAATCGAATCTCCAAACTTTTTTCGCAATAATTCAATTGAATCAACGAATTCACGACGTTTACGGTGGCCCAATGGCTTCAGTTTTTGAGTGAAAATAATTTTATATGGATGCAAATCCAAATCATTTCACAAAATCCGCCAGGTTATGGTTAGATACAGTCCCAATTGTTGAGAATGTCTTGGAATCGACAAATTGCGGTCTTCAGAAAAACTTGCCTGAACGGCAGGAATATTTGCATTATTTCGTGCGGTTCTTTGTCTTACTGGCACTTGAACATTATGTAAAGAAAACTTAAACTCAAAGTTTTCAACAATTCGACAAATAGCGAGCATACTTGGACTATTATTACGACCATAAAATGGCAAAAACGCACGAAAAATTGCAATTGGAGAACGAATATTTTGATAATAAAACTGAATAATTTGTAAACGTTTTTTTGCGTATAAATCTCCATGATATAATTGCCAACACTACTGAATACAATGAAAAACAAATGACAGATCATGACGTATTACAAATGGCCGAAACGTCTCTTCAAAATCATATTATCCCTATTGGAAAACCTATTACTTTCAGATGTAATGCCATACCATACTGTACTGTAATAGGGTGCAGTTGGCCTTAATAAATGGCTCTAGGATTTTTAAAACCCCAGAACATATAGTTCTGTTAATTGACAAAACTATTCAAATGAAAATGAGCTTCATCACTCATAAGAAGTTGATTTAATTTCTAGCCGACTGGTTAAATTTAATTTCAGAACTTAGACATTGTCGATGATCTCTCCCTTATTTATTCTAATTCTTAAATATATCTAAAAAAAATATATATAAAGGGAAAAATGATTAAATTTTTATTTTTTCATAATGACTTTTGCCCCATTCTGCATGTATGTATGTCTTGAGATAATATGTATTAAATAGTAGAAAGCACTTTTCAGTCTACCCTAACATTGTAAAAATAAATATATTTCTCGACATAATTTTAATAATTACATATGAAACTAATTTCTTTTGTTTTAATTATTTCACAAACTCCTTCTTTAGCATCTTCTTTTCATCCTTTCTACTTACATGCCAGAAAATGTCTATGTTTATCTATAAAATATGCAAATTTTTATACGGTTAGTACGGTTTTAATGGGAGTTTAGATAAAACAAGGGGCTCGTGTGTATCATAAAATATGTCATATTTTAGCAAAAAGTTATACAATAAAACCATTTACACACCGTGCACTTTTAATTGCTAACAAAATCTAAATTCATACGTATTCATGATCCTTGGCAGTGTTCTTTTGTGGGACACAATGTTCATGTGTATGTGAGTGTGCTAGAACTTTTCTAGAGACAAAGGCCTTTACTTCCATGTGTATTCACATGTGTATAAATGCTACTACTAATGACGCTTTAATGAATGGATTTAATAATCAAATGTAGGTAATGGAACTTGGTGATTTTTTATTTATCTATTTATATAAAAGTGAAACTCTGTGTGTGTGTGTGTTAGCTATAGACTCCGAAACCGTAAAGCCAATTGGACTCAAACTTTGGCAAGTTGTTGTACATATTCCAGGGAGTATATATGGGTGGTAAAAAGTGGTTGGGGCTAAAAATAAGTTATCATTTTTAGCTACTTGCACCTAACCGATTTGTCTGAAACTTTGCACACATATTGAGTTGTAATGACTGTACAATTGCGTGATTAGGAAAATGGGCAGTGCTACGTCCATAAAAAAAGTTATCATTTTCAGCTATTTTAATTTTGGAAAATTCATGCTTTTCACATGGCCAGCTGTACGTCGCATGCTCCAGAGTGGAAAAACCAAAAAAATTGTTCAGTTTTAGAGCAAATGGAAAAACCAAAAATATTGTATACCCACTTGCATTACAATAAAAATCAATAAAATATTGTTTTTCAATTAAAATTCAGAATGCATTTTTATTCATTAATGGGCGTAGCAACGCTCGGCGGGCTTGGCTAGTTCTTCTAAAAATAAAGAATTTGACAAGAGATAAAATATAAATATATAATTAAACAAACAGTTCTCCTTAATAGAAAATTTTTAATTTTTTTAAATTTTGTTTTTAATATTAAAGATCTTATTGAAATTCTTATATTATACAGTTAATAAAACAACAACTATTTCTTAGGAGTTCTTATACACTTTGATTAATTAGGGTTCCATACAAGTCCTTTTTGAGTTTTTCAATATTTTCAGAGACAGATTATACTGGGCTGCGCAAATACAATTGTACATCCTTCGCGTACACTTTTGAAGTGTAAATGATGTTATGGCAAATCATTTGCATAAAATAAAAATAGCAGTGGACCACAAATTGAATCTTTGGGGTCTACTCTAGATAAACTCAGCAAGGAAGATTGGCATTATTTGAATTTGGAAATTGCCAATGATTAGAAAGGTAAGAAAATAAAAGGCGTGTGTGTTTAAGTTTAAAAGAATTTAAAGAAATACCGTAGTTTCATGCAAAGTGGGCCATGATTGACTGTATCAAAGGCTATGAATGGTCAAAAATAATCAAAAAACCTAAATTTCCTTCATCTAATTTAATTTATTTATTTCCTCTATTTAATTAAATTTAGATTCATTCAATAACGCAGAAAAACAGGTATAATTTGAACAAAACTTCTATTGTTTTACAGACAGTAAACCATTTTCATTGATGTATGATGATATTAGAAAATGTAGAATTCTTTTTCAGGACAGGATCTCAATTTCGAATCTGTCTGTAGGGTACAATCTTTACTTATTTGCTCGGAGAGGTACAAGTGGTTTTAAAAGTGTTGAAAATATATGATATATCTGGCAAGAGTGCCAGATGTTTTTGAAACATTTTGGGTGCGTATTGTCGCGGCTTACTGCATTCGAATTAATTAATTTTAAACATGGAAAAACTTCAGGTCAACTTACATAAGAGTTTTGAAAAACACTGGAATCGAGTTCGAGATTATTAGTATTTCAATTTGGAAAGTTGTAAAAGCTGTTACCTATCGACACAAAAGGAATAGTCATGAAAGCGCTCTTAAGCTCCTCAGCATCTACTTGGTGACTGTTTTCATTGCTTGCCCCACCAATCCCAACATCTTGAATACATTTCCATGTTTGCTTAGAACCAACTGCATAGCCAAAATGTCTGGAAATATAAACATTTTTCGCAATTCTTATGCCCATATTAGCATTTTTTCTGGCAGTCCTAAATTCGACTTTCAACTCAGGGCTTCTAAAACGTTTGCAATTTGAAAAGACAATGTCACTCTTATAAATTATAAATTTTATGTTGGCATAAAACCAAGGTTTTGTCCAAGCGAAAAATGTGTTAAAGTTAATTGAATCTGTTACGTCATAAAGACGTTAAATGTGAACATTAAATTGTTCATCAAAAGAAGTAAATTCGATCACAATTGCTATGAGAGATGCTATCTTGTAATTCAAGCTGCTGAAGTCACGACAGTTCAACAAATGCTGTGACAAAGGAATTCTGAAGACTTCTGTGGGCAATATTGAATCATGTTTTGAAAAACACTAGGCAGATACTTGATCACATAAAATTTCACTTGACATATTCCCAATAAATAAAATGTTAAGCAAAGTTCTATTGGCTGCTGTATAATATGTTGAATTAGCTGTGTTAGATGGACTAAGTCCAGAAGATAACTTATTGTCAGTTCATATTGACTCCAATAGTAGATTTGAATAAAAATCATCACAAGTAATGACATCATCATAGGAAACGGCAAGTGCTTACACCGCTTAAAAAAAAGTCCGCATATTTAATCCTTTTATTTGGCCTAACACCCTACGAATATTTTTTTATTCCTAGAAATTATTTCAAAGAAAAATATTCTACTTAAACCTCATTTAAGGAAAAAGTAGTAGAAGATTTTAAACAGGTTTTGGACATTATCCCTAACGAAAAAATTGCTAGCCCAGCAGTATTTGCTTTTCTTTCCTTTCTAAAAACTTTATACTCCGGAGGCAAGTAAGACTATGGTTCAGAAGGGCTAAATTAAAAATTTTCTACAAAGAGAGATTATATCAAAAATTTTTTTGTAAAGAATTTCTACATAAATAAATGCAAAATTTATTCAAAAGCTTTTCTTAAATAAAGAAATCATCGAAAATTTCAAAAAAATTAATTTGTTGACAATTTTCTATAAACAAAATATTGATCTATATCTAAACAAAATTATAGAAATATTTTTATATTTTTTGTTCATTAACATACAATATTTGTAAAATCTTTTCTTTATACAAAATTCGTAAAAACTGTTATCGCAAACTTTTTACTTATATTACATTTACTGAGAATTTAATATGTTTGCAATTTTCCCCGCAAATATGTTCCTGAAATTCCTAAACGAAAAACTCTTCCCTCATAACAAGCATTTTAAGTTTTCTAGTAAATCAAAAAATACTTTTTATCTCATTAAAATAATCAGCAAAGAGAACAGTGTCTGCAGGAAGTTAAACCCCCAAACAACCGAAACTTACATTTAAAATATAAAAGAACAATAATAAATTATTAAAGAATGTGACTTATTGTAAGACTCTACACATTTGTATTCGTAATTAGCAGCAATAATTATTGCACAATAGATAAGCTCTATTAATGTTAGAATGTGTGTGTGTGCATGTATATATGAGTTTGTAATTCAATGCGTGTATTACTGTGTGTGGGAATTAAACTAATAAATATGATTGAAAGATATTAAAAGAATACTTGTACCTTAAACATCCCTAAGGTAATAATAGCAAATAAATATATATAATTTTTCGTTTCCAAAATATTGCAAACTAACAACAAAAAAAAAAAAAAAGGACTATAGAAATTATGGGGTACATTTAGGTACACACATACATTCATACATACATACATATGTATGAACATATATTTTCAAAATTATACCCCCACCAATAATGAAAAAAATAGAGGGATGTTATAAAAATGTCAACTTTACATCACACATCATTAGTTGACATGTGAGTGTAGTGTGTACGAATTCGATTTTTCGCAAATACAATTGTTTGAGTTACATATACTACACATACGAATAAAGAAGAGTTTATGAAAAGTTCGGGTTACAAATTGACATAAATTGACGTGTGCTGAAGCAAATTGAAATAAATTGTTAAATAAAATTTATTTATATATTTTTTTTTACTTTTTACATGTACCGTTTTATGACCTTAGGGTATTTTTAACTACATTGAGGAGGAAAACAGTGAGTGCAAACTTTTATTTTGTAAATTAAGAATTTAACAAAAAATTGTTTAAATTTTCTTAAAAATGTGTAGAAAAATATTATTCTTTGTACAAAAATAATATCAATATACTCTTTAATAGGCCTCCATTGGGTTTGTATTTCGGTAGGATCAGGGAATGGGTTCTGAGCGAGACTAATCGAGTCTGGAGTAACTGAATGGACTGCAGAGTATCACGGACGTTGTGGCCGATGCTCAGTAAGTCTGATTCGGATTTGCTTCTTGACAGAGGTAGGGTCTGCGTCAGAACTATAATAGGCATTATTATGGGGCACTGTATGTTGGGCAGGATGGCGGTAAGAATGGGACTGAACTTGTCGTATATGTGCAGGCTGTGCGAGGATCCGGAGGAGTTGGAGACAGTTGAGCACATTCTGTGCCGATGTCCCTGACTGCAGATTAACAGGTTGAAATGGCTAGGTAGCAGATTCCTAGGCGAATAGGGGGATGTCTCGAGCTGTGGATGTCGAGAATCTGATGGCTGCGTGACACGAGACTGAGAATGGGTCGATTGTAGGGTTTAGCTCTTTCTTGGTATTGATTTAGTGTCCACCACTTCACTACTTGTCTATCTTCTATTCTTATTCTATTCTTCTCTTTAGCTCTATATTAAGGCGTCACAATGGACCGTATTGGTCTCTGGGTGGGGGTAATTTTGTACCAGTTTTACTACCTACCTACTCTTTTATATATTAGAAAACAGTTGTTTTATTGTTATATGTCTATGTATGTTCATACATACAGTATTGGACAAAACTAAAGCACAAAATCCTTTATACTAATAATTCTTTACTTCAAATAATAAAAATGTAACAAGACGGGTAAAGAGCATTATTTGGAGGCTTCAAAACTAAAGCACATAGTTAATTCAATATTAATAAAGGTTTAGGAATCTGATTATGTATTTTGTGGCGCATCCATTTTCTTAAAACTTTTACATATCTTCGTATCATGGAGTAGTCTATTAAGCTAGCTTATACCTGAAAAGAAATGCCATTCCAGGCATTGCAGTTATAGCGGAAAATTTTTCGATCTACAATTTCCCATAGATTTTCTATGAGATTGAGATCTGGCGATTGTGCTGTTTATTTCAATACGATAATATTGTTTTTAACGAACCACTCTTTCACACATTTAGATATGTGTCTTGCCGGTGTCTCCACTTACTCGGCATTTCTTCCTCTGCATGTGTGCATTTTGAATTGGACCGTCGCCATGGCTTGAAAATCATGCCCAGACCAAAATGTTACCGCCGAACTAATCTTGACCCATCGAAATCTGTGAAATTAAATTTTGACTCCTCGGAGAAAAGCACAGTATTGAATTGTGTGGAGGTCAAATTAATGTGCTACGTCCACAACGAGTTTAAAGAACGGAAACAACTAAACATTAAATGCAAATTCCCTCTGTCTAAATTTAATCCTAAAAAATTTTGGCAAGTAGTTTTTTTTGTTATTAAAATCAATAAGAAATATTCAAAGTTGTCGCCGCATTCTGGGATGTTCTGGCATAAATAATTTTTTTTAACTACAAGCAACAGATGATATCTCCCTTTGTTTTTAACATGTAAAGAAAGAATTTCCTTCAAATATAATAATATTTTTTATAAAATTAATATTATTTTTTATGTTATTGCAAAGTTTCTTAATAAGCAGCAGACCGTGTATTTAATTTTGCCCGATACTGTACTTCTTAATAAATAGAATATTAAAAATAGAATTATAGCAAGTTCAATCAATACATAAGACCTTCCAGATTTTATCAAACATTTTGTTTTTCACTGTATGTGTCAGTGCTTAATAGTTTTATGTCCTTAAAAAAAAAAACAAAAATAAATCGATCAAATTCCTTGGATTAAAGAATGGAAAAATTACTTTCATATAAATGCAGTTCCAATACAGTGTTATAGTACATATTTTATTTTGTAGACCATTAATTTACATTTAAAATTTATGCCCAATATTAAGTGTTATCATAAAATATACCCCACTGTAAACACAAAAAAAAAATACATTTAAATTAATTATTTAAAAGGAAATTTCTTTGTTCAACAATTATTTGGCATAATAAAGCAATTTTGTAGATAAACAAATTGGCCAAGAAACAAAATAAATCGACTGTGTGTTTTCACTCTCTATTATTCTAGCACAGATTTTGGTTAACAATTGTAAACCAACAACAACAACAACATGAAAAAAGACATTAAGATAAGATTTAGAATTTAAATTCTATTGTATTGAATTTTTTAGACCTTGCCATGAGCTAAAGTCTGACTGTTTCGTAGATGTCCCAATAGTTGGCTGCAGTTAGGTTGAATATTTGATATTTTAATAAATTTTACTGGTTACACTTCCTTAAATATAACGCTTCTTATCTATTACAAAGATTTATTGTGGTTTGTGGTAATTTAATACATTTTTATTTTTTGCATTTTCAATTTGACCCTTTGTGGCTGAAAGAGTTGTATTGGGGATGTGGAGAAAAATTTATTGTAATTTTATTACTTCTATTGGGACAAAGTTGGTTGTAATATTTTTGAATAATAAAGTTTTTGTATAATTTAGATAAGGTTAAATAAATATTTATTACCATGTATCTATAAATATGAAAGTAATATTTACTTACTTGCTCAGAAAAGCACTTAGTCGTCTGATATCCCTAAAGTAAAATAGAATAATTATGTGAATACATTGACTTATAATGGAGAGCATTACTTACTTACTACGAAGAAGGGACGAAAATTATATTACCTGTATTCAATGTTGCATAAAATATTCTTCTGTTAAGGTTGTTGTAGCAGCGCGACCTCTCAACATATTTACTTATGTATCAAATCATAATTAATCTTTGTCTATTCTTCTTATTTATCGTTCTGTCCCGCCAGCTTTTTCACTAAGTAATCGACACTCCACTGGGTGATTTTATTATGACCTTGATCCTTAACTGAGTTGGATTCACCTCACAATGAAAAATACAGAGGACATAATGTGTGTTTTACACGAGGCATATAGATCAAGGAAATTGTTATTAATCCTGAACCAGTACGAGTTCAATCCTGTACGTATACCATTCTGTTTTAAGTTGTACATGTAAAAATTATTTTCATGCATGTTGTTATTTTATTGTTTCATTTCATTATTATATCCTTCACATGACAGTATATATAAGTTTGTCATTCCTTGTACAATTTCTACAATATTAATTTCCGACCACATAAAATATAAATTTTCTGAAAGCTTATGAATAGGGGAGTCAATTAAGCATTATCCGTCTCTCCGCTTGTCATGTTGAAATCATTTTTTTGAGGCCCCCCGACACTGCTAAGACCCGTGTAGGGTATCAAAATATCAGAAATATTTGGGAGCAGATTGGTATTGCAAATCAGCACAATTGCATAAACTATCTGAGATATGAGCAAATAAATACGACTGCGTCTTTTTTTCGCTTATTTTTACCACAAAAATAAAAATTTTCCAGCCCTAGGATAATTTATAGACATGGGTTTTACTAAAGGGTGTTTTTTTAAGCCCGATAGAACTTGAAATTGTAAAAAATAACACAAAAAATTAAATTGTAATCAAAATTTTTTTTTTATTCGAAAGATCAATACGTGACATTAACATTTGAAAATGATTTCGGGCATATGGGCACCGCGGCTGTTCTTGACGAAGCGCATTCTGGACGTCCAATTTTGGGCCACTTTTTCGAGCACTGCTGGCCGTATGTCACGAATAACACGAACAATGCTGGCCTCCAAGGCGTCAATTGTTGCTGGTTTATCAGCATAAACCAGTGACTTCACGTAGCCCCACAGGAAATAATCGAGAGGTGTCAAATCGCACGACCTTGGAGGCCAATTGACAGGTCCATTTCTCGAAATCGACTTATCGCCAAATTTTGATTTCAATAAGTCGAAGGTTGCGTTCGCCGTATGGCACGTAGCGCCATCCTGTTGAAACCACATCTCCTCCGGATCAATGTCATCCATATTTTCAAACAAAAAATCATTGATCATGGTGCGGTAACGATCTCCATTGACCGTAACGCGAGCTCCGGCCTCATTTTTGAAGAAATAAGGTCCGATGATGCCACCAGCGTGAAAACCGCACCAAACGGTGCATTTTTCTGGATGTAATGGAGTCTGTAGGGTCTCTTGTGGATTGGTCTCGCTCCATATGCGGCAATTTTGCTTACTAATAAACCCGTTAAGCCAAAAATGCGCCTCATCGCTGAACACAATTTTGCGATAAAACAACGGACGTCCAGAATGCGCTTCGTCAAGAACAGCCGCAGTGCCCATATGCCCGAAATCATTTTCAAATGTAAATGTCACGTATTGATCTTTCGAATAAAAAAAAAATTTTGATGACAATTTAATTTTTTGTGTTATTTTTTACAATTTCAAGTTCTATCGGGCTTAAAAAAACACCCTTTATATATAAATTTGGCTTCCTAGATTAAATGGCGAATATACACTGGCAAGCAAAAGCGAGTACATGTTTAGAATACTTTAGCTCAAGTACTTAAACCAAAAACTTTTGGTAACTTTATTTACTCAGTTTTGCAAAGTAGGCTGTGACTTACTGAGAAATGTTAAATTTACGGTTATATATTTGTTGATGGTCAGTTTTTATTTTTTTTAAGTTGTCAGCCCTGTTATTTATTTTATTTTATTCGTGATAGCACTTTTAAAGAGCAAAATAAAGCCAAAATAAGAAAAATAACCGTGGACACTCATTCTCATCTAGGGTAATTGCTGTTAAAGTTAACGTTAGTCAACGCACAGTGACTTCGGTACAAAAACGCCGAAATATAGTTCCAAAGCCTAGTAGGGGAGGCCATCCTCGATTACTGAAAGATTCGGACGCGCGATTAATGGTCCGAGAAATGAAGAAAAATGCCTTAAAAACACCTAAGAAAGCTGCTAATGCCACTAGTAAAGACGTAAGTGAATGGACTGCTCGTAGAATCGGTTTAGTAGCAGCAGTGAGGAAGAAAAAACCAGCTCTGTCTGATGAAAACATAAAAGCGTGTCTGGAACTTCGCAAAAAACATCAGCAATGAAGCATTGATAACTGGAAAAGGGTTATTTGGTCCGATGAGACAAAAATTAACCAATTCCTATCTGATGGTAAGGAATATTTCTGGAGTAGACCTAATGAATCTATTTAAAAGTATGATATGAAACAAACCGTTTAACATGGCGGAGGCAGCTTAATGATTTGGGGTTGTTTTACTTGGTGGCATTTTGGACATATTGTAAGAATTAATGGAATTATGAGGAAAGAGGATTACCTTCGTATTCTTCAAACCCATTTACCCGATTTTGTTGACCACAGCACTTATACCGAGGACGAAAACACACGGCTAATGTCGTTAAAAAAAGGCTATCTGAGCAAAAATTCCAGGTAATGAAATGGCCTGTACAGATTCCAGATCATAATCCAATAGAAAATTTGTGGTCCATATTGAAAAGACGATTGGGACAACACAATCGAGCGCCCACTAGTATTGAAGAACTTTGAAGTCATGTAAAAGTAGAAGGGAAAATATTCCAAGTGAATTTAAAGAGAATTTGGTGGTGGAACACATGCTGTTATTAAAATAAAGGATTGTGGATACCATACTAAAAATACCAGGTCGTAATAATATGTACCAAAGAATCGTGCAAAACTGAGTTATTTGAGTTGCCTTATTTGTTTATATTGAATTTTTTGGTTCTGTGATTACTACATTCAATACGCCTTTTTTTAGGTAATATAATAAAAAATAATTGTTACAAATTTTATGAAATTAACTCTTTTATTTAGCAAGATATAAAGCAGCAAATAGAAATATGTTGAGCATGTTCTCGGTTTTGCTCGCCAGTGTATCAGTCAAATAGAGCAAATACGATTTTGTCCCCTTTAACTCTCACAATATTAGTTTAATCGAAAGCGCTCGACCAGTATAATGTAGTAAACTATAAAATTCAAGATGGCGTCTAAAACAAAATGGCGGAGTGAATTTTTATAACCCCAACAATATGGATATCAAAAGAAAGGGCTTGGCTAGTAGAATACAGTTAACTATGTAAAAATTAAAAATCGAAGATGGCATCGGAAATAATAAAGAAAGAAGCGTATTGCATGAAATCTAAAATCTAGGCTAAGCTACGATGTAGTCATTATAACTATGTACGTGACGGTGAAGGGTATTATCAGAGTCGGAACGGTCGAATATAGAGCTCTTACTTGTACTCATACAAGTTGTTTAAGCCGATTTTTGAAAGTCTATTTTCAATCTAAAATGTATGAAAATTATTTTTTTTTGAAGCTCAAGTTTTTACATAAATTGAATAATAACGCACTAACAGAAAAACTATGAAAAAGAATCTGCTTTGCAGAACTAGAGTTATTTTTTAGAAATGGGTCAATTATTTTTTTAATGAAAGTTTACCAAAATTGTATGTATTTATGTAAAGTATTTTTGTATAAATAAAACACACTTGTTAATGGTTAATTTGTAGAATAAAAGGACATCACACAAATGTGTTTTAGTAAAAAATCTTAGTTTTACCATTTTTTCTGTAGTCTAAATCTTTTTGTTTATAGTAACACTTGGTTACTTTAATAACTACAAATAAGTAACATACTTAAAGCGGTAATTTATAACAAACGATTATTACACATCATAATTACAATCTTTAGATAAGTTACTTACATATACATACATACATATAAACGTATTCATACGTACATTTATTAAGGCATAATATGTGTAAGGTAATAAAATATGTCATATTTTAACAGAAATTATTATAATAAAACCATTCGATATGGTTAATAAAGGAAAATTACATCCTTTCAAACAAAACAATGCCATAAATGACACACTTATACGACAATACCAACCAACTACATATACTTAAATACTTATGTGTATATGGGACATTGTAAATAAAAAACAAGAATACATTACAAAATAAAATTATAATTACTTTCTTATTTATGCTAATGAAATCCTTTATCCTTTTACTATAAAGAAAAACATCCTTATTTATGTGCACACACACACACACGTATATGTATGTGGATAACGAGCAGAAACATTAGGTGAATACTATTTTGGGGGTTTTTAGCTTTGTAACCCAAAGGTTACAAAATTATTTCATAATATTTTTCTTATCTTTTGAAATGAAAAATTTTTACACAAGAAATTTTTCAATGATATTTTCTTGTTGTTCTCTTTATAAGATAACCCTTAAAAGTATGCAACAAAGTAACACATTAAAGTAGTTCGAAAAAGTTACTATTAGTTTAAAAATTTTATGTGCTGCTGGTAATGTGCAATTTGGGAATGAAATTTTAATGCATTCACTGCATTTCTTTTAAGACACTTAAGAAGGGAACGAACTACTATGTTTTAAGAAAATCCATTAGTAAATACAGACATACATTTTGGCACATAAAGAAAATCGTAAAAGAAAAAGCTTAATGGAATTGTTAAGTGAAATATAATTTAAGAATATAGTTTTAAAGTTTTCATTTATAAATTACGTGTTTTTCTTTTCCGCTATTAGTGTTCACTGCTATCGTAAAGGCCGTATGATAGTACTAGTAAGATGTATACATATAGAGGGTATCTCAGTAGGAATTCTGTTCTTAATTTTAAAATAAAATTAATGAAATATTTGTGATTTTATTATTGAAATGTAAAGAAGACATGTTCCCATTAAACACGAAATAAAGTATCCCTGAAGTTGCTCCACGGCTCTGTTGAAATAACATTACTTTTTTCATGAAATTTCCCATGCATTTTTTACAAAGATTTGGCTGTGTTTCACCGATGTGGCGTTTAGTAAGATTTCACAAAACCTCAAAGAAAATAAATCAGATGGTGTTAAATCTTATGATCTTGATGGCCAGTTGACATAAGAATTTCTTAAGATAGTTTGTTCTGAAAATCGTTGCTGTAATAAATGGATTGTTATATGCGCGGTTGGCGAATTTCGCCATTTTAGTGAAACCACATATCTAGGTCGATGTCGTCCAGTTGAGGCCACAACAACTCCGTTATCATGTTCCTGTAACTATTGCCTTTCACAGTCACTGCCATATTGGCCTTATCTTCAATTAAGTGAAGCCCAATCAAGCCGCCTAACCAAAATCTGCTTCAGAAAGTTGCTCGTTGTGGATCATTTCGGTCTCGTGGATTGCATGAGAATATTCTGAGCCTCAGATTTGACAACTTTTTGTTTTCACCAAACCATTCAGATAAAATTTCGCTTCATCGGAAGAGATAACCTTTGTTTTAAAAAATTGACGAAAACTTCACTTTGTTAACTATTGAATGAATTGATGACTCCTCCCATGGTCTGCAGGCTTGAGTTGCTGATCAAGCTGAATTTTTTTTAACAAAGAGGTGAAGGTCTTTTGTCAAAGTTCACTTAGTAGTGCCATGTAAGATTTGCATTTGTTGAGAACGATGCTGAATTGACGTTGTCTGGTTTCTGGCTACACTCTCGTTTACAACAGCAATGTTTTCAAGAGATGATTGGTATAAGATGATTGGCATACGAATTTTAAGCATAATTTTCCAAATTTTTTTAGTGAGTTTTCACAATTATAACGTGTTGTATAAAGCGATACGTGTTTATTTATCGAAATAAACTGCCAAATTTTATAGTTGCCACTTGAACAAAAAATGAAATAAGTATAAACAAAATTTAATAAGTGCATTCTTACCAAGACACCCCTTATATACTTCTTTAACTCCACTAGAGCCATAAATTAGTAATTTATTATAGGGTGGGCTTAGATTGTGTGTTCTTAGGCCTATTTTATTTGATAGATTGGTTGCTTCATCACAATTAATTCTTCATTTACCTATTTTTTCTGAAATGCCAAGTTTTTCGTGGATATTCAGGATATATGACTGAACGACTTCTGAAACTAATAAGCAAATTTTTGATACTTTATACTTTATTTCGCATTTTGGATTATTTGGTTTTCTAATCACTATTTTCTAAAAACTATTTCCGCCTTTCACTGTGAAGGAAGATGATTAATACGAAGTATAGCATAAAAAATAGTTGTTAAATAGATAGCATAGATAGCTATAGATATAGCATAGATAGAATAGATAGCTTTATCGGGTAAGCCTTTAACGCCCTTACTATCAATACTATCATATCTCATACCAGGATATTTACTGTTTTTAAGATTTTTGATTTCGGATTTGACTTCCCTGTGAGAGATGTGTTTAATAGGAAGGCTCATCTGACAAGAAGAATGGAGATATTCTAGTATATCTTTGTGAAAAGGTGTATTTTCGTATTATTGTATATTAAATGTGTTGTAAAGATGTTTAACCAAAAGCTTCAGCTATAATTGTATCCGATTTACAATTTTAATTGGAGTATCCCTTTCTTGTGGGAAGTTTTAAATATTTAGTTGCCTTACACAATTTATTACCATTATAACAAGCTTCATTCATATTTCCTGAAAATTCATTTAATGAGTTGTTTCTGAGGTGTGTTTCAATAAAGTGTTAAATTTTTCGTGGCTTGATTTAACAAACGTTTGTCTTTTGGATTTCTGCCTAACTATGCTATTATGAGCACTATATTATATTGTCTCTCAAAAATCTATTGCTTTTTTATGGTTTTGGTGTTTGTATTCACTTATATATTTTACAAAAGGCATGACTTGAAGTAGCTATTTCGCCGTTGAGTATTTTGAAAACTTGTACGCTAATTTTGATTTCGTACAAAAAAAGTTAAGGTACAATTTTTAAAGATAACAGTTAAGTTCACAAAAAAAAAATGGTTAGAGAATGCCTTATTTCATTTTAGAATTTTCTCTTTTATTTTGTTCATTTTATAACAAACAAAAAGGTACATTCTAATAAAAGCAAGAACTAAGTACATAACATGAGTAATAAGAATTTCTGTAAATCTGATAAACACAATCGAATGCTTGAATTTCTTCATAAATGACAATTCCTTGGCAAACAATACTAGTGCTGATGATAACGACGATTACATATGATATTTAGATTATGATAATGCATTTATTTCTTCATTGAATTGCTATTCGAAATAGTTCAAGTGTCATTTCATGTGTGGCACTTACACTTGAATGCATAATAAAACGATTATTTGGGAATTACATTTGTGGACTGTTGCTCTAACATTGGCACAGACAAACGGACATAGAATTGCCAAAAACAACAAAAGCTTAATAGTTATTGGAAATAAATGTTACAGAAGTTCTTTAATGAAAATAATATATGTATTTATACATACTTATATGTATGTATGAAGTTTATGTTTTAAGATGTTTATTCGCCACTTGAACTTCGGTAGATATTTTAAAAGAAAATATATTAATATAAAATCTAAATTACCTAACAGCCAAACCTCTACAAGAGCAACAAGTGCTCTTGCTTTGTTAATAATGACTTTATCCGCTTAAAAACATCCCATTGTAAAATTATAAATTGAGTTTATGTATAAATAAATTTTTTTCTTAACTGGGATTCGAACCTACGTTCATCCAGTTTGTATTGGTGTGTGAAAGGACTAGGTTTTTTCATCATGTCTCAGTTGTTTATAAAGCAATTTTTCTAATTTTTAATATTTTAATACCTTTCACGGGTCTTGGCAATGTCAGGGGAGTTCAAAGAGTTGATTTCAACATACACACGGACAGACAGACAATGCTTAATTGACTCCCCTATTCATAAGCTTTCAGAAAATATCTATGACTTGGACCTAAAAGGGCCAATGTCATAATATTTACTTTTAAGAAAATTGGAATTGAACTTTAACTTTTATAGATGCTTTCATAGTGGCATTGGCCAGCATTTTATTTATGAAGCTGTTCTGGGTTAAGTATGACTTTAGTTGTTTTACCATAATGAAATAGAGCAAGAAAACAAATCTAATGCAATGATTAACTCAAAAGAGCAAAAAAGTGACATTGGCCCTTTTAGCTGCAAGCCACAAATATATGCTTTATGGGGTTGGAAATGAAAATTGTGGAAATCTCAAACGGAATGACGAACCTATATTGTGTACCCTTACACTCACTGTGAAGGTATTAAAATGCACACAACAGTGAAACAAGTCATCGGGCTCAGATATGATATTTTGCAGTTAATTTGTAAGATCACTTAATATGATTGTTTAAATTTCAAACCAAATACAAACTTAGAGTGATTATTATTGACATCATTTATTATTAAAACATAAGCAGGACAAATACGAGGGCTGAGTTGATAAATAGATCATAGGTTGAAATCATATTTCAATTTTCATTACACCCAGGGTACACTTATACAAGGTGGCGGTGCCAGCCCAGCTGACTATTTTTTTGTGTTCTGGAGTATATCAAACTACATATATAAAAAATGATTTCAGCTCCGGAAATTGTTAAACTCCATACATAAAAAAAGAGAGACAAAAATTGCTCTCCTTTACGCTATCACCTTATGTAATTACACCATGATTACACCCTTAAGCTATTATTAAAAATAATACATATTACATATTCTTTTTTAATAATTTTATACCAAAATTCCACTAAACTATGTTTGTCTAATAAACTCGAAATTAATTTACTACCAAAATATATTTGCGTTAAAAAAAAAATTATAAAAATGAAAGAGATGGATAGAAAATTTTGATTGAAATAAAATTTTACCCGTATTTCTTTCTTAGTATAAACAAAAATTAATGTGTTTAAATCCAAAGAAATCATCACCGTCGATATCAAATCTAATTTAGCTGACAAAGCAAAACAAAAACACACTACAATGAATGGAAGGACAAACAGGAAGTTCGTTATCGATATTTCAAATCACTCTCATTTTCAACAACTTTCCTCCCAATAAACCTACAACTGCAGCAATAATGTTGTAAAAAAAAAATAAGTAAAATCAAGAAGAAATTAAAAGACAACTAAGAAAATAGAGAAAAACATTAAATGCTTACTCGGAATTGTTAAACGTGTAATAGAAAATGCGTAAACATGTAATGAATAAAACATGAAATTGAAAGTTTTCATCAAGAAATCCTTTAATCGCCTCTAACAAACCAAACAGGAAAAACTAATATTTTCAAAGGACCGGGGGAGAAGATTAAACTAACGCACACACAAACACATGAGCAGCAGAATGGTCAGTGTTAATGGGTAATGACCAAAAAATAATACATACTGGTCGGTCGCTTCAGTTAACTAAGAGGCATGATGACATTTAAACACCAGTTGAAATAATGTTGATTTGTAATAACGAACAAGGGGTTGCAATAATAATTACCCTTACCAGAATATACATTTACTCATTCCTGCATTTATTCATTTTGTTAAGGGATTACAAAAACAAAAATAAAATAGTAGGCTAGAATCATCATATAAAATTGTCTTAATCAAGAACATAATAAAGAGGAGATGCGGAAACACTTCGTGCTTACCAAATGCTTATATTTGTGTTAATTTTTATAAAAAGTAGACATTTCGACTATTTTTTAAAATTATTTTTAATAGATTAAGTAAAAATTTACTTAGAATTTTTTAAAATAACACATTTTGGTTTCTTTGTTTCACTAGAGTTGATTGATAAAAAATTGTATCATGCCCTAGGGTGAGAAATATTTTAGTTTCGATACTAAAACTACAGAAATAATTTTCTGCCACGCCTTATAATGCAGCTGATTTATTTTTATACCCTTCACACAGTGAAAAAGGGTATATATAGGTTTGTCATTCCGTGTGAAATTTCTACAATTTTCATTTCCGACCCCATAAAGTATATATTTTCTGAAAGCTTATGAATAGGGGAGTCGATTAAGCTCTGTCAGTCTGTCCGTCTGTCCGTCTGACCGTCTGTCCGTGTGTATGTTGAAATCAACTTTTTGAAGCCCCCCGACATAGGTTGGACCCGGGTAAGGTATTAAAATATCAGAAATATTCGGGAGTAGATCGGTATTGAAAATCAGAAACATCGGTACATAAACAACTGAGATATGAGCAAAAACCCACGACCACCTCGAGTTTTTTTTCACAAAAACAACATTACAACAACAACAAACATACATACAAACATGTATACTGGTTAGAGAAAACGTGGCATCGAATCCCAGCTGAGCCAAAGAATTTTTTTTTAATTTTTTTTTACATTTTTTATTTTTTTTATTTTTTATTTTTTATTTAATATATTATTTATATTTTTATTATTATTATTTTTTTTTTATTTTTTTTTTAATTTTTTTTTTATTTTTTTTTTGTTTTATATATATTATATATATAATAATTTTTTTTTTTAATTTTTTTTTTTTAAATTTTTTTTTTAATTTTTTTTATATTTTTTTTATATATTTTTTTTTTTTTGATTTTTTAACATACAATGGGATGTTTTTATATATGTATGTACGTAATTCATATGGGTTGAATGGTGACACAAACTATTGTTATTGCATGACTACACGTTGTGAAGGATATATAAGATTCGGCACGGCCGAATATAGCGCTCTTACTTGTTTTAAATTTATTCTTTATTTTAAGCTTGATCGGATTTTATTGCAAACCGTTATTAATGTCTTGGATACTGCTTTAATTGTTTTTTTGTAGCTTTAAAATTGGACACCAATTCTTTTAATGTGAATTATTTTCCAATGACACATTTTTGAAAGCTTTACAATTCATCATGTTATAACTAGTGCACAAAAGTTAGTATTTTTATAGTTAACTAGACTTAAGAGCAGCCCTATCGTTTAGAATAAATCAAATTTGGGGAAAGTATCTGTCTTACATAGCAGAAGTCGTATCTGGAATTTGGTGTCCAATTAAAAAAAATCTTAAAAAAAAACAACGTCGAAGCTGTGTCCAAATCATTAGTAACGGTATACAACATATTAAAATCTTTATAATAATATTTGCTGTTCAGTTTTAACCGAACTTAATACCGCAGTTTTGCAAGCCTAAAAACTGAAAATCCTTTGTGTGACCAATATGTTGTTAATAAACATGTAAAGGCTTTCCATTGTCGCATTTTTTAAATATACTCGTCACAGAAAACAGATCCGTTCGAGAAAGTAAATTCTTCGCAAATCGAATGATTAAAGTTTTATGTAGAACTTTTTATACCCGCCACCAAAAAAATGTTGGGGGTATATTCATTTTGCCTTTCCGTTTGTAAAATATCAAAATATCCATTTTAGACCCCATAAAGTATATATCTTCTAAGTCCTGGGTTCATTTTATGAGGATCTAGATGTGTCCGTCCGCCTGTCTGTTGAAAGCCCAATAGAGGTCGAACCGAAAAAGCTAAAATTTTGCCAGAATATTTCTTATACACAAGGTTTAATTGGTAATGAATCGGCTAAATCGGAATATTAGGAAGAGAGTTATATATATAATGCAAGAGTAGGTCAAAAAAACCATGTCCTTCCAACATCGAATAACATTCAATTCTGTTCAAACGCTTTAACGAAGATCCATGAAATTTCGAATGTATATTTCTTTAGTGAAAGAAATATTTTCCCTGAAAATTGCTAAACTCTTGCATTAGGAAAAGAGTTATAGATCAAAATGTACGAAAATTTATACCGCACAGTGTATTTTTCGGTATATTCAAAATTTAAAATGTAGTAAAACTGACAAAATTATATGTACGATTCTGAAATTTTGACAACATTGCTTTTTGGTCAAAGGCTTTGTACTACCGGAAAATAAATGTGACACGCCCACCTCTCATATAATGCTTTATCTTAAATTTATATAATTTATCTATGAATAAAGATTTTGAAAAAATAGGGAACTCTTTATTCAATTATTTGGGTTGAATTTATTAGCAGAAAAAACTACAACATGCCTACAATAGCGCCCACTTATCACATTATCTACTGTTAATAAAATTGAAAAGTTCATAAAACCGACAAAATTAGAGGGATGATGATAAAATTTCGCCCATAAAGCTATCTAGTCAATGTAATTGTTATGCCAGAAAATAAAGGTGGTACGCCTTCTTTAACGCCTACCTCCCATACAACGCTTTATCTTAAATTTATATAATTTCTCCATGGACAAAGTTTTTGGAAGAATAAAGGACTATATTGAAATATCTAAGTTGTATTTATTAACAGAAACTATATTGACACGCCTACTTTAACGCCCACTTTCATTGAAAGACTAAATTTACGAAATTATTTTATTAACATAACCTAATATAATACCTAACCAGCAAAATCGTCTGACATCTGTCATACGTCTGTAAGAAACAAACAAGTACGAAATAATTTCAATTATATATTTAATATTTTATTTCAGTTGCATCAATCGTATATTTTTAAAACAAATACAGTTTGTTTTTAAAAATTCAATAATATCAACTAATAAATTCTGCTTATACAACTAATCGTCTAATTATTATAAACCAGTTGTAAGATAGCACATGGAATCGAATGAATTCGATTGACAACAACAAATCTGTTTTCTGTGTCTAAACTCTCTTCTATACCGACCAATTTTACTTAATCTTAGTTTAAGCATAAGAGGTTAACCAAAGACTGTTAAGAACGCTATTTTAATCTACATCCAATAAACATGCTAACTAATGCTTCTTTAGCAAATATTAATTTTCGACTAACATCATCATATATTAGCCTATTTGGAAAAAAGTTTACAATGTGTTAAAAATTGCAATTTTATTTAAATTTATGCTATTCAAAGGAGAAATGTATAGAAAAAAAACGTTAAATGCATTAAAATATTGCCAAACATAAATAAGTAGCCGTGAAATTGGCACAATCATGTTTTAACAATATAAGTACATACAATCACCTCTACCCCGCTTTATGCCATGTGCAGTTTTTGTTGTATTTATAATACTAAATACGAACGGTGATAAATTTCAAGTCATTTTTAACACTCGTGATTTTTAACTTTACACTTCTTTGTTGTTGCTGTTGCTATTGTCAATATATAACAACAAGGATAACTTGTATTACTAACCGTAAATAAGAAGGTTGCCATCATCATTTTAAAATTTTATTGTCATGCATATGTGTGCGAATAAGTGCGAGTATTAGAGAAGGCAGAGAGTTATATTTTTCTTTTTTTTTGGTGACAGTTGTTGTTTATTGATGCTTTTGCAGCCACCATGACAACATTATTGCAGAATGTTTGTTTGTTTGTTAACACCGCTCGTATAAGGTATTGCCTTAACATTACACAACACACTGTAATAAAAAACTTTAAATTTTTTACACCATTTATTTTATTTAAAAAATTACATACGCAATTTTTTATAATTTGATTTACTTTTAATAGAAATTTTCCTGTTGTCAAACATGTTATCATTTTTAAACTGGATTCTAACACAACATCCCTTTTGTGCTTAGAAATCGAAAGCGTCCCTAATGTGAAATTATAGAAATCTAATATATAATTAATTTCAGCCCAAATTATTCCATCCTGTACTATTTGGATATTCATCATTTTGTAATTAGTGAGTATAAATGTTTCCTAATAAATACTAAATCTGTGTTGGGGAGTGACTTATTAGGCAGAGGCGGCAAAGCATTAAGTCTTGAGTGCCACACATTATTTTATTGTGAGCTTATTCTAAATCTATATATATAAAAGTGAAACCCTGTGCGTGTGTGTTAGCTATAGATTCCAAAACTGTAAAACCGATCGGACTCAAGCTTTCGCAAGTTGTTGGAATGTGTACTCCAGGGAGTGTTTATAGGTGGCAAAAAGGGGGCGGGGCCACGCCCATAAAAAATTAGTTATCATTTTTAGCTACTTTCACTGCACCGATTTTTCTGAAACTTTGCACACATATTAAGCTGTCATGACTATATAATTTTGTGATTAGAAAAGTGGGCGGGGCCACGCCTATAAAAAAGTTATAATTTTGAGGTACTTGCACTGCACCGATTTTTCTGAAACTTTGCACACATATTGAACTATTATAACTTTATAGTTTCGTAATTAGAAAAGTGGGCAGTGCCACGCCCATAAAAAATAAGTTATAATTTTTAGCTACTTGCACTAGATCGATTTTTCTGAAACTTTGCACACATATTGAGTTGTCATGACTATACAATATCTTGATTAGAAAGGTGGTTAGTGTCACGCCCATAAAAATTATATTATTTACAGCTACTTGAACTTCACCGATTTTTCTGAAATTTTGCACACATATTGAGCTGTCATGACTATACGGTTTCGTGATTAGAAAAGTGGGCAGTCCCACGCCCATTAAAAAAAGTTATAATTTTTAGCTTTTTGCACTTGATATTCTATTAAAATTCAGAATGCATTTTTATTCATTAAGGGGCGTAGCAACGCGCGCCGGGCGTTTCTACTATATAAATAAAAATTAAATGTAGTTCTTGGTAATCGCATCATTTAAGAACGGCTGCCCCAATTTCGTTAATGTTTGTCGTTAACAAAATTTCTACGAAAGAAAAATTGTATATGACCACTTTTTCACCCACTTTTTTAATTTATACAAAATTAGAGAGCGACTAGACCGATTTGTGTAATTGTTTTTTAAATGATTTACGAAGTTTAAGAATAGTTCTCACGGAAATTTTGTCTTAAAATTTGAACTGGGTGTGGCACTCAACCCCCATACAAAATCAACAGTTTTTTTAAATATCCAGAGTACTGTAATTTTAAGAACTTGCATATTTAAGCTTAAAACGAGCACGAAAAGAATAATGGGCGTGGCACTTTCAATAAAAAGAAAATTAATATTATGAGATATCTAGAAAACTATTACATCTATATTCTTAAAACTTTGTCTGTTTTACTTTTATCTCATTTGCCTTATTTAAACAAAAAATCAATACGATCGAAGCAGGGGAAGCGATGCTCCCTTACAAAAAACTCATTATATGATTTATTTCATGAGCACTAAATGTTAAAGTTTCTAATCGTGATATAAGACATTTTAATAAATGTTGTTTTATTCATTCCAATAATTCGATAGGATCAAATGAGGGGCGTGTTATCTCCCTTACAAAAAAATTTATTTAATGGCATATCTGCTGAACTATAAATTTTATAGCTTTGAATTCTGTATAGATGGCTACGATTTTAGTCCACATTTTCGGGTGCAAAATCGATAGGATCAGAGTAAAGGATGTGATTAAAACACACACAAACTACCACCCACCACCCTACCAAAAAAATACATTTGATTCCTGGAAAACGATGATCTCTTTTTGGTTTAAACTTGGATAAGGGCGAATGATACCTTTGTATGAATATAATACTATATATGACAATTATTCTTTACCTAAAAAAATGGTGGAAGATAATATTAAAATCCAACTGCTAATGAATACAAGACAAAGACTTTGTTGGGACCAGCTAAATATGCCGGGTTCTGCTAGTAGTTAATAAAATAGCATTTCAATATAGTAAATTTATTGAACTTAAACTTAATGTTGAAAAGAAGGCTAGCAGAATTGGGGGTTTAATAGATTGCTAAAAGTAATGTTATATCAATATATCCAACAGTATTTGCATGTTTTGTTCTGCTTTAAAATGTTAAAGATGTTTTCTGCTACGAGTAAACTTCTTTCGAAATTGATTCTTAAATAGTAGTTTAACAGAAAAAAATTAAGCAAGCCAATTCGTTTTTTAAAATGAATTCCTGAAATGGCGAATATACTGGACTATGCTGGAAGCCAGTTTATGTTTTTAAAGAGTTATCAAGCTCTGGAGGCGAATAAATTGCTGATTAATATTTCGTTTTATACGTTTAAAAAAAACTGCTTCATATACAAAACTGCTGTAAGTTATTAAAACCGTCTTTCATTTCCAATTTGTATGATGTACGTAACAATGATTGGACATGTGAGTTGTAAAACCGCACATATCAACCATATTACAAGTAGTATTGGTCACAAGTGTGAATTATGGCTTTTAAGTCCACAGCACAACAATCCACAAAATTCGTGTGTTGGCCGCAAAAACATAAAATTAAATTAAACTGTCCTTTTCGTTGCCTTTAAAAACCCATAAATTTCTATTACAACATAACTCAACATGTGTGTGTGTGTGTGTGTATGTCAAACCCTCAAAGAAGACAATAAAATACCAATATACGTACACAGCTACCAAGATTCACTATTGTTAAATGTAAATATATACACACATGATGCCACCCACCACCAAATATCATACACTCTTTCAACATTGCTGCTTATTGAAATCAAATTAAAATGTTAAATGAATTTTCTTTACTGTCCTTTATCAAATCCTTAAAAATGTTGTTATTTAATTTCACTTAAAAATAAATAATTGTATTAGGTACTTCGTTTTGTTGTGGTAATTAATACTAATTCATTGCAATTTAAATATTTCTAACATTTTAATTCTAGGTATAAATAATTTAATTTTGAAAAACTTCTTTACAAATTAAACAACACGCTTTCATTTTCTATCTCAAACTCTTCTTTTCTAGTGAATAAATACAGTATTGGTTTTGTTGTTAAACAACTATGTGTGTATTTGTTGTGTGGGAGTATTGTACGTTAGTGTGTTAATTTTGTGGTTGTATGTATAAAATTTAAATTTGCATAGACAATTAGTTTATTTCAAATATAACTTTTGTGAATACTTTTCTAACAAATAAAATTCTTTCCACAATTGAAAACACATTAAATATTCTAAAAGTGTTTCAATAACAACAATTAAATCAACTCTTTTTTTAATTGGATTTTATTTTGTTTATTTTAGGCGGATGTGGTAGTAATAAAATTGAGTTTGTATTAAAATTGAATAAACTAAAAGGAGTTGTAAACTAAACTGAATGATGGCTTGTTTATATGTACTTGAAGTTCGGAAGAAACATTTTACATATTTTACTCTTAGATAAACACAAAGATGTTTTGGTTTTCAAAAAAAGTTTGGTTATGTTAGAGTAATGACCCCGAATTCAATTAATACTCGATACATCATAATGTTTATCGAAAACACTAAATATTTTTAAATTTAAAAATCTTATGGTATAGATATTATAAAATTAAAAATATCGTTATATATCGAAATGTATCTCAACAATACATAGTAACTGACAAATTTTTGAAATTAAATTTTTTAATTTCAGTTCCACAGTTCCAATGGAATCTCGTATACATGATTAGATATATATGTTATGAAAAAACTTTTTTTCACTAGATAGTTACGAATAAAAATCTAATAAGTACCTTGTTATCCATTGCGAGTACTCTTAATATAACCACTGATATATTGACACTGAGCAATTTTATATTTAAAGTTCTCAATTGCTGGCCATCCAAATTATTATCAGATTTTCTTTGAAAGAAATTGATCTAGGAATTGTTTTAGTTGTTTGGGGACAGACAGAGTTTAAGCTACTTTTTGTACAGAATGTATTTGACAGTGTGTTTTTAAAATTTCCCAGAGATGGAAAACTTATTAAAAATTTCGTTTTATATTGAAGTAAATTTTTTACAAAATTTTACTTCTTCGATGGTTTGCGAATTATGTCATTTATTCTCACATGACTGTGAAACAATAAAGTTTTTAGTTGAGTAAATTTATCACTCTTTCTTGGCTTGTCCAGTTATTTACTTCCGTGGTACAAAAAACAATAATAAAATTTTCATTATCACACATAATTTATAAGTAGCCTTTAAAAATATACACTAAATACAGTTTACAAATCTATCCTTAATTCGCTGATGAGCACTCGGAAGGCAACTAACAAGTATTCCACAAAACCATTAAAGATAAAGACAAAAATTCAGATATTCAACAAAGGGAAGACGTCGCTTAAAAGATTATTAAGGCAAGACATCAAGACCACGATAAAGACATAGTAAAACTTAAACAACTTTGCATAACTTTCCACATTGTATATTTTGTTGTAAAATTAAAAAAAATAAATACAAAGTAACGCTGAAACTGCAATGGTGAACCGAGGTATTGGTTAAAGGTACACTGATATTAAGTTTGCCCAACTTTAAAGCCCATCAAATATAACTGATTTATTTCCAGATAGTTGTTACGAACTGTTTGGGTATAACGACTGATACTTAAAGTGGTTATTATACCCTTCACACAGTGAAAAAGGGTATATATTTATAGGTTTGTCATTCCGTGTGAAATTTCTACAATTTTCATTTCCGACTAAATATTTTCTTAAAGTTTATGAATAGGGAAGTCGATTAGGCTCTGTCAGTCTGTCCGTCTGACCGTCTGTCCGTGTGTATGTTGAAATCAACTTTTAGAAGTCCCCCGACATCGTTGGGACCCGGGTGAGGTATTAAAATATCAGAAATATTCGGAAGTAGATCGTTATTGCAAATCAGAAACATCGGTGCATAAACAACTGAGATATGAGCAAAAATCCACGAGCACCTTGATTTTTTTTTCACAAAAACAACATTACAAAAAAAACATACATATATACAATCGTGTATACTGGTTAGAGTAAACGTGGCATCCAATCCCAGCTGAGCCAAAAAATTTTTTTTTTACTTTTTATTTAATATATTTTTAATATTTTTATTATTTCTTTTTAATTTTTTTTTCAATTTTTTTTCTTAATTTTTTTTGTTTTATATTTATTATTTATATTTTAATTTTTTTCTTACATTTTTTTTTTAATTTTTTTAAAATTTTATTTTTTACATTTTTTTTAAAATTTTTTTTTAATTTTTTTTTAACAAACATACGTAAATTTTTAATTTTACAATAGGATGTTTTTATATATGTATGTATATTTTATATATGTATGTACGTATTTCATATGAGATTAATGGTGATACAAACTACTGTTATTGCATGACTACACTTTGTGAAGGGTATATAAGATTCGGCACGGCCGAATATAATACTCTTACTTGTTTTTAAATTTGTTTTAGTACCACATTTTACACATTTCGATGCAGATTGCTTAAATAGGTAATGCAAGCAAACTTTCTCACTCACTTATTGTATTGTGTATTATTTCATTGCCACAAATAAAATTTAATTTCATCATAAATGAAACAATTTGAAAATTAAATAAAATTGAAAGCCAGTATAAGAATCTAATGAAAGAAGTTGGAATATATAAAATATGAATATTGTTAATATTATTAGTTCAGCTAGAGGTCAATAATTGTTATAAAAAAATTTTAAAATTAGCACAATTGTACTTTCTTTTTTAATTTATAAATTTTCAATTATTATTATTATTATAATTATTATTATTATTATTATTTTATGTTGGACAAAATAATAATTGAAAATAAATAAATTAAAAAAAATTACAATTGTGCTAGTTTTAAAATTTATTTATAACCAGTTTTTTCTATTGAGCTTGAGCTCATTTTTTTTAATAAAAAATAGTTTAAATTTTATTTTCCGATGTTTCGCTACTACATTGGGTAACTTCTTTAGGGAAGGTTTTTACAATTTTTAACAATAAACAATTGAAATATTAGAATTGTTCAAAAAACAAATTTTTTTTTAATTGTTAATTGTTAAAAATTGTAAAAACTTTTCCTGAAGAAGCTACCCAATGTGGTAGCGAAATATCGGAAAATAAAATTAAAACTACTTTTTATTAAAAAAAGTGATCTCAAGCTCAATAGAAAAAACAGTTTATATAAATTAAAAAGATCGAAAACATTAATTTATTATATTTATTTATAACAATTTATGAGAATTTATTTATTTTCAATTATTATTTTTTTATTTTTAATTTTGGAAAAACAAATAATTGAAAGTAAGTAATTTAAAAACGACAGTACAATTGTTTTAATTTTTAAATTTATTTATAACAATTAAAGACCTCTAGCATTCATTAAAGATTGAATGTTTTTAAAAATTCGGTCATTGTTGCGTAAAATGGGTTCGTTAATCCCCAAAGTGTCGATTTAAATTTTTTTGAGACTTGGCACTGTCTTTTAATACACAAAGGAACGATTCATAACCTTTTTAGGAGCTCCAATCGTTTTGAGCATACGAAATCAGTGCGATGTCAGCTAGAGTTAATAGATTTTCTTCTGTGGAAAAAGTAATTCTTACATATTATTCATATCATCAGTATTTATTAGCTGGTTTAATACGATTTCTGATTGAATAAAGAAATTTAAAAAACCAAATATGACATTTCCTTGAATGAGGACCTATCACTTAATTTGTAAATTCAAACAAAGAAAAAATAATTTTTTTTTCCAATACAGTTTTATGTTTGAATCTGTTACCATTTTCATTAAATTTTTTTTCTGAATTTTAAACAAATTATTAACAGAAACAAATAAAAAGTTTATTGAAAAAATTTCCGATTTTCAAACAAAATGTTAACAGAAATAGATAAAAAGTTTATTGAAAAAATTCACAAACATTTTTTTAGATATTAGTTCAACAATATTTAAAAAAAAATATTTGTTTAATTCAGGCAAAAATTTCAGGTAATAAATTAATGACAAGCTATCTGAAAATCAGTTAAAATCTCGAAGAAATATTTAATCAAAGAGAATAATTTAATTAATGAAAATAGACGTATGACACGCAAGACAAGGAAAAAGCTTCTTCAAAGTCTTGTATCAAACTAAAATATTTAAGTCTACAGTATATTTAACTTAATAAGAATTATAAAATTAATTATAAAAATAACAAACAATTATAACAAATTAATTATTAAAATACTAACTGCAAATAAAAAAACTTAATTTGTTGTTTTAGCCCATGTGTTAATCTAAGGAAATAATCAAACAAAAAATTATTTGAAACAATTAAACTATTAATAGAAATTGAAATTAAATTTAGGCAAACGTTTGTTTGAAAATATTTTATCTATAATTATACCCTTCACACAGTGAAAAAGGGTATATATAGGTTTGTCATTCCGTGTGAAATTTCTACAATTTTCATTTCCGACCCCATAAAGTATATATTTTCTGAAAGCCGATTAAGCTCTGTCAGTCTGTCCGTCTGCCCATGTGTAGGTTGAAGTCAACTTTTTGAAGCCCCCGATATCGCCTGAACCCGGGTGGGGTATTAAAATATCAGAAATATTCGGGAGTAGATCGGTATTGAAAATCAGAAACATCGGTACATAAACAACTGAGATATGAACAAAAAACCACGACCACCTCGATTTTTTTTTCACAGAAACAACACAACAACATACATACAAACATGTATACTGGTTGGAGTAAACGTGGCATCGAATCCCAGCTGAGCCAAAAAAATTTTTTTTAATTTTTTTTTTTATTTTTTATTTTATATATTATTTATATTTTTATTATTTTTTTTAATTTTTTTTTGTTTTATATTTATTATTTATATTAATTATTTTTTTTTAATTTTTTTTCTTAAATTTTTTTTAATTTTTTAAAATTTTTTTTTTTTTAACATACATACGTAAATTTATAATTTTACAATGGGATGTTTTTATATATGTATGTTTTTTATATGTATGTACGTATTTCATATGAGATGAATGGTGATACAAACTACTATTATTGCATGACTACACGTTGTGAAGGGTATATAAGATTCGATACTTGTTTTTTTCTACGTAATGGTTCAAGAGAACGTTGTTGCAATGTAGGATGTCATTGTTGTTTTAAAATAACATTGAAATATGACTTAATAAAGTTAGAAAATAATTCTTCTATATTCTACTTCAGTAGGCAATAAATTTATAAAAAAAGTCAACACAAGTTTTTCAAAAGTAGTAAATGAATAAATAGTCTTGTTCCAGCTTAAAAGAAATCCCCCCACCCTCATCCAAATATATGGGTTAGTTAAGCACTGATGTATTCTAATTAAATGTAAATTAAGAACTAACTGTTATTATTATTAATTTTTATACAACAAACTGAGTAAAAATATATAAGTTTTTTATCTTGACATTTGTTGTTTAGTAAGCATTGGTAAAATTCCAAATTTCTTAAATAAATAAACAATTCCAGCATCAATACCAAGTACTTACAGCCTTGTTTAAACATGACTCACGCAAAGTACATACAAAGAATGTACAGCTCCCCCCTTTTTAAGTATTTTAGTACTTTTGCCAACACATTCTTTCGTAAAAATATGTTGACGATAATAATGTCGGATTAAAATGATTTACAATACGTAGGAATTCTATAGTATTCATTAATTAAACGCCAATGAAGTGAGCAAGAAACTTATAACCTCTTCAACATACAACCGCCCAAAATGATAATCATCTACCACGGATGGTTGAATAAAATATTTAGAAAAGAAGCAAAAAAAAAAAAAAATAATAAAGACAATCGCGTGCCAATGTTTAAATGGAATTTGTGATGTTGATATCAAAATAAATAATTCGTAATATAGACTTTATTAATTCCAGACAGACAAGCATAAACGGATGAAAGTTAAATGCGACGATGATGGTGATGATGATATATTGACTTTAAATGACGTCTGTATTTCTACTTGTTTGGCTTTTTGACAGAAAATATTGGTAAAAGTTTGTTCATAGAGATTTCAAATGTAAAGCAGCTATAGGTATTCATGTTTAATGTCAAAATACTTGTCAACATTTCATTTGTATTAGAGTTATTAGCATATATTAATCAAAAATGAAATATGATGATGAACTTAAGAACTAACTGAAGTTGTTTGTTTGTATGTTATTGTGTAAAGTGATTGGAACTTGAATTTCAAAAATGATTTAAAAAATAAACATCTTTTTTATATTTTTTTTTAGTAAATAGTCTAGTTTTACGTTTTTATTTTATTTTTCAAAAAATTTACATAAAACAGCAGTAAAAGTGTACAATTTGTTACTTTAATTAGAATTAGGGTTGCAATCTAAATGTCAAAAAGTCGTGTTCTTTGTGTATATTGTTTGAAAATCGTTTAAGTTACGCTAATTTGTTGTCGTTGTTGTTTCACTTTAAATAAATACACAAATAAAATGCCTAAATGTTAAACGGTCTGTGAAAAGGGTTGACCTTTTGCTCGTAATTTGTTCAGTGTCAGAAATTTAAAGGAATGGTGAAACAAGTTAATACTTTATTAATTAGGCATACTAGTAAGTTATTCCAAACAATATTTAAAAAAGGCATTGAAAATATCTTTTTTTAAATTTTATTTTTATTATTTGAAAATATTCCAAAAAATATTGTTGGTTTTTAAGTCATCTTTTTCCAATTTTCAATAATTCAGGGTTCGTTTAAAGATTCTTTACAAGGTAAGAATTAGAAAGTTTCTTAAAAAAGATTTAGGCCATAAATTAAAAACTATCATGGACAGCATCCAGTAATTTTTATGACGAAACAATGCAACTACCTTCAAAGACGCTTAAGTAGAAGATTCTTGAATATCAACACACCGACTTTTATAAAATTAGAACAGTGATGTTTGCTAATATGTCCCTAATTTTCTAGAAATTTCTGATCGATATCAAGTGATAAATAGGGACTGTATTGCCATTTTTGTTGAGGAAAAAATTTTTTAAGGACGTTTTTCGGGACTGGGAATTGGGATTTTTATTAAATAGAAACGGGGATGTTTTATAGTTCACTGTTTTGAGGTCTATTCAGTATACATAAGTGCAAAGTTTCATGTGATATTTTTATCCATGTCAGTTTCATAGAATGTCAAATATTAAAATTGTTATTTCTATAGTGTATAGATATAATCGAAATCTGGCAAAATACAATCCCCCTCTTCTCTTCGAGCTCTATCGTGTTTTCTAAAGACGGACAGACGGACTTATCTAGATCATCCTAAAATTAAGCCAGGACTCAGAAGATATATACTTTATGAAGTCTAAAATGAAAATTTCGATGTGTTACAAATAAAATGGCAAAATGAATATACCCGAACACCACTTAAAAAAAAAGCTCCTTCGAATATAAAGTATTTTTCCAAAACAATTTAATTCTTTATACAAACGTTAGTTTCGCCCGTTTAAATTTTTCGTTATATCTTCGGTATTTATAATTCAATTTTTTATCGAGAAATTTTTATATGAAATTATTTTACAAAAACACTTTTTATGTGAAGATGTTCGAACTTTTTTTTGCCTGTAAGACAGTACGCTTAGAAGCATTAAAATGTACTTGTTGTAAATATTATCATTAAAATCTACTTTTCTAAAAGTGATAAGATATTTCTTCGTATTTATATTTTTTTTAATAACGTTTAAGTTTATTTTATATATTTTTCCAACTGTAAGTAAATAAAATAAATATTTTATAATTCAGAGGTCTAACATCAAATTTTAACTATTTGTAAAAAAAACTATGATATAAGCCACACACACAAAGTCTATTTTAAAATTCTACTAAATATTTGCTTAATTCCATTATGCTCTAGATTAAATGATATGACGTTAATATATTTAAAAAACAAATATTTAACTACAAACAACCATTTATAGACTAGTGTTAAAATCTTAAATTTAAAAATAGTTAAGATAAACAGCCTACATCTCTAAAGAAGTCTCTTATCTAACTTGTTGTTGTTAATTTTAAAACAAACAAATTGAAAATTTGTTAACACAGTGAACTCGCGATAACGTGAAATAAGCTCACATTTTTATGTTTGTTCACGTTATCGAATGATCAATTTTTGATAGAAATAACAGCCCCTGCTCGGTATTAGAAATGACATTTAATAAAAAAGTGATAAGCAAGGGTAACAAAACAGAAAGCATTGTTTTTGGGCATACGAGTAAATCTATTATAATTTTCGGCCATTAATGCCTCTCTTTTTCAACTTAATTTGAAAACATATGATATACATATAAAAAATAAATTTATTGTTATATTCTTTAAATGTACATAAAATTTACAAAAAGAAGAAAACAAAACTAATAGGAAATTTTTTGTTTGAAGAATATTTATAAGGTAAAACAAATTTTAAAGGAAATAATCGGTCATCTGTTTTGTTTTTTGTTGGACCATCTTTAACACAGCATTTTTTATATATACATTTTGGGGGGTTATCGAAGCAGACCTCCTCCATAAACGGGTCCCTTTTCGACCCCCTTCGTTACCTAGAGATTACAAGGTTACCCCGACTTCACTGAGTCCCGTGCCGTTTGCTCTAGACTTTTGTGACTTGACATTGCAGACTAATGGTTATCTACAATCCTAATCACAGAGTCCTTTGTAATCGCCAACATCTGCCATAGACTAATTTCCCCCATAGCACTCACATCCAACTTGTGCCTGCCAGTGTTATTAAGTCTATTGCCAGCCATTGCCGGACATTAGCATACCACATGCGCCACTGTCTCAGCAGTCTCAAGGCAGATGATATTTGAAGTTGTCATGCCCTGTGATCAAAGCAGTTATCCAGCTCAGGGTCCTCCGATTAAAAAGGGTCCGCCAAATAACCTTTTTTTTTGAAAATGCTATAAAAAAGTGTAGCTTCGGCTGTGTGGCACGTAGCGCAGTCCAGTTGAAACAAAATGTTGCTAATATCCTCCTCTTCAATTTTTGTGAACACAAATTCGTTCAACATGGCCCGATAACGATCGCCATTGACTACGGCTACTCCTTGCTCATTTTCGAAGAAAAATGGCCCAATTATGCCTCTAGACCGACCTTGTTTACATACCCGTAAAGATCAAAATGAGCTTAATCTGAAAAGTTGACTTTTTTGGCAAAATCGGCCAAAGTAATGTCGCAATATTTCCCAGCGTTGTTCAAGCGTACACACAACCATATTCGTTCAGCGATATGATAAAACTAATTATCTGTCAAATCAGACATGAGCTAAGTGTTACCATTCACGAAATAAGCGATAGTTGGCATTTTTGCCAAGGGGCTTTAACACAGCTTTTTTTTAAAGATTTCTTAACAGACTTATTTAATTTAAGTCGACTGTATGATTTTCAGCCCATGCAGAGCTTCTGCAGCTTCCTTTGGAATAATTTTAATTTGAGGCTGGTACATAATTGAATCATCATCATTGGTATCGTGCTCTTTGCAATTTTCTTCAAAATTTTTTTTTCAGTCTTCCACCATGGAAAATACTGAATCATATAATAAAACATGCCTGAGAATTCAGCGCTTAAAAAGTGTAATAACTCATTCTTCTAGCTGTCCTATTTCAGAAGCAGAAATACTTTCTCTTATAACTCTGAACTGAATGTTGTCATTGGGGTCATCTTGGTCCAAAACTAAATTTAAGAAAATATTCATCATCTGCATAAAATTCCTTGTGAAATTCGAAAGAATTATAAGTCCAGACGACCAGAGCTCTTTTTTCCAATAACAACAGGTATGTTTTATTTGATAGGATTCGGATTTGTTAGCATTATAAAGCTGGTTTTCACAAAAAAAGAGTTCGTCCTCTTGGGTATTAACTTCTCTTTAAACCGGTGAACGAGTTGTGGCCAAGCACAAAGATTAAATTTGCTCTGCTTAAAGTTTTAAAGCTATCCACCGCTGTCATTAAAACCACGATCACTATTTTCAATTTGTTGAAACTACTAATATCACAGTTAAAAAAAAAAAGTTGTCCTTAGAAAACCTCGTATCAACTTATTATAAGATATTTTAAAAAAAATCACTAAAATGTGTCTTTAAAAAAAACACTCAGTGGTTGTTCAGCAAATTTTTTTATTATTTGAAAGTTTTTCGTTCGGCATTTTTTTTTTAAATGATATAGTCAGTTAGTTCCCTTGTCAACATTTTGAAGTCAAAGATTATATTAAAAATAAGTGGGATGTCTAACGGGCAAATCGTGTATTATTTTAAAATTTTTGTTCTGAATAATGTGAAATTTTTTTGTATAAGTTTTAGCAGCGTTTTGGGACCAGGCTTGACAACCATAGGCCATAATCGGCCGAATACACATTGTGTAAATAAGTACCTTGTTCTTTTTACTAGGTTTAGATCTTCGGCTTATTAAGAGGTATAAGGCACGGACGGCTACACTTAATTGCCTTCTCACATATGTAATTGACATGCTGTTTGCATAAAAGTTTTTTGTCATGGATTACTTAAGCATTCCTAACCCCCATATCTAAACAAGAGCGTTGAGCGTCAAGCGTTGGAGTTTTACATGTGTTTTGTTTTTGTTGCAATAACAATATACATGCAAAATTGCAACGCTTGACGCTCAACGCTCTTGTTTAGGTATGGGACTAAATATTTAATTTAGTCCTTTAATGGGATAATTGTTCCCCTAGACGATTCTATTTCAGAATATATATTTTATGTTTAAAAGATAAAACTTTCGGTTTTTTAACGAATATAAATTTTAAATCACTTTTAGCATTTACGTAGCGAACTAATACATACATACATACATGGGTTCAATAAAGAAAAAATAATATTTTAACATAAACAAATAAGTCAACTCAAATTCAAGCATTTTTCAATCAAAAAAGATCACAGTTTAAAGGGCAGAAATAAAAAACATAATGTATTCACGTTTTAGAGCTCTTACACTTTTTTTACGTTCTAGAACAGTCTGTATAAAAATAAATTTGTTCATGTTTCTGAGACTTTCACCCTTTCGAGAGCTCACGTTTTCACCAGTTCGCTGTATTTTAACTGTATAACTGTAATGTATGAAATCATGCTCTTAAAAATGATTATTGTTAAGAGAAGTATGAATTCAAAAATGTCTGTTAATGAATAGTTGAATACTCAGACCCATTGGCGTAGTTACAAATTCTTTTTGGAGGTGGAAAAAAAACTTTAAAAAATGTTTTCTTACTAAATCTTAAAGTAAGTTAAATTTTAATATATATTAAATTTTAATAAGTATTTCTGCAAATTCTGGAGAGCATTGCACCCCCATAATGGCCTAGTTACGCCCATACTTAGACATCAGGTTTTTAGGATTTTTTTTTTTTTTGAAATTTGTTGCAGTTGATGATTTTAAGTCCAACTAAAGACCTTTTCTTACCTATTTTGATTAGTTATTATTGTTAAACAATAGTCTAAATTATTTCTACTTATTTTTTTTCAAATATGAATTTAATCCTTTCAATATCTGCTTATAGTTTTGCACATTTCAAATGAACATCAAGCCTTACGCTGGTGACAACACTAATTAGTAGAGTTTATAAGGTGGATATTATTGCTCCCACAGGTGCTACTCAAAGACCTCAATAACTCTACAAACAAACACTTTAACAAATTCAAAAACTGTAAAACGAAATCATTGAGGGTTTATTTTGTAAAAATTTTCTTTTCTACAAAATAGACGTGAAAATATGTTTTTCGCGTTTTTTTGTTTTGCTTTTTCTGAAGCAGCAAATAATAAATAATTTCAATAACAATAAATTTTCCTTTATTTTCTATAACAATCCTTTTTCTCAACAACGACAAAAAAATGGTTTAAAAATTAGAAAATCCATACAACACAACATAAACCGTTTGAAAATAAAAGAAATGTGCGCAACTAATTTTATTCACATTTTATGTAAATTTTAAATGAAAATAAAAATTTTTTCAAGTAATTTTAACACATTTTCTTTAATAATCTAAAAAGGCGAACAAAAACGAAGCAAAATAAAAAAGGACACAAAAAAAAATATACGAAACAGGTGGTGATGTCCCCGTTCTATTGCGCTTTCTTATATTTTCACCATTGTCCTGGTGGTTGTTTAATGGTTGTTATACTGAGGTGTGAAACTTATTTTTATGGTTCTTAATATTTAACGAACGTTTGTCGTGGGTTTTTGGGGATTTTTTTTTAAGTTTTTTTTTTAAGAATTAAGCAAAATTTGCATTTCATTTGTAGTTGAAAATTTTTATTGTTTTGGGATTTTTTTTTCTGTAGATTTTTTTTACTGTAAAACTTGTATTGGTTTTTTTCTGTTTTTCATTTTATTTTGTGAAAACTTTTAGTTAAATTTAAAATTGGTCTATTAAAAATGACTGTAAATGTAAATTTTCATTTAATTAGTTACACTCTGAAAACATTTGTAATCGTTTAAAATAAATGACCTGTAAATATTAGTAAAAATTTAAAAAGATGTTCAAATGTAGTACAATTGGAAGTAAAAGTCATATCAAAAAATTTTTTTTTTGTAACTGAAAATAAAAAATTCAAAAAATTTAAATTAGTATTTATTGCAACAGTTATATCAATAATTGAACTGGTTACAAATAAAATTCTAAAATAAGTACTTACCACCCTCGCTTACAAATAGGGACCCGTATAAGTACTTCTTACGGTCGCTTATAAATAGGGACTTAATAAGTACTTACTTTTATAGCAGTAAATAAGTACTTGATTTAAATAACCTAAATAACCCATTAATATTATGGACTTACAAAAGTCGTTCGATTCTTTTCAAGACGAAAATTCCGTTGGGTTATTTTGCGATGCATTAATTTGAAATTTTAAAAATCAGTGAAAATCTGTAAGTGATTACTTTTTTAATTAAATGCTTTGCTGTTGTTGTCAAAATCATTATTACTTATAGTCTTAGCGTGTTAAACTAAATGAGAATTATAAAAGTTATGCAAAATGCGCAATAACAAATTGTATTGTGAGTGTATCTAAGCAAATGTCTGAAAGGAAGAACTTATGCGTCGCATTATAAATCAAGTCATTACTAAAACACTTCTTGGTAAGGCAGACAATATGTAATAGTCATTAAAAAGTATGCCGTTTAGTAAGAGTAAGTCATTACCTAGTTTTTGCAGGGATGATATATTTTAGCTTATTATGTAATTCGAAAGGAATAAATTTATGTATTTTTGTATTTTTATGTATTTTTAACAAGACCAATACATATGTTCTTTTATTATATATTTTTTTTTGAACTACCCATTTACTTGTACATTTTTTCTGGAATTTTGTGAAGTTGCCGATGTTGTCAATGAATATATAAACCTAGTGACAGAGGTATTCTACCAATATGTGAAACACTTTTTATGTGTATTAATAATTTTGACAGCAGAAGGAAGCATTTGAAAAAATATGGAAAATTTTCTTTATCCCAGCAAAAAAATGTATGACAAAAAAGTGATTTTGCAGGGGTTCAACTGGTGACGAAGTGATTAAATTTAGGTGAAAACACTAATGATTTTAAAATTAGCGTGTCATTGGAGATCATGTGTTTACATGAATATTTTAATGAACTGCACTCTATTTTAACAAGTGCACAGAACTCATGCATATTTGTGACAAGTATCGGATATTTCATGTGTTAAATTTGTTTGTTTACATGAATTCTTTAAGATATTTTGCATTCATTTTTAAGCACATCATTTATGACAAATTATTTTGCAGTTAAAAAGTCATTTAGAATTAATGCTTTTACACAATTGATTTAGAAGTGTTGTAAATGTAATTTGCTTTGCACTACTTCCAATTATTTTTGCTGGGATATTATAAAATTATGTTCAAATAAAATTATCTTTTAAAAATGCCAATATATAAGCATATTTAAGCTAAAGCATATCATTCATATCAAATTTGTATCAAAGAAAGAAAATGTTTTACCGTTAAGGGTAATGTCTTAAAAAAATGTCCAAGATATACAAACGTTGGATAATCGACCTTGAAGGGAACACTGAGACCAGCATTTTCACCAGCAATAATTCGTGTTCAAATATTTTGAGTTGGTGTTTAATCGTGTAACTAGAAATGATAACTTGGCATCAGAGCGACATAATAAACAAAAGATTTTACTGATGCTACTAAAAATAACATGCCCTCAAAGTAGGGTTGACATTTCTATTTTTTAAAAAAGAGGACGCCAGCATAAAAACTGTAGGACATTTGCCCAAAAAACGAGGACACATTTAAAAAAAATTAAATTTGATAAAATTTACGACGCCATTTACAATACAAAAACAAAATTTGTTTTTACGAAAAAACTTTATTTACAAAAATAAAAACTTAACATATCATTCTGATTTAATGGTTGAAAATAAAAACAAAAAAAAAACAACAAAAATTCATTGCATTCATTATCGGGAATGTACACTTTTAAAAATTTTACATATATTTTTCAACACTTCCAATTTGAGCCAATATATTACCATCGCATCTCTTCAAATATTTGTAAAACTCTAGGCAATCCATATCAAAATTATATACCCTTACTATATTTTTTGTTCCAGACTTTCTTCTATATCTGAAAAACAAACTTTATGAAAAACACACAGCTGACAAGCAGACCCCTTTGCTGATCTTTTTTAAAATAAAAGACAAGTTAAAATAGGCCACTTCGCTAAATAGCGACAATTGGAAATAATAAAACAAATTTTGTACAAAGAGAAGTTTTAAAATTGTACTTTTTCAAAACAAATTGTACGAGCACCTTAATCTTTTTTTTATACATTTTGTGACCTGTGATTTAAAGTTTAAATCTAAGTAAAAAACTTCCAAGAAGGTGCAAAAACCCGGACAATACCGGACATTAGCTAAAAAAGAAGTAGGACAGCCCCGGATGCCCTAAAAAAGAGGACGGTGTCCGGGGAAAGGAGGACGGTGTCCGGGGAAAGGAGGACGGATGGCAACCCTAAATCAAACGATTAGTAAAGGCCATGACTGACTATCAGATTTAGTCGTTCGCTATTTCAAAAATTTTATGTGATAGTGTGGACAAAAAATTCATATGTGCGACAGATTTTTTGACAAGTGTGCCCGATCTGATAATCTTTTGGAAATTTTCACAATATAGTAGTTTCTGTGCGATCAGAGTTACTTTTTGTAAACCAGCTGGACAAACATTTTTGTTTGCATTTTTTTTTATATGACAGTGTGGCATCCAATAAAACATTTTGTTGCGATTTTCTCATGTAGAACAGAACTCTTATCAGATTTTTATTTGACATAATCGCGCGACTTTGTAGGATAGTCAGTCATGGACTTAAGAGCGACCTCCCTCTTTAAAAACAATTTTAATTTATACACTAATATATGTGTCTGCACTTAGCACACTTTTTTTTACCAGTAATTATTGCAATTTATCCCGAATAATTAGTTTTTAATAAAATTTTAATTCATTCATGTCTGTCAAAATTGTGCTTTTACAGACAACCGTGGCTGACTGCTTTGCAGCAGCAGATATTTCTGCCAACGGCCAATATCAGATGATTTGACAGAAGAAAATAGAGCGCGCTCTAATTGAAATTTTTTTAGATGTCTCAACACGTGTTTTTTACAGAAGTAATATCTTAAAGGTAACACACGACATGTTCGTATTTAGCAGTGTGGAATTTGACAAGTCAGATGTAAAAAACATGCCATGTATTAGCTGCTTAAGCAAACATTATTAACTCATGAAACATGGGTTTCTTTTTATTTACTGTGCATGCGTTGTTTGCACTTATTAGAGTAAAGTGAATTTTTTTAATATATTCATATGCTCTCCAATGACACGATAATGTTGAAATCATGTATGTTTCACCTAAATTGAACCATTCACTATATGCATTCACCACTTCTTTTGCATGTTTTTTTTTTTGCTAGGAAGTTAATAAACACATATTGAATTTCTTTAAAACCGAAAGTAAAAAAATCATTGATGATTCTCCATATTACAAATAAATTTTTAAATGTCTTTATATGATCATTTCTGAATAGTTTGTTTTAAGAATTTTTCAAAATTTGCACCAAAGGAATACTCATGCAACATACACATACAAGTACACACAAGCGTATATAAAACTATATTTAAGTAAAACGATAAGCCCTTTTTTGCTCAAAACATGTGAACACAGTAACACTATATTTGTCTTACAGCTCTGAAGCAAAACTTTTAATTAAAACTACCAGCTCTAACTCATTTCTGCAAGAAAAATTGCACAAAACTTTAATCCACAACCAAACCAAAGAAAATTATAAAACTTGTCATCTCGACTAAGCGAATCACAAAAAAAAACACAGTAGTGGCGGTAACTTTAATTTCGAAAATTTAAAATTTTAGTCACGTTTTCTATCAACGATTGGCAGGAAAAAAAATCAATATCACCGAAATCTAATCAACTTTGCAAACAACATATATTTGAAAGCAAACCTAGACAAGATACATGTTGAAGGTTGCAACAGAAAATTTAAAGCCGCCAACATTCGAGTATTAAAGATGTTAGAGAAGTAATTCCATTGAATGTTTTACAATGGATTGATAAATTTCAAATATGTATTTTCCTAATTGAGGTCATTATTTTTGATATAATTATAAATCAAAGTTGCAATAAAAACAGTTGTACTGGCATTTCTATGATTTATAGATTGACATTGAAAGCTGTGTTATGGGGTTTTAAAGAAAAATATCAAGATTTATGACATCCTTCTTTGGTGTTGGATGTAAGGCTTTCAATCATTTTATCAAAATATTGTGGATAATAAAATATTGTTTTCTTTCTCATATTAAAGAAATATATGTATGCACTATGTGTGTACGTAACGTAAATGGCTTTTTATATTTAAGAATTAAAGTCATTTTTCAAAATTCTTAGATTATTTTTTTCTTCTTTTTTTCGCTTTTAACTAAATAGTCTTTTGAGACCTTTTAGTTTCATTGTTTGATTGTTGTCAGGATACATAAGTTAGAGTTATATTCATCATATGAGCAAAACAAAAAATAATGTAAGTAGATGTGAGTGAGTTACCCTCATTTCCGTTTAATTTTGTGTATGCGTTATTGTATAATTTGTTACGCTATACCACTTATGTCACATTATAAATGACCTCTCGTCTCTATTTTTATCCTTACATCTTCGCATTATGTGTGTGTCTTCTGATTTTTTTTCTTTTTGATTTTTTACAGTTTTTAAAATTTACTTTCTATTCTGGCCACAGTTAATACCCTACACTAGTGTGGGGGTGGGGGGGGGTTAGTGAAAATTTTTCAAAAAATTTTCCTTTTTAAATAAAACAAATTATAAATCATTTTCAAAATTTATACAAAAATTATAAATTTACATACACGCAAAGAGAAAACATGGTTGTGGTAATCATATTTGAAGAGCCAGTTATCATCAATTTGTTTAATTAAAGTATAATGCAATTATCATATTATAACTACGAATAACATGAACAATTTTTACTCTTTTCAGAGGCAAATTATTATTTTTTTTGCTGTTATTTATATTGATTGTACTTGCCTTTTTAATTAAAAATTTTTATACCAATATTTGCCTATATTTTATCGTTTATTTTTATGATATTTTAAATTCTATAAAATAATTTTTGTAATCTTGTAAAACCTACTATTTTGAAGTTTTCATGAAAAGTAAAAATCAAATGATCAAACGCAAACCAACGCTTAATTGTCGTGACGAAATAAATGATAAAACAAAATTAAAATACTTACTACCTTTTTATCTTATTATTATAGAGAACTACCCAAGCTCGGCGCGCACTGCTACACCTCTTAATGAATTTTAATTGAATATAAAGTGCAAGGCTAAATATTATAACTTTTTTTTACGGGCATGTCATTGCCCACTTTTCTAATCACGAAACTGTATAGTCGTGAGAGTTCAATATGTGTGTGCAAAGTTTCAGAAAAATCGATCTAGTGCAAGTAGCTAAAAATGATACCTTATTACTTATGGGCGTGGCACTGCCCACTTTTCTTATCACGAAATTGTATAATCATGAGAGTTCAATATGTGTGTGCAAAGTTTCAGAAAAATCGATCTAGTGCAAGTAATTAAAAATTATAACTTATTTTTTATGGGCGTAGCCCTGCCCACTTTTTACCACCCATAAATACTTCCTGGAATGTGTACAACAACTTTTCAAAGTTTGAGTCCGATCAGCTTTACGGTTTCGGAGTCTATAGCAAACACACACATAGAGTTTCACTTTTATATATATAGATAAAAAATGATTGTCGTGATCATGTCGTTATTATGGTATTTTTTTGTATGTCGAGCTTTAATTTATTACGAGATATCTCTTAAAGTAAGAAAGATTACGATTAGTGAGAACAAAGCAGCTTCAAAATTTTACCGTTGTAAATAAGAAACCTAAATGTTTTTGCATCTTGACTTAAGATGTTTTGTCAAAAGTCCACAGATGGATTTTGATGATCTTCAATGACAACATTATTTTTTTCAATTTGGTTAATTTGTATTTTTAAATTAGGCATACATCTTGCAAAAAAAATCCAAAAAGAAACTCACAAAGATATGCATAAAACTACACACATTTATCATTAACTTTACTCTCTTGACAAAAGTTTTATATTTGTAGAACAATTTACAGAAAATATTTGATATAATTTATTTAAAGTCAGCATAACCCGGTCCGCTTTACTGGCTCCAAAAATGTTTTGTTTTGCATTCAGTTATCCAATAATTGTCAGAAATAGTATTTCATTCGTATGAGGGTATCACTCCGCCTTCTCCTATCCATACCATATTTGGTTCTAACTAGGACATTGATATCAAAAGAACCTCGTACTCAGTTTAAAACAAACAGAGGCAACGGTTTTTTTGGAAGCAACCTGAAACGTTTGTTCTGGAAAGTGGGAGGGCTTGGTGCAACCCGTCCATTGCTCTGATTCTATCGATTTTGTGTCCGAAGTCGTAAACTAATATTGTAGCGACTTACACATAATCTAAACCTATAATAATTATAATCCTGCATATATGCCATTAAATTAATTTTATTTGTGTGGCTGGTACCACGCCCTCTATTTTATTAGTGGGATGAATTTTAAAATTTTTATTAAAATATTTAATATCAGTATTGAAAATTCTAATATATATTTTTCCTGAACTTAAGTACATAAATATGGGGAATTTCACCTCCCCTGCACCGATAGGAATAAAACAAATGAGGTAAAAGTGAAACGCGCAAAGATTTAAGATAATGTAATAGTTTTCTATGTATATCATACAATTTATTTTCTTTTATATTAAAGTTTTCAGGGACCATTGTTCCTATCCAGCTTATTTTAAGTTCAACTATGCAAGCTGTACCCGACACAAATTTTTAACACTTCAGCTATTACTGTACTCTGGATATGCGGTAAAAACGATTGATTTTGTATGGAAGGTGGATGCCATATCTACTTAAAATATTTCAATATAGCGTACATAAATTCGCATAATACTCAAACATATAAATCCTTTAAGATTTCATCATCTCCATTTCAAGATTATTTGCACATTAATTCTTGTTTATTGTTGCAGAACATTAGTTCTATACCGTTTTTATGTGCCCTATTAAGGATTAACCCTTCTCTCGGTGTTAATGTAGGAAAGTATGAAACATAATAATGAACTAAAAATAAAAAACAAAACAACAGCACAAAGGAAACGGAAATTATCTTAACACTTGCTAAGACGCTAATACGTTGTAGCTGCACGCGCCTTCTTAAATTTACTGTTTTTCTACAACGACCACTGCCACTAAATATTAGCAACATTTTATTTGGAGTATTACTCGCAAGCTTACAGAAAAAAAGAAGAAGTTATATATGATTTTCTTATTTGAAATTGTCATATTTCATAAGAAAATGCTAATTTGTTGAACCCTTTTGTTTGCCACACGCACAAACTCTTTGTGCGAGTTACACTTCTAAGATTAATAACTTTATATTTCATTGGAATTACTTAAGGGAATCTATAGTAGATGCTCGTTATGTCAAGTTTAATTAAAATAATTTTAATGCTCAACTCAATTGAATACATTTGATGACATAAAATTTAAATGTGTAAATTAAACAACATTTTAATAAGAAAATTCTCATGGGAAGTGGTAAAAAATCTAAAAAACAAAAAAAAATTTTAAAGCAAATTATGATAAATATAATATTTTTTTTTTAGGTTTTTTCTCGTTTTCTTTAACTGTATGTAACACATTTTTTGCCAAATTGTTATATTTTAAAATTAATGTGAATTTACCGCTTCTAGTCAAACGGAATGCATAAGAGCATCTGTAGGATGGTGTCCTTTCTGGGCGGCTTAGAATGTTGAATTCCAATTGTGTATTTTTCCATGGTTCAAATTGAGTTAGTCTGAAGTCGAGAAATGTCATATAAAATGGAGAAAACACTTGACTATAAGGTGTGATTCACATTCAACATCGGCCCTTAAAATTTAACAACCACTTTCAACTTTTTTATCTAGCCAGATCCTCTGACAGACATATGAGAATCTGGAACCTCGTTCTTTAAAAGGTAAGGGAGACGCAGATGCCGATGGAGCGGATAAGTAGAGCGAATGTAGTTGAAGGACTGCATCGCGCGCTTTTAGCGGTTGTATCGATGTACAATGAAGGCATGTAAAGTGACGTTAGTATATTTACTGATGTGGCAAAAAAAGAAATCCCGGACATCGAACTTAAAGAGGTTAGGGAGACTCTGATTACGGTAGAGCACATGAGTCGAGTGAAGGTGGTCGAAAGGCTACTTTGCATGCTGATAGCGAATGGATTCATAAACAATGGGAGTTTTAATAGTGACATCAATATCTTTTCTGATAGGGCATTTGAGAATCCTGGACCTGGTACTCGAAGAGATTAGGGATACTCGGATCGCGTTAGACTAAGGATAACATGTAGTCACATATTAAGTGTGAGTGTTTTGGGGTCTTTAGTCGAACGAAGGTACTGGAGGTTACGAAGGGACTCAATGACGAAATGGATGCCGATAGGTAGCCTTGAAATCACTTTGAAGCGAATAGGGTCAAGAATGGATTCGAAATAACAGTGGTCAACTTCAATATTACCCAAATTCACATATAAATATTCATCAGGTAATCGCAGTTTGAAGAGCATTTTTTGGTTTCTGTTTTTTATATGTACACTAGCCGCCCGGTACGTGCTTCGCTACGTGTCAAGCAAAATAATAAAAAAAAACTACATTCATTAGGTCCAAAGATACAAAATTACCGATTTTACCCGTTTTTAGCCTTTTCCCTCTATATTTCAAAATTTTGATAAAGTACAAAAATTTGTTATAGATTGTTTTAAGGAGGGTAAAACTACGTTTTTCCTTTCTTCCTATTGCTATCCCTCTCAAAGATAAATGCTGTTCAAAAAAGTACCAAAATTCAGTTTTTACCCGCTTTATCCCCTTAAAACTCAAAATTTCCAAATATTACCAGACACCTATCCAATTATTTTTAACAGGCTCTTTGATCCTTTCCGAATTTTTGTAATATCTTTTTTAAGCCCGAAGATACTGTGTTACCGATTTTACCCTTTTTTACCCGTAAACCGCTCGACGGATTTTGTGCAAACATAAACATAAGCCATCTACACGACCATAGGAATAAACCCTAAAAATTTCATCGAATTCGGTTAGACCTTTCGTGAGTAATAAAGTCACAACGCACTTGCAAAAATTTTTTATATATATGGATATATAAATTTTGATATTTGAAATAAATAAATAAAAGGATAAAGAAAATTGTTTTTTATCTGTTAGCTTTGTCAGCTGAAGTTTAAAATAAGTTAAGAAAAAAATAATCAGCTGACGAATCAAAACTTCTTCATGAATAATATTGCCTTGTGTAGTTGTTTCAGAGTTTCCAAATGAAATATATTTTAAAACAAACCAAAAATATGCAACAGAGATGCTAGATTTACGAAATAAGCATTAGGGGAAATCACCCTTCGTTGTAAACAGATCATGCAAGTGTTGCAGATCTTGCAAGTCTAGTATAAGTTCTAAAGTTTACAACACCACAAAAACAATATACACACTAAAATTACATTTCCCACACAAGCACTTAAGTATTTCCAATACTAAAAACAGTTCTAAATTTTCAAAAGCAACGTTTGCAATAGAATATATACTAGACTTGCAAGATCTGCAACATTTACAACGAAGGGTGATTTCCCCTATTATTTGTGATTTTATGAAAAGTCTACATAATGGAGGGTTTTCAATCAAAATCTATACAAAATGTTTGTCCAGGTCTATATAAGGGAGTGTCCTTATATCGAAGATTTATTCACAAAATATATACAAGATATTTATTCATGGGTGTGTCCATTTATCGAATGTTTATTTACATGAAAATTACTATTTGGTGTTACGTTTCAAAGTCTTTGTCCATTAAAGTAAGGAGTCCATTAAAGAGAGTATCCACAATAAGGAGTTTTCACTGTAGATGTATGTATTTCTAAAAAAAAATAATTTTTTTTAAAGCAGTGATTATTTTTGTATTAAGCCAGAGGTTTTTACCTTGTCACAAGATATGCCTCATTTAATTTATTCAAATTTCGGTGTTTTAAAATTGACTTGTTTTTCCATTTTTTACAAATGAACATCATTTACTCGTACCATTTTTAAATATTGAATTTCATAAGTATGTAATTGTTAATTTGTTTTTTTTTTAATAAAATGTGTCAACATTGTTCACATTAGAATGCTTTTAGTTTTTATACTTACACGTTTCACCACTAGTAAATAAAACTGAAAAGAAATTTATATTTTTTTATTTATTTATTTTTTTGTTTAAATAACTAGATGTATTTTTAGTTTTTATTAAGTTAATTGTTACAGGTGCAAAAAAAGTATAAATAAATATATAAAGTGACATCATTTCATATTAACAATTTTGCGGACACGCAATACATAGTACATATTCATAATATTTATTCAAAACTGAAAAAAAAAAACAAACAAAACTATAATAAAATAAACACAGACCATAAACAAAAAATATTTATATCTTTTATAATCAAATAATTTAAATAGACAATAGATTTTTATACACTATTGTATGTGTTGTTGCATTCATCTTTTTGTTAACGGGTGTAATTAAACTTGGTCTTTAATTTAACACCGTTCTCCGTAGAAACTTTTTTCCAATAAAATGTCGTTCCTAATATTTAGTTTTTTTTAGTAATTGAAAACTTAAAGCTTTAAGTTAATAATTTTTTTTAGAGGTTTTGTTAGTATTCGGTTTGTTAGAATTCTCTGCTGTGGAAGAATTCTTTGACCGATGTCAGAAGGCTCTTCTGCATGCCGCACAGTGGACATGCAATTGTTCGCGACTGGGTACGGACAAAAGGGGATCATACGAATAGGTTGTTATTTCCACATCATCTTCGGCGAAAATCATTTCCAAAATACTTCTAACACGCACCCAATCGAGACGATCAATGCCACAACCCATGCGTGGTATGGCCAATTTTTTAACGCCATGTTGGTTCTAAACGAAAAAAAAAAAAAAAAACAAACAAACAATCATTAAACTAAATTCTCTGCAAACACATACGCATCCCTATACTCACCATATGATCTCTGGTGGCGGTTAGTGCATAGAACAGCGCAATATAAGTACTTCTTTCATGATTACGTTCTTTGGTTACTAAATTGTAAATGAAACGTTTTTTCTCCTTCAAGACTGCTACGTTGCCGGTGTGTTTGTATTGTTTCAATAACTCATTCGAGGGACCATATTTGCAATTGAATTGCATGCCAATGCTATTGCACATAGCAAAATCTGCACTAATCGAATGTACCACAGAACAGTTTTGGGAAGCAGCCATTTTACTGGCACGTTGCTCAGTTATGCGACATTTGGGCTCTGCAATCTAATGGAAATACAATTAGACTTTTCTTTTATGCAAGAGAAAGGAAGTTTTTTAAATAATTAACGTTGTTTACTTACCTTTGGTGGGTGATAATTACAAACCATAATTTCTGTATTGTATTCATTGGCAAATACTTGCAAAATTATTTCTCTGATGCGTGACCATTTTAAATCATTGCTGCCGCAACAAATGCGGGGCATGGCAACCTTGTTGGCATTGTGATTGCGCTGAAAGAAAAAATTAAGTCAATTTATAAAACAAGAATTTGTTGAATATTTAAAAAAAGGGTCCGCCATCTAACGTTTTCTTTTTCAACTAGTGCTTATTTCGTGAATGGTAACACCTTGCTCATGTCTGATTTAACAGATAATTTGTTTTATCCTTCCGTTGAACGAATGTGGTTGTGTATACGCTTGAATAACGCTAGGAAAGTGGGCCTGCGATCGACAGAATACAGAATATTCTGATTCTGCCAAAAAAAATCATCTTTTCAGATGAAGGGTATGTAAACAAGCAAAATTGTCGCATTTAGGGCACAGAAAACCCGCACGCATATATTGAAAAGCCGATACTCCCAAAACGAGTCACTGTTTGGTGCGATTGTGGCGATCGTTATCGGGGCATGTTGAACGAATTTTTGTTCACAAAAATTGAAGAGGAGGATATTGGAAACATTTGGCTTCAACAGGACGGCGCTACGTGCCATACAGCCGAAGCTACACTTTTTTTAATAGCATTTAAAAAAAAAGTTATTTGGCAGACCCTTTAAATATGACATGAAAAAAAGATTTTAAGAAAATTAATCGTCAACAAAAAATTGTGAAGAATTTCTATAAACAAAACCATAATATTAATGCAAAATATTGTATGTTAACAATCGATCAGTGATATGACACGGCAACAAACGAAACAGTGTGGATTCAGATTTTAATAAATTATTTGGCTAAACCATGAAAGAAAATAATCGTATCCTAGTACAGGGTGAACCAACATTCACCATGGCGTTTAAAAATATAAAAACTTTTGTGTTCATATACTTTTTTTGAAAAATAAATATTAGGGATATTCACAACTGAACAAATAACCAGAATAAGAGAATCTTAATTCAATTAGCGATCAATTGATTTAACACAAAGAGCATTTCATTGATATTTTAAAATCAGATTTTCGTGCCGGCCCTCTAACATTTTTTAAATTGAATGGCTTCGTTAATAAGCAGACCTGAAGGTTCTAAGCTTCTGAAAATCTAAGAGCTATCCATCAAAGCCAGTTGCATTCTATTGGGCGTTACATATGGCATTATCTCTGAAAATATCATTGGCCTTACATGTTTGGCAATAAAGATGTAAGTTCTGTCATCGTAAATGAAGAGCGGTATTATGGCAGAAAAGTTGTTACGTCATGTTTTTGAAAATAGACATAAATATGTATTTCAGCAGGATGGAGAAACCGCCCACACTGCTCGAGACATAATGACAATTTTAGGTAAAATTTTTGGAAAGCGATTGACTTTTAGAAATTCAGAAATTAATTGGCAAATGTTCGCCTGATTTGTCAGCATCTTCTATAAGGTTTTTAAAAGAGCGAGTACATGTAAACAAGCCCGAAACAATGCTTGAACTTCAGGCCAAAATTGCTGTAGACATTCGAGAGCTACAGTCTTGAATGTTTAAAGTTGTTATGGGAAATTGAATAAAATGAGCCCATCAATGCCAGGTGTAAACAGAAGCAACGAACAATTGAAGAATATTTTGAAAATTAAAAACAATTATTATTGTTAATAAGCTTAATACTTACCAAATACAAACGTTTTATTAAATAAGAAACTTTAAATATTGAACACATTTACTAAAACATATTGGGTATATAACTTAAAAATGCGAAATTTTTCAAAATTTTTAGCATATGTATTTTGAAATATTTGTGTAAAATAAATTTATTCAAAACATTGGACATTGTTCGCTATGACCTTTTCCCATCTTTCTGGCAACATATGTATAACCCGCCAAAGGAATTGCTTAGAACGAATGAAGCCAATTGCAGATACACTATTCTAAAGTTAAGCGTATTTCAGAGAGAGAGCGTTCGAAAAAAAGTAGTCGGATGGAGCAAAGTTCAAATTAGACGTGACATAACTATAACCATACAAAACAGCTGTTTAAACCAAACTTATGAACAACAATGATTTTGATTATATCCGACTTGCCATAGAAATCAATTGAATTTTGGATTCTATGGCTATGGCATTATGGTTATGTCACGTCTTCTTTGAGCTTAAGGTCTAAACTATAAGAAGGTGAGGAACAATTTCCCAACAACTCCTTTTTAAATGTTTTTTAACGGTTACATGTCTGGCCAAATATTCTGGATATTTTTAGGATATTTCTCTCTTCAAATGAATCAGTTGCCCTCGGTACAGGTTCCCTGTGATATTATGAGCAGACTGCAGCAGCTCATAATTAATAGGATCTCTTCGTGTCATAGCTATTTGGAGTTGGTGTTGATTTAGCTGGTAATCTAAGCTTTGATGCATAAATTATTTTCTCTTTTCAAGAAGCATTTTAGACATGCAAAATAGTTTTCGATGTTTTTTTTGCCTTCAATTCATATGGTGCCTTTTTTACCCTGATTTTGAATGAATTCTGATGCTCCCAAAAGTTCTAAAATTGTAGCTTAAGAAGTTCCTAATAACAATGCAAGCTTTTGTTAAGTTTCCAATTCTTTAGTTTTTTTTATCTTTGCTTTCCTCATTATGTGTGCCCCGGTGGACTAGTCAGTAGAGTGCTGGTCTGCAGTTTGGGGTTTGCGGGTTTGGTTCCTGCCAGAGACTCTTGACTTGTCTGCTTCTCTTTTCTATTCAGGTATCACAAAGGGATCAATATATTTATTGCACCTAAGTCAGCTGAACAACAGCTGCCTGTTATACCTACCTACCTACCTTCCTCGCCATGTACTGTACCAATTAAAGTCATAGTTTCTTATGTGACCCTTTGTAAGAAGAAAATTCTACATTTTCGAAGCAGGAAATAACTTTAAGGTTTACACTATAATGTTACAAAATGACATGAAGGTATTAGAAACAAAAAAATACTTTCAAAATATTTGTACCAATAGTTTAAATAACATGATTCTTTAGAGTAATTAAGAAAGTGAAATATTAAAAGACCTGCATTGGTTAATATAGCCGAAGAATACAAGTTTAAATTCATTATTTAACTCAAGTTCCAAATAAAATTAAAATAAACCATAATTAGAACTAAAATAACCTGTTTGATTTTAAAAATTTTACAATTTAATAAAGCATGTCGATTAAGTGATTTGATTATGACATAATTTTAAAGTCGGACCACTTGAATTAATCAATAAACAATAGCAATCGTCATACAAGTCAGATAACATCAAAATTCCAAACAGTTTTTAAAAAGCCGCCTTTTATTTCTCGAGATTGTCAGAAATTTTAATTTGATTAGGCAGTTGTATTACATATAAAACATTAATTTGTTAATTTGTAACATATAAAACAAAGATTAAATATCTAATTATGTTAGCGTCAATATTAATAACTTACTTAAAGATGAGAATTTATTTAAACAATATTAAATGAAGACATACATACATACGTACATACATACATACATACATACATATATACATACGTACATACATACATACATACATACATACATACATACATACATACATACATACATACATACATACATACATACATACATACATACATACAACCGTACATACATACGTATATACTCGTAGTCAGATTAGAAGCCTACACATGTCAATTAGTGGCGTTAATAGTTTTAAGATTTTTATCAAAAAATAAACTTTTGTTTGCTTATACTTTATTTTAAGTTGTTCATTCATTCACTCATTCATTCATTAATTTTATTTATTTATTCATATGCTTACCATATGATGTCTCATACATATCAAAGCCGACTCAATATTTTCATACGAGCTCTTGTCGTACATGTTATCTTTGGTAACCAGCGAGTATATGAAACGGTCATTGTCTTCGAGTACCGCTACATTGCCGCTGCAAATATGACGGCGGCTTAATTCATCATGCTGGCCAAATATGACGCCAAACTTCCATGCCAATTTACCCTTTTCAGCATAAAACTCAGCATTACAATTGTAAGCCAACGAATAAGTTTGTGGTACGTGAAATAAGTCTGCTTTCACTTCGGTCAATCTAAAAGCCGTCATTATGATATTTGCATTTTATACCTTTCTCAATGATAGAAATTGAAATTAAACGTCACAATACCAAATTGGTATCGGCTAAAAAAAAAAAAAACGAAGAAAACAATATCAAACCCACAAAAAGAATATTTAAATTTAACTAATTCAAGCTACTCTTTTTGGTATTGTTTATGTGTGTTGTTTTGTTTTTTTTTTCGGTTTTAATAATAATATGTTATTGTTTTTTTTATTTATTTTTTATTTTTTTATTTAAGTTAAACTGCTTTGTTGTAGTATAAAAATGAGGGCTTGCTGTTCTTTACGGTTTTGTTCTTTCTGGGTTTCTGCACTTGTTGTTAATTTTTTATTGCTGTGGTTTTTTTATCTGTAAATAAAACCATGAGAAATATATGAAAAACTCTGTATGCAATTGTTTAAAATAAAATGTTTATTTAATAGCATGATTTATAGCTGGTGTTCTATTTTAAGCTACAAACTCAAAGCTGCGGTTTTTTTTTAGATGAGAAAAGTATGTCAAATAGTTTGTTGATTCACAAACACCGAAGTCTCGAGTAGCGACGTTTAATTAACATACTATTATTTTGAAAAATTTTAACGAATACGTATTAAAATGTGCATAAAAGTAAAATAGAAATTGGCTTTAAATCCAAAAAAAAAATTAGTGCAAACGCTTAGACAGCTTTCACATTAAAAAAATAGTAGCTAAGAAAGGAAAATATAAAGGTTGGAAGTACTATCTCTCTTACCTACAAGCTCAAGAGTTTGCAAACTTTAATTTGGGCGTATGAAAGCTGTAATTTTTAAATATTCAACTTTTCGCATAATAAACAGACTGATGTTAATTTAACTTTATAGTAATGCATGCGAAATTGTGTTTACGTTAAACAATTAGACCAAATATCGTCTGTATTATCGATGACATATTAAAAAGATCCCACGTTGCGGCTGTGTTCCAGTGAATAAATCTGTCACAATAAGAAAAAACTGCCTTTGTCTGTTTTGATGGGTTTTCAGGAAAGTATTTTTAAATTTTAGAGTTGATTTTTTATAAATGAATACTTATATTATATAAATTCCTCGCTGTTAAATTATAATTATAGTTAAATTAAAAGCCAAAAAAAATTTTTTTTTCAAACGATATTGTTCAATGAAAAATATAGCCAACAAGTTTTGCGCTATAACTTCCTGAAAAGTTGTCCAAAATATTTGTTAACAAATTCACCTAAGAGTAATTTTAAATTTAGTGATTGCAATAGAGTATAATTATTTCAATTTAAGCTTATGTCGACTTTAGCAGTTATTCCTTTATGCCGCAGCAATATAGTCAACTACTAATACTGATACGGCTATTTGATTTCTTTCTTATGACTTTTTCTTGAAATAAACTTTAAAGAACTAGCAAATTACATTCTCTGTCAGATGTATCGACAAAAAAACAGAATCGTTGTGGCAACCGAGCTTATTGCCACTCGAATTTTCCTTTCCTTGCTATTTTCATTATTAATTTAAAACTCATAATAAAGAAGTTCTGACTATTCAACAGAATTACGATTAGAAATAATTCAAGATATCACAATCGAAAATATTTCTTTACACCCAGATAACAGAAAATCAATTTCTTTGCCAATCAAGTGGTTCAGTTCTTGCAATCGAACTTTACTTTTGTGGTTATACAATTTCTATTGAAAGAATCATAATTTTTTAGTGCTGACTATACATTATATTCCAAAATTAAATTCTGTAGATATAATAATAAAATTCTACTATCACAACCCAATTATACGATTAGCAACAATTCTGGTACCCACAACCGATATTGTTTTCTTTGTGTACGACTGACAACAATTCTGTTTTTCTGTGGTTATACAAGAATGAAAATTGATAAACTCTGACTATAGTCACAACTAACTTGTGATTGGAAGCAATTCTCGTTGTCACTACCGGAACTGTATATTCTGTCTTATAATATAGGTTTCTGTTTTATTTAATCGAACGAATCAACTAAAACCTTTTTTTGCTTGTTGTAGTATAGCAATCCAGAATACCTTTCTGGAATCGAACTTGGAATCCCTAGACTTTTTATTACAAACCTTAATAGTCTTCCAAGGCAACCAACCTTTTTATATTTATTTATTTTTTAATTTTCTTTGTTTCATTTTTAGATGTCAACATTAAAATTTCGATTAGAAAAAATTTAGTAAATAATTTTTTGATCTAAAGCCCCTTTTCTGTATTTCGAATAAAATCAAAGCATATTCATACAGGTATATGCAACGGCGAATTAATACAACAAAGCAACTTTTTAAGGGGTGTTTTCTGTCAAGGCCAATTCGTATATCAGGGATGGAAAAGTTGTTATGTTAGATTAATTTAAAAAAAATTTAATGAAAAAAGGAATATATATTTGTGAAACACATTATAAATAATGTAGAAGCAACAAATACACATACATTTGGTAAATTTCTTATCACTAAAAAAAATACACTTAAGTTAATTGTTTAATACCGAAGCCAAAATCAAATTTTCCTTCCATGCATTAATAAATAAAATCAAGGCAAATTCAACCATTTTTGACAAAAAGTTTCCTCATTAGCTGGGCGGATAATTTCACCTGTATGAATTGGCCTTGAGTAAAATTATATTGTTTAGAATTGTCATATTATTCAAATTCAATTCGCCTTTACTTGTTTCAGTGATGGGAAAATATTTTGATTTTCTGAAACTACTAGGTATCGAATTAATATTTTGTTTGTTCTTAGATTTTTTACTATGAGTGCCGAAAGTAATTAAATATTCCTAAATAAAATGAAATTAAAGTATAAGTGTATTGAATTTTCCACCCCTGGTGTATGAATTTGCTTTTATATAAATAGTTGCTTTGCTATTATCAACATATGATTTCTGTCAAGTTAATTTCGTATGTCAGGAATGGAAAAGTTGTTATGATCTATTTAAATAAATAAAATTTATTAAAATAAGGATATATATTTGTTAGTCATATAATAAAGAGTATAAAAACAACAAATATAAATGAATTTTGTACTCACAAATGTACTAAAAGCACAAAAAAGCACAACTAAGATAATTGTTCAACACTAAAATGGAAATTTAATTTTCCATACCTGCATAAATAAATTAATTCAAGAAGAATTTAACACTTTTAATATATGTTTCCCGATCACCTGTTACGACGAGGTTACATATTTGAAGTCCTATCGTGGACTCCGCTTCATTCTTTAGCTCAGTGGCGCTTTTAAAATCTGACATTGATTTTAGGATCTAGACTTGTACTTAATAAATTAATTTAATGACCGCTCCATCAAAAAAAAACACGATTAAGCCTAATATTTTGCAAACTGTAGGCAAGATCGTTTTAAAACTATAAAACTTTTATTTTCAAGATATTTTTGTATTAATTACTTATTACATATTTTAGACTAAATAAATTGTAAACAAAACTAAAATTTATCAGTGAATACTACGTTTTACGATTACGATTACAACAATTTAAAAAAGAAATATTAAATTACAACAATAAATATGTATTAACATTACAAATATTTTGCATAAAAGGTGAATTGTAGAACGCAAAAAACATTAAATATTTTGGCAAACAATTTTTATAAATTTTGTACAAAATTAATCGCTAATAATTTGTTGATTAATTAATCTGGTATTTCAACAATTCCCACGCTTATGTTTTCTAAAGGGCAATAACTTCCATGTATGGGTAAAAAAAATGGTAGCAACAAAAACATCTTATTTTTACATACTAATAACAGTGTGCTGCACAACAAGCAAAATAAACATACGTGAATAGACTTTTTTAAAAAAGTTGAAGTGTGAAAAATACGAATATTTAACAATGCTCGCACTTAAATATGTTTTAAATTAGTTTTTCTTGGTCAGAGACCTATAATGTCTACAAGCACAGAAACAATAAGAATTTTTATTGAAAAATTAAAAAACGAATAAAGAATCTATCTATAAATATAAAAGTGAAACTCTGTGTGTGTATTAGCTATAAACTCCGAGCTATCATGACTATATAATTTCTTGATTACTGCCACGCAAATAAAAAAAATATAATTTTTAGCTTCTTGCACTTGACCGATTTTTCTGAAACTTTGCACACATTTTGAGCTGTCATGACTATGTAATTTCGTAATTATAAAAATGGGCAGTGCCACTCCCATTAAAAATAAGTTATTATTTTCAACTATATCCACGCTTTCCAATGGTTCCCACCGATTTGTTTTCAACTTTAAGCGACTACAGTTTTTAGTTCGCCTTGCTTTCGCTATTACCATCAAGAAAGCACAAGGACAGTCTCTATGTGTTGCAGGATTGAATTTAGAAAATCCATGCTTTTCGCATGGCCAGCTGTACGTTGCATGCTCCAGAGTGGGAACACCAAAAAAATTGGCCAATGGAAAAACCAAAAATATTGTATACCCACTTGCATTACAATAAAAATAAATCAAATATTACTTTTAATATATTCAATTAAAATTCAGAATACGTAGCAGGAGCGTAGCAACGCGCGCCGGGCTTGGCTAGTTTATAATAAAATATAAATAGTTTATAGGATTAAAAACATATCACATATCTTAAATTAACTCTTACATCCAAATCTAATATTTAAATATATCGGATGTAATTTAATAATTTATAGTCTAATATTCTTTTTATATCAGCATCTCATTTTGATCAATATTTCTTTTTGCCTTAGCTGTGAGTAGGTTGATGGTAATGGAAGTATATCTGGTAGAAGAACATATCAAAGAATAATTGATATTGGCGATGCGAAATGCATCACCAGAATACCAGAGTAGGGTGCAGAATGAGATGGAATAATTAAAGTGAAAAATACTGAAGGCACTGATCTTTATACAGATGGTTTGAAAATTTGTGACCGAACTGAAGAGACATTTGTGCCGTTACAGAGGTAAATACTTACACCTTTCAAGCCACAGCACTGTTCTCCATGCTGAGCCATGGCAATTACGGAAGATATAACATGGCTAAAGGCAATTGATAATGAAGCTCACATTCATAATAATATTTAAGCAAAGAGGTTAATTCGCACGCTAAATGATAACATTTGAATTAAATATGGATACCAGACCATCATAACATAATCCATTACCACTTCCAAAATAACTTCTTAAAGCGCTTACTGACCTGCTGCCAAAAGATCTACTAAAAGACATGACTTTTATTTGAGATGTCCCACTTCGTAGGTCTCTTTTTTGAAATTAATAAGCGCTAATTTCATCCCTACAAGGAACATCTTATCACTTTCAAGGTTTTAAAAATTAACCTAAAGCTTGGGCAATGGAAGAACAAGAAAGTGGCAAATTTCTGCTGCAGGCGAAGTGACGCACACACTATAGGGAAACCTAAGTCTTGAGATAACGAAGGAAACTCTGGAATTAAAAAAGCCAACACTCAGAAAGTTAACTAGTGTAATAACAGGTTGTTAAGAGTTGAGAACTCTTCTATCTCACACGGAAATATCAGATATAACCTTAAGAGAAGAAAAAAGCAAAATATTAGAATACTTCCTTTGCCGTTTGGTAGTATTAAATTGATACTACGCTGAATTTTGATTGCCTTAGAGCTTCAGATTAGAAATCCCTAATGACTAGTCGAATTTAAATGATTTTAGTTTTCTGTCTTATAGGGGAATCTTTCTTACGCAGCACATGCCAAAACCGGTATACGTGTACCTATCCCCTACTTTTATAATTAACTTCTGGGAAAAGTGTTGATGAATTTACAAGATGTGCTACCAGGTTGTATTGTCAGTCTGTCATAATCATGTAAAATTAAAAAATGGCTTAATTATTTTACATAAAACATTGAATTGTTTTCAATCGCTCTTAAATTTTAAGAATTTATGACAATACGACATAATAGCACAACTTGTGAAAGGCAAAACAATGATATACAAAATGATATAATCGCTTTATGAAATAATATAAGAATTGCTCCAATCGGCAACAAAGTGCTACGTGTACATATGTTTATTAAATTGTATATGTCATCACTATATAGTGCAGTATCAACAATTGACTTCATCGAATATTGTATGTAGAAAATCAATTGGAAATAAAAATTAAACAACAACAATGCTAAGACAATCTGTAAATTTTAAAATAAGTTTTTGTTTGTTTGTTTTTAATTCAGTAGCAATTCAATTTTTTATTTCTGCTCATAGACCCCTCTATACCAAAACGAATATCATTTAGAGAAGTCAATAAATAAATAAAAAAAGTTTATGACACTTTTGTATTTTAAAAAGCCACCAAATCATGATGCAATAAGTATATGTATGTGCGTATGTATGATTGTACGTGTGTAATAATATGTGTGTGTAAAAATTAAAAATTTTTTAAATTACTTTCGGTTTTTGTTTTCGGTTTGTATTGCAATTTGAAAAAATCAATTTTAATTAAACGTTTTTTTTTTCTCTTGTTGCGTTTAGAAAAGCTTATTAGAGCTTAAATATCAACCTACAACAATTATAATTAATGATTTATTTAGGTACCTATTTCTATTAACTATTCATTACTGCTGCAAAATTTTGTATTTATATATAGTATTTAAGTATGTATAAATCTTAAATTAGAATCTTTTAAACGTTGCAATGATCAGTATAATAAGCTGCTAGAACAAAGAGAATGATTCTGAAAACCGCTTAAGTACCTAGTTTATAATAAAATAGCTGATTGTACTCAACTTAATAAAATGAGTATAGCAAAGTAGATGAAAATGTATGTACTTTTAATTGAAATTATTCATGGGCAAACAAAGTCAATTGTTAATCATCTGATACATTTAAATTTAAACAGATTTTGTAATGCAACCTCCACACAGTGCGATGACATGACATTTAATAATAAATTTTAATTTATTGCGGACAGCCCTTTTTTGACAGGCAACATCTAATTAAAGATGAAAAGTATACCTTTTAAAACAAATATATATATATATAAATTTGTGGATTTTTTTTTAAATCAAGAATATATCAAAAAATGTCTATAAATAACAAATTTTACAAAAAAAAAAAAAAACATAAAAACGAAACTTTCCATAAGCAAAAAGTTTTTCGATTTCTTTGTAAAATATATTATTAAAGTAACTTTATCAAATATTTTCTACAAATAAATATCAAATTTGTTAAAAAATTTCTATAAATAAAATAATTTCGAATTGATTATGTGGACTCTATTTCTTAACTGTTATTAGGCATTAGCTGAATAGAGAACGTTAGTTATTTTTTGAAACCTAAACAAAAATATTAACCACTAAATTTTCAATGAAAAGAATACATTTTGAAAATTTTTCCCAAATAAAAATTAGTTAACAATTTTCTTCTAAAGGAATACTTTCTTACTATACAAAGAGAATTAATTCTAAATTGATAAAAAAAAACAAAAATATTCCGTTCGTACTGACATAAAAAGTTGTGATTTTTTTTATAAAATTTTCCTAAAAACAAAGAATGTATTGAAAATATTTTATTAAGAAATAATTTGCTTAAAAATTTTTATTAAAAATTAATCGAAGTTTATAATAAAATAAAAAGGTGAAAAATACCAGAAAGTTCACGATGTTGGCATGGATATCGTCTAGTTCAGCATATTTTTAGAAATAAAGGGTGGGCCATTTATCGGTTTAAATTTAAGCAAGCACATTTTTTGAAATGAATTAATTCATTTACGCTTGAGCAACGTTGGGATTTATTGGAAATTTATTTCCAAAACAAAGACAATTGGTCGAAAATTGCACGAAAATGCCTTACAAAAAAATTATCTTTCCGGATAAAGCTCATTTCATCTAAATAGGAACGTTAATAAGCAAAATTGTCGTTTTTGGGGTTTAAAAAACCCAAACTTAGTCTTACAGAAGCCAATGCACCCATTTAGAGTGACTGTTTGGTGCGGCTTGTGGAGCGGAGGCATTATTGGCCCATATTTCCTTGAAAAAGAGGACGGTACAACCATTACAATTAATGGAGACACTTATCGCACCATGATAACCGATTTCTTTGTGCTCGCTCTCCATGGTGTTGATATCAACGATGTTTGATTTCAACAGGATGGTTCAACTTGCCAAACATCTCATGGCGCAATCGATTTATTGCGTACAATGTTAAATGGCCGTTTAGTTTGCCGAAATGGTGATGTAAAATTGCTATTAAGAACCTGTGGGGCGTTATACAGACAAACTAGAGACAGTTGAGTATTAATCATGCCATTTGATGGCTAACATTCGTGATGCCATTGCCGAGATACAACCCCATAAACTAGAAAAACAAGTAACAGTGCTATATTCGGCCGTGCCGAATCTTATATACCCTTCACAACGTGTAGTCACGCAATTACAATTGTTTGTATCACCATTCATCCCATATAAAATACGTGCATACGTACACGTTAGAATAAATGTGGCATCGAATCCCAGCTGAGCCAAAAAAAATTTATTTTATTTTATTTAATATATTATTTATATTTTATTATTTTTTTTATATTTTTTTTAAATTTTTTTAAATAATTTTTTTAGAACAATTTTTAAAAAAATTTTTTAGAACAATTTTTAAAAAATTTTTTTAGAACAATTTTTAAAAAAATTTATAAAATTTTTTTTAAAATTTTTTTAAATTTTTTTTTTGTAGTTTTTTTTTTATTATTTTTTTTTGTTTGGTATGTTTTTTACATGTATCTATGTATGTATGTTGTCGTTGTAATTGTGAAAAAAAAACGAGGTGGTCGTGGTTTTTTGCTCATATCTCAGAAAGTTATGGGGCGATTGTGCTGAATTTCAATAGCGATTCATTCCTGCATATTTCCAAGAGACTGATACCATATAGAGATCTAAGGAACATATAGTTGCTTCTAAAAGTTGATTTCAACTAACACACGGACAGACGGTCAGGGCTTAATCGAATCCTCTATTCATAAGCTTTCGGAAAATATATACTTTATGGGGTCGGAAATGAAAATTGCAGAAATTACAAACGGAATGACAAAGCTATATATACCCTTGTGCACCACAGGTGAAGGGTATAAAAAGTGCTCAAAAATTGGTCCGATCGAATGGGGTACTGTGAGGCCATGCCAAAGCTGGCCTAATAAAAATAATTGTTCTTCACTAGAAAATAATAATTTTAGCAAAATTGTAAACTGTTTTTGTTTTATTGAATTTAACTTTTAATCTTAACTTTTAAATGTCCCACCTTCTACTTTTAATTGGCAGCGCAGTTACAGTTAATTTGACAGTTTTCAGTTGTTTCGCAGTTAGTTTGATCATGAATCAATTCAAGAATTGAATTTTTGTTTCGTGATAAAGCATACTTTCTGTTAAATGTCAGAAAACAAAATGGCTGCATTTAAAGCGATGACAGGGTCCGAGCTATTGTTTAAACACAGTGAATCTAGAAAACTTTACTTGTTGGTATGCTTCTTGGGCCGGTAAAATAATTGGTCCATGTGTCTTCACAAATTACGATAGTAAATCAATTGCGAGCGGCTTAGAGACATGTTTACTAACTTTTTTGTGGCTTAATTGGAAGTAATTATAATTGTAGATAAGCGAATTATCAGAATGGTGTTATATAACACACAGAGGTAGTTACAATCAATTTATTGTAAAAGAAATCGAATAACGATTAATTTCAAGAAATTGTTATCTGATAACCTCGTTCATGTGATTTAAGGACAATAGATTATATAAGATAAGGATATGCAAGGTCCCAGGTCTATGTAGATTAACCAGAAACGATCAAGCACTTATAAGCGAATATTATTGCCGAAATGTAGTCTGCTAAGTGTGTGTAAAAATCGGACCTTCCAGTTACGCTATGTTCTCACGGCGGCCACATGCACGATATCATATTTAAGTATTAATGTCATTAAATAAATCCAATAAATAAAGGAAATTGAAAAATAAGAACAAATTTTTTCCCTACCTTAATTAAATATCAAATTATACGTCTCTTAAATAATGACACTTTTTTAAAATGAGCCCTTTTCGATTTAAGTCAAATTCGATCCAAACGAAATTATAGAAATTTTAAAAACAATTTTATAAACATTTTCGAAAAATGTATTTTTTCCAAAAGTTTTCAGCAAATCTATATTTAATTTTTGTCTAACGAGAAAAAATCTCAATTGTTTCTGCTTATGCATATTAAATTCACAAACAGATCAACATCACGACTTTAAATATCACATCATTACTTGACTGACCATTTCGGTACAACAAGTTCTTAAAAAAACAACTAAAATCGACTATAATTTTGTATTTAATTTTATGTTTTTCAAAGCGCATGCAAACAAGTTTTATCAGTCACTCACTCCGATCGTTACAAAGTATTCAAAAAAAAAAGTTTTAAATTTTATAAATTATTATCTAACTATTATTTAGTATAATTATTAGTTTTATACGGGTGTATGAGTATAAACAAAAATTTTAAACATATGCGGAAAATTCTAACAAAACACCAACACGCCCACAATATAGAACAATAATAACAAATATGTATTATTATTACATTTTTTATAATTTATGCATTTTTTTTTTAAATTTTTTTAACATGATTTATATCAAGCAATTATACAAACGGCAAAAAAATTACACGTTGATTTAATTCATAAATATTTCGCTTACCTCAGTCGTAAACAAAAGTGTCAGAACTGATTAACAGATTTAAGTTCGGATTTATTAATGCGAATAGTTAAATTCTTTAAACAAGCCGCTTTTATAGTGATGTGCAGTTGTGTCATTCATAGTTTTGATTTTATGCAAGCATGTGCCGTAAATAGTAAAGTAAATACATGAAATTATGTATATATAATCAAACATTTCTGAAAGAAATAGAACTAAATCCAGGGTCCAAGTTGTTATAATCGATTCAGTATTTTAGGAGTTATCTTGGCAAGTAATTTAATTCTGCTTCCATAAGAGTATTAAAATGGGTATTGCTTTTGAGCGGCTTCTCGCGAGCAAAAATCTTCGCACTTGCAAGTAATTCTGTAATATTGTCTCCCTTACACAATCAATTCTAAGCAATCAATAATTTTTATTGAATTGTAGGGCCTAAGAACAGCACTAAAGTTTCTTAGAGGCGAAACGACAAACATATACAAAAAGAGTTGCCCAAAATAAATGACCATTTTAGAAAATGGTGTGGAATACTGTACTCGTACCATTTATAGAATTTGTGAAAAAACATTATAAAAGTTTCTGTATAGAAACTATGGAATGCTATCCTCCTCCAGAACGCAAAACTATTTTATCTATTTTCCTTATAATACTACTTTGGAGATTTTAAAACCTTTTCAGTGGTTCAAAAATTAACTAAAAGCTTGGGGAATGAAGCAACACGCCCGGAAATTTATAAATACTGCTATCGGTAAAGTGAATAACATATTATGGGGTGACACAAATCTTGAAAAGTTCAAGGGGATTCTGGAACTAGGCAGACCAACACTTAGAAGATTAACTACACCATTTTTCATTGAAATTGAGAAAATTCCAAATGAAATTAAGAAAATTTCAAATGAAATTGAGAAAATATAATTATATATAAAAATTGTATTTAATTTTTGATAACACCATTATACATTATTATATTATTGTGTAGTAAAAAACCAAAAAAGTACCAATGCAGACACATGAAACGTTGTAGTCTGCTGTATATCTCTACTGCAATCTCCGGTAGTAATACATGTTTATAAAGCATTTATAACCTCTTCTAAAAAGGCAATCCTCTGCTCTTCTACATTTGAGGGACTTATATTCGGTACATTCATCTTTCTTTAACATTACTTTTAATTTTGGACCAAATACTTTCAATTGGGTTAAGCATTAGTGAGTAGGGGTTCAATCGTTAAAGTGTGGCTTGAGTGTTTTCAAAAATAAATTGTAGGCGATTGTGGCAGGCAGCATTGTCACAAACCAATACAAGCTCCGATAACGCAATCCGTAACTTTTCCCACCTATCAAGACCAACTCATTTGCGCTGTCAGCTCTAAACGAACCTTAAAATTAAAAAAAAATAAACTTTACCGTTTTTGGAATACATATGTACTTATGTATGCACATATATATTTTTTCTCAATTTCAAATGGAAATTCTCAATTTCAATTGGAATTTTCTCAATTTCAATTCGAAATTCTCATTTTCATTTGGAATTTTCTCAATTTCAAATTAAAATTCTCAATTTCATTTGGAATTTTCTCAATTTCAATGAAAAATGGTGTAGTGTAATAACAGACCAGATGAATTTTCGCAATAATAATTTAAAATTCTCATTTTCATTTGGAATTTTCTCAATTTCAAATTGAAATTCTTAATTTCATTTGGAATTTTCTCAATTTTAAATTAAAATTCTCAATTTCATTTGGAATTTTCTTAATTTCAATAAATAATGGTGTAGTGTAATAACAGATCATACGAATTTAAGAACTCAACTAGCTCGCATGGCACTTTCACATAAAACGATATGTAGATGAGACCTTGGAAAACTACTTTTGTCAAGGACCTGCATCTTGGCGTATTGGACGCATAAACTTTAAAGTGGACACTATGCCAAACTTGGTATAACTAGGGGATTTGAACTGGAAATCTTTAAGGAATTACATTGAAGAACTGGGTTTTTAACCTAGTCAATATAGTAATAGAATTTGGATTATGGCTTTTCTTATTTTAGAAATTCCATTCCTGTGGAGAGCATAACAAGACAATTTGACATACGTGTGTACTGGTAATGGTTTTGGGCTTTTAGTGCGCCATACCTAATGCAATAATAAGACAAAAATTTACTAGCTGGCAAGATTATATTATTGCTGTAGAATTTTTAAAGTAACGGACTTATGTGGAAGACGTTGGGCTTTAAAGGGAGAGAAAGCTCAAAAAGAACATCCACCAAATAAACTTTAACATATATCATATAAGGAAAAACTAAGACTATTTGGATCATTGAATTAAAAACCGTCTATACTTTAATTTTCTGTGATATATACAATATTGCGCAAAAGTTTTCACCCAATGATTGGATAATATTGATATTGACGTCAATAAATGTAACATTTCGATGTCACTTAAATCTTATATTGTCACCTTAAATTAGAAATATTATAAATGTATTTCAATACAAATGAAATCGTAAATAAAATTGGTTTTATTAATCAAAAAAGTAAGTGTTATATTTTTGTCGTGATGTATTTTGATAAAACAGGAATCAGAAAGTCGATTAGAAATTAGTATGTTAGTTAGAGCATTTTGCATTAAGGTTAACGATATTCTAATTAATGTAATAGTTCATCACTTTGCAATTTTTCTGTTTTCATGTTTGCCATAGGCAAACATTATAGAACAACATTATTTTTATTGTACTCTAACCACTTAAGTTTGATGCAACTTGAAGAAAATTAAAAAAAGAAACAAAAATTTAAAAAAAGCAAATGAATGAATGTTGGTGATATGAATCATTAGTATAAGACATCATGACGCTAAAGAATTAATACGCTTAATATTTTTTTGTTGTTTTACAAATGAAGTGTTTATTATTTTGTAAACATTAATAGTATGACTGAGTGACATCGTACACTACACTAATAATATAAAACAAATACGAAACAATTATAGAAAACGTATAAAATAGTGGTAGGAAATTATTGTCAGTTAAGACAGATCATATGTTGACCTAAATACACCGAAAAACACATATACTCTAATAATCAATTAGTAAAAAATTAAGATTTTTTTTTAATTTGTTTGATTTTGTGTGTGTTTATTTTACCTGGTTAGCGTTATATAAAGTCAATTTATGATATGCGTTTAAAGTATTATTTAATCATAGTTTATGTTAAATCAATTAAAATATAGTAATTTTAAACTATTATGGATATACGAAAGAGATTTTAAATCGAATCAGTCCATATTATTACGATGTTACAAAGAACAGCAGAAGCACATATTATCCCCACAAAGGTAGGGTATAATACATATGTAAATAAGTGCTACCTAATTTATAAAAGCAACAAAAGTAAAACTAGATAAATAGAAAAATGTATACAATTTGTTTATAATATCTTTATATGTTTATAGCAACAACAACATACTATAAACCTATGTTTAAAAATAACAGTAGTTAGCAAGACAATTTGTATCAGCTGTTTTTTGTTATTGTTTGTTTTTTGTGTACCACTCAATAGGAACGAGAGAATTATGCCCGTCATATTCTCTCAGTTAAACAAAGTTGCCTTCTTTGGTCCCAGAAGTTTGTTTAATTGCGGTAGTAATTAGCCTTCATTCAATATTCTATAGGCAAATAATTAAACAGACAAAAGCGGTGAAGGTCTTTGTTTAACTTCATTGGAATTCCTATACAGGTTTTCCCTACTTTCATGGATATTAAAACAAAAAGTACGTACAAAAAAGTTTTAAATTTGCTGCAAAAAAATGTTTTTTTTTAATAAAGTTTCTTCAATGCTTACGCAAGTTATTGGAATTTCTGTATACTTCTATATCTAGAAATGCAATGACACATTGGCAATGACCAAAAGCAAAAATAAAAAAATAAAATTCACCAATAAAGCAAGATTCCTTTAAATCATCACCATATATGTATACCTACTTGGAAGAATTACTTTTTTATCTGGATTTTTAATATAAAGTTTTTTTTTTAAATTATACAAATTTCTTTTTTATCCACTTTTTAATATATTTTTGAAATCACACACATTTTATCCAATTTTAGTAATTGTTTTTAATTTTAAAATTGCTTTTGTGCCATAAATGTTTTGATATTTTTTTCTGGTTTATTTAACTTATAATTTATTTTTCCGTAACTCAAACTGAATCACATGCACTATTTACCGCGCACACATCTATTAATTACAAGATACTCTGTGTGACTAACTCTAAGTTACTTAATGTCAGACAGATACTTTTATATCTCAAAATTTATTATTATACTACATTGCAAGCAGCGTTGCCAGACATCTTTGTTGAAAAACTTATGTTATGAAAAAGTTATATATTCTTAAAAAGAAAAAGTGAAAAAAGAAAAGTGAGCTTGAATTCAATTTGGTGGGTGTCGGTATATTATTTATTACGATGATGTAGAGTATTAACCTTCCTATATCCGCGCGTTGGTCTGTGAGACCGACAAAACGCTTTCACGTAAATACTTTTTGAAGACTAATATATTAACGACTGAAAATCAATAAAATGACTGAATATTATTTTAATGAATGGCTTTATTTTTGTTATTATATAATCGAGTTTAAATAAAAATCGTTTTTTTAAAGCGTTGTTTCAAAAAACTAGTATTTCATCTAGTTCAAACTTTCGGTCTGTGAGACCGTGCGCGGGTATATGTGTTACAAAAATTGGCGCCGATATAGAAAGGTTAAATGTAGTTTTATCAATAAATAATTTATTATTATTATGTACCGCTTTCTTTCAAAACTTTGTTATTAAAATTCTACATTAATATGAATTTAAAATTAGTTTGAGACAATTGATAACTGTTAAAATAATTAATAATAAAATGTGATAAAAAGTTCTGGCAACGCTGACTGCAAAGAACTTTTCTAACTGATTCACTAGCGTACAGAGAGAAGCTAGAATAAAATACTCTAAGTAAGCTTTTGTTAAACTATAGCTGCTATTTGCTTCGATTTCATCATTGTCAACTCGGTGCTTTTAGTACTACTTTTAGTGTTTTTTAACGTTTTAGACGCGAAAAATTTTAGAGTAGCTTGTTTTTCTTCTTCGTAAGTTATTCAGTACAACATAATATTTTCAAAGTATGCGAATGATTGAAAAAAATAATATTTAATAAAGAGATTGTTAATATAATTGTAGAAATAACATTTCAAGTCGTATAAGCTTAATATAGTCGAAGAATTTCTGCTTATCTTGAAATACGTTAATAAAAAAATTTTTCTATCAGTTGGAAGGGCAGTGAATATAATTCGAAATTTAAAGATCAGACGGTGCTGCTGTTGTTATTTATAAGACATACATATATTTTTGTATGATTTTTTTTTTGTTACTTTGTTGAAAATATAAGATCGAATATAAATATTTTAAACATTGTGCTTCTTATAAAAATTATATGTTATTGGTGCTTTTTGATATTAAAAGTTGACAACGCTGATTAATTTGTTTAATATAAACCGGCTTCTCTACCATATCTCTGAGTGGTTGAATTAAATTTGAGTTTTTAAACTTGACTATAAGAACACTGTTGCCAGACTTGAAGGTTTTTAGTCGCAACGTTAAACAGGAATAAATAAATTGTGCTTTCTTTTTTTTTCCTTTATTACTTATTTATAGCTTAGCAAGTCCGCATGGTAAATCCATGCTGCCGAGAAATTAAAATATACAGACTTCATAAAGTTATAAACAATAATTTGCAAATAATATATGCGGAATTCCAACCTTTTTTATGTATACCTTTACACTCTCTGTGAAGCGTAAATGTATTTTCAACAAGATTGAAAATTTGAAAGAAATAAATAAAAAATTAACACAGACCTTTCACTTAATATTTGTAATTGCCCAATTCGCAACCTATCATAGTAGTTGTATATTGAAGAAATTTTTTTTCAACATATTCGTATTAACTTTTCCATCTCAGATGTATTTATGCGACATTCCATTAAATTATTCAATGCATTGTAAAAAATATTAATAGAAAAATTATAACCTTAATGTGTACAACTATTGTTACATACGACTCCTACAATTGGTTGTAAATTGGCCAAATATACATAACGCTTTACCTTTGTAACATATCGTTTAACTTAACTTTGCAGAAGGTACAAACGTAATATAACTGTTCCATCATAATGCAACTTCTTTTGTAAAATTGCTTGTAAAACTGTTATTTTGATACTATTGTGTTAAATTTTTCTGTCAAGGTATATTTTTGTAAAATATATTGGGATCACTAGGTAGGTAGGTAGGTAGGTTAGGCTGGTGCAAAATTACCTCATACTCTTACTCGGAGACCATTACGGTCCATTGTGATGCCTTTATATAGAATTAAGAGAAGAATAGAATAAGAATAGAAATAGTTAGAATGGAAAAGAAAGAGAAGCAGACCAGTCCAGAGTCTCTGGCGAGAATCGAACCCGCAACCCCCAAACTACTGACTAGTCCACCGGGGCACCAAATCACCTGGGATCACTAACAAAACCTTATTTTGTAAAAAATATGAGTTAGGGCCTTTCTACTTGTGACCATTGATCTATAGAATATACTTCTAAAACACATTTTGAAGAACAAAACAATTTATGTGTAGATATTTGTAGGTTTTGTTAAAAATTTTTGCAAAAAGAAATTCTAAACACTTTGTTGTAAGAGTTAAAAAACCTTTTCTTTGATATTAAAAATATTTTTATAAAAAATAATATAACAAATGCTCTATCATAATATATAAAATAATCGATTTTTTTTAAATTTTCTGGCAACTATGTGTAGGTATTTGGTGGATAATATTGCACTCCTAATGTTACGCTTATAAGCTTAAGCTAATACATAAACCATTTTTTTAGATACCTAAGCTTTTATGGATAAAAGTATGGTTTTAAACTTGGCTTTTAACATAATTATATTATAAAGTTTAGGTGATCTTAGGTTGTATGAGAAATGCTAAGCTAAATAGCTGCTTCCAAACAAATTAATTTAAAAAGCTTGGAAATAAGCTTTTTTAATATGAACACTTTTTAAACGGAATCACATTAAACAAATATTGTACAAAAAAGCAAAAAGGAATATTTAAGATATTCTAGTAATATAATTTAACAATATTTTTTGTAAATACAGAGATTATAAAACATTTTGTATAAATTCGGAGTTTATTAGAAATTATTTACTACTTAAATATTGTAACTATTTATTAAAATATATGAAATATTTGTTTAATTGCTGCCATAACTATTTCTTATCAAAAGAAAAATATGGATTTTAGGGTAAATATCCTATTTTCCTTCCCTGGATGCAAAGTTTTTATGAAATTTTACTTAAAGCTGCAGTGATTATTTTTTTCTACATATTTTCCATTACATTTGAAAACGAATTTATATTTTTTGCACTACAGGAATCCGTGATGTGAAAACAAGAGTGAAGTTGTTAATACACGAGTTCGTCTAATGTTCTCCAATTGATTGAAGAAACAGGGTCTGCAATCGTTGTTGTCTATAGCGTATAGTCAGATGTTATGAGACTTCATGGCTTGTATATCATGAGTCTGAAAAATAATAGTAGTCATTACAGGACATGAACCGGTAAGGTCTAACACTTATTGTTATAGATTTTGCGGGGTTTAAAAACAGAACAACTAATAACAATTTCTGCCATTTATCGAAGAACCAATAATTTAAATGACAAAAAATTAAATGGAGCGATAAAAAAAAGGAATATTTAAAGGTGATAACTAGGGAATATTGCTATTTTGGGACAACATTTTTACTATGTTAAAGCATTTTTTTTTATAAATTTTTTTACTTAAACCATTTTCATTCAAGCATCCTTTAGATTATAAGAAAAACATAAACAATATTTATGCGATAAAGAAAACCATTGATGTTAAATTAAGTACCGGAAATGTTTAAAAACAATAGGACGTTAATTCTAGCATAAAGTCAGAAACATAACAAAAACAACAGCAAAGACAACAATAACATCGACTAATTTAAATATTATAAAGCGGTATCTAATGATTACCACCAGAACCACCACCTTCACTCACAATTCCATCGTTGCCATCATCACCATCATCTACTTTTACCAATTGACAGGCTCGAGTCAATGTCGTCCTCAAGTCAATGACAAAAAAAAAAGAAAAAAACATCCACAGGGTTGTTGTTATTGTCGTTTTTACAACAAAATTTAAATTCTAACACCAGTTTCTTGCGACTCTTCATCAGCTTTATGCTGAAAACAAAAAATTATGACTACGCTGGAGGCATTGTAAACGGAAGTGTCACTAAAATTAAATTTGCATAAATTTATTATTGCCCTCCCTGCACGAAGAAAAACATATTTTTGTGATTCCTGTCTGGGCTGAGGTTAAACAAAATCTTAACAGAGGAAATTAGCAGCAGACGGCTAAGAGGCTGAAGGGCAGGAGTTAAGTCTGTATGATGTACTAGGTAGTGGAAATAAACAATACAAATCTTAAGTAAAGTTTAATGAATATTATAAAATTTTCAAATACGATTATGTAAATTTCAGTTGAATATTTTATGAGAATTTGATATGTTTTCATTTACACAAGACGGTAGTTTTAAGTTCTTTTGAAAATTTATTAATTTATTTTGAATTAAGAATTTAGTTTAGTACTTTATTGAATTGAGGTTTTAATAATGTTATTATTTAAAGCATACAAAATTATAACAAATTTAGAAGCAATTTATCACAACGCTTTTTGCTACTTCTGAAGCTTTTCGTTCACATAAACTACGGCTACATTTAAATTTGAATATTTAATTCAAAGAATTGAATTTTAAAATTTTTAACCACAAATTTATATTCCTTTAGAGAAAGGTAAGCAAGATAGAAGAAAAAAATATCGAAAATAATTATTTTTTATAAAAAAAATTTGTGTTACTGCTCTTGGTTTAATGTTATACGGCTTTTCAATTTACCTGTACTACAAACAAATTTTTTTCAGCAGCAATTGAGAAGGTTCAGATGACTTCGCATAATGCTGACATTATTATTTTGATTCCTTACAACTCTAAATAATGGTACACGCAAAGAAAAAATATGGTTGTGGTAACCATAATCGAAGAGCAACATGCTATGATGGAATTGTATGATTATGGTTAAAACGTATAATGGTTACCAGTTATCATTATTATGTTTAATTAAAGTATCATTCTATAATAATATATGTGACTATAATTAAAATCGACAATCTTTGCTTTTTTATGGCAAATTATTGTCTTTTGCTGTAATATACACATAATGATTGTACTTACCAATTTAATTGCAATTTTTATACCAATAGTTTTTTAAATTTTCTCGTTTATTTGTAAATTTTCTTTAATTTTTCAAAATTTTTGTTAATTTTTTGACATCTCAAACTTTTAAAATAATAAAAATTTATTCAGCAAGAAGAAGAACACTTGAAATCAAATTATTATTAAAAAAGCATAGCTTGATTATTTTGTAATCATACTGTTTTCTCAATTATTATTTAATGATTATTTGTAATTTTTAATGCTTTTGAATATAATGTTATTTTTGTCAAATTAATTTTTTTAAATCATACTATTTTTATATGATTACCATTTTGAAATTTTTACGGAAAGTAATCATTAAATGATACAATTCAAACAAATGCTTGATTATCGTGACAAAATATATGATGAAATGAAACAAAAATAACTATTACTTGTTTTCGACAACCAAATATTGTTTTAGAAAAAATAATATGCCCGTCGTGATCATGTCGTAACCATGGTTTTTCTTTGCGTGTAGGGATATAAAAAGAGCTAAAACAATTCTTGAAAGCTGTGAGAAGATTCAGCAAATGTTTTTGTAGGCAGTCATAGTTGATGATTTGCAAACAGAGTGCTGTTTATATTGCAAATCCAAACTTGGCCTTTCGAAACGATACGTCTTCATCTACATGCAAAGAAGAACCGTGACTACGAAATGATCACGACGGTCATATTATAGTTTCTATAAAAATATTTGGTTATCGAAAACAAGTAATAATTATTTTGATATTAACTGCATTCACAAGGTTTCCTAAGTTTAAATGCTCTTAAATAATAACATAAAAAATATGACTGTTGTGAACGACCCTTCATAACTAAGTGTGATATATCAAATTTAAATCGGCGATTTTGCTAAATTTTTGACAACTGTATAGTTATGACAGGACTATAAACAAACCATACACAGTAGTATTATTTTAGGACAGTTTTTTCTTGAAAAGCAACAACAATTTTTTTAAACTATTGTGAAATCCTAGAACATTATGATAATATGACATGTTGTGTTTACAGAATTGTTTTATCACGTTGATTATCGTCTTTTTATCTTATAATGAAACTTCGATATGGCTTCCCTAATAAATAATAATAATTTACAAAATTATGATGACAAAAATAGTATGATGTCTTCTCGAAAAAAATTATTTTCAAAAATATTTCAATTTACCAATAATAATAAGATGTCAGATGTAACAATAGTATGATTACAAAGCAAGTAAGTTATAATTTTTAATAATTACAAGTTGTTTTCAAATAATCTTCTTCTTGCTAAATAAATTTTATTATTTTAAAGGTTTGACATGTGAAAAAATGTAGAATTAAAGAATAACAAGTAAAAGTGCTATATTCGGCCGTGCCGAATCTTATATACCCTTCACAACGTGTAGTCATGCAATAACAATTGTTTGTATCACCATTCATCTCATATGAAATACGTACATACAGAATTATAAATTGAGTTTACGTATGTATTTTTAAAAAAAAAAAAATTACAAAAAAAAAAAAAAATAAAAAAAAATTTATGAAAAACAAGAAAAAAACAATAAAAAAATTGAAAAAAAAAATTTTTAAGAAAATTAAAAATTTTTTTTTTATATAAAAAAAAAATAATAAAAATATAAATGATATATAAAATAAAAAAAATTAAATAAAAAAAAAATTCTTTGCTCATCTGGGATTCGATGCTTTACTCTAACCAGTATATATGTTGTTGTTGTAATTGTGAAAAAAACGAGGTGGTCGTGGGTTTTTGCTCATTTCTCAGAAAGTTATAGGGCGATTGTGCTGAATTTCAATAGCGATTCATTCCTGGATATTTCCACGAGATTGATACCATATAGAGATCTGAGGAAGATATAGTTGCTTCTAAAAGTTGATTTTAACCAACACACGGACAGACGGGCAGACGGTCAGGGCTTAATCGGCTCCTCTACTCATAAGCTTTCAGAAAATATATACTTTATGGGGTCGGAAATGAAAATTGTAGAAATTACAAACGGAATGACAAAGCTATATATACCCTTGTGCACCACAGGTGAAGGGTATAAAAATAAACGATCAAATATAAAACAATATTTAAAAAAAAATTACTATAAAGGTAAGAGCAATCAATAAAACTGATAACAGAAAAAATGCTTTATAAAGCAGCAATGATTGTCCGTTTCATTTTTATCATTTGAATAAAGCTATTATGATAATTATGTTATGTCATGTTATGTTGTTATGACAATAGCAGTATTCTTTATTAAAACAAAGTAATGACAACAGACAACTATTATATTTTAACCACAATCATACATTTCAATTATAATATGTTGCTGTTATGCTATGATCACCATAACCATGTTATGTTTGCGCGTAGCTATGAAATATAATTTTAAAGTAGTATGGAAGTTGTTCCGAAAACTATTTTAAGTACTCATAACATGGCAGTAAGAATAAGAATCTATCTTTTAGATGAATTTGGACTTATAGCGTGGTTGAATTTTAAGGGCCGATGTTGAATGTGAACCACACCTAAACGTCAAGTTTTTTTTTCTGCATTTCATTTGACATTTATCAATTACAGACCAACTCAATTTGAACCATTGAAAGATACACAATCGAGCAAAGCGTTAAAGTTATTCAGGCTTATTATGAAAATGAGCGTTCAAATCAAAATGCATTTCGTGATTCTTTTGGTCAACATAATCGTTCAAATTCGTCCACAATCGGGAGAGTTGTGAAAAATATTTAAATTTCAGCAAAACAAGTCTGTATGAAATGTAAAAACATCTGTGACTGCTTTCTTAGTTCGTTGAGCGGAAAACATTGCTGTTTTTCTCGATAGTTATTTCCATGTTAGGTGAAATTGGTGGAAGAATTAAAAACCGCAGATCATCGTTAACATCTATATTGTGCAGTTAAAATTTAACAGTTGGTCAGACCTTAGCGACTTTTGGCGATCCCTGTAGATAATAATTATTATTAGTTTTAGTTAATTATTGATTAATTGGAAATGTTTCTTATTTCGGATTTATTTCTAAATATTGATAAAAAGTACAAGGTTTTCATAAATTGAAACTCGAATTTCTTTAGACTTTCTATTACAAAAAAATCATGCCAATTTTGACAACGAACTTGATTTGTGTTTCAATTTTTTTAAACTGTAAAGCTATTTTTTACGATCCCTACCATGATTAATAGAGAAAAAAGGTTACGATTTTTTCTATTCGATTAAACATAAAATATTGCCAATTTCAAATTATTTGATGTGGAAAAATAAACCGAAACATTTTTGTTTTTTATTGAAACGATAACATACGAGCAAATAAAAATTTTTGCATGTGTGATTGATTTGTAATAGAGCAAAAAGGATACTGTATGGGTTAGCTTTTTTACAACATTTCAAATATAAACACACACACATGCAAGCACAACAGTACATATAGGAAATGAAGAAACCTTCATTAGTTATGCATAGAACTTAAATCGCATAGAAAAGTTTAATGATTTTTTTTTGTACATTTTTCAAATGAATATATAACAAACATTTGCAAGGAAAATTAATACCTCTTACTAAATATATTAAATATTTATTTTTTTGTAAATCTTTGATAAATTCTCTTTAATTTCTTAGTCTTTTAATGAATTTTCTCTACAATTCTTATTGTTCATTTCTATTCCTTTTCTTATTATATATTTAGTCCTGTCTATTTGGCGTAAAGTAAAATAAATAAAAAAAATCAATATTTAAAATTGCATTCCATACACGTCGTCAACAAACAAATTGTAAGAAAAAGTTCTTTTTATATCCCTTCGAAGAAAAAAAAAACTGAAACAGAAAACAGGCTAAAATAGACAATTCTTTATGAGGAAATATTTACTACTATTAAGACTTATAAAAAGGAAAAATACGAAAATAAAGAAAACGACAGAAAATAAGACTAACACGGAATAAAAAAAAAAAAGTCGAGCAAATACGTATGTCGTATAATCATTGTAGTTGTTCTAAAATTCTTATCACGTGCGTACTCCACTACTCTTTCTTTTTTTTCTTTTCGTTATTTGTTTGCCTCTACTGCAACACACTTTTATGTTTGAGTCCTTCTGCCACTGCTGTTACTCATACCATACTAATAATGAAACATTAAGCCAGTCAGCCCTACTTTCTTTCCTTCATTCATCCATTCATCCTTCATTCATTCATCTGTCTATGCTTAAATTTAATACCTAAATATATTTTATAACCAGTTATGATGAAGAAAATCCATATTAAAATATAAGTCTACCAAGATTAATTCTATCATTCGTTCATTTACTCATTTTGCAAATGAACTTAATGGCCTACAATATGGAATGACTGAATTTTAAGTTAAATGTTATTAACACAAAACGAACATACATACATACATACATGAAGGATGTAAACATATGTATGCATATATAAGTTAATGAGAGAAATAAATGTTCATTTGGATGTTCCACAAAGATGACTAAAACACATAAATAAATACATTAACATCAGGAATTTAACGCTTAGCATTTTATAAAAAATATTAATTTTATATTATATTATATTTTATTTATATTTTTAAATAAATTTATTAAAAATATTTACTACATTGAAAAAATTAGGAATTTCTAAAAGCTGTAAACTAAGCTAAGTTGGCTTATTTTTGAGAAAAAAATTGTACAGTATGGTCCAACCAAAACGTACAATGTTAATTGTAAATAAAACCAAAAGTTTTCGAGAAAAATCTTAATATTTTTTATTCTGATAGAAGGATTTATAAAAATTATGTGTGAATCATAATATCGGTCAAATGCTCGCCATGGCTACGGTGGCAATAAAGTAACTGCGCCGAATTATCTAATCCTTTAGCTCTTGAATTGTAAGCTAATAAGCTAATTGACGTACACTTTTTCTTTTAAATATCTTCAAAAAAAGAAGTCCGACGGTGTCAAATCATATGATCATGGCGGCCAATTAACATCTCCATAAAGGAGTTAACATGGCCATTAAATTTTTCGCCCAAATGAGCCATTGTTTCTTTGGCTGTATGGCAAGAGGCACCATCCTGTTAGAACCACATATCGTCCAGTTCTATATCCCTAATTTCATGCCTCGAGAAGTCTGTAATTATCTTGAGATAGCGAACTCCATTTACCACGTTAACTGCTTGGCACACCTCATTTTCGAAGAAATACGGCCTTTTGATAAAACAATATATAACAAAAAAATTAAAAAAAAAAATTAAAAAAAAAAAAAAAAAACAGGAACATCTAAATAATCCCAAGGTATTCATGCATAAATATTATAATAATTTACCACATGAAAATGAAATAATACCTCTGCAGATAATTTTGGACTACGTCGTAGTTTATTGCAGCTGAACTAGACTAGTTACAAGATAGTCCTATGTAATGCAGCAATAGACCATGTCATTTTCAAGTAAAGGTTTGTAATTAAGCGACAGGTTTTCGTATTGTAACGCTTGTGGCTTATTGAAGTAATATCACGATATGGAGGATAATCTTTCAGGCCAAACAGTTTTGCATCTTTTTTGTTAATGGTGATTGAAGGGGTGTTGGTAGATTTTCTGGAGGACAAAACGTTGATGGATAGACCATTAAGTGGATATCATTACGCTTATAGGGCTAGTAGATATACTTAAATGTAATCGGTAAAGTGAAATGTGTGGAATAACGCTAGATACGAAACCTGGAATACAGAAGACAAAGATAATTTTAAACCAGGCTGCACACCGGATTTGAATGTTGGTGGTGAGGCCAACGATCACTTATGCATCTGTTGTCTGGTGACCTAAGATCTGTTAGATTTACAGGCAATGCTATGATTGCTGCCGTTGGACTTACAACGACTACTAGATCGACAGTTTGGATGCAAGGCGATGGCTAGTGGTATCGCTTTTAGTCGGATATGGGGCATAGGAGAACCCTGAAACTTGTGAATAAAGAGGTGCAAGTGAAAGCGGTTGAAAGGCCATATCGCACGCTCATAGCGAATGGATCCATTCCCAATTAGTGCATGAAGATTGACAATGGTATTTTTAATGGTTGGTTGTTTATGGACTGGACAGTAGATGCGAGTGTACACTCACTTGAGTTGAACCTATTCTGCGCCTTGAGCTAGGTCTGCTGAACGCGTAGAATCACCTGTTGAAAAGTCAAAAGCAGGAAAATTCTCATTGCACTTAAAACTAGTCGGGTTTAAAACGACTGGATAGAAGTAAACTCCTCTTAGAAACTTAAAGCTCAATAAGTGCGCTTCTACAAATGGTTGACGCTTATGTGGGTTAAGGATACGTGGGCATAGCTGGAAATGAAACAGTTTACGAACTCGCGAAGAGAGGATCTGCTACTACATCCAAGAGAACCCCAAATTACTCTGGTTGATGGGTTAATGCGGGCAAAAAGAAGATGAATAGAGGGAACTACTTATGGGCAGGCGCATAGGGTGTTCAAGAAGTCTCTTGGCAAGGGTGTAGTAGAGGTATTCGGTTTTAATAGAAGCACAATGGACTGGATAACTGCGTAGATTACAGAACATGGATACTTCAAATATCTTGTAACACGGATGCAGATTAAGGATGATGGTATTTGTAGAATGTACCTGGAGTATGCTGAGACAGCAGTGCATGTAGTTTCTGAATAACCTGCACTGAGCTGAAGATTAAGATTCACGAGCAATCACACTTTTAGTATGGATTCCAAGAGGGACTTCAGTCTGAAGGAAATGCAAGCGATTACACTATGTGATGAATACTGTCGACGATCAGCAGTCGTTAGTGTGAAACCCAAAGTCCAGAGCAATCACCGGTTGTGGTTGAAGGGATACCGGTCGATAGCCTCAAATCACTTAGAAGCGATGGAGTCGGAAATATTCTGCTTCAATACTATAACTATATATAACTGTTAACTGAAGAGTTACAATGCACTAACTTTTTAACATTTATGATAAGAATACTCAGCCAAATCATTATGAATATATTGACTCTTGACTAACGCTACCAGATTTTTTCAATTAACTCTGAAAATTAGTCAATTATTCTACCGTCGTTTTATCGCAAAATTGTATGCAGTTAAAAGGATGATTTTTATTTGAACGCGTTTGTTTATAAATAAAACAACCGCATATAAAAATTTAACAAAAAAAAAAAATGCCTATTACAAGCGTATTTGGAAGTAGGTAAGCACTAATTAAGGGATTCAATAATAGATTCTTTTACTGAAGTTGTTCGGTAGTTATTTTCAAACATAAAAGATAAGCCAGTAAACGGTTTTTATATGTTGCACACATTTTTGACAGTTCTTAATTTTTTTTTACATTTATAAAAATACTAGAAAAGCCCGGCGCGCGTTGCTACGCCCCTTAATGAAAAAAAATGCATTCTGAATTTAAATTGAATATCAAGTGCAAAAAGCTAAAAACTTTAATTTTTTTAATGGGCGTGGCACTGCCCACTTTTCTAATCACGAAACTGTATAGTCATGACAGCTCAATATGTGTGCAAAGTTTTAGAAAAATCGGTGAAGTACAAGAAGCTGAAAATGATAACTTATTTCTTATGGGCGTGGCACTGCCCACTTTTCTAATCAAGAAATTGTATAATCATGAGAGCTCAATATGTATTTGAAAAGTTTCAGAAAAATCGGTGAAGTTCAAGTAGCTGAAAATTATAACTTTTTTGTGGGCGTGGCACTGCCCACTTTTCACGAAATTGTAAAGTCATAAGAGCTTAATATGTGTGCAAAGTTTCAGAAAAATCGGTCCAGTGAAAGTACCTCAAAAATATAACTTTTTTATGGGCGTGGCCCCGCCTACTTTTCTAATCACGAAATTGTAAAGTAATGACAGCTCAATATGTGTGCAAGGTTTCACAAAAATTTATCTATTGAAAGTAGCTAAAAATTATAAGAAAATTTTTATGGGCGTAGTCCCGCCCACTTTTTACCACCCATAAACACTCCCTGGAATGTGTACAAAAATTTGCCAAAGTTTGAGTCCGATCGGTTTTACAGTTTCGGAGTCTATAGCTAACACCAACACACACACAGAGTTTCACTTTTAGATATATAGGTTAAAAGAAATCAAACCATAAAAGTTCTAATTAAAAAACTATAGTAAATTAATTTTTTTTATAAACAACTGCTTTATTACACTTAACACACACTACACAGTTTTTAACAAGGATTATACGAGAAACATCTAATATAATTTGTAATTTTTTTTTCAGAAGCAGTTGTTATGTTTTCACTCAATTTCTTTAAAATTAAAGTTAATTTTATTAGTTGTTTTATTATTTTGGTATTAAGTATGTGTTGTATGTCATTCAGTTCATTTACCAAATTTTGTTCGTAAAATAAAAATAAAAAACTTTTAATTACATTTATGAGATGATTTTGTTTTACTGATTATGAATTGCCTGTAACTGTTGTTCTCTCTTTTTTTGCTATACATTTTACTTTCGAAAAAACTTGTTGTAATGTTTGTTTTTGTGTCTTTTTTTTAAATATTTATTTCGAATGTAATGAGCTTTAAATAAAAAGTAGTAAATTATACTTATTTTTTATTGTTTGTATTTATTTTCAGCTAGCACTCAATGTAACATACTCTCGAACATTGTATTTAATGGATATAAAATACAATGAAATCTTTCCACGTCAGACGGGGCAATAAAACTCAATCTCATGATTTCTTAATACTGATAAGGTGCGTACAATTTCATTTTACTTCTTTTCAAACTTCTTTATATTGTATGTGCATACATACATACATATGTTTTTTACAGGTATTTTATTTTTAAAATTGTTTATGACAGCTAATTTCCAATAGTTACTTTATGTTAAAAGTTTCTTTTTATTTATATTTTATTGTGTGTTTTTAACACACTTTTTAATCAAAATGAAACAATGTTCATTTTGATGTTTTTATTTTAATGTTGATGAGAGTAAATAATGAAAAATCAAATATAAGTGGAATACTGATAAGAAATCATTATTCGTCAAATGTTGGTTTAAAATGGTATAAAGTACATAGATAATCTGCCTGTTCAACGATGTCGAAAGAAAACCCAAGCGAAATTTCATTCGTGCAAATACGTTGAAAACAAAAACAAATTTTTAGTTTTTGTTGTTGTTTTCAATATATTTGTACGAATGAAATTTCGCTTGGGTTTTCTTTCGACATCGTTGAACAGACAGTACATCTATATGTGTTGTACTTGTGTATGTTATTTTTATTCTACTGAGTTTTTAAATAATTTAAACATAGTACGCAAATCAATCGAATAGATATTAATCATGAATGATATTAATTTGAATGAATTAAATTTTCCACATTGTGACGAATAATTTGTTTTGTTTTCCGAATTTTAAAAATAAAAGTTGCGAGACAAATGATATTTTAAAAAAATTTAAAATAAATTTCTCACCACAATTTATATATAAAATTCCTTACATGAATCATTCATTCAAAGAACATAATCGAAAAATTAAAAAAAAATCGATTCACAAATAGAATTTTTATTTTCCTTGAAGAAAAGTTAGCAGCGTTGCCATTGTAGTTTATCATTTTTGTTGTGTTAATGGGAACAATTGTACCATTTTAGGAATTAAAGAATATATAAAAAAAATTATAATTTTTAGTTAATATATTTTATGCATGTATGTACGTATGAATGTATGCATGTAAAATATTAAGTGATCAACAAAAATACAAATAAGGCTTAGGTATAATAAAACAAAAACTATGAATCTGATTTATCTGATTTTTTCTATTATATTTGTGGAATTTTTACTTGAATCGTAGATTAGTTTTATAAATAAATGTACATACAATTTTCGTTCTTTTTTATCCCTAAAAGTTTTTGTTATAAAAACATGTACATTCAAAATTATATAGGCGCCACCGCCAAATGTAGCCGTGCAGCTATGATGGCGTCAAACATCGTATGTATTTCAATTTGGACAGATTTAAGTCGCCAGCCTGCTGTTATTTAATGCTTCAAGCAACTTAGAAAGCATTGTGATAGGCTTTGTAAAAAATGTGATTGTATGTGTTACACCGATAATGATTGATATAAAAAGAGACACACAACAATGCCACGGTATAATACAAACAAACACATTTTTACAAATACTACGAAAGGGTTGACAAGTAGTTTTATCGTATCTTCACAATATATCAGCCATGAAAAATTCCTTCAGTTTATTGTCCCGGCAACACAAGTTTCCGTCGAAAGAGCTTTTAGTGCTCTCTCAATAATATTTACAAAAATGAGATCAAAAGATACTATAAACAATTTGCTTTTAGTAAAACTAAATAAGAATTTAATTGAATATGTAACAATAAAAAACGAAACCACGGAACAATTACATATGATATAATATTTATTTTTATATATTTTGTTTTTATTTAGACTCATATATGTATCTTTTTTGAATTACTGTCCGATGAATAAATAAAAATTAAACTAATACAAATCAATAAATTTGTTAAAATTGTATTATGGGAATTTTTGTAAAGAATCTTAGGTTAATACTTGTGGCAACTTGTTTTTTAATTTTTTGGGACATGAATTCATACACAATTTTATTAAGAATGTTAGGCGCCGGAAGAACAATGTTTCATACGTATGTTTTTGTTTTTGTATTTCTTGCATTCATAAAAGCAATACTTCTTAATTGTGAGTTGGTTTTTTAAACTGCTAAGCGGTACACAAACATCATACTTACAAACATTACACGTATACAGTCGGATTCGGGTAAGGGAAATTGATAATTGAAGGATTTATTTTTTTGGCTTATGCAAGATTTTCATTATTAAAAAACGTTGGACAAATTGAAACCATTTTGGTTAAATAGCTTCTCTACTTTTTGTATTGTTTTAAACAAAATAAGAGAAAATGTTGCACTACAGTGCAACAAATTAGCTTTCGCATTGTATTTCGTCGTATATTAATAAGAAATTTTTTCTACTAAGCAGTGTTTGCTTTATTGAAGTTTGTAGCTTTAAAAACATAAAAGCTGTAAAACTGATTTTCCCTTACGCGAACTCATTTGCTTTAAAATATAGTAAAAATATTTAATTGTAGTTAAGTGATTTCTTCAATTAAACGGCGGCAGCTTAACCGAATTCGACTGTATTACATATTTTTCTATACACACATTTTTTTTATGTGGCGCCAAAAAAATTTTTGTGTTGTATTCCTTGCAAGGGATGATTTTCACATATACCTTTTTATTGATGTCATTTGTTTTTTAGGTATTGTTGTTGTTAAAAGAGGCATTAGGTACAGTGTGACACACAACTTTTTACCTATAGGCGCTTGATATATGCTTATATATAAAGTAGCTTTTATACCGAGTTTCAATTTAAGACAAACATGGATTTTTAATTTACTGAGTAAAAAAAATTAGGAATATAATGAATTTTCTGTTTACATTTTCAGGTATATATGTTTATATATGTGTTTTGCTAATACGCATATCCTTTTAAGACTTTACCTTTTTATATAAATGCCTAATTATTTTATTAGACCTATAAAGTTGTTTTTCTTGCCCGCATCTTTAAATCAATTATAATTAAATTTATGAGGATAAAAATAGTATATATGTGTGTATGGATATATAAAATATAATATTTATACACGATACAGCTATTTATATACATATAAGCAAAATCCAATCTGTTAAGAACGCATTGTATTGTTTAAATTATTATGATTGCTACTGTACATTATTTAATGTTAAGATTTTTTTCATACCACAAACAACAACAAATAAAAAGAGGAAATTTTTAAAACAAATTTTTCGTTTTTAATTCATTTTGCTTAGAATGAAATATATTAAATTTGTGAGAAGAATGAAACACGACGAATATTAAAAATAGAAATTGTATTGCAAACGAAATCAATAAAAAAACATATTTTTATATTATTTGTGAAAAGAATGAAAGAAAATAAAAATACTAAATAGAATTTGACTCACAACTTTTATCTTTTTTAATTCAGAGCATAATCCAAAAAACAAGCGAAAAAAATGATATTGTATTCACAAACATAATTTTTTGCGTACTATGAATTTAAATTAAATCACGAATCAATGATTTAAATCTAAGTGACAAACTAAACTAGTTGCTTTGCAAATTCTTCTTTTAAGAGAGAACTTATCGAAAAGTTTTCAAATATAGAAAATTTATCAAGTTTTAATTAAAATTAGAGAATTTTTCTATTAGTAAATTAGTAAGCTACCCATTGTGTGGTAGCGAAATATTGGTTTTAAATAAAAAATTTTTATAAAAAAACAAAAGTGATCTCAAGCTCAACGAAAAGAAGAAATTATTAAAAGTGTGTATTTTTCAAAAATATTATCAGAGTAAGGAATTAAACTAAAATTAAGAATAAAAACAAAATTATTCTTTTACAGGATGTCTGGTGACAGATTTATATTTTCAAACTTAAATAAAAACGTAATAATTGACACAAAGTTTTATTAAGAGCATTAACCGATAGAATGGAAAGGCTGATTTTATTTTTTTAAGAGTAAGTCATCTAGATGTCTTCCGTTGAGTTAAATACACCGTTCAAAACGAAGCCTTGTATTTATTCTGCGCCACACGCTGCAAGTAACTTGGTTTAATTAAGCTGGTTTCTCGACAAATATTATCCTTTAAAGCCACAAGAGATTGGGGATTGTCATAATTAACACTCTCTTTGAGGTAGCCCCATTAAAAAAATACATGAGCGTTAGATCGGACGATAAGTACGATTGATGAGCTCGCAAGTTTGGCAAAAAGAATTCCGTAATCATGCGTCAATAATTTTCACCGTTTACATTCGTTGCCTGGCCTAGAGAATTTTGCAAAAAAAAAATGGTACAATTATCTCGTGCGTGAATAAGGCACACCAATCAGTTACCCTGCGGCAATACAATGGTTTTTGATGTTTTAATCGCGGGTTGCGTGTTCTTGGAGACCAGTAACGGCAGTTTTGCTTGTTGACGTGGCCGTTTAAGTAAAAATGAGCCTTGTCGATCAAAAAAATGAGACTTACAGTGCGAAAACGCTTCAACATCGTTTCACAAAAATGTTTGCGTACAAAGAGTCACTTTATTTGAGTTATTGAACGATTTGAATTTGAAAAGGATGGAACTTTAGATCCTTTTTTTAAATTTCATGAATTTTCGCTCTTAGAAATCCCTGTAAGGCTGTTTTTTTTCGTTTTGAAAGTCTCGGATTTTCACTTAAACTGCTTTCAACAAGTTCAATGTTTTCGGGAGTCCTTGAAGATCGACGGGGCCCTGGCCATGGCCATAGCAGTTGCGCGGAATCTCTGCACCCACAATCGAATTAAATTTACACGTTCACCACGTATTCGCTGAATACTGAGCTTTGAACAAAAATGTATCCACAGCGAACGCGCGATGCTCACTAGACCACTGCGCCATTGCGACTGATAAATCCACACAATCGAATGATTTAATTTCTGCTATACAATTTTCTTTTGTGGCAAGAAAAATGTACAATCTATATATATAAAAATCAATGTGTTTTTGTATATTTGTATATTTTTTTGTGCTTTATAGACGGTTAAACGGCTGAACCGATTTCCTTGAAATTTTTACAGAATCTTTCTGTATGTCTGGAAGGAACTACAGGCTATACTTTGGTTTGAAATTGTAAGTGGGCGGGGTGCCACGCCCTATTAAAGAATAAGTATTAAATATTATATATCACGAAAGTTAATGCAGCTAGAGTCTTCAAATTAGGTACGGTAAACCTTGACATCCACACAAACATTTCGGTAAAAAATGGGCGTACTTGCAATAGTAGGCGTGGCCACATGAATTAAATACTAAAATTCGTATATTTGGAAAACGATATCGATTAGAGTAGTAAAATTTTGCAAGAGCAATTTTGACACCCAAATGAACATTTAGGCAAGAGATGGGTGCATTATCAATAGTGGGCGTGGCACCTACGATATGAATTAAATACTAAAATTCGTATATCTGGAAAACGATATCGATTATAGTACTAAAATTTTGCAAAAGCAACTTTGATATTCAAATAAACACTTATGGAAAAAAATGGGGGCATTACCAATAGTGGGCGTGGCACCTGCCATATGAATTAAATACTAAAATTTGGGGTGGCGAAGCACACCGGGTATTAGCTAGTAATTAATAATAATTACTCTATGTTTACTATACATTATGATTCCGAAAGAAATTCTGCACTTATAGCCATTAAATTAAATTATTATAACAAAATCAACAGATTAACCAAACGTTTGGATCACAACTAAAATTGTTTTCACACTAAAGATATAACATTTTCGACTCACAGACAAATCTAAACAAGTTAACGTTATATGTATAACAAATAGTTATGTGCACTTAATTTATTTAATAAAACCCACTTAATATATGGAAAATAAATATGGAAATTAAAACGCTAGATTGATCTAAAAATATATAAAAAGGCATTTCTTTTCAACAATTTTCAAATAGCACAACTATCCTTCATTCAAATTACTCGTATATGGCCGTGCAAATTTTTGACAAGAATATACGCTTGCGGCTCACGTTTAGGTTTGACTGCATTTAAAGTAGAGTATTTGACATTTTCTATAAATATTTTTTTTTTTAAATTTTCTTACGAAGAAAAAAAAAACAAAATTACGAAATCATTTCTGAATTTTTACTACTTAAACTTAATCAAATACATATTTTGTACAAATTTACCGCCAATAACACAGTTTTTATATTAATATTTATTGATTTTCTTATTGGAGGGAAAGTATTCCCAATTTTTTTACATTTAAATTTAAGTTTGACAGCAGTAAATATTTAAATATAAAATTTAATTCTTTTTGTGTGTATAAAAGGCGAATTTATTTATCAGGTGGTGGTAATTCTACAACAAATACAACATTAAAAAACAACATGGTTTTTTATTGTTGCTTTCGACATCGATGTGTCAAAAACTATATGGTTTTTGTTTGTGTTTTTTTTTGCGCGGGAAGGAGTAATCTATGTAAACATAAATAATATTTGACAATGCAATCATCATTTGTGGAAATAAAAAAGTAGATCAGCTGCGTTGTCAACACCACCTGATAAATAAATTCGCCTTGTGTGTATCTTTTATTTAAAAATTTTCCGAAAATATTGGATAAATAACACTGGTCGTCAAAAAAAATTCCGAAGCAAGAACTTTGTTATGTGATTTTAATTGACTTTAGCATGCTGAATCTATTTACAGATTGATTTTATTACGTCAAGTTTTTAGATAGATTTTAGATATTCTTATTTAAATAAAACTATGATATTTAGATATTTATTTAATCACATTTATTATAGCTAAAGTAAATAATCTTATACCTAAATGACTTCTATTGTGTAAACGGAAATCTTAAAGGAAATTTAATATTAATATAACATTAACAAGTAAGAGTGCTATATTCGGCCATGCCGAATCTGATATTACCATGTACATAGGTATAATTCCACATCGTCGCTTACACTACTTATATTTCATGTTATATGTCATTTTTCTTTATTATTTCCAACGCCATTCTCGATTTTTACGTAGTTATCTGTATTCTACTAGTCAAGACCTTTCATATGATACCCATATTGAGGGGGTTAAAAAAATTTGTTCCGCCATTTTGTTTCAGACGCCATCTTGAATTTGACATTTTTTTAAAAATTTACTGTATTTTACTAGTCAAGCTCTTTTATTCGATACCAATATTAAGGGGGTTCAAGAAGTAACATTTTAAAATACCAGATTTGAACCATTTATAAATTTATTGTCCGCCATTTGGTAGTGGCGGCCAAAATGAATTTTAATTTATATTGCGCTAGTCAAGTCTCTCGGTTGTGTAGAAGCTGAGAAAAATTGATTTTCGTTTGTAAATTTTTGGAATATATATTTTCTAAAAAAAAATTTTGCCTATAACTTTACCGATTAGAGCCCGCTTTATCCAAAATTTTGCACGAATATCTTTAGAGGCATATTATATCTACAAATAGTAGCAAAGGTACCTATAAATTATTCTATGACTAAAAATTTTAATTTTAGTGGTAAAAATATAGGGAAAAACAGAGGCAGTCGTAATTATTTGCTCATATCTCAGAAAGTTATGGGGCGATTGTGCTGAATTTCAATAGCGATTCATTCCCGGATATTTCCAAAAGATTGATACTATAAACAGATCTGAGAAACATATGGTTGCTTCTAAAAGTTGATTTCAACCAACACACGGACAGACGATCAGGGCTTAATCGACTCCTCTATTCATAAGCTTTCAGAAAATATATACTTTATGGGGTCGGCAATGAAAATTGTAGAAATTACAAACGGAATGATAAAGCTATATATACCCTTGTGCACCACAGGTGAAGAGTATAAAAATTAATTATTATTTGGTAGATCGCTTTCTGTTATAAGTGTTATCTGCTGTTTCACGTTTAAATCCCAGCAGAAATCAGTTAACATTTCTGGGGACCACTTGCCGTTACATCTTTTACCATGTGCGCAATATCTTGGTGTAATCTTGGACCATGCTCAGCACCAAGATTTTCTGGGAAAAACAAATACGTATGTTCTAATTAATCTGGTCCGAAGAAGTTGTTGTGGTGTTGTATCTGAACCGCAAAATGCAAGTATGTTGCGCATAAATGTGTTACATAATGTTTGTGAAAGTAGGTACCTGCACTCAATTGTGAATAAAATCAAAATTTGTGCATGGATTTTTATCATCTATAGCCGATTTTTAAAGTTTTTACGCGTAAACTGAAAGCGAATTTCAATTTAACGCGTTAAGATCACTATACTCCACATATTTATGTTCAGGGTCCAATTGTTATGCAGTGTAAGTGTTGAAAATTAGAAAAAAATTAAAAAAACTTCTCCTTTAAAATTTGTGTCTGTGTGTTACATTATTTTCGCGGTCACATTTTAGTCGAATCTGTTAGAAATGTATACGAAAAATTAACGTAACTGAAAAAATTATTCTATTCTACTAAGGTAAAACTAACGATTTTAATTTTCAAAAAAAATGTAAAAAATTGGAATAAAAGTAAAAAACCTTCTCCTGTAAAATTTGGTTTCTGTTGGTTACGTTATTTTAGTGGTCAAGAATCGATATTTCTGATTTAAGAATTTTTTTTTTGTATCGACTCTAAATTGTCAAAATATTAGTTAAGACGTTTTGCGTTTGAGGTTACGATATATATTTTAAATAAAAAATGAATTTGCTTTAATAAATTATTGAAATTCGAATTACCTATAGAATGCATTAATGTGAAATCAACTTTATTAAGGGTGACTAGGGTGATCGATTATTCGACTTTTTTAAGAAACCGGTTTTCAAATAGTTTGAAATTTAGAATTTAAAAAAAACCAGTTGCTATTTTAAAAATTAAGAAAATTAATAGATAAATAAGGCTTTTATAAAATTTTGCATCTCCTTCTCTACATTTTTTAAATGTTAAATAGATCTTTTAAACTAATATGCACTAACGTATTGAAATGATTTCTGTAATTTAAAATACAAGGGTAGGCTAGGGTAAAATCTTTAAAATTTCATATTAAAAATTCTTTCTTATACCTCTGACAGATACAAATATAGGCATAAACTAGTTTGTTTGATGGTTTAATTAAAATTTAAGTTAAAAGACACAAAATGCCATGAATTAAAATTAGGATCTTGAAGGGCAGATTATTGGTTTCTCTTTATTGTAACCATATTTTTCACCTAAACGTGTTCGATCAGCTTAGTTTATGCTTCAATTACCTTTAACTTTTAACGTTAGGTTTATATCGTATAAAAAACTAATATTTAATCTTAATTATTTTTTCTATTTTGCATTTGCTTTTTAAACAACAAATAAATTTCTTACAATATTAAAGAAGAATATTTAATAGTTTTTATTTTCTGATTTTTTGAAACTTTTCGCGTACTAAATATATTATAGTATGATTGGTTAGAAAGATATATGAAAATAAACTTAAAAATATAAAAAAACCGGCTTTTTCGGATAAAAAAACCGGTGTAATCGATATTCGAAAAATCAACATTTAGAAAAAACCGCCAGCAAATACAGGAAAAAACCGGGTTTTCCACCGGTTGGTTTAATTTAGCTTCATTTCATGAATATTTCCCATGGAATAGTATTGTTATATTTAAGAATATTTTAAAACAGTAGTCTTGTTATTGACAGTATAACAAATATGTTTAAATATATTCATTAACTTTTAAGAACACAATTCTTTGCGGATAAGTAGTATGAATTTCAAACTTTTTACAATGACAAACTTTTCGATTCCAATCACATATTTTAATTAAGAAGTCATGTGTAAAATTAACATTTTATCTCTTTAATTGAAAAAATAAATTGCACTAAATTTCCATTTGTTCTAAATACAGTTGAAATTATATGCCAGCTAATCAAGCACACTCGTTTGTATCTTAAATTAAGCAATTTTTATTTTCTTAAGATAACTTTGATTAGGCCTAATGAATAAAACATTTTTACTCAAATGGGTGGGAATCTAAATAAACAGATGGATAATAGAAAGAATAGTATGACCAGAATGGATATAAATGAAATGGGTAAATAGTTGCTTTCTAAACAATTCATATAAACCAGCAACTAAAATTATTTACTCAACACACTCTACACACAGCCCACCCTTCTACAATTGCACTTCTACAAAACACTTGAAAAGTTTATTTGAATGCGGAAAATTTAATTTTGGCCTTTTATATATTTACATTTGGTCACTACTGACTGACAGACTGCCGTTGGGTTGATGATGGGTTGGTTGGTTGTTTGGTTAGTTGACTGTTTGGTCAGACACATGTGCCTTAAGGGCCAAAATCAACACTCTCTTGTTTTGTTTTGTTATGTTTTCGAGTTTATTAGTTTTATTTTACCATTTTCGTTTTGTTTTTGTGTTCAGCTGACAGCAATTTTCAAAAATTATTGCGTACAGCAAAGTAACGGACGGGCGGAAGGAAAGAAATCACCTTCTTTCTATAAAATTAACAACACTGATGAACTTCCTTTCAAACGCACTGTCTGACATGTTGATTCTTTTGTTGACGTCTGGAAATTTCACGTAAAACAAACATGTATTGAAATGGAAATTTGGATTAATTTTGTATTAAAGACACACTCACTACCACTGGCTCATATGAATTGCAATAGAAAGCATTACTAATTACAACAATTTTAGTAATAAATCTTGAGATTTTTTGGGCATATTTTTTTTAAATTGCAAAATTTTTATTGTTTTGAATTGGTATATGGCACATGTGTTTTTAATATGCTTCATTCTTGTCTTTCAATTCACTCTTACAAGATGCCACATAAATCACATAAATATTTATTAATGTAAGTGTGTATGTAAGTATATTTTCATATCTACGAAATAGTATTTTTAAGTAGATAATTATTAGAAAATCATTTTTATGTACGCAATGTCACGTTTAACCAAATAAACACCCCATTTAAAATTATTTTATATTTTATGACAGATCTTTCAAATGTCACTGATTATCCTGATTTACAATGTACTTAAAAAGGATTTAAACACTTCATAAATCGTTTGTGAAAAGAAGTGACACTTGGCACTTAAAGATATTTTAAACTTAAATGGGGGTTTTTTTAAGATTTCTTTGGGTGGAATTTTAAATCAGCAGTGAATTTTTTTATTCGTATAAAACTGATGCAAATGTTTTTGGAAATTTAATGTGTTAGGTGGTCCAATCAAAACAAAAAGTTTTCAGTGAATCACCTTTATATGATAGAAAGATGAATGGCAATTTAGTTGTGAAACAAAATATCGGCCAAAAATTGGCAACGGCTTTGGTGGTATATTTTCTATCCGATGGTCCATATTTTAATTGACATTGAGACATAATTAAGGTTTAATGTCATTAATGTGCTGAATTATCTCATCCTTTAGCTCTTGAATTTTTCTTGAGATAACACGGCCATTGAAATTCTCAAAAGAGACATTGTTTCGATGGCTTTGTGGCAAGTGGCACCATCCTGGTGGAACCACATATTGTCTAGGTCCATATCCTTAATTTTTAGGAGAAAGAAGTCCGTTCACGATAGCGAACACCATTACCTATAACTTATTGGCCAACCTTATTTTCTAAGATGAGCGGCACGATGACGCCGCCATCACATAAACCGCAAAAAACACTTATACTTTGTGGATGCATCAGCTTTAAAATTATCATTTGTGGATCTCATTTGCCCAAATGCGACAATTCTGCATGTTAACGAAACCACTGAGGTGAAAGTGTGCCTCGTTCGCTTTTGTCTATTTAACCAATCATTTGGCTTTGAATGGTCAGTAGGCTTCAGCTCTTAAGCTAATTTAAATTCAAAATTTTCATCAGTAATGTTCGTGATCTTCTGTCACACTATTGCCAACAACGGCAAAGTTTTTCGCAAAACGAACTGGGCGAGCATGCACAGGTTATCACAATTCATACAGGCCCGTTTCGCTGAAATTTGCACAAATCTCTCGATTGTGGACACATTTGGTTTATTATACTGGCCAAAAAACCCAAATTGCATAAAATGCATCTTGATTTAAACGACCATTTTCGTAAAAGGCTTTAACAATTTTAACTCAATTGTGTGACTCTTCATGGTTAAATTTGTCAAAAACTAAACCAAGAAAAGGCCAAATTAAGTTGGGCAATAAACTCGACGTTATGGTGTGACTCACATTTAACATCGTACATTATAGTAGGAACACTCTTAAGAACCTGTTCAAATGTTAAGATCTTTGGTTTGTAAATTGTGAAAATTTTATTAAGAACATCATTCGTATCGCCATTAGCGTAGCTACAATTTTTTTCTCGATGTGGCAAAAGCTTAAAAAAAATTTTCTGGCGGGGGTAAAATCTTTAACTTGGTTAATTTTATATGTTCATGAATGTAATTCACACATTTTTTTCAAATTCCTTATTTCACGTCCAACATTTGGAGTAACAAAAATCCATGACAAACTTATCGTTAATAAATTATCAAGTCAATGAAGAGCGGTATTGAGCCATGATAACCAAAGCGGTTAGTGGGTTTTGGTTTGTATTCACGTAAAACGCCTGACTTATAACGTTTTTAATTAAAATTTTAACATAAAATGCTTACAAAGTTTTTAAGGTTTCGCGATACCCTCTATGTTGTCAATTTGTCAGTTTTCAATATAAAAAATTATTTTATTAAAATTTAATATTTCATACCACTTAGGTAGCTCTTAAGAGAAAGTTTTTATAAAACGTTTTCATTTCTTTTATTAAAAATGTTTCAACACAATTTTTAAAAAGGCTGGAAAATATATTTGTATTTATATATAAAATATTATTTAAACGAAAATTCAAATAGGAGGTCACCCTATTAGCAGATGCTTTTATTTTTGCAAATGGCGGCTAATATCAAATCTGTTTTAACATTTGTGATCTAGACAGATGTAAAATATAAGTGAACAAGCCATGGGGCGATACTCTCCTCCTAAAGCGGAATAATCGTGTCGAGGGCGCAGTGGACGGGTTTTCTATCAAAATCATAATGAGCAATGGGACTCATTTTCACCTCAGCGGGTACGTGAAGAAAAACTATCGCTTTTGGGGTACCGAAAATCCACAAGTAATGCACGAGAAGCGATTACACCCGCTCAAAGTGACTACATAGTGCGCTGTTCACACTGGAGGAGTCATCGGGCCGCTGGTCAAACGACAGCGGACGGTTCGTGCTATAGGGCCTTGTTAGCCGAGTTTTTTTCTGTCGCAATTGAACGAATTAGGACTGGAAGACATGTGGTTTCAATAGGACGGAGCAATGGCACACACTGCGCGAGCCACATCCGATATTCTGAAGGCGGTATCCCGGGTCGCCTTATCTCTCATTTTGGAGATTTACATTGGCCCGCAAGATCGCTCGATTAAACCGTTCCAGATTTTTTTGTGGGGTTTTTTGAAGTCCCGTGTTTACGTGAACAACCCCGAGACCCTGGAAGCCCTTAAGGACAACATTCGCAACGAGTGCAAGAATATATTGCCCGAATTGCTGAAAAATGCCATAAAATGAGCCTGTATAGCAATCAATTGTGATAACGCCCATTTGGTCGATATCATCTTCTCGACCTGACCAATAAAATTCTAAAAGTTCAAATAAGCATAATCAAAAAACAGAATCGAAGTTTTCTATTTAGAAAAAAAAATGACTTCTTTTGGCCCATCTTGTACATACAAGGCAAATTTATTCATCAGGTAGTCTTGAATCGCCAGATGTTTTTTCTTCAGTTATTTTAAACTTCAGCTGTAAAGTTTATAAAAAAAAACATTCTCTCTCTTTTATCATTTATTTCAAATGTCAAACTTTATCTATATATATAAAAGTGAAACTCTGTGTGTGTGTGTGTGTGTGTTAGCTATAGACTCTGAAACTGCAAAACCGATCGGGCTCAAACTTTGGTAAGTTGTTGTACACATACCGGGGAGTGTTTATGGATGAAAAAAAGTGGGCGGGGCCACGCCCATAAAAAATTAGTTATCAGTTTTAGCTACTTGACCGATTTTTCTGAAACTTTGCACACATATCGAGCTGTCATGACTAAATAATTTCGTGATAAGAAAAGTGGGCGGGGCCACGCCCCTAAAAAAGTTTTAATTTTGAGATACTTGCACTGGACCGATTTTTCTGAAACTTTGCACACATATTAAGCTGTCGTGACTTTATAATTTTGTGATTAAAAAAGTGGGCGGAGCCACGCCCATAAAAAAAGGCTACAATTTTGAGGTACTTACGCCAGACCGATTTTTCTGAAACTTTGCACACATATTGAGCTGTCACGACTAAATTATTTCGTGATTAGAAAAGTGGGCAGTGCCACGCCCATAAAAGAAGGTATCATTTTGAGGTACTTGCACTTGACCGATTATTCTGAAACTTTGCACACATATTGAGCTGTTATGACTCTACAATTTCGTGATTAGAAAAGAGGGCAGGGCCACGCCCATAAAAAAAATTTTAATTTTGAGGTACTTGCACTGGTCCGATTCTTCTGAAACTTTGTACACATATTGAGCTGTTATGCTTATACAATTTCGTGACTAGAAAAGTGGGCAATGCCACGCCCACAAAAAAATTATAATTTTTAGGTTTTTGCACATGATATTCAATTAAAATTCAGAATGCATTTCGATTCATTAAGGGGCGTAGCAACGCGCGCCGGGTTTGGCTAGTATAAAATAAAATATAAACAAAAAAATTCACTCTGATTTGCGATTACCTGATGAATATATACGCCTTGAAATACATATCGTCGGCTTAATATGCAATCCTGCTAAACCCACTTTTTAAGTAAATTGAGATTTTGATGCCATGTGGTAGAGAAAGATACGTCTCGTCGACCAGCATGTAGTTTTGTCTTGAAGTCTTGAAGTGTATAAAAAGTTTAATAAGAAAAAATGCTAAATACTCTTACAGAAAAAATTTTATAAGAAAAACTGCTAAATCCAGCACACTATTAGTTCAGTGTTCATTACTAACTGCGATTTTTTTTAGTTTTTTATTTTTGTACATTGCAGTCAGTCATACATGAAGAATACCATAAAATAAATAAACTACATATATGTTTGATTTTCCTCTCAAGCTACAAATATGAAATATAAGAAGTTTTTTGTCTCTTCTGTAAAATTTGTTAACTCTGTTAAGCGATTTAAAATTAATTTTGTATATAAAGTTGCTCCTATTTGCCAAACAAATTTAAACAATTTTGTTTATATATTTTGTCTACTTCACGTTCTTTAATTTAATATTAAAACCGTTCACCCTCACCCCACAAAAGAAAACAAAAACTAGCAAAAATATATAAATTTATTCTTAAATGAGCTTCATGTACACAATGATGCTTAATTAATATTTGCTTTACTTATTACTCTAAACAACAGCAAAATAATACCACAACAGCAAATTGACAACCAGAAACAATATGTTACATACAATAAATATTACAACAAATTACAACAAATATTGTCTCTAACAATATTAAAATAAACCACAAGAAAAAATGCTTTATTAGCTTTTGTACACACATGCAATACTTGGGTGGGCATTGGAGGAAGGAAAGAAAAAAGGAAACCCCTTCCTTTCAACAATTGTGTATTGAAACATTTGTGTGTCATTTCTTTCTACATACTTTGGCCCATATTCCCTAATCCACTAAATGTGTATGTGTTTGTGCAGACAACAAATGTTTGTCTTGAAATTGCAACCGAAGGAATGAATGTTCGTATGCGGAAAAGAAAAAAATAGAAAAATTCCCCAAATATTAATTTATGACCATTTAAATGAACATAAACTTTACGGCTTTTTCAATACCTACTCCACACAAGAGAGAGGACAATATAATTCAATTTTGTGGTTGCTTTAGAGTGTAAAAGAAGTTTTAACCCAAACCCAAACCGTTTTACGAAAAACAATAGTTTACACTTGTTACCATACAAGTCCACATATGATTTTTAGTGTTTGTTGCCTTCATTATCCTTTTTTCTGTTGGCATGAGTTGGAAAAAAAATTTTTATTATGCGGTAAATTTACGACACTAATTAGAAAATGATGAATGTATGGGCAGAAGAGTGGGTAAGCAAATTTTATTCTTATAAAAATCAAATGTTTAATTCATAAAGAAATAGACATTAATTTACAATTTCTCTCGGAATTTTAAAGAATTTCTATTTTGTAGGCTTTAATTTTGCCTCACGACTAAGTCGTGCTAAAAACTTATTCAGAAGCACAAAATAAGAAATCACAGACAACGCAATTTATTTATTGACGAAGATTCGCAAGCAAACTTTTATCAGCTGGAGGATTATTGGTATAGATTTCAAAGACAACGATTTTAGTGACTCCTTTTATATTTTTTTATTCCTTTTGAAACACTCTTATGAGAGAACATTTTAGGTTGATTTAACGCGTCAATATTAGAGTTAGCTAGTACCTTTAATTACATTATTAATTAAAAGTTTTTATATTGTGATTAATTGTCAGAAATCTTAACATCTTTTGTCCAACTAAAACAAAAACCCACACATTTTTTACATATAGACACACATCAATATATGTATGTACATAATTGTGTATCAATACCACCTGCTTTTGTTGTTTTTTTTAAATATAATTTTGTTATTTCAATCACAATTAAAAACAGAGGCATACGTGGTCTTTTACTTATAACTCAACCGATAATGGGTTTAAATGGATAATTTTTAATACCAAATTTTTCGAAAGTATTTTTGATAAACTAATACTTCGAACAGGTTCTTGTGATACATGGCGGCCTTCAAAAGTTGATTTCAACGCTTATACGGACGGGCAGATGGACAAAACTAAAGCGACTTCTCAACTTTATACTTTAGGAATTACAAACGGAATAACAATCTGATATATACCCTTTTTCACTCTTTTTGTTTTGCAGCCAACATAATTACGCTTTCTAAATCAGATTTCAATAAATTCACTTTTCAAAAATATATTTTCTATGAATTATTTTATTTTCTATTTATTATTTTGTAACAGTTAATATTAATACAAATTACTAGTAAATTGTTATTAAAATGAAATCAAACAGTTTGCCAAACATCTGAAACTTATAATAGTAATTCCAGCAATTTTCAATAAATTTATTTTTTCTGAAATCCAAGCCAATATCCACTTGCTGCTTAAGCAGCCTTTTCAAATATTTAACATTTCTTTTCTTATTTAATTGGTATTTAAAAAATCTAATTTAGCAACAAATTTAAAAGGTACAACGTACTTGAAGAATTATTAGAATTTGAACCAAAAATAACTTCGTGCGGTCGAACGCACTTCATGCGTCTGCCTCTACAGTCCAACATAAACAGAGATCTGCGCCGATTACTTCCCATGTTACTGCCTTAGTTTTTTCTTTTTTTTTTTTTTTGCCTAAAAAGATTTTAAAATTGTTTTGTAATCAAATGAAAAAAGTCAGCCTTTTTTCGTTACAATTTAACCTTTTGGTTTTTGTTTCAAGATTTTTAAATTGCTGAATATGAAAGGAAAACAAACGCACCAGCAGACAAAGAAATGTTGCAACAAAAATACCAGAAATTCCAATAAAAATCGCGACCAAAACAGAGTAAAACTATGAGCTAAAAAGCTGACTGTTAAACGAGCGATCGATCAGTAGGTTGATCGGTTGTTTGGTAAGTGGTGCTACATTTAATTTAAAATCACAACAACAAAACAAGTGACATAGCGGCGGCAAATAAATAATACGAGTTGCCTATAGCTGTACACGAAAGTGTACGCACTGGCTGAAGAGACTACTTTATAACGATCATGCTGCCTGATGAGTTGAAAGGCTCGACTTGAGAATGACTAAGAAAACTTCAATGATGACAATAAGTGTGTGGGTTAAAAAAAACTACATAATCTAAAGCAAAACAAAAAAATTAAAATCAGGAAAAACTTTTTGGTAATTTCCAGCAATGATCGATACAATAAGCAACGCTTTAAAACACAGCAGCAGTATTTGATCAGAAAAAAAAATCCCTTCAATACCAATCTACAAGACAGTTTAAATTGATTTTGAGTTTTTTTTCTATTTGATTTGTTGTTTTACTTGCAACAACGCCATCCAATGTATGTCATTTGTGATTTTCTTGTTGTTGCTGTTATTTTTGTGGTAAAACAGTGTGATGATGTGATTTTTGTTTTCATTTGTTTTTATTCGATCTCCAATTTGAAAAATCCATGTTTTTCTGCACTCTTTTCAATTGCTTGTTTTGTTTTTTCTTTTCTACCAGTATTTTTAATACAAAACACGATGATCGATCGATTGTTTGGCTTGATCAGCAAAAATAATATGAGCAAAAGCAAATAAAAAACTTAAATAAATTTTGTTCTTGGTCTCAACATTGATGATGATCTTTGATGGATGCGCACATCAACTATCGCAACATCATTTCATTACTAACAACAACAGTTTTATTTCAAACTTGAAAAAAAAAAATCAGAAAAAGTTGACAGAAAATTACAGTAGCAGACACTGCACATGCTGCTTTAACGAATTACACCAAAAAAAGCTTTTAAATTGTTCTAGACTGGGCAGGGAAAACTTCAAGTTAAGTTCTTTAATTTGTATTTAACTTTTTGATAATTTATTGATTTTAGATTTTTTTTAAATAATTTGTGAATCAATAAAAAACTTTTCAATATGTTAAACTAAGATTTAAAATGAAAAGTAAATTTTTTTAGACTCACAGGTGCTCTGGTGAACCAGTCAGTAGTATGCTAGTCTGGGGGTTGCGGGTTCGATTCCCAACAGAGACTCTGTTCTATTTTCACTACAACGGCCAAATGGTCTTTGTTACTCATATAGAAAAAAAAAAAAAAAACGACAGTGAAAAAGGGTATATATAGGTTTGTCATTCCGTGTGAAATTTCTACAATTTTCATTTTCGACCCCATAAAGTATATATTTTCTGAAAGCTTATTAATAGAGGAGTAAATTAAGCACTATCAGTCTGTCAGTATGTCCTTGTGTAAGTTGAAATCAACTTTTTGAAGCCCCCAGACATTTTCAAGACCCGTGTAAGGTACTAAAATATCAGAAATATTCGGGAGCACATTGGTATTGAAAAAGCGCTTTATAAACAACTGAGATATGATAAAAACATCTAGATAACCTCGTCTTTTTACACCAATACAAACTGGATGAACGTAGGTTCAAATCGCAGTTAAAACAAAAAAATTTATTTTTTTTTGTTAATTTTTTCTTTTCTTTTATTTTTTTTAACATACATACATAAACTCAATTAATAATTTTACGATCGGATGTTTTTATACCCTTCACCTGTGGTGCACAAGGGTATATATAGCTTTGTCATTCCGTTTGTAATTTTCATTTCCGACCCCATAAAGTATATATTTTCTGAAAGCTTAAGAATAGAGGAGTCGACTAAGCCCTGACCGTCTGCCCGTGGGTTAGTTGAAATCAACTTTTAGAAGCAACTATATGTTCCCCAGATCTGTGTATGGTATCAATCTCTTGGAAATATCCAGGAATGTATCGCTATTGAAATTCAGCAAAATCGCCCTGTAACTTTCTGAGATATGAGCAAAAAACCACGACCACTTTGTTTTTTTCCACAATTACAACAACAACATACATATATACTGGTTAGAGTAAACGTGGCATTGAGTCCAAGCTGAGCCAAAAAAAACTTTTTTTTCATTTTATATATTATTTATATTTTTATTAATTTTTTTAATTTTTTTAAAAATTTTTTTTGTAATTTTTTTTTTGTTTTTAATATATATTTTTTTTTAGTTATTTTTTTTTTAGAAACACATACGTAAACTCAATTATAATTTTACAATGGTATGTTTTTTACATATATGTACGTTTTTTATATGAGATGAATGGTGATACAAACAATTGTTATTGCATGACTACACGTTTTGAAGGGTATATAAGATTTGGCACGGCCGAATATAGCACTGTTACTTGTTAAAATGAGAAGTTCAATACTTATTTTTTTATAATAAGAATGTTTAAAATATATTTCATTAATAAGTACATAAATATATTTATAATTTGTTTTTCTGAAATAAAAGTATAATTATTAATAAGAAACTTTATAAATTTTATTTTTTTTACCCAAAGTGTGGGAGTATATTTATTTTGTAATACATCGAAATATTCGTTTTAGACGCCATAAAGTGTATATTTTCTAAGTCCTAGTTTCATTAAAGAAGCTCGCGTCCATTTATCCGTGTGTTAACCAACTGTCCGTCCGTTGATATCACAATAGAAATCGAATCCTATGCAGCAGCAATATTTGGTATTGAAAATATGCTAAAACTTTCAATTTTAAATAGAGTTTTAGCTTGTATTGCGAGAGTAGGTCACAAGAAATTATATTTCTGACATCAAATAAAATACGCACCCATCTAAACGCAATGAAGTAGAGAGATAATATTTTTATTGAGTTTAAAATATGCTTCCTCGAAAATTGCTCGAATCCGCATATTGTGAAGGAGTTTAAAATCAAAATGTTTGAAAAATTGCCATGCACACTGTCTTTTTTAGTCTATTTAAAATTTGAAACGTCATAAACCCGACATAGATATACATACAATTTTGAAAATTTTCTGATATAGGTTTATAATTAGTATTATTATTTAATAACAGACACGCACACTTTAACGTACACCTTCTATATAACAAAAATTTTGGGAAAGCAGTGGGCTCTGTGTTTTCATATCTAAGTGTAAATTGTTATAATACCCTTTACCTGTGGTGCACAAGGGTATACATAGCTTTGTCATTCCGTTTGTAATTTCTACAATTTTCATTTCCGACCCCATAAAGTATATATTTTCTGAAAGCTTATGAATAGAGAAGTCGATTAAGCCCTGACCATCTGTCCGTCTGTCCGTCTGTTAGTTGAAATCAACTTTTAGAAGCAACTATATGTTCCTTAGATCTCTATATGGTATCAATCTCTTGGAAATATCCAGGAATGAATCGCTATTGAAATTCAGCACAATCGCCCCATAACTTTCTGAGATATGAGCAAAAAACCACGACCACCTCGTTTTTTTCACAATTAAACAACGTAATCGTGGCATCTAATTCCAGCTGAGCCAAAAAAATTTTATTTTATTTTATTTAATATATTATTTATATTTTATTATTTTTTTTAATTTTTTTAAAAAATTTTTTAAAAAAAATTGTTTTTGCATGACTACACGTTGTGAAGGGTATATAAGATTCGGCACGGCCGAATATAGCACTGTTACTTGTTAGTTTGAATTAGTTTGAATTGCCTACTTTAACGTACACCTCTCGCAAATGGCTTAATCTACTATTAATAAAATTAATAAATAAAAAGCACCATAAAACCGACAGAATTAAATGAACGATTCTGAAATGTTTTAAGCATAAGCATTTGTTTAATATTATTGCAATAAAGGAAAATAAAAGTGACACTCACTTAAGCAAAATGGGTGCCTTACAACGACTTTTCTTAAATTCATACAATTTGTTATCAAATTCATATATTTCTTTTATCAACAAAGATTTTGAATGAATATCAGACTCTATATTGCAATATCTAAGATAAACTCATTAAAAGAAATTACTTTTCAAGCCCCACTTTTACGCCCACTTTTGTGATAAAACTAAGTGGTTAATATCACTACTACGGTTTAGGTTTAATTTTTAAGTCTGAACATAAGAAAAAAATAAATAGCAAAATTGAGCTAAAAAAAAAAAAAAAAATTATTCTACAGTGATTAGAGTTGTTAACAAAATCATAAATTTTGTGGTACAGAAGTACAACACAAAATTGGTGATGGGTGCTCTTACTTGTTTTCCTTTTAAATAAGTTACCATTAACTTCTTTATTTATAAAAGATAATTTTATCCTACCACTCAGACCTGGTGCCTTTGCTGCCCCACTCAATACTTATTTTTTGCTTAATTTGTAACTTGACAAAAAAAAATTTAAGCTTCTGCATAGTTTTTAATAGCAACATTTAAGCCTCATTAATGCAACAAAAAAATTATATTTAAGAATTACACAAAAAAACTCCATCTACAATATGATCATAAGGACAACAAAAAAACAATAAAATCAGCAACAATATTTAGTAGAAGAGTACAAAGATTTTTGTTATTGAATTTGTTACTCGGTATTTATACACACGTTTCTGAACTAAAATAATTCCAATTGAGGTTCAATTCGTTACTGTTCTTTTTTGTTCTGCAAATTTTTTGTTTGTTTTTGCGTCTGTTTCCACTTGTATTTTATCCAACTCCCCCAGGAATCTTTAAATACATGTTACTTTCATTTTATAATCAGTGATTTTTTGTGACGTTTCATCATACGTTCGACTGCAATAATGTTTTTCCTCTACCTTTGCTTCATGCCGTTTCTTCGTCCTGCAGACATTTGTTGGTTTTCATTTTTAAGTGTTATTAAACTTGTATTATAAATCAGTTGCAAAGTCACAAAAAAGCAATTATGAAAATAAGTAAAAAAAAAAAATAATAATAATAAAAACAATCAACTGATTTCTGGAAAATTAGTATCAGGAAGTTGGTTTATTGATTTTTAAATTGATGGAATTATAAGTGGATTTAGTTGCGCTGTTGGGGAGACTTAAAAATATTTTTAAATGTTGCAGGGTTTATATAATTAATGAAATGGGGATTCTATAGACAATGGTTTGGCACATAAGAGCTTACTTACTAGAATTTGCTATATACAAAGATGTATATAAACTTATGAAATGTTAAATATTTACTTTAAATTAAGTTACTTCCGCAAAGTTAATTGAAAGGACTTATAACGATACTTTTTTCATAGTACTAGAACCAAGTGCGGTTATTAAAGGATATAAATTGATATTTTTGGACACTTTGTGACTGATGACTGCATTGAGCTAAGCAAGCTTGACTTAATTTGGATATAAAATAAAAAATTATGCTGTTCTTTTTATCTAATTATTTGTAAATTTATTGAAGAATTCTTATTTTTATACCCTTCACCTGTGGTGCACAAGGGTATATATAGCTTTGTCATTCCGTTTGTAATTTCTACAATTTTCATTTCCGACCCCATAAAGTATATATTTTCTGAAAGCTTATGAATAGAGGAGTCGATTAAGCCCTGACCGTCTGTCCGTCTGTCCGTCTGCCCGTCTGTCCGTGTGTTGGTTGAAATCAACTTTTAGAAGCAACTATATGTTCCTCAGATCTCTATATGGTATTAATCTCTTGGAAATATCCAGGAATGAATCGCTATTGAAATTCAGCACAATCGCCCCATAACTTTCTGAGATATGAGCAAAAAACCACGACCACCTCGTTTTTTTTCACAATTACAACAACAACATACATACATACATACACGTAAAAAGCATACCAAACAAAAAAAATTACAAAAAAAAAAAAATATTAAAAATAAGAAAAAAATAATAAAAAAAACTACAAAAAAAAAATTAAAAAAAAATTGTAAAAAAAAATTAAAAAAATTTTTTAAAAATTTTTCTAAAAAAATTTTTTTAAAAAATTTAAAAAAAAATAAAATATAAATAATATATTAAATAAAATAAAATTTTTTTGGCTCAGCTGGGATCCGATGCCACATTTATTCTAACGTGTACGTATGCACGTATTCTATATGAGATGAATGGTGATACAAACAATTGTTATTGCATGACTACACGTTGTGAAGGGTATATAAGATTCGGCACGGCCGAATATAGCACTGTTACTTGTTTATATATGAATATGCTTGTAAGATATATTTTATCTATTCAAAAATAGGACTTGCTGAAGTGAGAAAGAGTTTTCTTTATAGATTTTTATATCAATAATATGCTATATTTGAATGTTTAATTCAATTAAGCTTCAACAAATGACATTTAACATTATTTTTTTTTAATTTGTATACTCTACAATTACATTGCTGGGAAAGGTATTATACAATTGAACATAAACAATAATAAAGGGTCCGCCAAATAACTTTTTATACCTTTCACCTGTGGTGCACAAGGGTATATATAGCTTTGTCATTCCGTTTTTAATTTCGACAATTTTCATTTCCGACCCCATAAAGTATATATTTTCTGAAAGCTTATGAATAGAGGAATCGATTAAGCCCTGACCGTCTGTCCGTGTGTTGGTTGAAATCAACTTTTAGAAGCAACTATATGTTCCCCATATCTGAATATAGTATCAATCTTTTGGAAATATCCGGGAATGAATCGCTATTGAAATTCAGCACAATCGCCCCATAAGTTTCTGAGATATGAGCGAAACACCACGACTACCTCGTTTTTTTCACAATTACAACAACAACATACATATATACTGGTTAGAGTTAGCTGAGCCAAAAAAAAAATTATTTTATTTTATATATTATTATTAATATTTTTATTATTTTTTTTTTAGTTCTAAAAAAAAAATTTCTTTTAATTTTTAAAAAATTTTTTTTTTTAATTTTTTTTTAAATTTTTTTTGTTGTTGTTTTTTTCTTTTTAATGAATTTTTTTTGATTTTTTTTTTAATTTTTTTTTTTTGAAACATACGTAAACTCAATTAATAATTCTGCAATGGGATGTTTTGTATATGTATGTACGTATTGAGATGAATGGTGATATAAACAATTGTTATTGCATGACTACACGTTGTGAAGAGTATATAAGATTCGGCACGGCCGACTATAGCACTTGTTACTTGTTTTATATAATTTTAATTATAATTTATTTTTTCCTAAATTTAATATGAGAAAATTTTGATTTAAAAAAATTAATAATAATAACAAATTACACTAACACTAACTTGCGTTGATTTGAATTAAGTCGCCAAGAAAAAATTGTCGTTGGGATTTCGATTAGCGTTGTTTTTTAATATACGTGTACAGAGGGAATACTCATTTCTTGTAAATATATCACATTTTACAAGTATGTATTAAGTTTTCAGTTGAAAGAAATCACTTTACATTTGTGTGGTGCAGTTGAAAAGTAAATTGCTGCTTTATAAAGCATACAAATAAGTCAGAAGGGAAAACAATTTTTTTCGGAACAAAAGCGAGACATTTTAAAACGTTTTAAAGAGAAAAACTTGGAGATATTAAGAGAATTCGGGGTTTGGCTTCAACTACTGTAAAAACAATATGCAATTGTGAAGCTGACTATGGAAAATCTGCCACACATGTGAAGGCCAATTAAGTTACAAGAAATAGAAGTTCAGTCATTGTAAAAATGGAGTCTATTCTATCTATAATTCAATATTATCCTAACAATTTTGTTCGAAACCAAATTAAATATATGAAGATATGTGATTCGATTTGCGTTGTTTTGATTAATTTCGCATTTTGTCAGTCGGAATGAACGCCGCCATTTGGGGTATTAGCGTACTGATTTGGCATAAATACCTTGATGTTTCCACTTCGTTTTAAAATTTTTTTTGTTGTTGCTTAATTTTATCGAAAGGCGTGTTTGTATTTGGGTTTTCACTTAAGGCTTTGACAACTTTATTGATGAGATCGTCATTTTTAATTATACGAATGTAAAATTTTGCTGAAATAAAACAAAAAAGTCGGTTTTGATTTTTTTTGTAACTTAGGCCTTTTTTGAAAACATATGACGATATGAGTGTTGTGGTGTAGGGTATATTATGATTCAGCTTGACCGTATATAACTTTTTATTTGTATTTTTATAGCTGTAGTTGTTGTTCGATAAAAAATATTATAAAAACAGGCAATAATCAGTGAAATGTTGTTAAGCAAAGTTAAACATTGTTACAACACAAGCGATTAGATGACTTTGATGATGATTATGATGATGACTTCAAATGTTTATTTTAAATGCTCAAATGACATCTTTAGGAACAAACAACCACAAAAACCTAACAAGTTGCAATCGATGCTACTTACATAAACGCAGTTATATAAAGTAAGTTTCATCATTCTTTTTTATTCTTGTACACTAGGAAAACAAATTCTAATTCTAAACTAATTCCTTTTATATGTTTTCAGCGGGAATAACGAAAATTGCCACTGCAGTTTTGGATTCATGCTCAACCCCCTTCGGTCCACAGTGATTTTAAGAAAACCGATTGGCATCTATTGCTTCATTGAATACTGTGTGGCAACCTGCGTTAACTAGTAATTAAGAAAATGGTTTGGCACTGTCGACTAGTGATTTATCTTAAACTTCATCGCACAATTCTTTGTAATCACCAGTATCTCCTTTAGACTAAGCTCTGTCAAATCATCAAAAATTATTAAGTGCCTGACTTTGATTCTTAATCTTCTGTTAGCCAATGCTGGCGTTTGCATACTATATGTTCTCTAAACATCTTTCAGGTATATTATCAAATCATAATTTTTCAGTTAAAATTTTCCGTAACGACTTATGTTACTCCCTATAAATTCGATTACCTTAACTGCACTACTACCATACCATGAGGCTCCTTGAACACAATACGAGTCTGTGTTCATTCACCTTTGTAGGTTACTACAGTCAACACGTTGTACGACCTTTGCCCGAACCAACTCATCACCTAGAGAAACTCAAATTTAAATTTTTAAAAATAGTTGTTGAAATTAAATTTAATTTAAGTTATCAGCAAATATCAAATAACTTTAACTCTTTAGTGAACTCCACTGCCTCAACCGAAAAATTTGAATTTTGCAACTTAATCTAACGATTGATAACAATTGCTTTTTATCACAAACAAAACAGTTTTCTCTGTGTGTAGATCTAAAAATCAATGTGTTTGTAATGATTGATATGATGATAGCGTGGCTGTTTGTTACTGTTAGTTGTTGTATTACCTTCGATGTTCGATGTGATAATGCCACAATGATGAACGTTATCCATAAGGAACTTTAGAAGGCTCGTGTGTCTGGGCGCAGCAATTGCCATGAGTTTGGAGACAACCAACTATCCATCCATCCATTTAAATCAAATCAAAAAATATAAGAATTTTTAAGGCAGAGTATTAAAAGTATTTATTCATTCTTCATAGAGACCAAGACCATTAGTATAGTATACTACTGTAAAACACTGTTTTTTGACAGCTGAGGGCTAATTACGAGTTGGCTGTGCTGATGGTATAGAGATTCAAACAAGAATTTTAAAATTTCGATCACGTTCGAATGCCGTAATTTGCCTACTGGTTTTGTGTGTTTTCGATTTTACATTGTCATTTCTCGTAATGATGTAAGACTGGCCTATGAGATCGTTATATTTATTCCTTTTAATTTAAGTTTGCTGGTGTTACCCAAAGTAATGTATGAGAGCAATGGAGGCTTTGAATATATCATATAACTGGGCGAAGGAGCGAGGGCTCAATGTCAACCCGGAAAAGACTGAAATCTGTTTGTTTACGAGAAAGAGGAAGATACCGGTGCATAGCTATCCCATCTTTCGGAATAAGACAATTAAGATTGATAAAAAGGTCAAATACCTAGGAATAGTACTTGATTGGAGACTATCCTGGAAGGACCACATTCAATGTAAAGTGGAGAGAGCTCAAAGAATATGGGCCCTCTGCAGAAGAGTGATTGGCTCAAAATGGGGCTTAAGCCCAAGGATGACACATTGGCTATATACGAGTGTACTGCGGCCTACAATTACGTACGCTTCGTTAGTATGGTGGACATCCTTAGAGAAGAAGGTGAATATAAAACCTCTTCAAAAGATTCAGAGACAGTGCTGCATTAGTATTTGCGGCGCCATGAGGACCACATCGACAATGGCCATTGAGAATATATTATCCATTTGGCTTATTGAGATACAGGTAAAATATGAAGCGGCCTTAGCTGCCACAAGATTAATGGCAATAGATGAGTGGCTTATAAGAGAACATAAGACCAGATACCAAAAAATAACGGATATCTTACCGATAGGAAATATTACAGAATTAACATGTGATAAAATCCCGATGAGATATGAGAATATTAACTGCATCACCATTATACCGGAAGAGGGAGAATGGGATGAGATAATCAGGATGGGAAACACCCACGGAATCGATCTTTATACAGACGGTTCAAAGATTGGTGACCAAACTGGAATGGGCTTATACGACATAAGCCGAAATAGAGGCAAATACTTCCGTCTACCAGATCACAACACTATTTTTCAGGCTGAGATCATGGCGATTACGGAAGGAATTAAATGGATAAAGGAAACGAATAGCGAAACTCCGATTCGTATCTTTACGGATAGCCAATCAGTGATTAAGACATTGAAAAAGGAGAAAGTTGAATCCCGGAACGTTTTGCAATGCAAGAGTGAGATAAACTCATATGCAAATTGTGAACATCTGGAGATAATATGGATACCAAGCCATCACGGGCTGATCGGAAACGAGAAAGCCGACAAATTATCCAAAATGGGAGCTCTTTTGAGTACTATAACTTTGGAGAACGCCAAACCCCTTAAACGATTTAAAGATGAACTTAAACGTTGGGCAATGGAAGAACATGTCAGAAAATGGCAAAGCACTGATGTCGGTAAGGTGACAAGAACACTCTGGGGTGACCCAAATCTTGGGAAGTCAAAGGAGATTTTGAGACTAAGTAGACCTACACTTAGGAAATTAACCGGTGTAATTTCAGGTCATACGGAGTTGAGAACTCATTTAGCACGCATGGGATTATCTGAAGAGACGACATGTAGAGCTTGTGAGGAAGAGGATGAGACCCTGGTACACTACCTCTGTCATTGTCCTGCGTTTGGGCATATTAGGCGCGAAAATTTTACAGTAGATAATATGCCGAACTTGGAATACCTGGGGAACTCGAACTGGAGATCCATAAGGCGTTACATTGAGGGGACTGGTTTCTTGGACTAGTCCGTTATTTATGGGAAATTATGTTTATGGTTTTTTGTTTGGGAATTCCGTTTTCCACATGGAGCGCACAACATGCCAACTGGGCATAGGTGTATACCTGTCATGGGTTTGGGCTTTTATACCCCTCCTTTTCAACCTAACCTAACCTACCCAAAGTAATTAGTTTACGTGATCGAGCCAGCAATTCTTTTTGCCGAAAATTCGTTTCTCTCAAATTCCAATTGAATCGCACGATTCTGTGCTTATGAATTATTTTTTATTTTTATTTTTGTAAAGTAATTGATTTATGCGAACGAACCAGCAACTTTTTGATCATTGCTGATCACTGGCTCCAGTCCCTTCTGCACAGATTTTTATGGCATGGCGTGGAGTAATCGGTAAATACAATCATATTAAAAACTTTAGACCACCGATCGCCGATCATTAGATTTTCTAAGACACTGATATAGAACATCCGTTAACCTTAGACTTCAAAATGTTTGCTAAAGTAGCCAACTTTTTAAGGGATAAGTTACTGGAGCACCGCTTAAACCCACATTTAAGTCTCAGGGAATGGGACCTTGGCTGTGTGTCCACACAAAGAAGGCATTATGAAAGATAGTAGCTGAAGCGTAGTCACAGCATTATCCAATGTGTACGAACATGGCGTAGCTTCCTGAAAATTTCTTAAATTTTAAATTAAATTAAATTTGGAGATATTAATTGACAATTTTTCCATTTTTAATAATTAATTTTATGTTTAAAAACTGTTAAGCTAATTTTTGATTTACAGAAAATTTGTTAAGTTTTTAGATTAAAAAAATTAATTATAATTTCTTTACACTAAAATTAATCAAATAATTGCTGGCTTCGCAAAGGTATTTCACTCGGCTTGTATCGCTAAAAATTAATTTTTTTATTATTAAAATTGTCAAAAGTATATTTAATTTTCTTATAAGAAAATTCAACAATGAATTTGTGTTAAGAAAAATGTGGACGTAGTCTCTATTAAAAAACCAGTTAAGGCTTCTAAATTGTATCAAAATTTAGAAAAATGTTCTAAGATGATTTTTTGGAACGAATAATTAGTAATTTATTTTTGTTTTTTATCAATAGACAATGAAGAAAAAAATTGCGAAACTAAATATTTCACATGTCGAATTTTTTTATCGTAAAAGATTCCAAACTTTAAGTGTATGTTTATCAAAGTGAGTGTTTGATCAACGTTTTTGCTAGATATTTAGCTTTTGTCTATTTATGGTCAATTGTTGTTTAGTATTTGCAATTTTATTGTATTTGTGAGTTGTTTTAACTCAAAAAAAGATTTTGTGTTTTTTTTCAGTTTTTGTGAGTTGGTGTGTTATGCGACTAATTGGATATGAAGGACCTTAAATAACCGATCACTGTTCTACATAATTAGCTTTATAAACGAACGGCATGCAGTTATGGTGTAAAACATAACAAAAGATGTCAGTCAGTCAGTCAGTGAAAAAGTGCAGGCAGACTAAGAAAATCAGTTGCATATAAACAGACTCAGGCCGATCAGTATAGTCTAGTCTAGCTCAATCCAACAAACAAGGAGACACTCACTTGTCTAAGTGGTACATGATTCGTTTGTTATCTTTAAAACTAGCAGACAGAAGCTGTAAAGAAATAGAATTATTTCGTACATGCAAAGAAAGGCCTGTCGCTGGACAGGAATGATGTTTGTTCGCTGTCTATGTCAGATTTTTTTTCCTGTTTTTTTATAACAAAAATGTTGTAAATCATCGTTGCAACAAAATTCTTTAATAATTGGCAAAAATATAGAAATTTTTGCTATGATTACCTTAATGTTACTTAGAAACACACGCACTCAAGTAATGCCCTTAAAAGGACATTAATGCTTCTTATTTTATTTAATAATAGATTTCTCATAATTATTTGATTTTATGAGCTGCAATATCTTTATGCACATTTGTATGCATGTATGTATGTGTATGTAACAGCAAAAATTTCACACCTTTTGGCAAATTTGTCAACTGAGTTGATTTTTGAATTGAATATGAAATTTAGTTTTTGACAACAAGTGCTGCAAACAGCAAGAAAACTTAAAAACTTTACGTGAACTTGGGAAAATAATTTATTTAACATGTACAACTCGTATGTTTAACGAGATACGTGATAGACATATTCAACCACCGCCACCATCACCACGAACAACATCATTCATCTACCACACATCCAATCCAATCAACAAACCTTCCATCCCATACATCCATCCATCCATCCATCCACCAAAGTCATCCATACAATCAATACCGTATTCGTACTCATACTAACTAACTAAGCAGCAATTCATTCATTCATACATTCATTGTTATTGATTTTTTTTAGTCTTAGTCTTTTTATGTTTATTTGGTTGATTTTAGTTTATTTTTTTTTTTTCGCTAAAAACCAAAAACTAAAATCCAAAAACAATTGTGAGCTATAAACCTGTCCAAGTCCAAGAAATAACATTCGTTCCACTGCCACTGTTTTGACAAACTGTAGATGACAACTGTGTTGGTTCGTTGGTTGATTTTCAACTCTCGTATTAAAAAAAAATGCGTGTGAAAATATTCATTTCAAAAGGTACGTGATATTTTCAATAGCAATGATTTTAGTTTAATAATCATTTCCATTTCACACTTTTCCCGATACTCGCAGCTCTTTTTAATGCAAATTTAAGAAATCAACTTCATACTTTTAAAATGTTTCCAAATTTGACCTTGTTATATTTATTAGATTATTTCAGTTGATTTTACACAGTTGCATATCCATTGCTTCAAAAGCTAAACCAGGAGCAGTGTTGGCTAATAATTTCTAAAAATTAAAAAAACATAAATATGTTATAACCATAATTAAAATTTGCTACACTTAAGCGATTTTTAAAAGTTTCAGCCATTAAATAGTTTCAAAGGGTGTTCCAAAATTCAGACGAAACTGAAATTAGCCTAATATATACGCGGTAAAGAGTTGATAACTAGAACAATGTCTTTTGATTGCTGCACAATATTTATAAAGGATGTCTCAGTAAGAAAGCACTTTTTAAATCAAGTGTAATTTTTTTTCGTTCTAATGACAACTCTAAAGTTTGACAGCTGTCTCATATGTGGTTTATTCCGATTATTAAAAATAGAGCGTTTTACGAAAGAACAAAACATTGTAATTTTGAAAACTTATTACAAAATTTTGTAAATTTTTCAGTAGGTTAAGTATTGCTATTGTGTCAACCATTCGAAGAGTGGTAAAAAATGTTTAGGAAACTGAGTCGATAATAGTCGGTTATAGTAAGATACCTGTGCGTCATCGTACCGGTCGGCCTCTAGAAAACATTGCTGCTGTAAGAGAGATTGTCGCCGACAATATCAATTTGGTGTCGTTCTCAACAACTTAAAATTTCACTAGGCACTACGAATCGAACTTTGAAAAAAGAGCTCCACCTTGTTGCGTACAAAATTCGGCTTACTCAGGAGCTAAAACTAGCAGATCATGAAAAGAGTCGACAATTCGTTCAGTGGGTAATGGAGCAAAGTCCATGCAGATTTTGCAAAAAAAAGAGTCATATTTTCCACCGAAGAGTATTTCCGTCTGAATGGCTTGGTGAAAACATAATATTATCGAAGCAACTGTCATTTGTATATTTTCGTCAGACGGTGTCTTTATGCCTTACTTTTTGGAAGATAAGGCCGATATTTCAGTGACTGAACGAAGTTCGTACTGTCTTAACTTGATGGCATGGATCTGAACTTTAGCCACTTTTAGACGTCGCCACCTGCCACACCGTGCATAAAACAATCCATATATTGCAGAAATAATTTAAAGAGAAAATTATTTCAATAAATACTGTTTAGTATAAACTGGCCCCAAAATTCGTGCAATTTAAAGCCGTGCAATTGCTCATATCCGAGATCCAAGTCGTCATTGGAAAAAGTCATGGAAATTTTTATTAAAAGTATAAGGGCCTGTCAACAGAGACGTGTGGTCATTTTATGGATATTTTAGTCCACATCACAACTGTCCTAAAAAATACGTATTTTTCTTTCGAAATTAAAAAATATATTTCTGCGGAGACATTCTTAGTTGAGCTAAAAAATACATTAAAATACTACGAACCAGGGTACACTTATACAAGGTGGCGGTGCCAGCCCAGCTGATTATTTTTTTGTGTTCTGGAGTATGTCAAACTACATATTAAAAAAATGATTTCAACTCCGGAAATTGTCAAACTTCATACATAAAAAAAGAGAGCCGAAAATCGCTCTCCTTTACGCTATCACCTTATGTAATTACACCATGCTACGAACTATTGCAAAACCTGATTCGATTTACTAGCCAAGCCCGGCGCGCGTTGCTACGCCCCTTAGTAAATAAAAAAACATTCTGAATTTTAATTAAATACTTTAAATATAATGTTTTATTGATTTTTATTGTATTGCAAGTGGGTATAATATATCTTTGGTTTTTCCATTTGCTGTACAAATGAACAAATTTTTTGCTGTTCCCACTCTGGAGCATGCGACGTACAGCTGGTCATGTGAAAAGCATGGATTTTCCAAATTCAATTCTGCAACACGCAGAGATTGTATTTGTGCTTTGTTGATGGTAATAGGGGAGGCAAGGCGAACTGGAAGCTGTAGTTGCTTGAAATTGAAAGACGAATCGGTGAGAACCATTGGAATGTGTGAAAATATCTGAAAATAATAACTTACTTTTAATGGGGGTGGCACTGCCCACTTTACTAATTATGAAATTATATAGTCATGACAGCTCAAAATGTGGGCAAAGTTTTAGAAAAATTGGTCAAGTGCAAGAAGCTAAAAATTTTCTAATCACGAAACTGTATAGTCATGACAGCTCAATATGTGTGCAAAGTTTCAGAAAAATCGATCGAGCGCAAGTAGCTAAAAATTATAACTAATTTTTAATGGCCGTAGGCTCGCCCACTTTTTACCACCCATAAACACTCCCTGGAATGTGTACAACAAATTGCCAAAGTTTGAGTTGGATCGGCTTTTCGGTTTCGGAGTCAATAGCTAACACACACACACACACAGACAGAGTTTCACTTTTATATATATAGATAAGCCGCATCAAAAGCATGTGGCATCCTTTTTCATTCGCAATGCTGATACTGAGACAGTTTTCATTAGCAATAAGACCAAGGGCTGCCAGCCCAGTATAGCCTTGATTGCTTAAGTTTGTAAAGAATCACTCTGCTATAGTTTCGATCATAAATATTTATAAAAAAATAAACGATAAAATGTAAAAAAAAAAATTTGAAAAAAAAATTGTTATTATAAGATCAAGCAAAATCAATATAACTTATAGCAAAAGACAGTAATTTAGCTTTAGCCAAAATTTTCCATTTCATTTGTATTATAATGTAATAATTGCTGTATTTAATTAAACATGATAATGATAACTGGCCACCATTATATGTTTTTGCCACAATTCAATTATGTTACTCTTTGGTTATGATTACCACAACCATGTTTTTTCTTTGCGTGTAGAGAAAAACATCTTTAAGGGTAACTCACGTAAACACTTTATTTTATCAATCAGGTTTAATTTCTAATATTTACAATTAATAGATTTTAAAAGGTTATTACACCAAAATCTGCACAATTGTTTTACCCAAAAATCACAAAAAGTTACTGCTCTAAATCAAAGAAATAAAAAATAAAAACTTCAAAAAGAAACCAACCCAAAAAAAATTAGAGGAATAAAGCAATAAATATATAATACGGATTATTCGCACCCTAAAAAACAACTACAATAATAATATTGAAAATCCATTAACCACAAAACACTTGCCAGAAAATATGAAAAAAAAATAAACATTCATACAACTACTGCCATATAAATTAGTACTTGCAACAAACCCATACAAGTGGTACGTACGACAAGCCTTTAGCGAGGGCAATAAACAAAATTGTAACACTTGAAAGAACAAATCCCGTAAATTGTAAGTCATTTCGTATTCCATGTTGGCGAATTTTTTTTTTTAAATCTTTCTAACACTTGGTGGAATTTTTTTCGAATGGTCTTTATGAATCTGTAATAATGGCATGGAATAAATAATAAAAAATATATATATATAAAAAAACCGCTAACAAAGCTAGAGATTATGCCATGAAAAGGGTAATAATAAAGCAGCAAACATAGATACATACATAGATGCATACTTTCGTGTACACACTTACCCGCTGGATAAACAAGAAAGAGGGTTTATAAATAACATATTCTTGGCATATTGCCGCCTTCTAATGCTACTGATGCAAATGTTTACTCTAAGGATAAACTATGTACATGTGGGTGTTTTTATGTTTATATGTGGTTTTCTTGTATTTACCACCGAAATCGGAAACATCATCTATAATTCATATAGAAAAGGTGCCTGCTCAAGCACAAGGGAGCTTGAGAGTTTTTTTTTTGTCTAAGATGTGCAAAAAGTATAAAAAAATTATTTGCCAAAATTGACAGCCAATCAAAGAAAATTATTTGCATAATATTTTTAGTAAATATGTTTTGATTATAATCGTTGTTACAAGGAATTTAAATGATTTTAGAGCTTTTCTCTTATTTACAAGCTGTTAGATAAATTTTGTTTTTACACAAACAGTTCGTTAAGAGTTAGAGAGTAGAAAAAAATTAACAAAAATTTTATGCCCAAAATTTTTTACGAATGTTTTGAAATCGTATCTCAAAACAAAATCTTTAAATGATAACTTAAATATATTGATTCTATATTTTAAATGTGCTAAGGCCTCATATCTCTTACTTAAACTCTTACGTTTCAAATCTTCTGGTTCGTTTTCTTTTAGAAAGGAGGTTACGTGACTTGCGTTCCGGACGAATCTGATAATATATAGATTTTTTCTCCGTGTTGACAACAATATTTAGTGGCCTTTTATTATGTTTTTCACTGGTAAGGGCCATTATTACAACTTACCGTTAGTTAAAGGCAGGATTTTGTCGGACCGATAAATGGCTTTGCATTTTAAAGCCCTTATTTATTATTTTTATCTATAAAATATTATTAAAATAAACAATGGGTCCGATTATTGATTCCGTTCCGCGGCTGCGGATAAGATTTTTTTTGCGGAAGCAAATTTTGCAATTATTCGTTCCGCAGCTTTGGAATCCTTCCGTTGTTGCGGTATCAACTATACAGTTGCGGTATTGCCGTATTATTGATTCCGCAATGTAGATATTTTCCTCCATTTTGCTTACGCTCAATTTTTGTGACGGGTAATTAACGAAAAAAACAAAAATGTAGTACTATGTTCACACACGCGCCTTAATTTTCAATTTATAATATTATCGCAATTAAAGGCCTTATTGAGTTCAATTTACCAAAAACTCGAAATACAACTCTTGAGAAGTATGTTCAGTGAGAAGAAAATTCTATATGTGGCATTTCTAATGTCAAACAAATAAATATACAAAAAATAAAAATTAAAAAAATGGAAAATGTTTGAAGAAAGTTTAAAAAATTTTTTTAAATAATTTCAAATACATACATATAAGTATATATATGTATAAATATAATTGTAAATACATTTTATGAACAGGAAAAAACTGAAGAGAAGGCATTATTTGATTTGTTATTAATACATCGTATTTTTGCAGCTATCAAATGCTAATGGAGTCAGATAAATTGAGTATGTGTGAACACTTATTTTAATTGCTCAATCAACACTAAATTGAAACAATTAAAAATAAATGCCTGAACAGGGTATAAGGAACTGTTTTTTAATTGTGTAATTAATTTCTTTGAATACTTTTTACTTTTATTAGGAGCAAACGAGAAAAATATACGAACAAAATGCAAATATAAGCAATGGAAGATTTACATATTTGATAAATAAAATAATTACAAATTAAAAATTCTGTAGTATTTGATTTCTTATTTCATTTGCTTCCCCGCTGAAATCATCTTCAACAGGATCGTTTATTAGATTTTCTTCAGATAATTGAAAATCGAGTTCCTCATCTGTAATATTGTAATGTAGTCTTATGTTGTAAAGTGCACAGTAATTATTTATAATCTTTGCAGACTTTTCGGGATCGTAATGTAATCGCCGTTCATTATAAAGGCACCTAAAAACAGATTTGGTCACTTCAATATTTCTTTCTACTATATTTATCAGGAGTCTGGTTCACATTTGTTTATTGCAACTTACTCTTTATCGTTCATCTGGAACACATCTCCACGATTTATAGCGTAAAACTGTTTCTTCTAATCGGATGTCTTAAGAATCACTGTCACTACTATCCTCAAAAAAGGCAATTGTATTCATATTTAATTTATAACAAAATATTTAACACACACATCACACACATTTGCCCATCAGCTGACACAACATTGGGTTATAATCACTTAAAACAGGGATGTTAAATTAAGTTTGCGGAAAGAGAATGAGGAATTGCAGGAATGAATAATTGCAATTTTCATATCGATCGATATTTCTTTCCGTTCAATTTTCCTTTCCGCGCGGAATCAATAACCCAAATTTACAACAAAAAATGAAAGTTGTAATAATGCTAATCTATTCATCGGGCACAAAAAATCCTACCTTTAACTAAAGGCAAGTTGTAATAATGGCCCCAAATATATTTATATAGCATAAATGTAGTTTATTTCCAAAGAAGCTATAATAACTTTAATATAAAAAACTAACCTTAAGCTCAGAATTAAGAACAATAGAATTTTTTAAAACAAAAAAAACAAAAAAAAAATGGGGTAAAAAACCTGAAAATTATGTTTGTTATCGGCCCATATACTAGTACCTATCTTGATAATGTAAAAGCTTGCTACAAAATTTTTAAGATGTTTTATCAAATTTTTATAATTATGATAATTTTGCCATAATTATAGAACTGAAACTAAATTGGACTTATTCCATTTAATGTTATAAAAATTAAAAACAAAAAATTTATGACTTCACTTTCTAAATCTATAATTCAAAACCCCTATTTTGTTATTAGTTTTACTTAAGTATTTGGCTTTGTTAAAAAAAATTTATATAGGATTTTGAGTTTTGAAATTATATGAATGAGATTAACAACATTGTTTAACAACATAAAATTTAATAATACACTTACATTTTTATTGGAATGTAATAGCATGTTGCCACGACACATTTAATTACTTGATTTGCTCCTTAAATTACTTATGTGAATTACCCTGTTTCCACGACATATTGTTAATTTCATTTGACAGTTTTTCTTCGTGCTTTTTTTTTTATTTATTATACCCTTTACACAAAAGTGAAAAAGGGTATATATAGGTTAATCATTCCGTGTGAAATTTCTACAACTTTAATTTTCGACCCCATAAATACTTTATGAAGCTTATGAATATGAGAGTCGATTACGCTCTGTCAGTCTGTCCGTGTGTATGTTGAAACTTTTCGAAGCCCCCGAATATCGCCTGAACCTGGGTAAGGTACTAAAATATCAGAAATATTCGGGAGTAGATCGGTATTGAAAATCAGAAACATCAGTACATAAACAACTGAGATATGAGCCACGGACACCTCATTTTTTAACACAACAACAACACACGTGCATACAAACGTGGTATACAGGTTAGAGAAAACGTGGGATCGAATCCCAGCTGAGCCAAAAAAAATTTTTTTTATTATTTTTCTTAATTTTTTTTTATTGTATATATTATTTATATTAATATTTCTTTTTATAATTTTTCTTTAATTTATTTTTATATATTTTTTTTTATTTTTTTTATTATTGTAAATTTATTATTTATATATTTATAATTTTTTGTTTTAATTTTTTTTATATCTTAATTTTTTTATTTTTTATTTGTTTTTTTTTTAACATTTTTTTTATTTTTAACAAACATATGTACATACATAAGTTTATAATTTTACAATGGGATGTTTTTATATGTATGTACGTGTTTCATATGAGATGAATAGTGATACAAACTATTGTTATTGCATGACTACACGTTGTGAAGGGTTTATAAGAGATTCGGCACGGCCAAATATAGTACTATTACTTGTTTAATTTTAATAACTTAAAAAAAAATTTAACATTATAACACTAAGGTCTTCTTGTTAATTCATCGATTACGTTTTTAAATCACTTTAGGGCTTAGAGCACAAAGTGTCAGTTTTAAGTAAAAAGACATTAATGATTCAAATATAAAATTTTTTTATAATCCAAATTCATATAAAAATACACTTTTCGTTTCTTAGGTAGGCTTGCAAATTATATCCTTTTAACGCTTACTAAAATAAATTTTAAATTATATTTTTTATTCAAACACACCTAAAAATTCTTTCAAACAAACTTTCTGGTGATGATTTGTTTAAATCATAATTAAAACACCAAAAGAAAGAAACAATAATACGACTTATTTGCACCTAGGGACAAATCGTAACAAGGACAATTTACATACAAACAAACAAATAATTTACAACAGCTCAGAACAACTTATCAATTTCTCATGCCACCACTAAAAGAAAGTAATACTCTCGCAACTACACAAAATACTAACGTATCATTTTAATAAAGTTGTATGTACCAACAAAAAGAAAGTATAAAGTTACTTGTAGAGAAAAAAAAAATTATAAAATCTTAATAAAAATTGTAGCATTTTTCAGCAAAGAAATACGCACTTGCACAGAGACATTGATAATTTTATGATAAGAATAAGAAAAAAAAGGAGGCCGTTATTATTTAAAACGTTTGTGATGCCAGTTAATTAATCATTTTTACCCAAACAATTTTTGGAACATAGAGAACATAGAGCGTATAAGAAATGTAATAAATGTCTCCAGAGATAATGTCAACATAAATGGTTTTGGCAATTTTGTGTAATTTCTTGTGAATTATTTACATTTATTTGTATTTATGACGGCGAGTGCAAATAAAGTATTTGTTGTTGGTTGATCCACTGCTACCTCCTCCTTGAGTTCTGATGCCATGGAATCTGTATTAAATGGATACGAATGTATTTAAATATGAAAATATGATACTGCTATGCAAATGCAGAAATGCTTATTTATACATTTTCTTTAAAAAGGGTGTTTCAGTAGCACGCTGTTTTTTGAATTAAACAAGAAAGTGTGATATTATTAAAAAATGGAAACATCCCAAATATTGGGACTTAATCCAAATTAGTTCTTTTATTAAAAAAAATTATACAGGAGTGAAAAATTCAGTATTATAGAACTTTTTTCTCCACTTTTTTATTAATAAAATACCACGGTATCCTCGCTACATACGGTGTCTTAAGAGGCCATTAATTAATTTTTTTTTTATGTCCACTCATCTATCTGATTTTTCCACAGTTTGTAATTGCCAATCTAATTATCATGTACGAAAAAGATTAGGCTTTTATCATTATTACTTTTTTGTCCAGCGACATTCACAGTTAACCAAAGCGAAATAATTTGCATTAAATAAGATGTTTTAAAATGAATGCGAAATCACGCAATTAACTTCACTTAAACAAACAAAATCAACTCATGGAACAAAACTTATTAAGACGGAGTGCTGTTCATTAGAGTTTTCATCAAAATTAAATCATTTCACCATCAGTTAAACCCTTACAAATTCAACTCTTGTTTTGCTGGTTTTCTGGAAGCTTGTGAATAGGCAAGTCGCTTGAATAATATTCATGTTTATATGCTGGTTGAAATAAACTTTTATAAGCTCCGACATTTCGCACAGAAAATGTTGTATTTATCTTTTGAAAGTATTCCGAAATGCATCGCTATTAAAATCCAGCACAATCGCCCAATAAGTTTCTCAGATATTATCAAATAAACCCGACTGCCTCTGATTCTTCCCATATTTTTACCACAAAAAAATTTTCAGCCAAAAGATTATTTATAGACACATTTGTTATTGTTTTAAATATAACAGGCCAGTTCAAAGTAGACTCTTATATTGTGCTATTTCATATAAATATGACTAGTGACTTTGAATACCTTTTTTTTTAACAAATTATGTATTTAATACAAGCAAGAAGACAAAGAGATGACGCTGTTAAAAAGTGTATGTATGCAGGAAAGAAGAAAGTAGAAAATATTCTCTCTGAGAGGTGAGAAGCAGCGTTGTCAACTCTAAAATTTCAAAAAGCACCTAAACCCCTAAAAAAGCGCGTAATTTTCATTAAAAATCACTGAAAAATTGTTCACTTTTGATTCTATTTAAAAAATAAATCACTTATTTGGAGCATAAGGAGCAGATAAATTAAAAAATAAATTTTGTTTTAAATAATATATTTTTAAACAGTGTACTAATTAAACTTCAAATTTGACAATATAAACACTATTTTAAAGAAAAATTGACAGCTTTTAAACGCCAGTTGCTCTCTGGAACAATTTTTTTACAATTGGCAACGAAACTGAAGTTCTATTGCTAACGATAATCGACTTATCAGTCTATAGATATTATATTATTAATAATAATTAATCTGGCCAAATAGAATTATGCTGTTAATATGAAAATTGCTATCAGAGTGTCAATTGTTGCTATGTAAAATTGTAAAATGAATAGTGTTTGCATATCAATTCCTCTTTTTTATTTTCACCTTTTTGATGCGTCTCCATACAAATGTAATTTTTTATATATTCAATAGTTTTGATTAACTAGAAACTTTACTTACAAAATAAATTTTCGTAGCAATTTAATTTTATAATAAAAAGTAGGTGCTTTATCTCAAAAACCATACAGGATATCAAGAAAGAAGTATCAGGATTACAATTAATAATGTAAAATAAACAATCCACTCAAATAACAAAAACATTGAACACTATCAATCTCTACAATTTTCTTTATTAATAGTTTTAATATAATAAGTTGAAAGTATTTAAACATGTATATACACATGTAGGGGGAATATCGAAGCAGACCACTACTATCACGGGTCCCTTTTCGACCCCCTTTGCTCCTTAGTGATTTCGTGTCTACCGATCAGTATACCTTCAATCACCGAGTCCTTCGCCACAACCGGCGTTTGCTCTGGACTAAGAAAACGATTTCACACTGCCGACTGGTGATTGGCGACAATCCTCATCGCACAGTCCTTTGTAATCGCCAGCATCTCCCTCAGACTAAGGTCCCCCATCGCACTCACACTTAAAGTGTGCTTGCCTGTGATCCTTAATCTTCCGCTCGCCAACGCCGGACACTCGCATACTACATGCGCTGCCGTCTCGGCATCCTCCAGGCACATTCTACAAATATCCACGATCTGCATCCTCTTCAGATGATATTTGAAGTTACCATGTCCTGTACGATACGTAAGTATAATTTATGATAATTGTTTCAAATAAAAAAATTAATTTGAAATTTAGTATTTGGTGTCACCGAAGAAAAAAAGGAAAGCACTAAAAATTAAAGAAAAAAACACTGAGCACTAAACTTAAAATTTCCCGCGTCATAAACTTCAAAAAGCACTAAAAACAGTGCTTAAATCACCGAGTTGACAACGCTGGTGAGAAGCGAAGAAATTCTCTCTGAGAGACAGTATGGTTAAAATATGACATAAACAATTTCTTATACATAGGAAACAAATGTGTAAAGTCATATTATTTTTTTTGTATGAAAATTACTAACAAAAATTTTCTGCATGAATAAATTAATATGAAATAGTACAAATATGACTGATATGCAACCACTTTAAATTGGCCCAATATATCCTGGAGATATTTGTAAAAAATTTCAGACAATATGGTCACTAATAGGCAAAGTTATGCAGAAATATTATCATCTATTCTGACTAAAATTCGTTTTCATAAATTATTCAACTTCCTGATCCATTTCTAAATTAAATTGTAAATATTTATGAATACTGAAAGTTATTCCGACAGTAGCCGAGTGGAATGTATTTTCTAAACCAGCTATGATTTCATCATCATCACTTTTTATCGGTATACTCGCATTCGATTTAAAACTACGATTAACGTAATAATTTTATGAAATTAGAAAATGGGAAGCATATCTTTTGTTTTTCAAATTATTATTTATATGAAATGACATTTTTTATACTCATAGATGAAAGACTATTATTAATATATATTTGTTATGCTTTATATCCTATAGCTGGTAGTATTAAAATAATACTTGCATTTTATTTTGCACTTATAAGTACTTTCAAGGCGATAGACACCGAGAAATTATATCTTGTACGTCATAGAAATTGTTAAAGTTCTATAAAGAAAGTCGTATAAAGAACTTTACAGTGGGTAGAAATGACCACTTTATATTGTTTTCTTTGAAAATTCACTTCAGCCCCTGTTAAAACCAGTGCGATTTATGATTTATTTTTAAGTTTTTGTTAAAGTTATCAAACCTTACACCTGTCATTTCAACACCCTGTTCTTTTGCTCGTATTAATGTAATCTAAGATGTCCCAGGAAATAAAAGTGGCAGACGTTCTTATAGACATTTAAATAAAAAAAAAAAAAAGAATTAACTCAAGTAAATTTGTACCTGCCTGTATTGCAAGATGAACTACAAACAACAATTGCTTTATTGCGCCAGATACACCCAAAATAAAAGACTGAACAAAAAAAAACGTCCTGCAGGAATAAACATGCATATTCGCCTGTGCTCTCATTGTAATTCATCCCCCTAAACAGCATTAAATCATTCTTAGGTATGACTTTCTGCTTTTTTTTGCAGCTCTTTCTAAGGATTTCCCTTTATGATAATAAATTTATAAAAAAAAATGCTGAAAATAAATGTACAACAAGAATTATGACTTGTTTGTAGTGAAAAAAAAAAAATATTTTATGCAGAAAAAGTATGTTTTATTGTTGTTGGGCGTGTGATATATAATCAAAATTAAAGTATTAAAGAAATCAGATTTTTTTTTTTTTTTCTTCTCAGTTCTTAAATAATACATTTAAGTGGCTGTGTACCATTGGATTAAAGTTATATAAGTTTTTGAAAAAAAAAAATTTTTTAAAATGCATTAAACTGATGACAAATTTGTAAATATATATATTTTAAACGACTTACTATAACAAGTGCTTTAAAAAGTACCATAATTATAAGTGGTAAGGACAAAACACTATCCTTTACCACCAGTTTTTTACTAAAACTTAATTTTCTTTTAAACGCCTAAATATAAAGAAAATTATGAAAAATGTTGAAACAAGTGGTTAGCTTTAGCTTTAATACAAAAAAATGTATAGCTTTGTTTTGACCCCACCTCAAATAAACACAATAATATTCTAAACTCAATCCTCCCACCAACTTCAGAAACATAAAAACCGTATTTGAAATAAGTCTCATACCCTGACTGCGGTCAAAGTCATAATAGGACTTAACATCTAATAAAATATTTATAAACAACAAAACGAGAGCAAAAATAAAATGAAAATGCATACGAAATAAAAACCATTTAAAGTTTAACGTCAAGATAAAATAAAATTCTAATGTACTCGCACATTTATACGAAGATGATGCATAAGTAACTTTTTAAGACTGAGATGGTATAAATGTAATTGCGGTTAAACGCAATTTAAAGGTTTAACCGGATTCAAATAATAACGGTCAATAACGTAGTCCTGCAGTAATAAAATAAACATATAAATGGACTGAGAGATACACAAACGCAAAAACCAACAAATAATCGAATAAAGGAAGTAATAAATGTGGGTTTGAATGGAACAAAAAAAACAAACAAAAAACAACAACAACTAGAGTTAGAGTAAGGAAAAGCATATAAAGTAATAAAATATCCATAGATAACTTAACATATTTAAACAGAAATAATAAAAATACTTGAAATTATTGGCAAGGGGCAAAAATTATTTCGTGCTTTTATTTAAAACAAAGCAAAAATTTATGGTTTCAGTAATTGTTTGTTAATAATAATTGTTGCATAAAAGGAAATTTTGCTACTGATATCGTGTGATGATATATGATTTAGACAATTCATAGACAATTCACTTCTCTGAGCTAATTTTCCCTTTTTTTTCTTACATGTACATCTTACACGTATTGACTTAAAGTAAACAACAATATTTTCTTGGTGAATTTTTAATACACTTTGCTATTTTGAAATTTTACTTTAAAAAAAAAAATATATATATTAGTAATTTCATCAATATTATTTATGCAATGTGTTTGAATAAAACTCATTACAACTACAAAGTATGTACACTCATAGTTGTCTCATAGATGAATAAATTAAACAGCATAGAAATAGGAAATAAGGTGTGTCCTTCAAGCCATTGTTTGGTGCAATGGGAACCTAAGATTTAAACAGTAGAATGGAGATCTGCAAAGTCCATGAAACCAGCATGTACTACAATTGAGAAGAAAAACTAGGTCGCTCAGTAGCACAAAATATATCTCAAATAAAGCGCGATCCATTTTTAGATTTCCTACTTTTTTTAAAGAAAAAAACACAGAAAATTCAAATTTAATGGGGAATGTTTATAATCATTTGAAATAATATTCTTTAGTATTTATTTTTTGAAGATTATGTCTACCAAATGTTGGTCGTTGCTACGTCGCAGATGGTTCATCTGTTGAGTCAAATTTTCGATGACTCATTCTGACTGGTAACTGGCGAATGACACGCGTGATGTTTTCCTCCAAGGCCTGCATCGAAGCGGGTTTGTCCACATAAACTTTAGACTTTACAAGTCCCCGAAGGAAAAAGTCTAAAGGTGTGATATCACATGATCTTGGTGGCCACTCGACCGGCCCAAAACGTGAAATTATGAGCTCACCTAAGTGTTCTCTCAATAAATCCATTGATTGATGCGATGTGTGGGAAATGGCGCCATCTTGCTGAAACCAAATGTCGCCGAGATCACGAGCTTCAATTTCAGGCATCAAATAGTTGGTTAACATGGCACTATAACGGTCACCATTGACGGTTACGTTCGCACTGGCATTATTGTTAATGAAATATGCACCGATGATTTCACCGGCCCCCAACCCCACACCAAACCGTTTTTTTTTCTGGATGAAGTGGCAGTTCTTGAATCTCTTCAGGTTGCTCTTCGTCCCAAATGCGGCAATTTTGTTTTTTTTACATACCCATTGAGCCAGAAATTGGCCTCATCACTAAAAATAAATTTGCCTCGAAAACGTCGGATCTTTTTGAAACTTTTCAAGAGCCCATAGAGAGAAGCGATGTCGCTTTTGAAGGTCGAACGGCTTCAGTTCTTGCACAAGCTGTATTTTGTACGCTTTCAATTTAAGATCTTGACGTAAAATGCGCCAAGTCGATCCATACATCAGTCCGAGTTGCTGCAAACGGCGCCGAATCGACTCGCCACGGTCTTCGTGTACACTCTCAGCTACGGCCACTATATTTTCTTCACAGCATGCTGCGAATATTATCCAATAATGAATGCTGGGTTTCAAAATGGGTGGTGGTGTTGCGAATAGTACTCACAGTAGGCCGATTATATTGACCATAAGTTGTGCGAAGTGCACGATACACATTCCTCACGTAAATTTTCGTAATAAAGTTAAACGATTTGTAAGCGTTGTTCAGGCGTAAGTTTTACCATTAGGAAATGCCAAACAATACTAAACAAAAATAACATGACAGCATGACACGACTCACACGTGATCTGTAAAAAAAAAGGCTATTGAAAAATGTATCTCTACTTGAATCACCCATTAATTGAATATAAGCACCTACTTCAATAGCACTCGGACAAGGGAACCAACTGAAGGTGGAAATGTTTGTTTAAATGAAAGCCATTTTTCCAACCACACATCTATTGACTTTGTTTGAAAATTTTTTGTTAATGTTTCTGATTTATTTGCCCTGGTATTAACAAAAGGCAATCTTGGTGTTAAGTTAATAGTGCGATAATATGAGTATGAATTCTGATTAAATAATAAAATACATCTTAGTGGTAGGATTTAGTTCCCTACTAAATTTAGTAGCTTAGAAAAGTATTCAAGTAATTGTTAGTTTGAATGATTCCAAGATGTTAGGGTCACCAGTAATTATATCAGCGCATGTTTCAGTCAATTTTACTATTAAAAGCTTAATAATTATAAATTTTCTAATGATGGTACTATGGCCTTAGCGATTGTCTTGTAATTTACCTGCAACCTTTTTCTGTAAATCGCTTAAGTTGAATCCCTACCACTAAAACTCTAAAATATATTTTTTCTCTAAACATATAGAGAGATTTAGCTTGAGAGAGTTTCAAAAAAAGACAGTTGGGGCCATTTTGAAACTCAGGCTACAAAAAAAAGTTTAAGCGATAAAGGTTTAGCTTTAGCGAGTTACAGAATAAAACTACAGATCTTCTGAGTCATAAAGATTAATTCTTAATTGAGAAATTAATTAAATCCTGTTAAGCTTAATTATGAAATATTTTTAATTTACACATTACCAAATTGACTTTTATAAAACTGAAAAAACTTTTTCTCATCGCCAACACTTTCGCTTTACAGTCAAGATAATAAAAGTAGTATCTATACAAAAGTAGTTTGTATTTGTTTATGTCTTAAGGCTAACGGTAATTGTATTAAAAAATTCAAAAGGTCAAAACCTTAAAGCACATGGATAATGGCAATAAAAACAGCAGGGATGATATCTAATAACAAGAAAAAACATTTTACAAGCATGTACTTGTAAACTACATCCTACAGGAGGTTAGAGTAACAATGTAAGAAGCTTCAAGAGCATTTTGAAAGACAATGGTTACAAGAAGTATCAAAATATGGAGGAGGCTGATGATGATTATGATGATGGGTTCAATAATGTTTTATTTGCACACACACGAACTCACATGTAAGCACATACCGAGGATATAAACATACGCATACACATATACACAAAAAAGCATAAATATTGTACAACTTGGGAATACCATCGATCATAAAAATTCTCATAAAAATAAGAGAAAAGAAAAAAATAGATTTTAGATTCGAAAAGAAAAGAAAAAATGTGCACAAATGTAAGTTTAACATGATTATCACACTTATATCCTAAAAAATGCACACACACACACAAATATCCACTTTCACTATACTTAAGTGAAAAAGGAAATTTAGCCAACTAAACAGGCGAGTGTAAATAAGGAACTAAAACAACCACTTTGAACCTTTTGATTGAAACGAAAACAAAATTGTAAATTATAAAAGTGTCAGTATTTCAATGGTTTGAATGCCTTTTGGTCACTGCTGTTTATATACACACACATAAACATGCATATAGATTTGTATACTTCGACAGTATTAACACGTAAGAGATAGTAAAAAAAACACAATAAAAAACCATACTAATATTACATCATCTGTGGTGATAATTTGAGCTCTTCAATTTTCTGCAAACAAAAGGCGTATAAGTAGTTTTATTCCTTTGCCTCACAAAGTCACATGCAATTTCCTTAAATACACATACACTTTAACACTGTAACAGGTTACAATGCAAAACGTAAGTGTTTTGACCATATTTGTATTAACAGATATGAATTAGTTCTCATATTTTTGTATATTGATAGTCAATATACTTTCTTGACATACTGTATATACGCTTTATACAAATAAATAGTCCATCTAATAGTATTGGACATTTTGATGGTTTTCATCAATGTTGATTCAGCTTAAAATATATAAAATGTTACTATATGTAAGTGTATGTGTGAATTCTCTGGAGAGATTGGTTTTTTTGTTCTTCTTAGTATATTGATGTAAGGACATCATTGCTCCTGTTGATGTTTATTATGATTTCAATGATGATTTTGATGCTTTGGTCATTTGGATGAAATAACATTTACTTATGAGTACATTCTTGAAACTGTTGTGAAAACGTTGTGTCATGTAAAAAAGTGGCTCTCAATACTTTGAGGTTGCTGAACGCAGATCCAACATAAAAATGCTAGTCCCATAATAATTAAATACAGAATTTTCTTATAAATAGATAATTTTACACAGCGCCTTATATGCATCGATTCGAATTCATGAATCAGCTTAATAAATCTTACGGTTTCTGAAATGAGTTTATCGATTTTTAATTGACTGATTATTTTTTGATTTGAATTATTTCCGACAAATTAACAATATAAAATTCATAATAATTTTTCGTTTTACTGAAAATTTATTTCAAATTCCTTTTTATAAACATATTTGTCCATCAAAGGAGATGAAGAAATGTTAAAAAAAAATTTTGTACTCCTTGTTTTATTAAAAATTTTTTTCCAAAATGTGAGCCATTTTTTTTAACTGCTAGATTTTTTCAAATATTTATACATATAAATTGTTGATTTATTCTCTATTTCTAGAAAGTTGGAAATAAACTACTTTAGCATAATAATAATATGCCTACAAATTGAACCACAGATTTCGAAACGTTGGGAAGTCCTTATGTTAAGAATTCTTGAAGGCGTTAGTGTTGGTATTGTAGTATTTGTATGTATGTATGTATGTGTTCCGGACATTTTATGAGGTCCCTTTAGAGCTGACATTGCACGAAAAACTAATTGAATTTGAAAAGTGCTTAGTTGTACTCACTCGTATTTGTAGTCGTAAAAATGCTTCTTCTACTTGATGGTTTATTTTCTTAAATAATTTTTGTGCAACTAATTGGTGAAAATTGCTCATAAGAAAAAATGTCTTAATAAAATTCCTTTTTACGAAAACTAACAACAGAAAGGAATGTCGAAACTTTCTACTACAAATGAAAAAAAAAATAATAATAATATTGTAATAAAAAGTTGTATCAAAAAGAATGGGCTTAAATTTTAAAAAAATTTAAAAATAAGAAATATATACATGATTGCTGTATTCACAAGAACTAAGTCTCGTATTGTCATAATTTCCCAAAAATTTTAAATTATTGTTTATTATATTTATTATAATTTTAAATTTTTTGAAATTTAAAAAACGTTATTACATTATGATTATACGACATTCAGGACATCTTGTGAATTCACAAAATATATTTTTTTTATAAATGACAACAAGGCTCTGAGAATGCAAAACATATACATACATATCTTATGTATTAATAGACAAGTTGACGCTCACATTATACATTCGATCTTAATAACAACACGTAAGAGTGCTATATCTGATAATACCCTTCACCATCATGTACATAGGTATAATTCCACATCGTAGCTTAACCTATATTTTATGTTATACGCCTTTGTATACCCTTCACCTGTGGTGCACAAGGGTATATATAGCTTTGTCATTCCGTTTGTAATTTCTACAATTTTCATTTCCGACCCCATAAAGTATATATTTTCTGAAAGCTTATGAATAGAGAAGTCGATTAAGCCCTGACCGTCTGTCCGTCTGTCCGTCTGCCCGTCTGCCCGTCTGTCCGTGTGTTGGTTGAAATCAACTTTTAGAAGCAACTATATGTTCCTCAGATCTGTATATGGTATCAATCTCTTGGAAATATCCAGGAATGAATCGCTATTGAAATTCAGCACAATCGCCCCATAACTTTCTGAGATATGAGCAAAAAACCACGACCACCTCGTTTTTTTCACAATTACAACAACAACATACATACATACATACATACATGTAAAAAACATACCAAACAAAAAAAATTACAAAAAAAAAATATTAAAAATAAGAAAAAAATAATAAAAAAAAAACTAAAAAAAAAATTTTAAAAAAATTTAAAAAAAAATTTTAAAAAAATTTTTAAAAATTTTTCTCAGCTGGGATTCGATGCCACATTTATTCTAACGTGTACGTATGCACGTATTTTATATGGGATGAATGGTGATACAAACAATTGTTATTGCATGACTACACGTTGTGAAGGGTATATAAGATTCGGCACGGCCGAATATAGCACTGTTACTTGTTCTTTATTATTTCCGACGCCATGCTCGATTTTGAATTTTTACGTAGTTGACTGACTGCATTGTACTTTCATTGGATACCCATTTTGATGGGGTTAAAAAATTAGTTCCGCCATTTTGTTTTAGACGCCATCTTGGACTTTACATTATTTAATATTTTACTGTATTCTACTGGTCAAGCCTTTTCATTTGATACCAATATTGAGGGGGTTCAAAAAATTACATTTTAATAAAGAGTAACTTCGATTAATGTGGACTACCGTTTTGTTTTTTTTTTTTAATTTTTTCCACAATATATATGGATATTAAATAATTTGTGAACCAATAAATTAGCATATGTATTCTTTAAATGTTTTCTTGTTAAAAATTATTTACGTCAAAGGAGAAAAAAGTTATGAGAAAATATTGTACGAAACCCAAATCCCATTAATAAAAAAATTGGCGGGTAATGTGGACTACTGTGTGCGGGTAATGTGAAATACTAGTCCACATAGTCATTTGAATAGCATCTATGGCCCTTCTCATGTCATCTACTTTCCATTTACGAATTTCTCTTTTTTTGGCATTTAACAACAATGCAAATCTAGAAAGGAAAGTACATAGTTATATGTCGGGTAATTTGGACCAGTAGTCCACAATAATGTACTTTGACACATTAGACGAACTTTGGTTTCAATGGTAAAAATTTTTTTTTACCTTTTATTTCTAAATATATTTAAATACTTACCAAATATATTCAAAACTAGTGTTTACTCTAACTGTATAAAACAACCACCCATTAAAATATACTATGTAACTGTATCAAAAATTTATTTTAACTTAAGCCGAAAAAAAAGTTGACCACGCGCATTAATTTTCAACATTAGACTGATAAGTCCACATATCAATTACTTACGAAATCGCGTGTGCAATTTTCATTTCAAATGAACGGCAAGACGTACTTCAATGAAGTGTTACCATATCTTTAATAGTTTCTGAAAAAAGACACAGGTCCACATTAAACGCATAGTCCACAATGTCCGAAGTTACTCTATCACACGCAAAGAAAAACCATGGTTACGACATGATCACGACGGCCATATTATATTTTCTAAAACAATATTTGGTTGTCGAAAACAAGTAATAGTTATTTTTGTTTCATTTCATCATATATTGTGTCACAATAATCAAGCATTTGTTTGAATTGTATAATTTAGTGTTTACTTTTCGTAAAAATTTCAAAATGGTTATCATTAAAAAATAGTCCGATATAAAAAAAATAATTTGTCAAAAATAACATTATATTCGAAAGCTTGAAAAATTAAAAATAATCATTAAATAATAGGTGAGACAACAGTATGATTACAAATTAATCTAGCTATAATTTTTTTAATAATAATTTGATTTCAGCTGTTCTTCTTCTTGCTGAATAAATTTTTTTTAATTTAAAAGTTTGAGATGTCAAAAAAATTAACCAAAATTTTGAAAAATTAAAGAAAGTTTAAAAATAAACGAGAAAATGTAAAAAAATATTGATATAAAAGTTGCAATTAAATTGGTAAGTACAATTAACATGTGTATGTTACAGCAAAAGACAATAATTTGCCGTAAAAAAGCAAAGATTGTCGATTACAGTTGTAGTCATATATATGATTATTGAATGATGCTTAAATTAAACATAATAATGATAACTGGTAACCATTATATGTTTTAACGATAATCATACAATTCAATCATAGTATGTTGCTCTTCGATTATGGTTACCACAACCATATTTTTTCTTCGCGTGCAGATTTGACCAATATATAAATTTATTGTCCGTCATTTTGTAGTGGCGCCCATCATGAATTTCAATTTTTTTTGTAGTGCCTTATATTGCGGTAGTCAAGTCCTTTCAGATGATACCAATAATGACTCTCTCGGTTGTCTAGAGGCTGAAAAAAATTGGTTTAGCTTTACCGATTAGAGCCCTATTCATCTAAAATTTTTCACGAATATCTCTAGAGGCATATTATATTAACAAATAGTGACAAACGTAACAATAAATTATTGTATGGCTAAAAAATTTTAATTTTAGTGGGAAAAATATAGGAAAAAACAGAGGCAGTCGCGTTTATTTGCTCATATCTAAGAAAGTTATTAGACGATTTTGCTGAATTTCAAAAGCGATTCATTCCCGGATATTTCGAAAAGATTGATACCATACACAGATCTGAGGAACATGTGGTTGCTTCTGAAAGTTGATTTTAACCAACACACGGACAAACAGACATCGCTTAATCGACTCCCTTATTCATAAACTTTTGTAGCACTCTTATTGAAAAACCCTTTATATGAGGTCGGAAATGAAAATTGTAGAAATTACAAGCGGAATGACAAAGCTATATATACCCTTGTTCATATGTAAATATATTTTATATTTTGTATCCTTTGAGACTATAATGTCCTACAAAAGGGATAAATATCAGAAAATAAAAAAATGAGCACGCAGTTTTACTTCATTTGGCCTGTTACATGTTGTTATTGATTATAGTTAAAAAAATCAGTAGACAAATTAATTTTATGTTTTATTTAACTTTGAGAAAAATAGAAAGTCAGTGTTTTTGTCTTTCTTATAAACATATTTATTGCTTCCTTTTTAACCTGCCTTTTAACTCCTACACTAGTGCTAATGTACTCAAGTAGTTTCTTAGGAATTATTAACACCTTTCAATTAAACCTTTTTATTTCCTGCTGATTATAACGACTTTTTAGAATAATTTTTATGTCTTCATTTCAATCACAAGGCACAGGAAAAACAAACAAAAAAAATCATTCATTCAAAATTCATTAATAAAGTTTCGACACTGCTCCCTAAAACAGATAGATATCAAAAACCTTTTTATATATTTTGTTAATAATTTAAAATGATAAACACGTTTTAATCTTATTCAAGTTAGAAATGAAAAAAACTCTTTTCAAAGAATTTCGATAATTTTCTTCTAAACAAAATGTCTTTTTTTTTAAATAAAAATGTGTAATACCACCAAAGATAAAATCGTAAAAAAGACAACAAATTAAATAAAAACACCTTGGTTTCAACTAATAAAAAAGTATGTATTATTTAAAAAAAGGAGAAAAAAATAGAATCTTAATAGAAATATTCCAACTTAAAAAGAATATGAGATGAGAAAACGGAAATGTGGTGCGTGCCTAAAATAATCACAACTTTTTTTTTCCTATTTCTACTTAATAAAAAAAAAACTAGATACGAATCTTGACTTCTTGGCTAGAGATACTGTTATGCTAAAGAAATCGAAAAAAACTGAATATCATTAAGTCAGCAACAACATCATCACAATCCAGGCAAGATTTTATTTCGTTTCGTTTTTTTCATTTGTCGTAGCACTTTGTTCATTCATTAAAAATTTAGTATCTCAACAATTTACACACCCAAATGTGACAACAGGAGGATGTAGAGAAATACTAACTTTTTTTCTATTTCTTACCATTTTGCTTATCAAACACAAAGTTTTTTCAATCTATTTCAATGTTAGAATAACAAAAAAGCAAAAATAAAAAATAGTACTCATATTCAATAGATACAAGGTGTTTATGAAACCAACAACATATTAAAATGCTACTGTATGTGAATGTGTTTCGATACTTAGACGTACATAAGTATCTTTGTATGTATTTATCAATCTATTATTGTATTTATTTGTATTTCTACTTTTTCAGTCAATTCGTGTTTTTTTTTCTATTCACTATCCCAAAGGTTTAATTTTGCCTTATATTTCCTTATTGGACACTAGAGTTTTCTTTACTGCTTTTGATTTTTCTATTCGCTTCTAATCTGTATGCGACATGTGGCTTGATTTGTTTTTCCTTCTATTTATTTGCAAGAAAAAAATTTAAGAAGGTACACAACCTTGCTGTTCCTGTTGACTTTAAGGATTTAAAAATGTCTAACCGCTTTCGGTTGTATTGGCATATTCAGGGCGATGGGATTTTTTTTTTGCAAATTTAACTTTGCTAAAAATTCTATTAACATTTTTAATTTTATTGCAACTTTGTTGGTTTGTTTGTTTTTCAGGGGAAAATATTCGTTGATTGGGTTTTTCTTAAGAAATTTTCATAGATTTCCATACATAACGAGCAGATACAAACTTTTGATTAGTTAAACTGTACAGGGTTCGTTAATATTAAAGTCTATTCAAGAAACAAACAAAAATATTGCAAATATCTGTAATACAATTGAAAAGAAACTCCCTAATTTAAAAATTTTCAATTTATTTAAATTTACATCGTGGTTTTTAAACGTTTAAATAGAAAAACAATGACCAAAAAAAATCAATGTATGTTTGTTTAATAACATGTCTCTAACTTTAACGTTTTACTCAGTCAGTTTGCTAAAAAGGTATTTATAATATTTTTTTGATATATTTCGAAGAAAACGTTTAAACAGGATGTCGGCGCACAGTGCTCTGTCCCCATATAGTTAATCGGCAAAACTAGAGTTTTTATAGCAGAATGACAAAATTAAGTATACTGATACTTGATGCCAAAGTTAAGAAAAATTTGAAGTTTGAGAAAAATCGCTGCGAGGACATGCCTACCTCCCATACATCCTGAATTAAAAAATTTGATTTTAAGACACAATTTATATAAGAATGTAGCAAAAACTTGTATATGTCTGTAAAATTTAAAATTCTAGCGTTGTTGCAAATTTTTTTGCATTCGGTGCAAGGACATGCCTACCTCCCATATATCTTTTTTTTAAAAACTATGTTTTGAAAGCATTTATGATTAGAATACACTAAAAATTAATAAGTGATTCTTAAATAATACGTTATAGATTTGTTGTAAATATGGTTTCATTCAGTACATTCATTTCTATAAAAATGCGAAAATATGATGGGGTACTAAGTAAAATTTAACCTAAATGCTATTGCTTTTGTTTTCTTATTATATAATTTTTAGCTTTTTTCCGATTTCAGTCCAATATGGTTTAAAATTTTTGTAATCAAATAGACTTTACAAAAGAATTACGAAACTATGGATTTTGTTATTTACTGTGAAACAAAGCATCTTCCGAAGTGACAATAATTGGTGATAAACAATAAAATTTTCATAACATCTTAGCTTTGTTCCACTATAACTCAGGTATGTTTTATCCAATTAGCCCCTATTGAACGCGTAATTTAGCATCCTTTAAAACAAGATATAATTAATTTAATTGAGCCAGCATTTGACTGCGGATAGCTAGTGAAAGGAAAGTACACATCAAAAACTACAAATGTACCGTTATGTTGTAAATGTGACGTATTAAAAAATTTGATCTGTCTGTAAAATTATATAATTGTATTATATTGTATATAAATTGTATATTTGATATAGTGTATGAAATAATTACATGTTTACTTATGAATTATTTAATATGAAAAAAATCGTTTTTATGAGTGTGTACAAAAAATACAAAATTTCCATTTTCCGGCAGAAAATCTTAATTTTCTTTTTTAACAATCGTTAGACATCCAAACGTAGTATCTAAATCAGAAATAAAAAATCACTCATGTTTTGTTTATATATATATATATATATAGTATCGTCAAACTTTGTAAAATATTAGGGTAGACCGACCCAAAAATATTATATTATTTACTTTAAATTTTTTTCATGTTTTTCTTGTAAAAAAAAATACATATTTCATAAAAATTCAGTAAATTTTTTGTACTGAAGAAGAAGCAAGAGATTTATAACTAAATATTTTCCAATTTTTGCCGTACTATAAACTTACCTCTTTGTATTTTTTTATAACTTAGGAAGCATGACTCAAGAAACGAATGCAATTTTTATATTTCAGTCAAACAATTCTAGGACCTTTTTGTAACTTTTTCTCTTAAAGCACTCCAAAAAGTACTAAAATCCTAAATAAAAATTGAGGTACACAAAAAAATAGCTAATTATACTTTGCCAAACTTTAGAAATTTCGGGGATTTCCAATAAAAAAATCTCAAAGTTTACAACAATACAAAAATTTGTGTCAGTAATATTTCTTACCAGCAATAATTTTCTTTTTTTGTGCGTTTAGTGGTAAACAAAACTGCCAAGTTTGAAAAGAATATATTATGAAATGAATTTTTGACAATTTTTTTTAGTAAAACAGGTAAAAGTCGTTTTTTTATGTAAACAAAAAGTGAAAATTATGAATTCTACTTACAAATCTATTTAAAGTACTTTGTTAGCTTTACAAAAATGTATATGACATAATTATTCTTTACACTTTATCAATCTTTAGTTTTGCCTATTGGACAGAGCACTGTGCGGAGTAACGTAATTTTCTATACAAACTGATCAACTCATATGTTGATCAAATTGAAATTGCTAATTGCAAAGGCCTTTTGCCAAGCAATTATTTTGTTTCTTTTGTCCAGGCTGTAACATCAGGACTAACTCTATAACACAAGCAATTAAAACCTAGTTACTACAGAGAATAACAATACGCTTTAATTGGTTTATTATCTTTAAATGTAAATTTTAATTCTTATACATTAACCTAAATATTGCTGTCTTGCAATAAAAAAAAACCTAAATATAAGTGCATTACAATACCTCGGTATTCGTTGATTCGGCATTACTGTGCCATAATTGGACAGATATAGTTACTCATATCTGAGTGTAACCTACCATAAATCAATATCGATAAATCTTTAATATTTTGGCGGTTGACGTGACGGGTCGATTAAAATTTAAAAACTTGAAATTTTCTGTTTGCTAGATTGCGGGCGCGCGTAAATGTAAAAAAGTGAATAGTGTAAAGTGTTATTCAGTGCTATTTGTGATTTTGAAAAGTAAGTGTTGTTTGTTTTTTTATTTTTAGATAACTTATAATACCAAAAGAGCAGGAAATAAATAGTTTTGTGGAAATTCAGTGCTTTCATATACTCCTTTCGACAAAATCGGCTTGTTGCATAACTGCAACATTGGGCATTTGCTTTTGTATTAATTTTATGTTCGACTAATTTTTTTTAGTGCATTTCTGATTGCTTGTTGCTTAAGATGCCGAAGCCACTGAGTTGCAAAGATATTGAGGAATTCCTTCAGACCTTAGACGAGTCCGAGGATGACAGAGAATCCTCAAAAACGAGGAGGAAGAAGTTTTTTGTGAGAATAATTTTCAGTTGTTAGTGGAATTAGAAGATGACGAAAATGCTGAAGATCTGGATATCCCTATGGAATGTATTATTTAAGATAATAATGAGCCACCTTTAGAAAATGTGGGTGGGGTGGCTCACCCTTTCGATCAACGGAATGAGACATCTCGTCAATGGTTTGACTTGGAGACGTAAAAATCTTACCACCGTGAAAAATATTCAAAATTTTCCACCAAGTGTTGCCTCTACTGTGGTTCATTGCACATTAAAATTATGTTTTTATGTATATCAGAGGTGCGCAATAAACTTAAAAAATAAGTTAAAAAAAAATAAATCAGAAACGTATAATGTGACAAAAACGAATACATACTAAAGCAATTAAAAGGTGTCGTCAAAATTAAATAAGATTTGTATGCACATAAAGGAAAAATAAATTGTGAATGTTTAGGCAATTATAATAATTATTATTTTTAACAGTACGAACGTTGCCAGCACCGGTTTTTAAATCGTACAAAAAAACCGGGGTTTTTAAAGTTTTCCATTTTGTATACCCTTTACAGAGAGTGTAAAGGTGAATTCACCCATTCGTTCTGAACAAAATTTTTTCCGGAGAATAACATTTTTTACTGAGAGTTTTCTGCAGAACGATTCACCCATTTCAGAAAATTTGTCCAAAAAAACAAAGCTGCCATATAATATAAAAATGCAAACAGTTGTACAAAGTTGCAGCACCGCTAGCAAACTATGTAAATAAATACAAACGTAAATTATTTCATTAAAATATATGTGAAGAAAATGTCGGTTAAAAGAAAACTAAAATTATTATTTTTAATTAAGTGCTTAAAGTCAATTTGTTTGCAAAAAAAATTCGAAAATGAAATGAGTCGCAGTGAGAAAAACTCTGTTTTAAATAATTATTTTTGTATGAACTATTGCTCATGTCATACAAGCATTCTCTTCCTGGTTTTTTTAATTCTTCTATTAATTTTTGAGCAATATTTTCATTAAATTCCATTTTAATTGTTAATTTTCGGCAAAAACAATTTTTGTATAATAAATGTACTGACACTGTGTGATGTGGCAACCAAATTCAATTTTCATGTAAATATTGAAAAAAAAGTGGAATCCCAATTCAGTTTCTTCTGAACAAGAATTAAAATTAAACCAATTCAAGAAAAATCTTTCTGAACAAAATAATCTCTCTCTCTCTCAAAAGTTAAACATCAAACTCAATATAAAAAAAATTTGTTCTGAACTAAAATTTTATGGGTGAATATAGCTTAAGGCTATTTATAGGTTTTTCAATTCGTGTGAAATTTCTACAAGCTTATGAATACGGGAGTCGATTGAGTAATGTTCGCTTGTCCGTCTATCCTTATGAATGTTGATATCAGATTTTTGTAACCCGCGTATCGCGTGGACCTGTCTGTGATAACAAAATACCTGAAATGTTTGTGTCCAGATCGGTATTTGAAATCACCACAATCGCCTAATACCTTTTTGAGATATGACCAAATAAATACGACTGCATCTTTTTTTACCTCTATGGATAATCATAAAAAATTTTAAACAAATCGATGCACAGAAAAAAATATTGCTTAAATTTTTTTAATTAATTGAATTTTTGATTTGTTTTTGAATTCTAATTATAGTTTTCATTGAGTTAATTAATTTTGTTAATTGATATTAAATATTTTCAAATAACAAAGAGTCAGTTGAAGAAAAATTTAAAAAAAATAAAAAATATTATTTTAAATGACATTTTCTTGAAAATTTAATTTGAAGAATAAATTTTATATAATTGTTACTCAAGGAGCGAAATAATGAAAAATTGTCGCCAATCTGCAAGAGAAAGTTCTGTGCACATACGTAAAAATATGTTCTGTTTTAAATATAATAAATTATTTCGGTTTCATTGTAGGTATGCTAAGATTCATTAATATTTGTATCCCCTTATATTCCTCAGAATTCTAATTTTAATAGGTATGTTAGTTGAATTTCTTCAAGGCTTGATCAACTAGATCAAGCCTTTTTATTAGGCAGATCAAACCTTTTTATCGGTTAATATTCCTTTATATCTAGGTCGTTGATGCTAAAAATAATTTTTGGAAATCCGTCTTTTGATATGGTATAGGATGTATGTGGAACCTTATTTGTTATCATTAATTTTATTATATAAGTAACGAAAAAAAGTGGGCAGGGCCACGCCCATAAAAAAGTTATAATTTTGAGGTACTTGCTCTGGACCGATTTTTCTGAAACTTTGCACACACATATTGAGCTGTCATGACTATATAATTTCGTGATTAGAAAAGTGGACAGGGCCACGCCCATTAAAAAGTTTTAATTTTTAGCTTTTTGCACTTGATATTCAATTTAAGCTCAGAATGCATTTTTATTCATTAAGGGGCATAGCAACGCGCGCCGGGCTTTTCTAGTAAATATAAAAAAGAATATATATATTTTTTTTTTATAAAAGTTTAATAAATTATATTATTGACATAATAAATGCTTTAATTTTATAAAACCCAAATCTCAAATAAAGACATGATAAAATTAATTAAAATCATTTTTGAAAATTATTGGCAATTTTAATTCATTTTTTAATACTGTTTTAATTGATATTTTTCTCCATATTTTTGCAATTAAAACTATTAATTTTCATTTAATTAATAGTATCATTTTGATGATTGGAGCAAAATTAAACAATTTTTTAATAAATATTATTAATTTCGCAATTGAAATTCATTTTGATTTTTTTCTGTGTATTTAATCGGCAAAGTTGTATGCAAAAATTATTTGTTAAAATATATGATTTTTAAATATATACATATTCTCAAGCTCCTTAATAATTCTTGGAGATTAACTATGGGTATTAAGTGAAAGGGTCAGATTTATAATATATAATAAATAATAAAAACAATATAAAAATCCGTTTATTTGAACCGGTTTTAAGTGTATTGCTACGTTCTTATGATAATTTTTAAAGATAGAAACGATTTTATCTCTTTATTTAAAAAGTAATTGTAAAAAAGAAATTAAAAAAAGCTTTAGTGAATACTTTGGCTCCAAGACTATTTGTTTGGTTTTTCTCCCAAAATTTCCAGAGACGGAATCCTTGTTTTGTTAAACTAGACTTAAATCTATCATACCATTTACCTGTCAAATTTTAGATCCAATACCCTTATATATGTATGCAATATATAAACTTATTTATAAAACACCCCACATTGAATTTTCTAATAATTCTCATTAACTTTTAATGTCTATTCGAGGCGTATTTTATTATTTTCCAATGAATTCATTACATGCTCAGCAAAATAAATGAAACCTGGCAACTAACAGCAGTCCTATATATGGTCATTGTTATCTATAAACGTATATGTGAGTTTTTTTTTCACTTCTATGTACGAGCTTATACATATATTTACGCATCTACTTTGTGTGACCATTCATGAAGTTTATTTAGTGTGTTTAAATCAATAAATTGTTTTATGACCCACCAGAGAATTATGATTTGTTATAGCCGACGACCATCAGTAAAGATGTCGCTGTTATTTTTGTTTTTATTGTGCATCCATAACCTCATATGTTTATATTTGTTTTTGTTGTTGTCCTAATTATTCAAAAGTTTTAGTAGGTGTTTTCTAATTAAACCTAATTTCGTATTAATGCTGAAGATAATTATTTTAGTTATTTAGCATGAATATTAAAATCATCCCTGTACCGAACTGGTTGGATGATTGGAGTGATAGTGGTTGATTCGAAATGCAAAGAGTAATGTGAAATAGGCTGTAAGGATTTCTTTTAGCATACAATTATGGATTTTTTTAGTTAAAAAAAAATTACTGTTGCCCTGTATTGGAAAACAAAATATTTTTAGTAATATTATTAAAATAAAAAAAGTTTTTCTTAAAAAAAAAAAACATTTAAAAGGAGAAAAAATACTTTTGAATTATTTTCATATTCCCAGTGCGAGAACAGTAATTGCAACTATTTTTTAGCAGCAAAGTTACAAGATTTTTAGATACTCTTGTAGCGTGTTAACACTGGCAACGTTCTAGAAGGGTCGGATACGCTTAAAATTAGTTATTCGCTTTGCCACTTAATATATGATAGAGACAGTAGACTGATTGTTGAAAAATTAATCAAAAATAGCTCCTTATAGAGACGACACTAAGAATTTTATTCCTTTTTTAAATAGTCCATTCATATTTATCAGCGTTCTTAAATATAAAATAATTTCAAATACAAAAGAAATTAAAAATAATTAAAGTGCGTTTTTTTAAGTCCAACAGAACTTTAAATGGAGTTATTTCGGTAGCCTTAGTTAAAATTAACAAATACGTTATATTGATGGTATGCGTACAACAGTTTACAAGAATAAGTAACAACAAAAAAGACTTGCAAACCAACATATATATGTATGTATGTTTTTATATGTATGTACGTGTTTCATATGAGATGAATGGTGATACAAACTATTGTTATTGCGTGACTACACCTTGTGAAGGGTATATAAGATTCGGCATGGCCGAATATAACACTCTTACTTGTTTTTTTGGTTTATTTTATACAGCTGACTATGAAATTTGAAATAAAAATTTCAGCAACAAAATACATGTTGTTTTTGCATTGTAGAATTGCGATTACCTGATGAATAAATATGCCTTGAGGTTAATAAAAACTAAATTGTCATAAAAAACAATGTTTATTCAAAATATCAACACATTGCAGTAAAACTTAAAAATGATTTTGGGCATATGGCCACCTTAGCTGTTGGTGAAGAAGCGCATTTTCTGAACTTATATCACGAACAATGTAATCGTAATGAATAGTAATTAGATTAATTTTTTTAAAGGCAAGGTAATGATTAAATTATTATTATCAGCATTATTAGGTTAGGTTAGGTTAAAAAAGAGGGGCTCTAAGGCCCAATCTCATTACAGGAATACACGTATGCCAAATTGGCATAATTAATAATTGTTTACGAATACAAATAAGGATTACTTGATATTACCCTAAAATAATCAAAAATAAAAAATCATAAAATATTTCGACGAATTTTTAAAAAGATCACTTCTGATTATTTTAAAAGTCAATTGTATTGTGTCAAAGAGAACAAAAGTTATACTACACTAAAAAAATGCCAGGTTTTTTTCTCCTGAGCCCAATAGTCGATTTATAGGTTATTTGAGATGCTTAACACGAAACTGCACGGTATTTTATGAGTTGGATTTAGTTTTTGAGATACACCGTTATGTCAACAGTAGTTTCACGACATTATTGCTGTATTAACTTTAAAATGTTTTAATCAATTCAGTTCAAAGAAAATACCCTATGAGGCTCAACCAGGTCACTGCAGACCTTTTGAGTAAAAACATGTTTCCAAACTCTTTATTTGCTTTTTAATGGGGACTTCGACTGTGGCTTCCTCTAATCAGCTATTGTAAATACAATAAGAATGTGTTTGATTTGATTATTGTTTACAAACGAAATGATTTGTACGAATCAATCAGATCTGTGCAGACCTATGTACGATATTAAATGAGAGAGAAACATGAAATATGGTTAGCATATGTAGGAACTATGAGTAAAAACAACGCAGTATGGCAACTCGTTTAACAGTTAATCCTTAAAAAAATCACTTGTTTTTTCTAGTTCCGATCATCTCATATGAGACAACAATAACTTTATGAATAGAAAACAAGTGATATAATTTTAAGGACTTTCATTTACTTATTGTATATAAGGGTGTGATAAGATCCACCCATGCTCACTTGCTAACATTGGCACGTTTAAGCTTGAACAAAGGGACGTAGGAGAATGAAATATGATTAAAATATTTTTAATACATTAGAAAGGATGCCCCGGCGGACTAGTCAGTAGTGTGCTGGTCTTCTAGTTTGGGGGTTGCGGGTTCAATTCCCGCCAGAGACTCTGTGTTGTCTGCTTCTCTTCTCTTCTCTTGTCTCTTTTCTATTCTATTCTTACTTTTCTATTCAGGTATCACAATGGGATCAATAAAATGGACCCAAGTGAGCTGAACAACAGCTGCCTGTTCTACCTAACCTAACCTAATACATTAGAAAATGGTATAATATACCAGGGGGCAAATTACGGCATTCGAACGTGATCGAAATTTGAAAATTTTTATTAGAATCTCTATACCTAAAGCACAGCGAACTTGATTGTTCAAGTAAAATTTCGATCGTGATCGCATGCCGTAATTTGGCCTCAAGTAAATTAAGCAAATGGCTGCAACAGAACAATTAAATTGATTTAAAGAAAAAAAAAATTATATTGTACCGTGTCAATAGCAAAATTGTACCAAATACACATTAAAAGTACAAAGATAAAAATTAATCACACTAACAACAAAAGTAAAAGTAAAATTAATCACACTAACAACAAATTGAAAATTGAATTGTATTTGTGATTGCCCTGTAGTTTGATTTAAAGTCTATTAAAGCAGCCAATACATGACATGTTCTTTACATCTGACTTGACAAATTCCACACTGATAAATACAAACATGTCGCGTGTTACTTTTGAAACATTACCTCTGTAAAAAAAACATGTGTTAAACATCTGACAAAATATCAATTAGAGCGCGCTCTATTTTCTTCTTTCAAAACATGTGACATGAGCCGTTGGCAGAAATATCTGCTGCTGCAAAGCAGTAAGCGACGGTTGCCTGTAAAATTAGAATTTTGACAGATATGTAGATTTACATATGTCTCACAAACTTTAAACTCAGATGTAGAAAACATGCCGTGTATTATAGCCTTAAAATTTATTATAGACTTAAAATTTTGGAAAAATTTTTGACTAGTTAATAACACAGAAAATAATCAAAAAATAGTAAGAAACTATTAACAAATATTCTTGACTCTAGCCTCCTTCTGATTCTATTTTTTTCATTATCTCAAATAAATTTAATTTTTTCATTAGAAATTTAAGATTAAATTGAGCTGGACTAAAATTAAATAAGAGCATTGTACCCAAAAAAACAATTGAGTTGACCACTAAAGCTTCGATTGTACCAAATTTGGTACAATAGTAGCACAAATCCTAACTATGCTACGAAACGAGGTACACCTAATGAACTTAAAAATATCACATTTATGATTAGGCTTCTCGTAAGTACACATTTAAACACTAACCAACGAATAAATACAGTTACAGATACGAAAAATAAACCACTTTAATGGACAAAAAGTGATCATGGAATTTTTGAAAAATTTTTTAATTTAATAACAAATTAAAGACCAACGCGGACACGCTAATCAAGTAACACTTTTTACCGTCGCATCTAATATTTCTTTGTTCTTTTATCAAAATATTTGATCTTCCATCCAATAAATAACTCACATTTTTGTTTACTCTACCGTTTTCAAAGCTTTCGTAATCAGCTTAAATATTCTAACATATTTAACCTTATCAATACTAATCGATTTTACATAAAATTACATATTTTCCAATATAACGAAAATTTTCAACTCTGAACCCTCTTTGTTGTATATTTTTTTTGCTTTAGTATAAAAAAAGAAAAAATTGTTCTCTAAATGATAGACCATTAAATATAACAGCACTGTAATTTACATAATTTTATATTCATTAGATAATTTTGTCAATTTTCAAAACATTGTGTTTCTTTTACACTTTTCAAATTTCCAGTTGAATACAGGGAGGATTTTCTTTAAACGAAAATTTTAAAAAGAAAACCAACATAGAGAATCAGTTATAATTTAGTGCAAAATTACTTAATTTAATACCAGGAAAATTGGAAAAAATTTGGAAAAAAAACACCCTACAGCTATTCAAATGATATTTGCAAAAACAAAAAAAAACAAAAAAGAACACAATTCTGTCGCTCTTATTGTTTTGTAACGCATTAGTCTCACCCACTTTATTAATGTCTAAGTACGAATATGAAAAAGTTATTAATGATTTATTTATGCTCAATATGTTTTAATATTATTCGATATTTTGTTTTATATAATTCCTGCATATAAATTGTTTCGAAGAGTTTATTTTCGTTTATCATTATTATCATTGTTTATGATATAATTTGTATATTTTGAAGGGAATTCCTAAAATCCATATTGTGATACATCGCATACTACCGTATGATTGTTGTATGAAAATATATTGCCACCGAGTTTTTCTTTTGTGGTAGATTTGAATTTTATGCCCCTCAAAGATTTCTCCTTGTTTTTCTTCATACCATTCATCATTGTTTTGCAGGGAGAGTTTTTATTCCGTCTTACATGGCTTGATTTTTATCATTACAAGTAGAACTCGTATCATCATGTTCTATTTGTCGGTGTCGAAATTATTGCAATTTTTCATTTATGATAATTTGCCATATTTGTTTTACATTTTTTTCCGTTTCAACATTTTTCTTCTTTATTTAGATATGATAAGAATTATGAGACAACTGTTGTATTTTTCTCAATGATAATGTTTCACCATAACAAATTTTAAAAGGAATATGATTGGTATAGAAAAAATTGTTTTTGGATAAAGAACGCATTTTTGAATGTATTTGTATAGTTAAAAAGATATAATTTACATTCACTGCTTTTATTTTTGATCTAAAGTGGTAATGATAAAAACAAAGCTACCTAGTATAAATAGAACCAAAGTAATTTTTAATACAATATGTTCTTTGATTATCACACTGACTTAAGCCTAAAAAATAAAATCGTTCTTATAAAAAAATTTTTTAGATCGTTAGCCAAACTAACTTACTATTTATAATACCCTTCACCTGTGGTGCACAAGGGTATATATCTGTGGCTTGGAGCTAAAAGAGTCAATGTCAAAATATTTACTTTTGACAAAATTTGAATTGAACTTTAACTTTTATAGATGCTTTCATAGTGACATTGGCTAGCATTTTATTTATGAAGCTGTTCTGGGTTAAGTATGACTTTAGCTGTTTTACCATAATGAAAAAGAGCAAGAAAACAAATCTAATGCAATGATTTACTCATAAGAGCAAAAAGTGACATTGTCCCTTTTAGCTCCAAGCCACAGATATAGCTTTGTCATTCCGTTTGTAATGTCTACAATTTTCATTTCTGACTCCATAAAGTATATATTTTCTGAAAGCTTATGAATAGGAGAGTTAAGCCATATCTGTCTTTCTGTCTGTCCATCTATCCGTGTGTTGGTTAAAATATATATAAGCAAATTAACACTACTGCCCTGTTTTTTCCTACATCTTCGCCACAAAAGTCAATTTTTTCAGCGCTAGGTTAATTTGTAGACACGTTAGTTACTACTTGTAAGTACGATATGCCTCTAGAGATATTGTTAAAAGATTTTGGATAACTCGATTACTAACCAACAAAATTATAGGGAAAATAATTTTGAAAAATATAAATATAATTAGTTTTTGGACATTTTGGAGACATCAGAATACAAGCCGTAGTTTCGAAAATTACAGCTAAGAAAAACTGAGAAATCGGTGTTAAACTAACTGAGATATAAGCATTAAAATACTTCGGTATTTTTCTTACAATTTAAACACAAAAATCGATTTTTTTGGCTTTTGGAAAACTACAAAGAAACGATATATGTACCAAAAGAAAGCACTTGACTAGCAGAATATAGGACACTTTGAAAAATTCAAAATGAAAGATGGCCGCTGCTACAAAGTGGCGTACAATTAATTTATATTTGGGTAAAACCTAGTAATCAAAAATTTACCCACTTTAGCGCCATTAATAATTGTATCAAACGAAAAGACTTAGACAGTGGAATATAGTAAATACTGAAAAAGTAGAATCCAAGATGGCATCCGAAATAAAATGGCGGATATATGGGTCAAAAGTAGTAATAATGGCTATGCCCCTTCAACTCCCACAATATGGGTATTAAATGAAAGGGCTTGATCAATAGAATACAATAAATTATGAAAAAGTTAAAATCCAAAATGGCGCTCTAATACAAAAAATTGCGGATAGTATAGTTTTTTAAGCCCATCAATATGCGTATCAAATGAGAGGGTATGACTAGTAGCATACAACCATCTACAGGGTTGCCCATATTCGACGGACCCATCTGGCAACGCCATAACTTTTGACAGAGATGTCAGATCGCTTAATGACATACCGCGTTTGAAGCGTCAGTCCAAGCAGATTTTTACCATGCAACAATACACGAGACGCGAGCGCTCTGAAATAGTTGAAATTTACATTCAACAGAAAAAGTCAATTGTGAAAACTCAACGTGCTTTTAAAATATTAAAAAATGTGAGAAGTGCGCCTTCTAAGAACACCATTAAGCGTTTATACGAAAAATTTTCGACTGGTGAGGCTCTTTCTAATCCGAAGAGGCCAAATAAAAGTCGACCAAGGCGATCGGCCGAGAATATCGCTGCCGTACGAGCCAGTGTTGAGAGGTCCCCAAGAACATCCCAAAAACGCCGTTCTCAGCAGTTACCATCAACCAGGAGCGTTATCGCGACATGATGACCAATTTTGTGATGCCAATTATTCGTCGAAAGTGTATGAGGCAGTTCTGGTTTCAACAAGACGGCGCTCCACCGCACACAAGTCGCATAACAATCGATTTTCTGAAGAATTTGTTTCCGGGCCGTTTGATGTCGAAAAGTGGTGATTTGGACTGGCCACCGCGTTCGCCCGATTTGACGCCGCCTGACTTCTTCTTGTGGGGATATTTGAAGTCAAAGGTTTACGTTAACAAGCCAAGGACCTTAGAAGAGCTCAAGGACAACATTCGTGAACAAATAGCCGCTATTCCGGCCGAAATGTTGGCGAAAACGATGGAAAATGCTGCAAAAAGGGCACAATACGCCATCAACGCCAGAGGCGGCCATTTGAGAGATATCATATTCAAAAATTGATGTAAACAAATCTACTTGGAAAAAATTCAATGATTAAGATTGCCAACCGCCAAATTTTTATTTTTTTCTTTGATTTTTTTAAAAAAAAACATGGGTCCGTCGAATATGGGCAACCCTGTATGTATGTAGGCTAAGCTACGAGGTGTTTTCTATAATTAAACCCAGAAAACAGAATATCACGTTAATTGCCAATCGAATGGTTCAGTTCCTGCAATCGAACTTTTCATTTGTGATTATAAAATTGCTATTGCAAGAATCATAATTGATTATATGCTGACTACCTATTTATATTCCGAAACAAAATTCTGTAGCTATAACCGTAAAATTCTACTATCACAGCTAAACTATGCGATTGGCAACAATTGCGGTACTCACAACCGATACTGTTTTCTGTATGTACGTACATGATGATAAAGGATATTGTCAGATTCATCACGGCCGAATATAGCATTCTTACTTGTTCCAAATAATATTATACTTTAAAAAAAGTCCACGTACAATTCCAAAGAAGCAATTCCGATAGCGATATCGAAAATAACTACTACTTTTTTAAAATTGCTTTGAATAGTTTAATCATAATGATATATTTGGCCTCTTATATTTCATCTAAATTTACTTAACTAGTTTTCGTTAATGATATAAGATCAAAGAAATTATTAAAAAAATTTTAAGAATAGAAAAAATTTCTAAAATATTTTAAAAATCATTAGGACATATTTTATAACAATACAGAACTCAGTAAAATCTTCTATGCAAAGGGTTCATGCTGGGATATACCAGCCAGTTATTATTATTTAATGTTTTTTTTTATTATTTATAATTTTTGTTATTTATTTATTATTTATATAAGAATTTTATTCACTTTTTTAATCATTTTTACTTGTAATATCAATCAATTGATTGCTGATGTGACGTCACACGCAAGAGAGCAGAACATGCCCAATGTTTGTTGTAATTTTTTTTTTTTGCTTTTTTTTATCAGCTAATTTTCTTTATTGTATTTTTAAAAACAAATTAAAAATGTATTTAAATATTAAGTCACTTATTGGTTATAATTAAAATGTATTTGTCTGAAGCGACATCACTTTACTGTTCATCAGTTTTTAATTTTCTGATATTCAATTGTTTATATAATTTTCTAATAATACAAAAAAATATTATTTCTTTATATTTATTAACTTGCTTGTTCATTAAAATTTATCAGAGAATAGTTTTTTTATATCCTGTTGAATTTTTTAGCGCTTGTCAAAATTTCAATAAAGTTTTCAAAGGACATTTTTTATTTTTAATCTGGAGTACTTGAAAGGGTATTTATTGGGAGCTGTAGATTAATAGATATATCAAATTGTTTATATAAAATAATTTGTATAAAGTTTAAACTAAACAAGTAAGAGCACTATATTCGGCTGTGCCGAATCTTTTATACCCACCACCAATTTTGTGTACATTTAAAGCACAATATTTATTATTTTGTTAATCGCTATGAAATAATCTTTTTATAATAAAATATGTATCACTTTCTTTGTAGAGGGTGGTTAAATTTTAAGGGCCCATGTTGAAGGTCTAGTCTTTAAATTTGTTTTCTGCATTTCATTTGACATTTCTCAATCTCAAACTTACTCAATTTGATCCGTGGAAAGTGATAAAGTTATTCAGCTTTTTTATAAAAATGGGCGTTCAAATCAAAATGCATTTTGTGCACTTCGTAATTCTTTTGATCAAAATAATCGTTCAAATTCGTCCACAATCGGGAGAATTGTAACAAATATTTATATTTCTGCCAAACAGGTCTGCATAAAATGTTAAAAAATCTGTGAATGCCTTCTTAGTGCGTTGAATGGAAACCACTGCTGGTTTTTGCGATAGTGTGGCAAAAGAGCAGTCAACCTCGACTCATCATCATGCCCAACAATTGAGCATCAACATAATCATTGAAAATTTGGACCATCAGATAGAGGAGTGGTACCAAGGATGGGGGGGGCCATTTGGCCGATATTTTGTAAAATACATAATTGAACCATACGAATATTATAATTACAAAAAGAAATAATAATAATATCCTAAATAATTTGTGTTTTATTTAAATTCAACATCGGTCCTTCATATTTAACCACCCTTTATAACTTCGATATGCTACTAAAATGCTTTTGTAAATTTTTTGTAAAATACATGAATTTAAGATAAACCGTTATATGGAAGGTAGGCGTTAAAGTGGGCGTGTCACCTTAACTTTTTGGCACAACAATTACATTGATTAGAAGGATATACGTAGCAAATTTGATCATCATACCTCTAATTTTGGCGGTTTTATGAGCTTTTAAATTTCATTAACGGAAGATAACGTGAAAAGTGGGCGTTATAGTAGGCGTGTCAAAGCTATTTTTACGAATGAGTACAACTTAGGTGTTTCAATATGGCCCTTTATTATTCCAAAATCTATATTAATAGAGAAATTATATGAATTTTAGTTAAAACGTTATATGGGAGGTGGGCGTAAAAGTAGGCGTGGCACCTTAATTTTCTGACACAGTAATGATATTGCCTAGGGGGATATACGTAGCAAATTTTATCATCATACCTCTATTTTTGGCGGTTGTATGAGCTTTTAAATTTCATTAACGGTAAATAACGTAAAAAGTGGGCATTATAGTAGGCGTGTCAAAGTTATTTTTGCAAATGAGTACAACTTAGGTGTTTTAATATAGCTTTTTATTATTCCAAAATCTTTATTAATAGAGAAATTATATGAATTTTAGGTATAACGTTATATGGGAAGTGGGCGTAAAATTAGGCGTGGCATCTTAATTTTCTGGCACAGTAATGACACTACCTAGGGAGATATACGTAGCAAATTTTATCATCATACCTCTATTTTTGGCGGTTGTATGAGCTTTTAAATTTCATTAACGGTAGATAACGTGAAAAGTGGGCGTTATAGTAGGCGTGTCAAAGTTGTTTTTCCGAATGAGTACAACTTAGGTGTTTCAATATGGCCCTTTATTATTCCAAAATCTTTATTAATAGAGAAATTATATGAATTTTAGGTATAACGTTATATGGGAAGTGGGCGTAAAATTAGGCGTGGCATCTTAATTTTCTGGCACAGTAATGACACTACCTAGGGAGATATACGTAGCAAATTTTATCATCATACCTCTATTTTTGGCGGTTGTATGAGCTTTTAAATTTCATTAACGGTAGATAACGTGAAAAGTGGGCGTTATAGTAGGCGTGTCAAAGTTGTTTTTCCGAATGAGTACAACTTAGGTGTTTCAATATAGCCCTTTATTATTCCAAAATCTGTATTTATAGAGAAATTATATGAATTTTAGGTAAAACGTTATATGGGAGGTGGGCGTAAAATTGGGCGTGGCACATTGATTTTCCGTCACAAACAAAGCGTCTCAGCAAAGTGTACACAATTTCAGAGTCGTACATTCCATTTTGTTGCTTTTATGACGTTTTTGTTTTTAAATATACCGAAAAATACACTGTACGGTATAAATTTTCGTACATTTTGATCGATAACTCTTTTCCTAATTCATAGATTTAAGCGATTTTCTGGAAAAAAATATTCTTTTGACTCGATAAATATATATTTGAAGTTTCATGACTTTACGTTTATGCGTCTGGACACAATTCTATTTTATTCGATGTGCGAAGGACACGGTTTTTTCGACCTCCTCTTGCTTTACGAGCTATAACTCTCTTCCTAATATTCCGGTATGGCCCATTTTCAATACCAAACAAACCTTGTCTATAAGAAAGATTCTGGCAAAATTTGAGCCCCTAGCTTTTTCGGTGCGACCTCTATCGTGCTTTCAACAGTCGGACAGACGGACGGACATAGCTAGATCGTCATCAAATCAAACCCTGATTCAGAATATATATACTTTATGGGATCTAAAATGGATATTTCGATGTGTTACAAACGGAATGACAAAATGAATATACCCCCCCCCCCCCCCCCCCCAATTTTTTTGGTGGCGGGTATAAAAACGGGTTCACGATGTGTAAAATTCTTTTTAAATGAGGTACTTTTTTATAAATAAGCGAAGCCTTTAACTAATTATTTCAAAGGGACACATGGAAAGTTAAAAGTTTATAGCGATTATATTTTAAACATTAAATGCCTTAATTTTTTCTATCAACAAGTTTCTTTTAATACTCTGTGTGCACCAACAATCTTGCATATGATCTGATATATATTTCTATAATCCTGCAATCACACAAGATTTTAATCTAATACATCCCTAAATTCACTTTAAAATTGATTAAGCGACTAATCATTAGAATTCTTTGTAAGACATGATATAAATTATGGTTCTCGTTTCACAATAATTTGTTTCTAACTAAAATTTTTAGCACATTTAACTATTTGAACTAAAAAATAATCATAAGGTTTACATAGGCAGACTATTGTCTGTAGACATTTTTTCTCACACCTTTACGTGTATGACACTTTATGAAATTTATGATTGTAATTTCATTATTTTTAAAAATTTGTCTCTCTTTTGTGTATGTCCTGCATAAGTCTGTACATTATGATGATGATGACTTAGGTATGACAACAAAGTAATTTCATAAATTTCCTGTTAAATTGACGTATTGTTGTTGCATCTTAAGATAATGATTTTGAGTGTTATCTTGTTATGGGGTATTTAAGTTAAGAAAAGGACACTTGTCAGGACACTCTGTTTTCTTGTTGACATCTTTGATTATGACTCTGGGATTGTTTGCTTTTGTATTCTTCAATTTAAGTTGTGACGGTAGGTGGTCATAATTTAATTGTAAATATTTAGTTAAACAAAACAAATACAAAACGTAATATTTCTAAAATAAAGTTTTTTTCTTGTAGTATTTAGTAACGATATTTTATTGGGTTCTGGTGTGGCGCCAAGAGCATGCAAAAGATATTGATTGGGTTTTTGTTTAATATGACAAAGAATAGATTGTTTTAAAAAAATAATAAACAAATAAATTTTAATCGAATTTTTGGAAGAACTTTAATTTTTATTTGATTTAGTATAAAAAATAACGGGGATTGTACAGGGTTCTATAGGCAAAAGGAAATACGATTTATTTTATTATTCATATTATTTATATAAAATGATTCCAGCAACTCTACCTGCCTGGCGCAATTTTTACAGAAATCGTCACTTAGCATTATGTTTCATTATGACTCTATAGTTGTTGAATATCATATTTCTAATAATAATATTCTAAATGAAAGTCAGCAAAAAAAAACAAGATACAATTTTAATAATGTTTAGTAGGATTTTTAAAAGGTGTTTGTTTTCACAAAGTTTTGTGACGCACGCTACAAAAAACCTAGATAACTTTGAAAATTTAATTGGATTTTTGCTCTTTTTAGCGAATTTTGCATAATAACGGCCGTATGTTAAAAAACTTAACGCAGCCTTACAAACCGTTGTTAAGCAAAATTCCTTAATGTTATATGCGAAAACGTTTATTAGCTTAACATACCTTTATTAAACCTTTGTTAACTTTAAATATTTTAAAGTAGGAAGATACCTTCTTTAAACCTACTTTAAAGTGAGATTCTTATATTTGCTTTCTGTTTACATTTTTTTATCAAGTGAATTATTGTAAAAAAAATGTATAAGCAAAAACAAAAAAAGTGTTACTTGTGAAACTGAAAATGGACACATTTAATTCTATTAGAAGAATTGGTAATAATAATTGTAATTTAGTGCAAAGATAAAATTAATTGTTTTGTTTTATTTAGAATATCTAAATTAAATATCAAATTATTATTGTCCACGAATTTATAAGCCGAGGATTGATGCATCTTCCATTCCGGATGACCAATTTAAAAAAATATCGTTTCAATAAGCAAACGGTAAGAAAAATTATAAATTTAATTCAAAAAGATATTAAAGTAGACCGCAGAGGAGGTGGAATATCACCGGTTATCTTTTATATTCTATTACTTTTAAAACGACGCTGGTGACCTTCATGGTCTATCATAATCTGGAGTTAGTAGAATTTGTGCCAAAATTGCTCGTGCTTTGGCAAAACAGAGACAGTTTTTAATTAATATGCCAACATGCGCTGAAGAAGAGGTGAAATTGGCAAAAAAGTTTAGGGAGATACGCAACTTCTCGGGGATAATTGACGGGACCCATATTATAATTAAAAGAACTGGCAGTGATTTAACACAATTTTATATAAATAGGAAGGGATTTTATTCCCTCAATGTACAGGCAATTACTACTTATAGCTTTCATTAGAAGTCTTTAATAAAATTTTTAGTTAAGGCGGTTCGCGACGGCATGCCGCGGCAATCTAAAAATGTTAGATATTGTAGCAAGATGAGGAGTAGCATGCACGTCTGTTGGATTTTTGATGAATCGAACCTAAAAGAACGTTTCGAAAATGGTTAATTTAAAAGTCGTTTGCTTAGCAATTCTGTTTACCATTATTATTTACACCACTTCTTCGCCACCAAAATGAAAAAGAGATCAAATACTTCTCACATTACCTCCCGGAATACAGTGGAGCGATGTTTTGGTGTGTGGAAACAGCGGTTTCGATGTTTGCTTGATGGTATAACCGTAAGTTTTCAAAATCTTGCGGCCTACTCAAGCAGCATTTACAGAACTCTTGCGAGCAAGATTCAGAGTCGATTTATCTGAAAAAATTATTTTGAGTATTTGTAGTTTAAGCTGTTCTCCACAACATCGCAATATAAGAAAGAGATACACCTCCAGGAATGCATCATTTTCTATATTTGGCCATGCCGAATCGAGCTGGTTGATAGATCCGCAATTTTATTTCAGACGCCATCTTGAATTGTCATTTTCCATGGTTTACTGTATTTGACTAGCCAAGACCTTTCAATTGATACCAACATTGAGGGGTTGAATATTGTAAATATATTGTAATAATATGTAAATATATTGTAATAATATTCTATATAGCCAGATTTAACCCATATACACATTTTTGTCTGCCATTTTGTGGTGGCGGCTATCTTGGATTTGAAATTTTTGCAAGGTGTACTTCATTTCACTGGTGAAGCCCTTTCATCTGATACCAATATTGAATCTGTGAGTTGTTTAAAAGCTGAAAAAATTACATTTTCGTTTGTATATTTAAAAAAAAAATGCAGAGACGGCTGTATTTTGGTGCTTATATCTCAGTCAATTTAAAACCAGTTTAACAGTTTTTCTCAGAAATAATTTTCCAGACTACGGCTCATAGTTCAGCGTTACAATTATGTCTAAAATTTATTTAGGAGCTTTAGAAATTTGTTTAATTTAAAAAAACGAATTTTTTCCAAATTAATTTTGCCTATAACTTTCCCGGTTTTTGACCGATATGTCCCAAATTATAAATAATAACTCCTAAGGTAAAGCATATATGTAATTTAGTACAAAAATGTCTGTAGTTTATCCGAGAGCTGAAAAATTGGCACATTTGTATGAAAAATTTGAAAAAAAGAGGCAGAAGAAATGCATATTGTAGAAATTACAAACGGAATCACAAAGCTATATATACCCTTGGAGCCTACGGTGAAGGGTATAACAAGTAACAAAAGGTCTGAAAAAATCTTGCATGTGTTTTGTTTTTTCCTTAAAACAAATACATATATAACTTAAACATACGTGAGTTAAAGTGATGTTTTCTCATACGTTTTTTTAACAAAGGTTTATTAGGCTTAAAATATTTATTAACTAATATTTAGTTTAAGTCTACATTAGAGATTTTTTTAACATACGGCCGTAAAACTTTATTTCTAAAAGAAAAATAAATACAGTACAAACTCGATAATTCGGACACCATAAATCCTGAGCATGTCCGTATTACTGGAGTGTCCGAATTACAGATGTTTATTTCTTTTTAACCTGCATACAATATACATATCATATATATGGAGCTTATATTTTAATAACTTTAATAAGGAAATATGTATGTTGCAAGCCTATGTAAACAAAAGCACTTAACTAACTAAATCAAAATTGCAAAAATTCCAGGCGTAGACGAATATGTATAGCGGTAAAAAGTTCGTTATTTTACAAAAGACATTACTATATGAATGAAAAAAAAAATACAGTTTGTAGTGGATTATAGAAGTGTCCGTAAAATCGCGTGTCCGGATTATCGAGTTTGTACTGTATATAAATATTCTGTAATATTTGTAGCAAAAAATGTTTTAATTTTTCACTACTACGTAACATTTTTTCGAAGCATACAAATATTTACAATATTATTTATTTAAAAAAATAATTTTTTTTTTGTTGGTAATTACACTTTTTTATTCTTATTTTATGCTAGAAAAGCCCGGCGCGCGTTGCTACGCCCCTTAATAAATAAAAATTCATTCTGAATTTTAATTGAATATCAAGTGCAAGTACCTCAAAATTAAAACTTTTTTATGGGCGTGGCCCTGCCCACTTTTCTAATCACGAAATTATATAGTTATGACAGCTCAATATGTGTGTAAAGTTCCAGAAAAATTGGTCAAGTGCAAATAGCTAAAAATGATAACTAATTTTTTATGGGCGTGACCGCGCCCACTTTTTACCACCCATAAACACTCCCTGGAATATGTACAACAACTTGCCAAAGTTTGAGTCCGATCGGTTTTTTAATCATTCGCTAACATGCGAACAATTGAATATAAATTATAATTATATACAGTAAAACTGAGGTGTATCTGATTTGTTTTAGAGACCCTCGGGTGAAAATAGGAATGAGTAAGCGTCACTCCAAAGTTGGTCACCTCGAGTATACAACTAAAAAAAAATTGCCAAATATTAATTTTTCAGCGGAATGGTTAACATTTTTCATATTAAGATAGCTCTCCAAAATATCTTTATAGAATTTGCTTACATGTTCAGGTTAAAGTAAAATGAATATTTAGGTAGGTTGGCTGATTTTTTTTTTTTTTTTACTTGAAGGGCTTATCAAAGGCCGGAAGATTTTTAAAAACTATTATATAGATTGCAGCAAAAATTTTAAAACGACTTTAAGTAGTTTTCATGCATGTACCTGACTTACCTAAAAAGGTACAAGCTGACGATCAGCTGTGCTACCTAGTTTTATTGCACCATGAATTTAACATTCTTAAAAATTAAAAGCATTACGATCTGAGATATGAGCCAAAGAATACAATTGCCTCTATTTAACATCCAAACAAAGTCAGATTTTTCAGCTCCTATGGAATATATACCTTTGGCAGCACTTACAGAAAATCTTGGAGCAGTGTTGCGAATGTAGCACTCTTACTTGTTTTATGTGCACTTCAGTTATTTTACTGCGGAAGCAACATACAAGGTATAAACTAGAAAAAATAAACAAGAATTGATATGAAAGGTGACAGTGAGAATTTTTTTACAGATTTTTTCAAATTAGGAACATAAAGAAAGGCCATATTTTTTACAATATATATATTTTTTTTGGTCTTATTTGAGACCATATTTGTTTTTTTTCTTCTTTAATTTGCAAAAAACTAAAAAAACTAAATGAAAATGCATGTAATATAAAAAAAAATCAGATTAGTTAACAGGCCCCCACCAGCGTTGTTGCAAATAAAAAAATAAAAAAAAAACAAAGTAAAAATCCCAAAGCTTTTTAATGCAATTTTTGTGAAAACTAAGAACCTAACGCTGGGCCTCCACATAGCAATTTTCATTGCTAAGCATAAGCAAAAACGGCACTTTATTGCTAAATGATGTCTATTTTTATTGGGTGCAGAACATGACACAAGTATTCAATTATAAAATTTGATATTTTTATTTAACTTTTATGTTTATTTTTAATATCTCACCCTAAATTATTATTGTCAGATAAAACTATTTAAATTTGCCTTTGTTTCTGCAAATAAAAAGAAAAAAAAAACTCAAAGAAAACGGAATGATTTTGACAGCTCGTTGCAGCAATAATTGCTCAAGCAATCAGCAAAGCAATAATTGCGCAATAAATTGCAAATAATTGCAATTTGCGGTCTACATATTTAAATTTTTTCAGTTAAAATCTATAAGTCTATAATCTGTTTGGTAATGAAATGCTTTGCCGCTGTTGTCAAAATAATTATTACTAATACCCTAAGCGTGTTAAACTAAATGAGAATTATAAAAAGATTTGTATTTGAATGGCTTCTAACGAATTTCGTAATAAGAAATTGTATTGTAAGTGTATCTAAAAAAATTTCTGAAAATAAGTACTTACGTGTCACATTATAATTCAAGTCATTACTAAAAACCCTTTCTTAGTTAGACAGACGGTATGTAATAGTAATTGAAAAGTATGTTGTTTAGTAAGAGCAAGTCATTACCTAGTTTTTAGTGGGGAATGATCCGATTTTATTTTTTTTTATTTTGCCATAGCCAAAAACAAATGTTCTTTGCAAAGTGTATCCTTATATATCCTTAAAAAATAATTTATAAATATTTAAGAAGTAAATTTTGGTATATCCCTATGAATTTTTACCGTCAATCAAAATTTCAAGGCACATTCCATGATGACCGAAAATGCTGGCAAAAAATTGCTCTATTCACAAATTTATTCTAAACACTTTCTTAAAAATTAATTTCGAAAATCTTGTGTAAACAATTTGCAATGTATTTACTACGAATATAAAATACAATGACTACATAATTTTATTTACATTATGCTAAAAATAAAAATATACTACGCCAGGGAAAAATATAAAGTAAATCACATAGAAAGGCTCTTTAAAATGGCATTAAATGCTTAAAATTTATGACATTCTAAAGCCAACTTAAAATGCAATAAATTTTCGCTCAAATCGAAAACGAAAAAATACAAAAGAAATTGACATTATCGGCATTTGTTTGCACTTGTGAATTTTCTGCAATTGAACAAATAATAATAATAATAACAATAAAATGTAACAGCAAACGAAAAAAATTCACACACACAAGGAACAAGAACAATAAAAAGAAAGAAGTTAACGTTAAGATAAGGACAAGGACTAAAAAAGTAGCAACAAAAGATGTGAACATCGTAAATAACCATGGCAAATGAAAGGAAAAAATTACGCAAAAATGAAAATCTGATTCTAAAATATTGCAAATAAAGTTTAAAATCGAAAAGGAAACGGATATCCACACACATTCATTCGTATACATTAAAACAAGAAGACGCATATGTTTTCAATGGTTGTGCGGAAAAAACAATAAGAAACATTTAAAGGTATCACAATAAACAAAACCCAAGAATCTTATGTTTCAAAAAAAAGCAAATAATTTTCAAAATTACCCCAACCCCCACCCTGCTTGTTTTAACACAAAAGTAGTGTGCTGAACAATTTTAAATCGGATTTATTTTTTTAATATGCCTCAGGGATCGATTATTACCGTTCAAATTCATATAAAACGTGCGCGTGTTCATTTTATTTTGCGATTTTAAACTTTACAATACTTTGACTGAAGAACGCTCATACAAACACATAAACAATATTTAGTCCTTTTTATTTGTTTTTTGTTTTTTAGTTGTAGTATTTTTTTATGTTTACTAAAGGTATTGGGTGCTGTCCCCTCCCCTGAATTGCTCTTTTATTCACACACTTGTTATTACGAAACGTATGTGTGCGTTTTATAATTTTAAGAATTTAAAGTCAATTTCGCAAATACTTTCAATAAAAAGAGTCAATCGAATTGTGCTTTGTACATGATAAATACATATAAATACTATTCTTATATGATTAGACTAAGGAAATATTTACGCTAAAGTGGGGACACGGAGAAATGTTTATATTACAAAAAAAAATTGTTTAATGTTATTCAAAAAAACAAAAACGCCCTGAATAGGTTTTATTTGTTTCATCCGTAGGTTTCAATGTAAAATAATTTGTAAGTACAACAACAACAACACACATTGAGTTCAGGTGAAAATATATTCTTATTATTAAAATACAATTAGATATGCTATTAGGCCTTTTTCTTGTTAGTCGTTTCTTACGAAACTTTGGACACATATTAAGTTCCCATAAAAATAACATTTTTGATTTCGAAAATTATATATAACTAGAAAAGCCCGGCGCGCGTTGCTACGCCCCTTAATGAATAAAATGCATTCTGAATTTTAATTGAATATCAAGTGCAAAAAGCTAAAAATTTAAATTTTTTTTAATGGGCGTGGCACTGCCCACTTTTCTAATCAAGAAATTGTATAGTCATGACAGCTCAATATGTGTGCTAAGTTTCAGAAAAATCGATCCAGTGCAAGTACCTCAAAACTATAACTTATTTTTATGGGCGTGGCCCTGCCCACTTTTCTTATCACGAAATTATGTAGTCATGACAGCTCAATATGTGTGCTAAGTTTCAGAAAAATCGGTCCAGTGCAAGTACCTCAAAACTATAACTTATTTTTATGGGCGTAGCCCTGCCCACTTTTCTTATCACGAAATTATATAATCATGACAGCTCAATATGTGTGCAAAGTTTTAAAAAAATCGGTCAAGTGCAAGTAGCTAAAAATGATAACTAATTTTTATGGGCGTGGCCCCGCCCACTTTTTTTAACTAATAAACACTCCCTGGTATGTGTACAACAACTTGCCAAAGTTTGAGTCCGATCGGTTTTACAGTTTCGGAGTCTATAGCTAACACACACACACATACAGAGTTTCACTTTTATATATATAGATAAATAAATGAATGAAAAGCATTTAAAAGCCTCGTTTTAATAAAAAAAAATGTGAACTAAAAATTGAAAACTAATTTGTATATGGGCAAGTCCCAGAAGCAGTTCACCAACTAATATTTTTTAAAATTAACCCAAATTAATTTTTTAAGAGAGTTTTAGACAAGATAAATCTTTTTATAAACATATAATTAAAAATGTATTTTACTGATCATTAATACCAAAATTATAATCCAATGCTCACTCTAATTGATTGAAGTTATGCAATAAATTAACATTTTTTACGACACGATCTCGACGGCCATATTTTATTCCTTATAACAATTTGTTGTAGCGTGTATCACAAAAGAGAAATTGTTTTTTATACATTGTTATTTTGATTATAATTATTTTTGATAAAAAAAAATATATTAAAAAGTTATATGTCTAAAAGTAACGTTGAATAGTGGCTATTTGCAACGCTTAATTTACAATTGAGTAGCGCTATTTGTTTTGAAATTGTTTGAAAATTAACTTGCACTGTGCTGTGTAGCCACTCAAAAAATTTTTGTGTTTATTTGGCATTTCTCCTGATTTTCGTTAGTAATACGTATACACTACTTGCAAGGAAGTACTTGCTTATGGCAACGTAGGGTAACGCTCTGTCAAAATTGGATATTCCGAGGAATTTCGTTTTTATTTATACAAATGCCATGAAGATTTTTGACAGTTAAAGAACTAATGTTTCTCTTGCTAAGTTTGGTTGTTACCGAATCATTACGATCTATGAAACATTTTTATTTGTTTACTTTCGAAAGATGGTGATCCAGTCGTATTACTTACAAATTCTCTTTTTATGAATCAAAACAACTCACATTCATATTTAAGGTGTTTAAAAAGAAAACCTATAATAATCGATCCTCCGGATGACGCTATAGCTGGATTTTTTAAAATTCATATACGTACCCGTATTAATAAAAATTTATTTTTTTCCGGATAACTACTGAACCGAAACATTTTTAACTTAAGGTCCAGCCTTGCGTTCTGGCTTCAGCTAGTCTATATACTATATAATTTTGTGATTAGAAAAGTGGGCAGGGCCACGCCCATAAAAGAAGTTATAATTTTGAGGTACTTGCTCTAGACCGATTTTTGTGAAACTTCGCACAAATATTGAGATGTTATGACTATACAATTTCTTGATTAGAACAGTGGGCAGTGTCACGCCCATAAAAAAAGTTATAGTTTTTAGCTTTTTGCACTGGATATTCAATTAAAATTCAGAATTCATTTTTATTCATTAAGGGCTTTTCTAGTAATTATATAAAATAGACATTACTTATTTATTTGTTTTTAAAAATTTTCTTAATCTCGTTTTATAAGTTTCAAACACAGTTTTCAAATATTTTAACTTGCCGGAACTACAGACAATAAAAACTGGAAAGCAGATTGTGTGAGTAAATAAATTTTTAAACATTTTCTGTGCGTACATTCTTTACTCACTTATTATTTCCATTATTACCACTGCCATCACCATCATCAATAGGCATTGTTGTAGAGTCGTAATCGAAATGCATTTTAAATGTTGTCAAAAGAATTCTCTCTTCCTTTGTGTACTTTTTTTCTTGTGCCTCCACTATGTGTGTATTGTACATAAAATACTTCGAATTATTTCGTACTTTATAAAAATGTACATTAAATATTGAAATTTATTGTTGTTCGGTTTTTTTTCCCAAACATATTTTTTATTATTTGTAAAATTCGAGCCCTATTGATAACTACAGAAGCAAAGTTATAGAAGAAGAAGGAAAAAAATGAACAACAAAAAAGGCTTTATTTCTATTGTACTTTTGTGTTCTTTTAAATATAAAACACATAATTTTGGCAATTTTATTAAGAGGACAGATGGGGACAAATTTGAATTTTATTAAAAATTTGCTATCGCAACATTTGATAAACAAATTATTGATAGGTTCGACGATAAGTTCGAAAAAATTGAGTATGAGGTATGAATGCATATATGGGAGGTAGTACTTGTAAAAAACTTTCAAGTGGAAATGGTTATAAAATTCAAATCAGAAGACCTGCTTCTTAAACAAAAGAGTATTTGGAAAATTTTAAATTTGTCTAACATTTGCGTTGATATCTATAGACAAATATTTCTTCTCAAACTTAAAATCAAATTTGTCAACTAAGTAATATTAGCTAAATATTTTTGGCATTAATCATAATTTACACTAACAGAAAGAGTATTTTTTTTCCTTTATAAAACTTACAAGAGTAAACAATAACCAAATTAACATACAAATTACGTCTCACGAACTACAGCAAAAATATTCTTTTCAGTATTTTTTTAAGAGAAAACAAGATTTATGACATTCAGCTTAAATCACATGTCATTTAGTGTGTCAAAGAGCAGCAACAATAAATTATAAATCGTCCAAATCAACTATAACGAATTTTTGATTGTTTTCATATTTCTTTGCACACTTTTTTTTGTTTATGACACAAATAGAATTTTTCTTACTTTAAGACAAAAATTGTAGTTGATTATCTTCCCTTAAATTTAGTTTTATATAAGAATAAGAAAAGGAGACTGTTGATGAAGAGAACAGGCCATTTTTCACTACAGTTTTGGCAAGTGGTCTTATATTGACGGTAAATGATGAAAAACTAAGGGCAAGTGAAATAATCCCTTATTAAGTTAAAGTGTTAGTTTTGCTATTGCTTAGTCTATATGTATGTGGTATTGTGTGGCATTTTTTTCAGACACTTAAGTCAAAAATTATAGCTGAACAAAAATTTTAAACTGGATATAGCGTTCAGCAACACATTTAAATGATTGTATAAAATTGTTTTATCAAAATGGTTGTTCTGTTTTGACAACGTTTAACTTATCTATTTCTAAGGCCCAATTCTAGTTGAATGGATAACTCAACGAATGAAATTATCGAATTTGAGAACAAAATGGCGTACAATAAATTCATATATGCGACAAATATATTAAAATTATTAATTAAAAAAATTATTAATTATTCATTAAAATGTCACCCCTTCAACCCCCTCAGTTATGGCATCAAATGAGTGGGCTTGACCAGTAGACAACAGTAAACGATGACGCCAGTCTATATTTCTTTGAAAGCAACGTTGGCTGAACCATCATATTTAGCGCCTTTCGTAAGAGGTCAATAATTTCCAAAGAGGGTATAGTCATCTCACAAGGAGGCAATTTCAACTGGCTACCGATGTCGTTCGATTATATTTCGTTAGACTTTTTTGTTGGTTTTTCTTAAGTTTCAGGCTCATGTGAATAAGCAACAAAATCACCATAACTCATGCCATTGGTTAAATCAAGCCAGTTTTATAAACCACAGTCATGGAAAATGTTACATTTCGAATGCTCGCTAGCCGGCTAAGCCATGACAATCATTTGCTTAATGTTGTATTTGATTAAACGAATACAAATTTCAATAATAATTTACTCATACTTTGTTTTGTTTTAATTTAAATTTAATAATTGAATATGAGAAAAAGACAAAACCCTACTAAAATTGTCAGCATTACTGTAAGTGCAATACAGCTTGAGTATTGTGTAAAATATACCACCAAACTGTTGCAATTTGTTGTCATTCTCTCTATTTATTTTGCCTTCTTTTTTGGGTTTCCTTCATCAGATTTCAATGACATATACTTTACTTCTCTCTTGTACTTGTGTCACATGATAAATGACCATCGTATTTTATGAATTATGACACTGTTTTACTTTCTTTTTTTTTATAACAACAATATATATCTTTTTCTTTAAGTATTTTCCTTTTAGCTCATCTTTAAACTGCAAGATATAGTGCTGTCTTAAAAGTGTTCAAATAGCAATTGTTTGTTGTGTCACCAACCAATTCATTTTAAATACCCTTGAGGTTCAATTTCTTCGTAAGATTTTCTTTACTTTGGTTACGTTATGTGTTGAACGGAAACCGGAAATTATGCTATGTTAGCTTTTAAATGAAAATGATGTTCTTGACATTGAAAGTAAGTTGCACGCGCCTTTTTTTAAACAGTATTAACCACCGAGTCACACACCGTATCTCCCGTCTTTTAAATACAGTTGAAATCTGAAATGATTTTCTAAAATTTGTGTTGCATAAATTGTATACTACTGCTTTCATCTTAATTTTATTATTGTTATTGTTGCAGGAGAAAATATATTCATTCATATCTAGTGATTATGCTAATTTTAACCCTTTTTAATATTCATTGTCTTTTTGGAACTTTTTTGTTGTCTATTTATTTGTTTATTTGATTACTGGTGTTTTGAAGGATGGTATGGGTTAACTTGGTTTCTGGTTTTTTTTTTTTTTTTGCTTAAGATGAAACGGTAGTCGAAAAGATTAATCTGAAGTGTGCTTTATTTGCATATTATAATAGGTAGACGAAAATTCCTGGGATAAATTAAAAAATAAATTCATTAATGTTGTTAATGCTAGAAATTAAGTAAATCTGCTACTTTTTGCTTAATATTATTTTTGTTGCTTAAGGATATCTCTTAGAATTAGAAACTCAAACTCGATGTATCCATGTGTTTTGAACAAATTTTCTGTTCACGTAAAATTTGCTTAAAGGGAGTTAGCCGGTTTGCACATTAAGCCGACGATATGTAGCTTGATGTCATCTATTTCGGGAAAGAGAAATAATTTTGTTCGACGAACTCTCAGCTAGTTTAATTAAATTTTTCCCAAGAAAAAGTTGAATTAAGTAGCCTCATCATATATAGTTTGTATAGTAAAGTTCATAAAGATCAATTAAATTGTATTTCATATTGTAGTTCCGACTTTTTGAATAAATTTTTTGATCAAATGTAGTTTGACGTCTCTCTTCTTAAGAGAGAAAAATAATCTTGTCTCAATACACTCAACTAAAATTGGTTTAGTTTTGTGTTTTCTCCAGACATAGCTTAACTGAGTTTTCACATCATATTGTGTTCATACAGTAAAATTGTTACAATTGAGGGACAATATTTTAGCTAAATAAAAAAAAAGTATTGTTTATACAACTTCAATTGAAACTTGATAAATCTGTTGCACATTTTTTTTTTTTTAAGTGTATAAGCGAAGTGAACGGCTAAGCAAAAAATGTGAACCTAAAGTATTGGCTAAGATTTTTAGAGGAATATAGGTTGAGACAATGCTGGGTGCCGGGTCACTCCAACATAAGCAGCAGTGAAATTGCTGATGAGTTAGCAAGACTGGGCTCGGAAATGGTGGAACCTGATCGGGTGGAGGTGGTTAGGCCTACATTGGGTTTTATATTCGGTAGGATCAGGGAATGGGTTCTGACCCAGACTAATCGGGTTTGGAGTAACCGAACAGAATGCAATGTATCACGGACGTTGTGGCCGATGCTCAGTAAGTCTGATTTGGATTTGCTTCTTGATAGCGGTAGGGTCTGCGTGAGAACTATAACAGGCATTTTTATGGGCCACGGTTTGTTGGGCAGGATGGCGGTAAGAATGGGACTGAACCTGCTGAATATGTGCAGGCTGTGCGAGGATCTGGAGGAGTTGGAGACAGTTGAGCACATTCTGTGCAAATGTCCCAGACTGCAGATTGAAATGGCTAGGTAGTAGATTCCTAGGCAAACTGGGGGATGTCTATAGCTGTGGACTCGAGAATCTGATAGGATTCGTAAAGGGAATGACCTGGCTTCCTGACACGAGACTGAGAATGGGTCGATTGTAGGGCTTAGCTCTCTTTGGTATTGATTTGGTGTCCACTACTACACCACTTTTCTATCCTCTATTCTTATTCTTCTGTTTTATTTTTATATTAAGGCATCACCAATACGCTCCATAGTATTGGTCTCTGGGTGAGGGTAACCCTGCACCAGCCTTACTACCTACTTACCTATGTACCTACATTGGCTAAGAATACAAGAGAAAAAAAATCTTACTTGATAATATTTTCTTGTAAAGTTATATGTATATTGTAAAGATTTTAATAAATAAGTTTATTGCAAAAATTCAGTTTATCCTATTTTACGATGAAAATTAATTTATTCATGACATTACAAAAAAAGAATAAATATGACATGCAATTCTTAAATATTTAACATTCAATTAGATTAAATTACAAATTAATCAATGGTTATCTCTAAAATGTACATGAAGTATTCCATCACTACTAATACAATTAGTTCAGAAACCTGTTCAACATCTAACTACGCCTTAGGTTTGAAAAGAAAAATGTCATATTGCGACATACGAATGACAGACATACCCCTCTAAAAAAAATTGGAATAAACTTTAGCAAATGCTGGAAGACAAAAATACGAACACTAATCAACTAAAGTGAAATGACACATAAACCTAAAGAGACATCCCAGCAAACACGTAGACTTGAAATCAAAGATTTTCTCAATATCTACTCTATTATGTATGGTTTTGATTTTTTTAAAGAAGGAATTTTAAAATTGTAAGTTGATTTAATTTATAGAATGCAACTTATTAAGCAGAACTTAACTTATCAAAATAATTAATATCTAAACCGAATTACAGACAGAAAAGTTCTTCCCATAATTGAATCAACGACAGTAAATATAAGTATAAGTCAGAGAGAGAAAGATCGTAACTCGAATTTTTGACAAAATTATGTTTTTCAGTGATTCGAACACATTAAACACATTCGACACAAAAATCTAATGTAAAAGTATCAAAAATAACAGTTTTACAAGCAATTTTACAAAATACAGTTTGTATTACGATTTTGCATTCTCCTGTAAAGTTGCAATTATTTGAGTTTAGGCCTTTCTACTTGTGACCATTGATATTAAGATATTAAGACTAAGTCGATTATGCGTTATACTTTTTAACCAAAGACTATTTCAATATGAATTCAAATTGTTTAAAATGTTATTATTTAAAGTATAAATTCTGTGTTTTATGTCTGTTTTTAGCGTTTTTCCGGAAAGCGCTTTTAAATTTTTGACCTGACTTTTACATTGATTCCTGTCAAAGTAAAGACTATTTGATGAAAACCCTCCTGAATTAATTAGAGGAATATTAGTTTTTAAACTTATTTAAAACTAAAATAAGCAATGGTATTATTTTTATTATTATTGTTATTATTATTATTATTATTATAATTATTTAAAATTTTACTTGTGTCGACTTAGGCAGTTATTCTTTTGTGCCAGAGAATTCTTAATACGTTTCAAAAATAAATTAAAGTTTTTTATATAATTTTGGTGGTGCATTTATTTATATATGGCAAATTTATTAGTTGTTCTATGTTATGTTGCTCATTAAAATATTTTAAAATTTTTTAAAAATTATGAACGACATAATATTATACCTTGTAAATTAACAAATAGTTTTTTTATTCAAAATATATTTTAATAATTTTTACTTAATTAATTGATTACGAAGATTTTTTACTTTACAAAGCAAGCAGTAATAGTTGCATTTGTCTAAATATTGCTACTATTGCGGTGATACAAATAATTTTTTATGGTGTCGGGTGTTACGAGTTATTTCGACTCAACGAAACTTAGGATTAGTAACTCTTAAAGAAAATAAAATAATAAAATTTTGTTTTTACCAAGGCAAATTCATGCAGGTGAAAATATTAATGGTTAGGTTAGGTTAGATCCGGCAGCCGCCCGAAGGCATAGCTCACTTGGGTCCTCCGAGGGTCCCGTTGTGATACCGTAGGCACCATCGCCCGTTTGTCTATGTCCTCTGGCCGTCGTTCCTCAGCCATCCTGTCCTGTTCACGAAGGTATGGATCTTTCCCAGATCAACTGCGGAAAGACAAGTCTTACTTACAAGTATTCGTTGACCCAGAATCTGGCGTCTCAGGTCCCCGAATGCAGGACAATTGCAGAGAAGATGTTCAGTCGTCTCCTCCTCTTCCTCGTTATCGCAACTTCTGCAGAAGTCTTTGTAAGGAATATTCAGCCTTTTCGCATATGTACCTATAGGCCAGTGTCCGGTAATGACCGCTATGAGGTTCCTAAGGTGGATTCGGGGCATATTCACTGCATATTGCGTCCTATCCAGGCCAGATCTTTCTGGTTTCCAAACAAGTGGGTTCTCTCTCAAGGAAAGATTCCTTGGGATCCAAATATGATCGATGCGAGATTAGCTGTTTACCCTTCGATAAGGGAATACCCAAAGCACAACTGGATTCAACCGAATCTAAGGTAGTACCGGCTTTTGCAAGTGCATCAGCTCTATTATTATCCATCAGAATTGTAAAATTAACTTAAGTGTACTTTTTTGATAATAAATGTTGCTTTTGTGCCATTTACAATGTGTTTCACAAATATATAAATTGATATAAAATATTACAGTCTTACAAAAAAACAAGTAGGAGTGCTATATTCGGCCGTGCCGAATCTTATCTACCCTTCACAACGTGTAATCAAGCAATACCAATTGTTTGTATCACCATTCATCTCATTAATATGAAATACGTACATACGTGCATAAATATATGTTTCTTTATCTTTATAATGACTTTATCCACTTAAAAACATCCCATTATAAAATTATAAATGGAGTTTATTTATGTATGTATGTATGTATTAAAAAAATAATAAAAATTTTTTGTCTTAACTGGGCTTCGAACTTACGTTCATCCAGTGTGTATTGATATGAAAAGATGAGTTTTTCTGATTTTCAATACAGATCTGCTCCCGAATATATATGATATTTTGGTACCTTAGATGGAAATGTCTGGAGGCTTCAAACAGTTTCAGAAAATATATACTTTATGGGGTAGGAAATGAATATTGTAGAATTTCACACGGAATGACAGAACTTACACTCACTGTGAAGGAAATGAAAAAATTATATTTTTTATTTTTTAAAGACCTACAAAATGGACAAAAGATCTCAAACTTAAAAAACTCCATTTTGTTTTAGATTATATTCCCATAAGAAAGTTGATTATTGTTACAAGATTTTATTCTTAAATTTAAAAATAACTTTGAAACCCCTTTCGAAATCTAATAACTTAATCATGGTACTTAATTCATAATTATAACGAATTGTCAATGTCCCAAAAATGAGTTTACATAAAATAATATTATATTCTAGAAAAAGTCATATTCTAAAATAAATTCTATCTAAAATCAACTTAAAATTAAACTAACACAATTTTATAACCGAAAAAATAGTGTCTTTATTTTTTAAATAATGTTTTCAAAATACATTTAATGTTAAATGTTTGCTGGTATACGTACATTCTTTCAAATTGTACACACATACTATCGTTAGAACATATACACACACGTGCATACAGCCAAAATTTAAAGATGTATATACTGATGTATGCAGTAAATAATAATGATTCTGTATATATAATTTGAATCTACAATAAAACAGCCATAACGCTGCATAATTGAGGAACCATTGTGCAAATAAAACACTCAAATGGTGATTAAGTTACACAGCAGTTCCAACGATTTACCCTCTCAAAAATTTTATGCATACTGCTGTTGTACTGGCATATTTTATGAATATACACACGAATGTATTTTGTATGTGAAAGATTATTTAAGGTGTTCACATCCTGTATTTTTAACTAAATGAATATTTTTGAGATTATGACAGCAGAGTAACGCTTACCTAAAGGAGCTACATACTTTGTGGCAAATAAGACTGGTGACTTTAGGTATTTATATATGAGATTGCAGGCAATTGCAGACAACAATCTATGTGCTATTTAACTAAAATCCAGGGTAAAAAGTCAATGTCATAAAAGAAAACCGCATAGTCCTTCGGGCTATCTAAAACTAAATAAAAAGAACTCTTTAATACTTGTTGTTATGGGCGTAACTAGACCGTTGAATTAAACAAATTTAACTGAAAAAATTTACTCAATTTAGGATTTTTAATAAACAAATTCTAAAGCATGTGCCACCCCAGAAAAAATTTGTAGCTACGACAATGCTTGTTCTTCGGATAAAATTGTGCTGATGTCGAAACCGTAATAGTTCGAAAAATGCACTCCACTTGGCTAGTTTTATTTAGCTAAAATAATATTCTTTCATTATTACTGTGAGCTTGTAGCCTCGAATATAAAGATTTATCTATTTGCTAAAAAATTTGAAAAAAATATCGATGCCTTACTTCCTCAATCTCGTATCTTAAAAAATAAAATTTTTCAGGAGAGACAAAAAAAAACGGTTCATCTTTTTATAGTTCGGTGTTTGGTTAAAAGTTTAAATGCAATTATTAAGGAATTGATTGTATTTATGTATATTAGTAGTTATATTATACTAATCTATTTTAGTTAAATCATAAAACAATCGTTTGATATGAAAAAGTCAAAACCGTATTTTTTAAGATACGAGGTTGAGGAAGTAAGGCATCCATATTTGAAAAAATTATTTATTGGGTACGTATGAAATATTTAAAAATAGTTTCTTCCTTTTTTCACACAAACTGTGAATACCGCATATATTATTCGCCTGAAAAACACTTTGTTGACTTTGAATTTATCATTTATAACACTGTATTAAAGAAAATCGTCTTGGTGCTTTTTCACAAAGATTTCAAATCTTGAGGTAAATTCTGCAAGAAAACCCAACAAAATTCACAGAAGATATAATGGCGACAACAGATAATACGTCTTTCTTTCATTCGTATTATATTGCGGTCTTTTTACATTTAAATTATTTTTATTACTTTTTGTGTGTCATTTTGTTTTATGACTCCTGATGTTCGGGTGGCTTTCCTTCGCATTTGCTGTTAAGTTTTTTCTGCTGCTGTTGCTGAAACAGTTTGCTTGTCCTTTGCTGGCAAATAGTAAGTCATGTGGGAGTTTGATATAAAAATAAATATTTAACAAGCTGTGGTTTATGTTGGAATAGGGAAAATACATAAACTAATGAATTCTAAACAGATAGTGTAGTACTACTTAAAGTATGAAGTTCGAAAAAAGCATTTTAAGAATTTCTACTTTTATGCTAAACTGAAAACGGAAGGCCAGGTATAGAACCTTCTTAAAAAAAATAATTTTAAGCTTAAAATCTTTTTTTATAATTTATAATTTTATAGAACATCTGTAACAAATTCTCTAAATAACTTTCTAATAAAATAACATTATATTCAAAAGCACTAAAAATTACAAATAATCATTAAATAATAGGCGAGACAACAGTATGATTACAAATTAATCAAGCTATGATCTTTTTTAATAATAATATGATTTCAACTATTCTTATTCTTACTTATTTTTAAAAGTTTGAGATGTCAAAAAAATGAACAAAAATTTTGAAAAATTAAAGAAAATTTACAAATAAACCAGAAAATGTAAAACAAGTAAGAGCGCTATATTCGGCCGTGCCGAATCTTATATACCCTTGTTTTATATACCTTTGTTTGTATCACCATTCATCCCATATGAAATACGTACATACATATATAAAAACAACCCATTTTAAAATTATAACTTTACGTATGTATGTTAAAAGAAAAAAAAAAAAAAAAATTAAAAAAAAAAAAATTAAAAAAAATTAAAAAAAAAAATTTCAAAAAAAATAATTAAAATATATATATTAAATATAAAACAAAAAAAAATTTAAAAAAAAATTTAAAAAAATAAAAATATAATTAATATATTAAATAAAAAATAAAAAAAAAATAAAAATAAAAATTTTAAAATAATATAAAAAATTTTTTTTTATGTATGTTGCTGTTGTAATGTTGTTTTTGTGAAAAAAAATCGAGGTGGTCGTGGGTTTTTGCTCATGTCTCAGTTGTTTATGTACCGATGTTTCTGAATTTCAAATCCGATCTACTCCCGAATATTTCTGATATTTTAATACGTCACCCGGGTCCAAGCGATGTCGAGGGCCTTCAAAAAGTTTATTTCAACATACACACGGACAGACTGACAGAGCTTAATCGACTCCCCTATTCATAAGCTTTCAGAAAATATATACTTTATGGGGTCGGAAATGAAAATTGTAGAAATTTCACACGGAATGACAAACCTATATATACCCTTTTTCACTGTGTGAAGGGTATAAAAATATTGGTACAAAAATTGCAATTAAATTGGTAAGTAATAATTTGCCGAAAAAAAGCAAAGATTGTCGATTTCAATTGTAGTCATATATATGATTATTGAATGATACTTTAATTAAACATAATAATGATAACTGGTAACCATTATATGTTCTAACGATAATCATACAATTCAATCATAGTATTGTTACGTTTATACCTTTTATAAACATGGTATAAACGTAACAGTATGTTGCTCTTTGATTATGGTTACCACAACCATATTATTATTTTGCAAGCACGTAAAGGAAAACCATGTTTACAATGTGACCACGATAATCATACTATAGTTTATATAACAATATTTCGTTATCGAAAACAAGCAATAGTTATTTTTGTTTTTTATACCCTTCACCTGTGGCGCACAAGGGTATATGTATATAGCTTTGTCATTCCGTTTGTAATTTCTACAATTTTCATTTCCGACCCCATAAAGTATATATTTTCTGAAAGCTTTTGAATAGAGGAGTCGATTAAGCCTTGACCGTCTGTCCGTCTGCCCGTCTGTCCGTGTGTTGGTTGAAATCAACTTTTAGAAGCAACTATATGTATGTTCCTCAGATCTGTATATAGTATCAATCACTTGGAAATATCCAGGAATGAATCGCTATTGAAATTCAGCACAATCGCCCCATAACTTTCAGAGATATGAGCAAAAAACCACGACCACCTCGTTTTTTTTCACAATTACAACAACAACCTACATACATATTGGTTTTTTTTAAATTTTTTTAAACAAATTTTTAAAAAATTGTTTAAATTTTTTTTTAATATTTTTTATTATTTGTTTTTATTTTTAATATATTTTTTTTTGTAATTTTTTTTGGTATGTTTTTTACATGTGTGTACATACATATTTTATATGAGATGAATGGTGATAAGAACAATTGTTATTGCATGACATGTGAAGGGTATATAAGATTCGGCACGGCCGAATATAGCACTGTTACTTGTTTTTAATCATTTATTTCGTTACAATAATCAAGCATTTGAAAAGCATAAGAATGCTTTTATTAAGGATTTAAACCAAAATATTTTCAATTTTCCTTTCGTCGATTTAAAAAAAAATGTTTTATGTAAAATTGATAAATATCTAAACTGCATTCAGTATATTTGACTTATTTAATAATTTAGTGTAAAAATAAAAATAAGAAAATAAAAAATTGGTTTTTATAAAATTTTTAAAAATATATATAAGAAATATTTTTATAAAAAGTAATACACAAATTTTAGATTGATGGATATATTTTTGGGACAAAATCGAAAAACTTATATAAAAGAAAACATGACTGACAGGCAGATAAAAAAGTACACAAACATTGTTTAAGTACATAAATATGTATGTATATGGAATATATAAATTAACATTGCCAACATACTATATAAGTATTTACATATTACATGTATGTAAGTACGTAGGTATTTATGTATGTTTGTAAATATGTGTGTACATATATTTATACGATGCGATATAAACAACGTCGTCATGTTATGTTGGTATGTACTTAAGTAAATACATACATATATACATATATATGTATGAATGTATGTACATATGTATCAATGTATGTATGTATGTGTGTATGTAATGACATAAAAATAATATGTCTTTTCATATACAAATACAAGTATGAGCATTATTTTTATTCAGTTATTTTTTTTGACAAGACGAATTACGTATGCAAAGAGAGTTTACTGGGAACGTTAAATTTTTTCTACAGTTTTTTTGTAAAAAAATATACATATGTATGTATGTATGTACATACATAAAAAAAAAATTAAATAAAATAAATAAATATACATATGTATGTATATACAGACACATGTACGTTCTTTGAAATCCTAATGACCATATATTGTACATTCACATACACTTAATCTCTCACACACCAGTTACACAAAATTAAAATAAATATAAATAAAAACAAAATTTAACAGCGGATAATGACAAACAGAATGCAAAGCAAAATAAAAACCCAATAAACTTTAATAAGAAAAGGGAAAAGGGATAGAAAATTATATTTTAAATAAATTTTTTTTATCAAAAACAGCTATCCTCGCTTTTCCGCACTGCTGGCTCAAACCTAATTTTTTTGCCAGGTTTTAATGTTTGCAATTAAAATTTATGACAACTTATATAAAGATAAATCATACAAATTTAAAACACTACAGGGGTTATTATAGTTTCCGAAATATTAGACTTTATTACACAAATTTTTGGCTTTAAAAGTAATTTGATATCGTAGCCAATCTAAGCTGATTAAATGGCATCAACTATTGTAGTTCTGCAGATCCATGACATATGACTTGATTTAGTTGAAAAAGTGCTCGTAAATTAGTTTCATCGAATTCGTTCCAGCAGAAGAATTTGTGGAGGCCATTTAAATGACGTTTTCTACCCATATTATATAAAAATCTTTCCATAATTTTTTTTTTTTTCTAATAAGTTAATTTATTTTTATTTATTTTATTGACATTAAAATTTCAATTAATAGAAAATGTTCAAAAAATATTTATTGGGTTATTCACTCAGTACAACTAGCAGCCGTATATGTGAATATCACAACAACGCATTATACATGCTCATATATCACAGGGACAAGTGAACCAAACAACCAACCATACATCCATCCATCCATCCATCCATATATCCAACATACCGCCCAACCAACATCAAACAATACAGGCCAACATAACTACAATTGAAAATTTGAACTCGGTGACGTTAAATGAAAAGATTTGTTTTGTTCAGTTTTTCATTTGTATTTCATTTAAATGAATAAACACTAGAGCAAAATTGTGAAAAAAAAACTGTCAGTGCCTCGTTGGGTCGTATAATGACCATTTTCAATATGCACGAAACGTCGCCATGACAGTAAAAAAAATCACAAACACACATACATACACACACAAAACTAAAAAAGATCTATTTACAAAATGTTAAGAACTTTCTTTAAATGTAAAAAAAAAATATAAAATTATTTTCTATATTTAAATGTGACGACTAGTGGGTTTTTTAAATGGGAGAGTGACTGACGGTACAAAGATCTAAGGAGTGTCTTGTTTTTGTTGTTTTCCTAGCATTACTATTGGCAACTGTCTTAAATGAACGTTAGCATGTTGTAAAGATCTTCAACACACACACACATACACTCATAGTTACTCATATGAACGTAAATAAACACTGACGATATTTATCAGCAATATTCTAAGGTAGTCAGTCAGTCAGTCAGTCATTTCAGTTCTGCTCAGTTCCATACGATTTTAACAAATGATTGATTCACTGGAAATCATTGACAGTTCCCCCAGTGATAAAGATTTGCTATTTTGTTGTTGTGGTTTGTTTTTAACTGTTTCGTTAAAAAAGAAAATAACACTGTTTTTAACATTTACTAATACTGTAATAACAATAGGAATTTAAAATAAATGAAAAAAAATCTTAAAAAATTTTAAATCGTCCACACAATCAGTTGTAAACAAAACAATAAAAAATTAAAAAAAAGATTCGATGAACAACTATGAGTATGAGAGTAGAATATCTGTAAGTGCGTACGTTGTACATATTAAATAGTTAATATTTTCCCATATGTTTTGCTTTTGTTCAAAACACTCAGAGAAAACTTATGTGGCAATCCATAAAACGAAAAGAATGTAATACTGTCATTTCGACATCGAAGGCATAAAGTATATATTTTCTGAGTCCTGGTTTCATTTTATGACGACATAGCTACATCGGTCCGAATTTCCGTCCGTTAAGAGCACGATGGAGCTCGAACCGAAAAGTCTAAGGAGCTTAAATTTTTCCAGAATATTGAAAATTGACTAAATTGGAATATTAGAAAGGAATTAAAACTCGTAATGCAAGAATAGGTAAAAAAACCATGTCCTTCCAACATCGAATAAAATGCAATTGTGTCCAAGCGCATTAAACTAGAGCCATGAACTTTTAATGTATTATTCATGAGTTAAAAAAAATATTTTTCCATACAAATTTCTTAAATCTATGCATAAGAAACGGAGTTATAATAGATCAAAATGTACGAAAATTTATATTTATTTCAAAATTTAAAACCTAATAAAACTGAAAAAATTATATGTACGTTTCTGAAATTTTGCAAACATTGGTTTTTGGTCAAAGGCTTTGTTCTAATGGAAAATAAATTTGACACGCCCACCTCCCATACAACGTTTTATATCAAATGCATATTATTTCTCTATGGACGAAGATTTTGTAAGAATAAAGGACTCTATATTGAAATATCTGAGTTGAATCTGTTAGCGGAAACAACTTCGACAAGCCTACTGTAACATCTACGTTCACGTATTCTGCTGTAAATGAAATTTAAAAGCTCATAAAATCGACAAAATTAGAGGTATGATGATGTTATTTCGTACATATAGCTTTAAAGTGTCATTTTTATGCCAGAAAATTAAGGTGACACGCCCACTATAACGCCTACCTTCTATATAACGGTTTATCTGGAATTCTGGAATTTTGAAAGAATAAAGGATTATATTAAAATACCTCAGTTTTATTTATTAGCAAAAACTATATTGACACGCCTACTTTAACGCCCACTTTCATTAAAAAACTAAATTTACGAAAATACTTTAATAACAAATAGAAGTTACACAGAGAAAATAAAACATATCTTAGTATAAAGAGATTATTCCATAGCGATTACTGTTGATAACAAAATAATACTTTTTGTAATTTAAAGGCACACAAAATTGGTAGTGGGTATAAAAGATTCGGCACAGCCGAATATAGAGCTCTTACTTATTTTTTTTTTTAATTATATTTTATCTCACTAAAGTACACTTATATGATATTTTTGGTTTTTCGATTTGCTGTAAAAATAAGTAAGTTTTTTGGTGTTCCCACTCTGGAGCGTGCGACGTACAGCTGGACATGTGAAAAGCATGGATTTTCCAAATTTAATCCTGCAACACGCAGAGATTGTTCTTGTGCTTTGTTGGTAATAGCGAAGGCAAGGCGAACTGAAAACTGTAGTCGCTTGAAGTTGAAAGACAAATCGGTGAAAAGCATTGGAATGCGTGGTAATAGCTAAAAGTAATAACTTATTTTTAATGGGCGTGGCCCCGCACACTTTTCTAATCATGAAATTATAAGTTCATGACAATATGTGTACAAAGTTTCAGAAAAATCTATGTAGTGCAAGTAGCTAAAAATGATAACTAATTGTTTATGGGCGTAGCCTCGCCTACTTTTTACACCCCAGAAACACTCCCTGGATTGTGTACAACAACTTGCCAAAGTTTGAGTCCGATCGGCTTAACGGTTTCGGAGTCTATAGCTAACACACACAGACAGACAGAATTTCACTTTTATATTTTTAGATAGGTGCTAAAATATAGGTATCACCCTCACTTCAACTTAATTATTAAATTTTAATTGATAAAATTTAATTTTTTTTATTTAAAACACAATAACCAATTATATTCTGATTTTTTGTTGGAGCATAGAAGATTGGCATACCAACAAACTACTGACTAGTTTTCCGGAACACCCATATTGAAGAAGGGTGTACTGTAATATTTTTCTACTGTAATATTGCTTTAAAAAAAATTATTCGATAAATTATCTATTAATAAAAGGGTGAAAGAATATTTCTCTTGTATACAAATTTATAAAAAATTTCTCTATGTGTATGACAATATGGACAACTACACACTTAACCGCCATATGAAAATCTTCAAGTTTCGTCTACTTATAAATATTTGCATTTGAATTGTCAACATTTTTAAACAAAATGAAATAAAATTTAAAAATAAAATAATAGAAGAAGTTTTTCAATGCTTTTTTAAAAATTTGTGTTTTTTTTTATTAAAAAAATAATTTATATTCATGTTGCACCTGTGTGTCGGTATTATTCGTGGAATTCTTTTTTTATTAAATGTTTATCGTTTTTATTTATTTATTTTTTTTTATTTTATTATACATGATCGATTCAGTCGAAATTAATTTGCATATCTGGGTCTTGACACTATCTACATGTTAATAATGTTGCCAAATTCATAAAAAAACTGAAAAAAAATCATAAAAAAGTGTATACATATTTGTGGCAGAAAAAATATTATAGAAAAAAATTTAACAATTTCTCTTTCAGAAGCCATTTACAGTAAATAAAATTGATTTTTTTATATGTATGTAATTGCTATGATTGTCTTCGAAGGTTTTTACTACTTATTTACTTCACGACGTCTTTATTGTGATGATCGTTAATAATCAGTAATAAAATTATAGTTTTATGACTCATTAAATTATGTTTTAAAGAAGCTTCTTTTACTACTGTTGGATTGCTGTTGTATAAGAATTTGTCATAAACTGTCATTTCTAAGAATATTGGAATTTATAGGAAAATTGTCTTTTTAGAATTCAGTTTATTGATGTTTAAGAAGTTGAAACACAGTGATTGTCTTAAGGAATTCATAGCTGAAGTTATAAGGAAAATCTATTTCAATCTGACTGATTCTATATAAATTTAATTACTGTGCATATTTAAAATAGACATTTTATACAAAGTCGAAAGTTTTTTTTTCTAAATTTATTACAAGATGAACATCACATATTTAACCGGTATTTTGAACAGCACATACAAGTATGTGAAATATAAAGGTCAGTTAAAAAACTCTGGATCTTATTTAAAAGCTTAACGTTAATATGAAATCTATATATAAAAGGTCCGCCAAATAACTTCTTTTTTTTTGAAAATGCGCCTATGTGGCTCGTAGCGCCATCCTGTTGTAACCAAATGTTGCCAATATCCTCCTCTTAAGTTTTTGTGATCAAAAATTCGTTCAACATGGCCTGATAACGATCGCCATTGACTACGGCCACTTCTTGCTCATTTTCGAAGAAAAATGGCCCAATTATGCCTCTGGACCAAAATCCGCGCCAAACAGTGACTCGTTTTGGGTGTATCAGTTTTTCAATGTATGCGAGCGGGTTTTTTGTGCCCCAAATGCGACAATTTTGCTTGTTTACATACCCGCCAAAATCGGCCAATATTTCCCAGCGTTGTTCAAGCGTATACACAACCATATTCGTTCAGCGGAAGGATAAAACTAAATATCTGTCAAATCAGACAGTGTTAATATTCACGAAATAAGCACTAGTTAAAAAAAAACGTTAGATGGCGACCCAATAGAAAATGTATAAAAAATATTAAAAAAAAATACAAACAATTTTTAAAATTCTTGTTTAAATGAAATTAAGGCATACTGCCGTATTCATAAAAAAATTTAAGTTTATGATGAGCTTATTTGACAGATATTGTACAGAAATTCTTGAAATAAGCCTTCAATTACCCTAAAATATTTTTTAAGAACACGCCAGATAATCTGTTAATTATAATTGTACCCTTCACCTGTGGTGCACAAGGGTATGTATAGCTTTGTCATTCCGTTTGTAATTTCTACAATTTTCATTTCCGACCCCATAAGGTATATATTTTCTGAAAGCTTATGAATAGAGGAGTCGATTAAGCCCTAACCGTCTGACCGTCTGTCCGTCTGTCCTTGTGTTGGTTGAAATCAACTTTTAGAAGCAACTATATGTTCCTCAGATCTGTATATGGTATCAATCTCTTGGAAATATCCAGGAATGAATCGCTATTGAAATTCAGCACAATCGCCCCATAACTTTCTGAGATATGAGCAAAAAACCACGACCACCTCGTTTTTTTACACAATTACAACAACAACATACTTATATACATACATGCATGCAAAAAACATGCCAAAAAAAAAATTACAAAAAAAACATATATTAAAAATAAAAAAAAATAATAAAAAAAATTACAAAAAAAAAAATTAAAAAAATTTAAAAAAAAATTTAAAAAAATAATAAAATATTAATAATATCTTAAATAAAATAAGATAAAATTTGTTTGGCTCAGCTGGGATTCGATGCTACATTTATTCTAACGTGTACGTATGCACGTATTTTATATGAGATGAATGGTGATACAAACAATTGTTATTGCATGACTACACGTTGTGAAGGGTATATAAGATTCGGCACGGCCGAATATAGCACTGTTACTTGTTGAATTTAATATTATTAAGTTAATAATTGTCTATATATTTAAAATTTTTATATATTTTTTAATATTTTTATAATGAGAAAATTACTTTAAAACTTAATTTTTTTTTAAATAAATTATAAATATAATATATAAATTAATAACAATAATAATAATGTTGTCCTAGTAAACTACTGTGCTTTGAATGTATTGAGTAATTCGGTACTAAGAATCGAGTAATTGCCTTTGAAGTAATTACTTGATACTTCAAGAATTGCAATTTTTGGAGTTAGTTGAAGTAAAAATTTAACGGCTAAAATACAACTCTGTAAACGTATCACCCATAAGTAAGCTTAAAAAATAAAAGCAACGGCCATAAAAGTGATATTATTTAAATTTAATTGAATATATTAAAAGTTCTTTAAGAATAATTAAACTTATTTATGTTCTACCTACTTTTAAAATGGCATCTCTAAGTACAGTACAATCCCGATAGAATGGACCGACTAGTTTTTACGAATTGGAAGTGTTTTCGAAACAAAGAGAATTCGATATCTGAATTCGCAGTTTTACCACATTAGGTCTGAAAATTAATGAGAAAGATTTTAATACAGGTTCGCTCAAAACTACGAAAGAGGTTGAATTCCTTTTATTTGTTTATTATTATTTTTAAAAATTTGATTTCGGTATTTTGTAAAGAAGAATTGCGGAATTTGAAATGGAATTGAATTGAACAACGTGCCCACATCTCAAACTAAATTATGAAAATCATAATCTTATTCATAATCTAATTATGAGCAACAAAACTTATTTTTAAATGAATGATTTCCTTAATAAGCAAAATGTTAGCATATAGGCTACAAGAGTAGTTCAAAATCGTCAATTACACATACCTAAGTGTACTTTTTAATGAAGTGTCACCGTTTACATCACTGGTGTTCCATATCGGACAATGTTGAAAATTTTTTTTAAGGCCAGCCATGGAAAACCATCCGCTGGTATGTTTAAAACAGGCTAAAGCAACAGTGCGTAGTGTGAGGTACACAGTAGCTTTTAAACGCAACATCTTTGATAAACAATTATTGGCGTACAAGTAATTTTAATTGGCATAAGCGTTCACGGGACTTTAGTGCTGCAGTTTGTTTCCTTTACGATTAACGGAAAAGTCTATATTAATAAGCTTACAACCATCTGTCATTTAAAAAACAATATACGGATTTAAATCGACAATATAACACCTGAAGTTTTGTGAGAGATTAGGAAAAATGTTTTGGAGAGAACACTAATATCTAAAGCAGAAAATGGCTCCGTCTGCAAGATAAAATATTTCATAATTAAATTAAAAATATTCTTCGTTAATATAAAAATATTAATAATTATGTCTTAAATAAAAAGTTAAAATTAACCATAACCCCTTTTATAATTTTGAGCCACAAAACAAAGCGCAGCCTAAAAGCTTAGAAGACCATTATTAGTTTTTTACTCGATGTTATAGTGTTAAAATATTCCAGTATTGAGGAAAACGTTCTATCAAAATTTCCTTAAAAAGAAAATCATATGAACTGTCGTATAATTCAAAAGAAAATTTATCAAAAACTTTCCACAAACACATAAATGAGAATTTCTTTACAAAAAAAGTTTAAAATTTATTAAGAAAATAAATTTATTAGAGATTTTTCATGAAACAAAAACTAATAGTTCTAAAAGCTTTACAATAAAAATTTTATTAAATATTTTAATGGAAAATTTTAGAAACTTTTGCAAAATGTTTTCGTATTTTTCTTTTAACTTTAAACTAAGAAATACCTTGAATATTATTTTTATAAACAGAAAATTTCTTTAGCACTTTTTTGATATCACAAACTATTGCCGAAAGTAGTTAAAATAGTTTTAAGTTAATAACGATATCATTTTTTTTTTCTTTTTTATAACACAAAATAACTTATTCTAAAACAAATCGTGGGAGAATCATACTTGACGGATGTTCAAAGAAAATTTTACAAAAAAAAAAAAAACGTGTGTAACTATAAACAACCTTAGCGAACAGATCTAGTTGACTTCTTCGTTTCATTGTCAAACACAGTAAGCATTATCATCATCTTTTTATCACAGCGGTATGATTTTATCACAAAACGCTTTACAAGTTGCAAACAATTTACATGCTCATATGTATACGTAAATCTACTGGGTTACATACGAATATTCATACTAGATATACAAGTTCATACGTAGACGTACATATTTTATAAACAAAAGAAACCATTTTATTTAAAAAAGTCATAGTAAAGTTTAACTTAATTATGATTTCATAAGTTTACAAATATTTTTTAGGCTCTTATCTCGGGTTTCCTAAACAAAGGATACCGCCAACTCATAGTTATGACATGATATCATGGGAATATAACGAATAATAAAGGAGCTAAAAAACGATTTTGTAAATCTGCGAAATATAAGTGAAAACCTTATAAAAAACTTTAAAATCTTTCGAATTCGGCAAGTGCCTAAATAAAAAAAATGTTAGAAATTATTACAGAGAAGAGAATTGTTCAAATTCGTTTCATTAATAGCTTGTTGCGATATATATTTTAATAATAAATTAAATAAAAATCATAAAAAATTAATTTGTGGCTACTGAATCTGGAACTTGGAAAAGCCATACATGACCCCAATTAAAATAACGCATTAAATGCCTTTTATTTCAGACAATAAATTTTTTTAAAACTACCAGGCGGCGGCAAGTCTAAGTATTAGTTAAATGATAATCTGATGCTTAAGCAAGAGACAACAAAAATGCAATAAAATAAAAATATTAACAAGAAAGATAAAATACAACGTCCATATAAAGGAGTTGAAATAATTTTAGCCAAAAACACCAAAAATAAAATAAATATTATTGACAACAGTAGTGCCTTCCAGCTAAACAAGTAAATGCTCATAAAAATAAAGACAGACACGCAGACTAGATTCGTCACCAACATTTTGTATATAAATATTTAAGGAATACATACAACACGTTTTAATGCAAGAACTTTAACGGCGGCCAGTGGAAAGACGATGACATTTTATTCATAAAGCATTTTCAATTTTAATAAATGAAATAAATGAAATCATCACATACACTCGCTACAATAAATATGTGTACAATCACTACAACTAAATACATATAAGAGGCAATATTTTTTTTGTAAATTTTTAAGAGTTTGAATTTCGTTTTATTACATGTATAAAGTTAATAAAATATTTGTGTTAAATTTTAATTTAGAGGAAGTGAATAGACTCAGTGATATCCACAATCGATTATTCGAAAAAAGCTAATCTTGTATATAAAATTCTTGTGTCACAGTATTTGTAATAAAACTTACACGAAATGACTTGGCCGATTCTTATGAATTTTTGTATGTATACACAGTAGGTCTGTGAGGGTAGGTTCATACCCCTAAGTGTTAAGAGTAGTCTAGTCTAGTCTATGTAAAAATGAATGTTTATTGTTTGTTATCTATGCGTTCCTAAATCTCTGGTTAAATTTTTATGAAACTTTGGTAGTGTCTATTGAGTGAGCTCGATATGGTGCAAAACAAAACTGGACAGTGCCACGAATATGCAAAATAAATTTACTTTGCTTTCTACATCCAAATAACCGATTTGTATGAAACTTTACACGCTCATAGATAAATAGATAGATAGATAGATAGATAGATAGATAGATAGATAGATAGATAGATAGATAGAACAGAAATAAATAATTTATAAGACGAAACAACGTTTGCTAGATCAGTTATTTCTGTGGCTTGGAGCTTAAAGGGCCAATGTCATTTTTTTGCTATTTTGAATTAATCATTGCATTAGATTTGTTTTCTTGCTCTTTTTCATTATGGTAATACAGATAAAGTCATACTTAACCCAGAACAGCTTCATAAATAAAATGCTGGCCAATGTCACTATGAAAGCATCTATAAAATAAAAGTTCAATTCCAATTTTCTCAAAAGTAAATACTTTGACATTGGCCCTTTTAGCTCCAAGCCACAGATTTATTATATTAAAATTTGTGTAGAACATAGAACATCTATTAAAATTATAAAACTGTTTATTCAAACAAAAAAAAATTTTAGATCCCAAATACAATAGAAATATGTTGTACTTAAACTTATGGCATAGAGTGTATACAATAGGGTTAACTACCCCTTTGAACGATTTAAGCCGTCAGAACAACAAAAGACCACAATGATTAAGACCTCTGGACAAGAATTAAAAATTAAGCCTAAATGCTGACTACAACACATACTAACATCGATGCTCCCTTAAATGGCAAACGAAGAAAAAAAAGAAAATAAATAAAAACAAATACTAGGGTGTCTGGTGGTCAAGCACAAGTGGCCCAGAATAAATACTTTGCGCGTGTCTATAATACTCGCAAGTTGAAATTTATATGGAGATCATGTTTAAATCTCTTAAGTTTTCCTTTAACATTAATCCAAATGAAATTAATAAAAAAGGCGCCATATGTATATTTGCATATTTATAAATCTATATGTAACTACTATATCTTTTCCTTAATACAAAACTCTTAAGTATTAAAAAAAATTCATTAAAATATAAAGAAGAAAAAAATGAAGCAAAGATAATTAAATTGTTCAATTAAAACGTTACAAAATCATTTTAAACGTTTTGAATTGGTAACAAAGTTTTTAATTTAACTTTTGACACTTTTTAAGATTAGATTCTTATCTATTTAGTTTGTCTGTCGGTCGGTCGGCCTGTTTCATTTCATTTATCCATTCATCCATCTAGGACCAGTTACACCTCCGCGTTAATGTTCATCACTTTAACTCAATTACACGCATTTGTAAAGTGATACCGAACAATTAAAAGTCATTGTGTGTTTCACTTTCGATTCATTCAACTTCTGGTTTTCTTTAAGCGTTGTTTTTTTTTTTTTTTTGGGTGAAAAACACCACCAAAGTTACAAGATTTTACTATTAAAAATGTTAATTAGACTCAGTCTCTATGTTTATTCGATTTTTTTTCTTTTTACTACTTTTGTTGTCTGGCATTGCGGGCAAATCCCGGTAAAAATGAAATAAAAACTACACTTACAAAGTTACAGGTTTCTTTTTACGTTCTTTTAATTTTTCAACAGTTCGTTTTTCATTTACTTTAATTTTATTTTGTGTCTAGTTGAATTACGTCCTGCTTGGGCTTTTGTGTGTTACCGCTGAAGGAAGTGCATGTAAATAGGCAGGTTGTTCTTTAAGTTGTCAGAAAGGTTTATGTTTAAAAGAATCGCATAGAGTTTAAATTTAAATCATATTGAAGTTTTTGAGCTTAGGTTAGAAATCTATGCAACTATGCCGATCCTTCCATTCATGTTTAATTGTTCGAAAAGACGAAATGCAATTTACTGGGCAAAAATTCTTTATACGTAAAAATTAATTTTTATTTAAAACCATGTCTACGTATATTGTATTTCAATTACCAGATTTTCTATGGACTTTTGACAAAATATACACTATTTTTATATTAATAAAAAGGGAGTAAAAACCCAAATTACATTTTTTTTTTTTTTATAATATCTGTACGATACAGGGCTGGCCAAAGGTGCTGTGTGGTTTTAAAATTTAATAATTTTTTTTTTATTTTTTTATTATATAATTTACGAAAAGAAATTTGTTTTGCACTGAGTATGGAAAATAAAGTCACTTGAATGAATGCCGTTCTCAGTTTCGCATTGTTGGGCTAATTTTAGAGCATTTTTCCAAATTTGTAGCTGTGGCTTTCGAATTTCTTCAAAAATGTTAGTTTTGAGTACAGGGATTGTCTCGGGCTCCTTCTAAACTGGCCAAATAGTTTCTAAAAATAATTCACTCTGTAAATATTGTACTTAAAACTGCCATTGTTTTCGAATAGTTTAGACAGTGGCTTCAGCTTGTTGAAACAACATTTAAGGTCTGTTTTCAAGAGCAGGACATAAAAAATATTTCATCATAAACCGATACTGCTCTCTATTAACGGTTACAGCACTTCCATCTTCTTTTTTGAAGAAGTATGGTCCTATGCTAATTTCAGATCCAATGACACACCATAGTGTACATGGAGTGCATTTGTCGTTGGTGAATTTTTCTTTGATTTTCATAATTTCAGTTCTGCTTATACAAAGTCATTCAAATGAAAATTAGCTTCATCACTCATAATCAGATTTTCATTGAAATTGATTTCATTTCTCGACAACTGTTGAAACTTAACTTCAAAATTTAGATGTTGCCGAAGATCTACAGGTTTAAATTCATGCGCCAATTAGACCTTATGTGGGAGTAACTTATATGAACAGAATCTTATATAAGCAGAAATCCTTATGTAAATGTTTCTAGTATTTCGTTAGCACTTTGCTCTATGAATGTTCGCAAAGGGTCTTGCAGATTTGACTTGCGTAACTAAAAATCTTGAAAATTACAATCTAAAGGGATTTAATTAATTCATTAAAGTATATTGTGCAGTAAAAGGAAGTCAATACGTAATTTTTGCTGGAGCATGCTGGATTATATTCTATACCATACAATTATGATTTTTAACATTCTTTTACATCTCATTCTGAAGACATCTCAGACATACCACGCACATTTTCCTAAAACAAACATTTGCATTTCCCACACACACAAACACACATTTACATACTTACTTATATGTATGAATAAACTTTTTTTTTAAATGTAAAGTCAGTTTTTCGTAGCTGTTTTTTTTAGGTTTTATTTTCTTTTTGAAAGCAGATGTGCCGCCTTATGTTTTAACTAACTAAAAGCCATGTCAAAAGCTAACAAATCCGCCTTCAGACACTTGAGGAAAAAAGTTTATGGCAATACAACTGCAACAACTAAACAAACATATAAACGGAGCTACAACTTAACAAGAACAGAACGGACAAAAAAAATTAACCAACGAAGCGCAAAAACAATGTGCCAACTAGCGAAGATGGTCAAAAACAAAAAACAAAAAAAGACAGCAAGAAAAAACGTTCATAATTTGCATATAAAACAACCTGAAGCATAAGAAATATCTACAAAAAAAAAAAGAAAAAACTTATAGAGTGGTAGTAAAGTGGAGCAGCAACAGGCAACCAAACTGAGTACTACTCCTTGTATACAACTAGTCACTTCTTCTACATTGGCTGCTACTACATTTGCTGCTGTTGCTCTTGTTACTATGGTTGTTGGCATCTCATCACATGATTGCTACTTTGCATTTGTTACTTTTGGTATCAGGCTCATGTTATTAATACGATCAAGAGTAACAAAAGCCAACAAATAATACACCCCTCCAGGGGTTCAAACATTAACTAGCAATTAGGTGAAGTGTAAAACAACTTTAAAAAGATTTTTTTCGTGTTACTTGTTTTTGCTACTAAACAAATTTACTTGGGATGTCCTTTCCTTCATTACCAGAAACGAGAAGATTTTTATAGACTGCATGACGCTAGTTTGGGATTTTTAGTTTTTTAAGCTCTTTTTTGCATTCGCTGTTTTTGGTGCCATCAAAAAATGTGCATGAATGTAGGCATGCGTATTGTTAAGTCGTTGGTTGTGTGTATTTTATTTATGGAAATATTGTATCATTCTAAATCATGTTTTTGATTGTTAATACCCTACAGTGAGTCAGTGTATCTGAGATAGAAGTGGGAATTTATATAATTTTTTTTTAAATAATGGCAATGATATAACCGAAATGGGTTATAAATAAAGAAATTCTGTAAAGACTAGACTATTCACTAAATAATAGACTTTTTTGAAGGCAATGTCCTATATCATAGACTACATTAGAGAACAACATGCGAAGTAGTACCTAATGGAGTTGACGATGGAGGTGGTTATTTTTGGTTGAAAAACTGGCTAACGCAGAGGCAATAGGGAGTAGACTAATTGCAATTAGATACAATATGGTTAGAAAAGCAATCTCTATCATGCTGCACGCAGCATCAGTATGGTCTAAAGGCATTGAAGAACAGAAGACAAGGAGAATACCCTCAGCGGTTATGGACTGGTGACTATGAGAGACTGACATACTCGCTGATAAAGCCCAGAAGAAGTATGAAAGAGCAAAAAGCAGCAATTCCAAAATGCAATGCAACTCGACGAAAGGGAGGAAACCATGCAAAGATCCTAAGCTCGATGGAATGAAAGTAAAAGTAGACGATAGATATACAAACTCACTTTAAACAAAGGCAGTTGTCATAATAATAGGTATGTAAAAGTCAATTACTACCGAGGAGCATACAAATATTTAAATATGGGCACGACGACTTCCTAGCATGCCCACGATGTAAAAACATAAGAATAGATACTCGTTATGAATAATTACCCTCGATTTGCTTACGACAGGGCTCTACTAGAGCAAGAGATAACATAGTCAACGTGATGATGGAAAGAATGAAGAGACCGATTTAGTCTTTCACACCCTGAGGCGTATTACCTCCGTAATACCTCCGTAAGAAATGATGATAATGAAGGAAGGCGATTGTGCTATATTTTCAAGAGATATCACATACAGAACTGTTTTACATGTGGAGGCTTCCAAAAGTTGATTTCAGCCAACACACGGATAGATGCATATTGTTCAATCGACTCCCCTAGTCTAAACCTTTAAGAAAATATGAAATGGTCATTGAAATCGCTACAGAGAAATGTTTCGAAGATTTTTGTTGCGGAAAGTTGATTAGAAAATCGCATTATTTCTCGTAGACAACAAGTAAATCGGCCACCACGTTCGCGCGATTTGACACCTTTAATAGCATGTTTCCACGGCAACGATATTCGTAATTCGATGTCTTATTTATAATTCAAAGCCTAATTACGAACCGAATTACATAGTTTTCGCATGCAAAATTTTCAAAGCGAATTACTATTTTTGTGGGTAATTCATTTAGAATTACCATCCGAATTATAATAAAATCATTGTCTTCTCTAATTTTAATTGGAAGTTTATCATACCCAGCTGTCAAAAAAATCAAAGCAAAGTGAAGAGCAAAAAGCAAAAAGTTCAATTTCATATATAAAATATAAAATGAAAGCAAAAAAGAAAATTTAAAAAAAAAATGGTATGTCTAGAAGACTATTGGTCACATAAAAATTATTGGATGACACGTAAATGTGTTTGAGGGTTTGCTGCTTGCACTAGTCCTATTTTCTTGCACTTTTTCTATTTTTTTGTAATTAAAAAAATAATGATATTATTTGCATACATTTCTTATAAATTTACAATATTATTAGTATTATTACTTCCTCCATTGATAAAATAATTATAATTTAAAATTTAATATTTCTTAATGTTTACTGTCAAAAAACAAAACGATTATTTAAAAAAAAAGAACACGAAGAAATGCCAAATTAAATTAACAATATGTCATGGGAACAGGGTAATTTATTTAAGTAATTTAAAGAGCGAATCAAGTAATTTAATGTGTCGTGGAAACATGCTATAAACTATTTTTGGTGAGGTTCTTTTAAAATCGAAAGTGTACACGAATAATCCCACAACAGTTCAAGAGCTTAAAAACAATATCGTCATGCAGATACCAACAACAGTTTTCTGAAAAACTTGATTGATCCTTTTGGTAAAAGACTTGAAGCTTGCCGAGCCAGTAAGGGGTATCGCTTGACTAACATAATTGTTCATTTTTAACCGGAACCTATTTGTAACAAATTAGTGACAAAGAGTTGTTTTGACACTACTCCGATTTTAAACAATGCTGGTGTGTAGGGTTCAGTTTTCCAACCTCTTAATCTTAAATCATCTATATTTTCTATGTACATGTGGGTTGCATTCGAACTAGTCCTCTATGGCGTATATTTTACATGCAAGCATGGATTATATGCGTGATCTGCAGGATTAGAATAGACTATAGGCTACATAAGCCACCACAATGGATTATGTTTGCATAGTATTAACGTTGGAAGTATAATACTTATTCGACTTAACCTTTTGTGTAAATCAAATTATTTATGTATAAAATCTTACTTACAACACTGTATTCTAGTAGAGTTCTTGTCAAGTGTTAATAGCTTTTAATGGATTTTTACTATTCGTATGTAAAGAATTTCCGTTTTCGTGCATTTTATTTGCAGCAACAACAAAATGTTTTCTTTCAACTCTTGTAACTTAACAAGTGACTAATTAATCCACGCATTGTTGCATTGTATGATTGTGTTGCACTTTAATAAACGAAATTAAACTGACATTACCAAAATGCTTCCGTCTTTTGCTCTTTTTTATTGTGGCTTTAGGCAAAAATCAATTACCAAAATTAAAAAAAATAAATAAAAAAAGCATTCATACTTACAAATGTATGTACAAATGTATGATAATATGGACTTATAAACATTTGCTCTTGTTATTAATAAAGTTGCATTTTTTTTTAATAAACTTAAGTTCAAATGCATTAAATTAAACAAAGAAAATTATTTAATAAAAAAAAGTATTTAAAAAATTCGTGCTGACATGAATTATGGCAGTTTATGTACTATTTGAAGAAAACATTGTCTTTTGTCATGATAACTTTTATTTTGAACACGAATTAAGTTGTCTTTAACAACAAAACATTAACAAAATTGCAAAAACAAAAATAATATAAAAATCGAATATTGGTGTATGAAAATAAAGAGTTTTAAATTCAAGCAGATATATAAAGTTAAGACCAAAAGTTGTGTACTAAATCCATTTAAAAATTAATGTGTAAAATTTTGAAAAAGTTAATTTAAGTTAAGCCATAATTACGAATATAAAATGACACAATTACAAGAGCAATGATATTTTTGAAGTTATACAGTCATTGAAAAACATTGTATTTATGCTTAAAGAATGTTGAACGCTGTTATTGTTTTGCTTTTTACCCACATTTGTTCTACACTGTATACAAACAAGAACAGGAACTCTAAATATTATATCATGCATGTAAATTTCGTGATTTAGTTTTGCTAAAAAAAAAACACAAACATTATATAACCGTGTGAATATAGTGGCTAAAGAATAAAAATCCATCAATATTTAAATACTTAATATTTATTTGCTTCGATACTGTATAAGTAAGATTATTTTAATATATTTATGCCAAAAAAAAACAAATAGACAGAGAAGCACTTATGTATGTACACACATGCTTGAGGTCTTGTTAAAAGTATTTATAGATGAAGGTAAAACTAAAAAAAAACAGAAAAAATAGGAAGTATTATTATCAAATAAAGTTTTAAAGCCGGAAATAACACAAATTAATTAAGTTTTACTTAACATTATTTTGGAATAATTTTTAGATTTTTTGTTATTTATTTTCAATTTTATATTCATAAAAATTAATTAATAATAATTTAAAAACAATTTCTATTTAAGGTCGAGTACAACTAGGCCATTTCAGAGACAAGATGTTAGTTCAAGGAGTTAAATACAATATATTTACAGAATAAAATAAAGTAATATTATTTTTAAAATTATTAGTTAATTTTACCACTGGTTGACTCAATATCAAGACGGTGCCGAATACCCTACACCATCATATATATACATGTATAATATTATACACTATTTTGATTTGTTATTTTCGACGCCATCGTTGATTTTAAGTTTTTACATAACTTACCATATTTTCTCTGTCAAGTCCTTTAATTTGATTCACTTATTGATTATGTAAAGAGAAAAATGTAGTTTCAAACGCCATCTTGAATTTGACACTTTTTCACAGTCAACTGTATTCTACAGGTTAAGCCCTTTCATTTGATACTAATATTGTGGTGGTTGGAGGGGGAGGGGGCAAAACCTTAATTACAATATTTAACCTACATATATATCCGCCATTTACTTAGAACACCATCTGGATTTCAACTTTTTAGTGAAGTGTGTACTAAATAAAGTGAAACATTCAAACAGCACTTGCATTAGAAAATAAGCTAAAAGAGTCATATATATTTTCTCTAACACTCTTGTTAGTAAATTTATTTTTTTACGCACAGTGGTAAGATAAATTAAAAAGTAGTTAAATTCGAGAATACGTTTCGCTCTACGTACATACACTTCGTTAACGTAGAATAGCTTTTATATTTAGATAGTGGTGTGAACGCATCTGACTATTGTTTTCTGTGCTAGAAAATGTCAAACTCCATATGTTAAATAGAATTTCAGTGAACAAAATTGTTAAACTCCATATGAAACAAGTAATAGTGCTATATTCGGCCGTGCCGAATCTAATATACCCTTCACAACGTGTAGTCATGCAATAACAATTGTTTGTATAAAAAAAAAAAAAAATTTTTTTTTAAATTTTTAAAAAAATTAAAAAAAAATATATAAAAAAAAATAATAAAATATAAATAATACATAAAATAAAAAAAAAATTTTGGCTCAGCTGGGATTCGATGCCACGTTTACTCTAACCATTATGTATGTACTATGTTGTTGTTGTAATTGTGAAAAAAACGAGGTGGTCGTGGTTTTTTGCTCATATCTCAGAAAGTTATAGGGCGATTGTGCTGAATTTCAATAGAGATTCATTCCCGGATATTTCCAAGAGATTGATACCACACACAGATCTGAGGAACATATAGTTGCTTTTAAAAGTTGATTTCAACCAACACACGGACAGACGGGCAGACGTACAGATGGAGGGCTTAATCGACTTTTCTATTCATAAGCTTTCAGAAATGAAAATTGTAGAAATTAAAAACGGAATGACAAAGCTATATATACCCTTGTGCACCACAGGTGAAGGGTATAAAAATAATAAAATATAAATATATATTCGATGCCAGGTTTACTTTAACCAGTATATGTATGTTGTTGTTGTAATTGTGCAAAAAAAGAGGTGGTCGTGGTTTTTTGCTCATATCTCAGAAATTTATGGGGCGATTATGCTGAATTTCAATAGCGATTCATTCCCGGATATTTCCAAAAGATTGATACCATATATTGATCTGTGGAACATATAGTTGCTTCTAAAAGTTGATTTCAACCAACACACGGATAGACGGACAGACGGTCAGGGCTTAATCGACTCCTCTATTCATAAGCTTTCAGAAAATATATTCTTTATGGGGTCGGAAATGAAAATTGTAGAAATTACAAACGGAATGACAAAGCTATATATACCCTTGTGAACCACAGTTGAAGGGTATAAAAAAGTTGTATCAAATGTTGTTTACATTTTAACAAATGTCAATAAAAAAAGTTAAAAATATGTACAAATGCTCAAGAGATATGCAAATTTGCAATAAAAATATAAAATATACAAATTCCTTGACCAATAAATTAACCGAAATTTTATTTTGTTTAGGTGAAAGAAACTGCATTAGATAAAAAAAAAATTCAAAATTCCTCTGCCGAAAATTTTTTTCAAACCTAAAATTCGGGTAATTTTTATTGAACATATTTTTTTTTGTCAGCCTAAAACTTAGGCAAAACTGCATACCGACCTTTATTTTAGATAAAGTGAAACCTTAATTTCTAATATGAATAATTTTCCATTTCATTAGACCATAAAACAACTCAATAATACTGTTCAAATTATAAATGTAATGCAAATCTAGTTTTTTTCTTTTTAATTTGTTTTTTAATAAGTCCAAACATATAAAGTTTGCTTTTACATTTAATTTAACATAAATATGTACACGTAAACAAATACTATTATTGCAAATAAATAAAAGTCCATTAAATAAAGTAATAAGTTGCCAAAGAAAAAATGAAAAATAAATAAACAAACAATATTTTATTCCCACATATTACCACATCATGCATAAACAAGCATCTGGAGCGCCACTTGTCACTAAATTACAATAAATATAAATTCGTGATTACATGAACAAAACAAAACAGAAGAGTAAAACAACAAAACAAACTACGTACAACTAAATTTAATACAAAAATAACATTATTTGAAAATATAAACGAGATACTCCATAGCACAGATACTATTGTAAATGGTCCAAAAATACTGAAGAATTGAAAATCGTTTAAGAAAACAAAAGAGTCTCACGGGACAAAAGATACAAATCCAGACGTACAAATGAACTCGTACTTAAAATGTGCAATAATTTCATACCTTCTTCCTGATTTTTTTTTTGTGTTTTTCTTGTGGTTAAAATGAATTGATATGTTCTATAAAGTTACATATTTAGATATAAGATAATCATGGCTTAAAATATTGTTGTTGTTTTGTTGCAGACATCAGCCGTTGTATTCTAATACAAACACTCCTTAATATTTATACACGGTAACATATACATACTTACATATCTATACATTTTTTTAAATAAATTTTCGAATAAAATTTTAGACATTTCAACTTCCGAAATCAAATCGTGCTGGGTTACATGTATTGTATTCTTTATTTTAAGTTCAATACTTATCTCCCATGTGAGCTCAATTGAACTATTAGTCCGTCGGTTTTTGTTTATGTTGTGCCAAAATAATCATTTACTTATAAATACTGGAAATTCATATAAAGATTCATATGGGAGGGTTGCATACTTCAGGAATTAAAGGACTTAATTCATTAATTTATTCGGTTTAATTTTACCATAGATCACAGGTTAAACAACATTTTAAATGGTAACGTTTTTTTCTAAATTATACAATTGTTTAATAAACTAACAAATATTATTCAAAATATAATTTAAAAGTTTCATAATTATTTATTGAGAACAAAATTTAAAAAAATTCCAAATAAAAAAGTCAAAGTTAGATATTTAAAGAAACAACGTAAACAAGCCTCCTGGGCCCTATGCAAAGGCCGTATAATGGATGTACTATTTACAGTCTAAAACCCAACATCGATAATATCGATAGCACTATCGATTTAAAACAAAAGTGTGAACAAATCGTACATTATGATATTCAAACGTTATTAAAATGTTTTTTCGAACCATCGAATTAGCTGTTCTTTTGGTAAAGAGATTCTAATAAGAATTTTTTAAATGTCGATTGCTTTTTTTACACACTTTTCCTAAAATACGATCTTTACAAATAATTCTACATACATACATATATACATGTAAACTACGAATTAAGACATATACACGTATGAAATCATTTTCATCAGTACATCATAATTAAATTTAGATAAGGCGCTATTAGATAAAAGCCTTTCTGTATTATAAGTACATTTCATTGAAATAGTGTAACATGGTTATTGTACGGTAAACAGGTTCACTTCTGCACAAACACGAATTTCTTAGTTTAATGGTGATTCGGTAAGAGAAATAAGTTTAAAAAAATTAAGTGTTCAAACGATTTGCCGCCATTTAATTTTTTTTAACGATATTTTACATTATAGTTATCGAAAGTTTACTTAGCTATCGATATTTGTAAACTATCGATGTTACTATCGATTATATCCCATTAATACTAGGCTCTACAAAATGGCCCGTCTTTCTCCATCTTTTAATTTTTTATAACCTTCTTAATGAATTTCTATATCCAATAATTTTTTTTTTTTTTGACAGATCGATCAATTCAATCTGACATTTAAACAAGGGCTTAAATGGGGTCATGCATTTTTGGTTTAACTGCACAGATTTTCAGTCACTTCCTTCAGATCTTACTGCTTTATGATGTAAAAATTTTAAAACAAATATCACCATACATTTATGTATTTCTTAATAAAACCTTGTTTTATTTAATTGATATTTATAATCTTTGATTATTTTAGGAAGTTCTAATAATTTTTCTAAAGGTGGTTCAAGTGCTATGCATGCTATTTCTTTTGGAATCAATAATTTCTAAATTAACCTTAAATGTTATTTAATTGATTTAAAGTTTTTCCATTGTAAAATTATAATTGACTTTACGTATGTTTCTAAAAAAAAAATTACAAAAAAATAAAAAAAATATATTAAAAACAATAACAAAAATTACAAAAAAAAAATTAAAAAAAATTTTTAAAAAAATTAAAAAAAAAAAATTTTAACAAATATAAATAATGTATAAAATAAAAGAATTTAATAAAAAAAAAAATTTTTGGCTCAGTTGGGATTCGATGTCACGTTTATTTTAACCAGTATATATGTATGTAGTTGTTGTTGTAATTGTGAAAAAAAAAAACAGAGGCAGTCGTGTTTATTTGCTCATATCTCAGAAAGTTATCGGGCGATTGTGCTGAATTTTAAAAGCGATTCATTCCCGGATATTTCCAAGAAATTGATACCATACACAGATCTGGGGAACATATAGTTTGTAAAAAATATTAATTCAATTCTTTATTATTAAAAAAAATTAAAAAAAAAATTTTGTTTAAGGAAATTTTGTAATAATTTTGGAATATTATCGACAAATTCAGTTTTTTTTTTAACTTATTTTTTTTTAATTATATATTTTTTGTGAAAATTTTCTATATTTGATTTTTAATAATGTTTTTATTAACATAAAATTTGGAATGGATTATTTTAATATAAAATATATTTTAGTTATATCTTAACTTTTAGAAAATTTTAAATACAACCTTGATCAACAATATATCTATGTTTGTCAATAATGGAATATGGAATAATTGCTTTAGTAAACATAAGTTAAAATTTGTTTCAACTATTATGAACAAATTTACAGAAAGTTATAGCGTAGAAACGTATTGGCTATATTTTTTCATCGAGCTATATCATTTGGAATAACAACTTATTTTTACTTATAATTAAACTAAATATGTATACGAAAACCAATATGTTTTTTATACCCTTCACCTGTGATGCACAAGGGTATATATAGCTTTGTCATTCCGTTTGTACTTTCTACAATTTTCATTTCCGACCCCGCTTTATCCAAAATTTTTCACGAATATCTCTAGAGGCATATTATATCTACAAATAGTATCAAAGATACCTATAAATTTCTCTATGGCTGAAAAATTTTAATTTTGGTGGTAAAAATATGGGAAAAAACAGAGGCAGTCGTGTTTATTTGCTCCTATCTCCGAAAGTTATGGGGCGATTGTGCTGAATTTCAACAGCGATTTATTCCCGGATATTTTCAAAAGATTGATACCATACACAGATCTGAGAAACATATGATTGCTTCTAAATGTTGATTTCAACCAAAACACGGACAGAAGGTCAGTACTTAATCGACTCCTCTATTCATAATTGTGGAAAGTACAAACGGAATGACAAAGCAATATATACCCTTGTGCACCACAGGTGAAGGGTATAAAAACGTTTTCCTGAAAAAACTATAAAAAAGACATAAGCAGTTTTTCCCTATTGCCACAGAAGTGTATTTAATAGCTTTTCCATTTAATATAATTCCAATTAATATATTATTTAAACAGATTTAAGTTTTCATTAAAAATCTTGGCTTAGAAATAACTCCTTTATTAAAATATTTTTATTTGTATGAAATAAAATATTAAATTATTTGTCTATCGAATAGTCAGTTCATCTTGTAGCCAACCTTTCAACAAACAGAAAAAACCGAAAAACAAACTTGACAAAATGTTGTACTCGAACGTGGTTAACGTGACTCTTTCTTATTTATTTAGATTTCTTTTTTCATTTGTTTTTTTGCAAATACACATTTTAGAGTTAGTTGTAGGATACAATCGTAAGCATATGTGCATACATGTGTACATCAATACGTATATTTATTTAATTCTAAAACCTAGTTCATAACAATATAATTTATTACCGGTCAATATTTTGTAGGTTGAATTTATTTTAGATCAAACAAAAACAAAAGAAAAACAACAACGAATTGATATTAATATCTGTCTGTAGCAGTGTGTTTGTGACAGTATATTATAGCCATTGTAGCGCCACACATGTTTAAGTTGTGAACTTTGGAGGTCACAACGTGATTGGCTTCTAACAATGTTTTTATAAAAAAAAACATTCTTGTTTAATTTCGAAAAAAATTTTGGTTGATTTTAATTTTATGAGTTTAAACAACTTAATATAAATCAGTTTAAAAAATGTACACACACTGACATATAGAGTTGTTGGGAAATATATAACTTGTGTACCTTTTTTAATATTTTCTCAAAACATTTTTGAAAAGGCAGTTAATTTCTTTTAACGGTGTTCTCCAAGTAGCGTGACCAACACTAGATGGAAAAAATATTTTGAACATTATGTTTTCAATGCCTGAAGGACATTGCGAAATACGTGCCTTAAAATATTGCAATGCATTTATAATCACTTTCCTGGTTTACAGATAAACAAATCGCATTCTAAAATTGCTCTCAAATACAAATTCTGCCGAATTTCTACAACAGATCGATTAAAACTTGGACCTTTCTTATCTATTATATTTTATACATAACGGCATTTCGTTTCCTTGACTCGTAAAGGAGCAAAGCACAATTTAAAAAAAATGTACAGGGGGGAAAAATTGTTATATGAAAATGCAGTCCAATTTAATATTACATTGCAAAATAGCAACTAGAAAACAAATAAGGTTTATTTTAAAAACTTTTTTTTCGCAAACGATGTATTTTTGTTAATTCTTTTGCCCTGAGTCAAAAACTTAATTTAAAAAAATTTTCAAGTTAGCTCTTTTACGTGTAAATGTAACGATATAGCGTTTTAAAAACTTTTTCAAAAACCCAACCAACAATTTTTTAATTATACCCGCCACCAAAAAAATGGTGGGGGTATATTCATTTTGTCATTCCGTTTGTAACACATCGAAATATCCATTTTAGACCCCATAAAGTATATATATTCTGAATCACGGTTTGATTTGATGACGATCTAGCTATGTCCGTCCGTCTGTCCGTCTGTCCGTCTGTCCGTCTGTCCGTCTGTCCGTCTGTCCGTCTGTCCGTCTGTTGAAAGCACGATAGAGGTCGCACCGAAAAAGCTAGGGGGCTCAAATTTTGCCAGAATCTTTCTTATAGATAAGGTTTGTTTGGTATTGAAAATGGGCTAAATCGGAATATTAGGAAGAGAGTTATAGCTCGAAAAGCAAGAGTAGGTCGAAAAAACCGTGTCCTTCAAACATCGAATAAAATGGAATTGTGTCCAAACGCATTAACGTAGACTCATGAAACTTCGAATATATGTTTCTCGAGTAAAAAAAATATTTTTCCCCAAAAATTATCTAAATCTATGCATTAGGAGAGGAGTTATCGATCAAAATGTACGAAAATTTATACCGCACAGTGTATTTTTCGGTATATTTAAAAACAAAAACGTCATAAAAGCAACAAAATTGGATGTACGACTCTGAAATTTTGCACACTTTGCTTTTTGGTGAGCCGCTTTTTTGTTACGGAAAATCAATGTGCCACGCCCACTTTTACGCCCACCTCCCATATAACGTTTTACTCAAAATTCATATAATTTCTCTATTAATAAAGATTTTGCAATTATAAAGGGCTATATTGAAACTCCTAAGTTGTACTCATTCGCAAAAATAACTTTGACACGCCTACTATAACGCCCACTTTTCACGTTATCCACCGTTATTGAAATTTAAAAGCTTATAAAACCGCCAAAATTAGAGGTATGATGATAAAATTTGCTACGTATATCCCCCTGGGCATTGTCATTACTGTGCCAGAAAATTAAGGTGCCACGCCCACTTTTACGCCCACCTCCCATATAACGTTTTACTCAAAATTCATATAATTTCTCTATTAATAAAGATTTTGGAATAACAAAGGGCTATATTGAAACTCCTAAGTTGTACTCATTCGCAAAAATAACTTTGACACGCCTACTATAACGCCCACTTTTCACGTTATATACCGTTAATGAAATTTAAAAGCTCATAAAACCGCCAAAATTAGAGGTATGATGATAAAATTTGCTACAAATATCACCCTAGGCAATGTCATTACTGTGGTAGAAAATTAAGTTGCCACGCCCACTTTTACGCCCACCTCTCATATAACGTTTTACCTAAAATTCATATAATTTCTCTACTACTAATGACTTTGGAATAATAAAGGGTTATATTGAAACACCTAAGTTGTACTCATTCGCAAAAATAACTTTGACACGCCTACTATAACGCCCACTTTTCACGTAATCTACCGTTAATGAAATTTAGAAGCTCATAAAACCGCCAAAATTAGAGGTATGATGATCAAATGTGCTACGTTTTTCCTTCTAATCAATGTTATTGTTGTGCCAAAAAGTTTAGGTGACACGCCCACTTTAACGCCTACCTCCCATATAACGGTTTATCTTAAATTCATGTAATTTCTCTATTTACAAAGTTTTTGGGAAAATAAAGGACTATATTGAAATATTTAACTTTAATTTGTTAACAGAAACTTTATTGACACGCCTACTTTACGCCCACTTTCATTGAAAAACTACATTTATAAAAGCATTTCAGTAGCATATCGAAGTTATAAAGGGTGGTTAAATTTTAAGGACCGATGTTGACAAATTATTTAGGATATTATTAGTATTTCTTTTTGCAATTATAATATTTGTATGGTTCAATTATGTATTTAACAAAATATCGGCCAATTGGCCCCCCCATTTTTGGCGCCACTCCTCTATCTGATGCTCCAAATTTTCAATGACAATGTTGATGCTCAATTGTTGGGCATGATGATTAGGCGAGGTTGACTGCTATTTTGCCACACTATCGCAAAAACCAGCAGTGGTTCCCATTCAACGAACTAAGAAGGCATTCACAGATTTTCTAACATTTTATACAGAACTGTTTTGCAGAAATTTAAATATTTTTTACCAATCTCCCGATTGTGGACGAATTTAAACGATTATGTTGATCAAAACAATTACGAAGTGCACAAAATGCATTTTGATTTGAACGCCCATTTTTATAAAAAACCTGAATAACTTTAAAGCGTTGCTCATTTGCGTATCTTTCCGCGGATCAAATTGAATAAGTTTGAGATTGAGAAATGTCAAATGAAATGCAGAAAACAAATTTAAAGATTAGGTGTAGTTCACTTTCAACATGGGCCCTTAAAATTTAACCACCCTCTACAAAGAAAGTGATACATATTTTATTATAAAGAGATTATTCCATAGCGATTAACAAAATAATAAATATTGTGCTTTAAATGTACACAAAATTGGTGGTGGGTATAAAAGATTCGGCACAGCCGAATATAGTGCTCTTACTTGTTTCTATTTGATTTGTTGTTTTACTTGCAACAACGCCATCCAATGTATGTCATTTGTGATTTTCTTGTTGTTGCTGTTATTTTTGTGGTAAAACAGTGTGATGATGTGATTTTTGTTTTCATTTGTTTTTATTCGATCTCCAATTTGAAAAATCCATGTTTTTCTGCACTCTTTTCAATTGCTTGTTTTGTTTTTTATACCCGCCACCAAAAAAATGGTGGGGGTATATTCATTTTGTCATTCCGTTTGTAACACATCGAAATATCCATTTTAGACCCCATAAAGTATATATATTCTGAATCAGGGTTTGATTTGATGACGATCTAGCTATGTCCGTCCGTCTGTCCGTCTGTCCGTCTGTTGAAAGCACGATAGAGGTCGCACCGAAAAAGCTAGGAGGCTCAGATTTTGCCAGAATCTTTCTTATAGACAAGGTTTGTTTGGTATTGAAAATGGGCTAAATCGGAATATTAGGAAGAGAGTTATAGCTCGAAAAGCAAGAGTGGGTCGAAAAAACCGTGTCCTTCGAACATCGAATAAAATGGAATTGTGTCCAAACGCATGAACGTAGACTCATGAAACTACGAATATATATTTCCTGAGTAAAAACAATATTTCTTCATGAAAATTATCTAAATCTATGCATTAGGAAAGGAGTTATCGATCAAAATGTACGAAAATTTATACCGCACAGTGTATTTTTCGGTATATTTAAAAACAAAAACGTCATAAAAGCAACAGAATTGGATGTATGACTCTGAAATTTTGCACACATGCCTTTTTGGTCAAATGCTTTGTTCTAACGGAAAATCAATGTGCCACGCCCACTTTTACGCCCACCTCCCATATAACGTTTTACCTAAAATTCATATAATTTCTCTATTAACAAAGATTTTGGAATAATAAGCGGCTATATTGAAACATCTAAGTAGTACTCATTCGCAAAAGCAACTTTGACACGCCTACTATAACGCCCACTTCTCACGTTATCTACCGTTAATGAAATTTGAAAGTTCATAAAACCGACAAAATTAGAGGTATGATGATGAAATTTCCTACATATATCCTTCTAACCAATGTTATTGTTGCGCCAAAAAGTTAAGGTGACACGCCTATTTTAACGCCTACCTCCCATATAACGGTTTATCTTAAATTCATGTAATTTCTCTATTGACAAATTTTTTGGGAAAATAAAGGACTATATTGAAATGTCTAAGTTGTATTTATTAGCAGAAACTTTATTGACACGCCTACTTTAACGCCCACTTTCATTGAAAGACTACATTTACAAAAGCATTTTAGTAGCATATCGAAGTTATAAAGGGTGGCTAAATTTTAAGGGCCGATGTTGAATTTAAATAAAACACAAATTATTTAGGAAATTATTATTATTTAACAAAATATCGGCCAACTGACCCCCCCCCCATCCTTGGCGCCTTTCCTCTATCTGATTGTCCAAATTTTCAATGACAATGTTGATGCTCAATTGTTTTGCCACACTATTGCAAAAAACAGCAATGGTTCCCATTCAACGAACTAAGAAGGCATTCACAGATTTTCTAACATTTTATACAGACCTGTTTTGCAGAAATTTAAATATTTTTTACAATTCTCCCGATTGTGGACGAATTTGAACGATTATGTTGATCAAAAGAATTACGAAGTGCACAAAATGCATTTTGATTTGAAAGCCCATTTTTATAAAAAACCTGAACAACTTTAACGCGTTGCTCATTTGCGTATCTTTTCACTGTTCAAATTAAGTTAGTCTGAGATTGAGAAATGTCAAATGAAATGCAAAAAAGACTTGTTATTTGTGTGGCTCACCTTCAACATGGGCCCTTAAAATTTAACCACCCTCTACAAAGAAAGTGATACATATTTTATTATAAAGCGATTATTTCATAGCGATTAACAAAATAATAAATATTGTGCTTTAAATGTACACAAAATTGGTGGTGGGTATAAAAGATTCGGCACAGCCGAATATAGTGCTCTTACTTGTTTTAGTTTATTTTATTTTTCTAATCCCTTTAAAAAATAAATAAAATAAATTAATATTGAAAAATTGTTGGTTGGGTTTTTGAAAAAGTTTTTTATAGTTTTTTATTTAATTTTTGAATTCTCATTTTGAGAATGAGAATTTGAAAATATAACTTATGACATTTTAAACATTTTCAAGAATTTGCGTAAAAAGTTTACTGATGATCTCGCACAACCACCAGTGAAATGCATATAAACCAGCTTAAACCCAACAACCAAATAAATTATCTAAATTTTAAATTAAATTAATAAAACCGGTCGTGGGTTAGTTGATAACGTACCGTAAAATCAATCAAGGTAAAATCATTTCCATATATTCGGCATGATCTATTTTTATACCCTTCACCTGTGGTGCACAAGGGTATGTATAGCTTTGTCATTCCGTTTGTAATTTCTACAATTTTTATTTCCGACCCCATAAAGTATATATTTTCTGAAAGCTTATGAATAGAGGAGTCGATTAAGCCCTGACCGTCTATCCGTCTGCCCGTCTGTCCGTGTGTTGGTTGAAATCAACTTTTAGAAGCAACTATATGTTCCTTAGATCTTTATATGGTATCAATCTCTTGGAAATATCTAGGAATGAATCGCTATTGAAATTCAGCACAATCGCCCTATAACTTTCTGAGATATGAGCAAAAAACCACGACCACCTCGTTTTTTTACACAATTACAAAAACAAAATAAAAAAATTACAAAAAGAAAAAATATTAAAAATAAAAAAAACTACAAAAAAAAAATTTTTAAAAAAATTAAAAAAATTTTTTTAAAAAATTAAAAAAAAAAATTAAAAAAAAAATATGAAATATAAATAATATATTAAATAAAATAAAATAAATTTATTTTGGCTCAGCTGGGATTCGATGCCACATTTATTCTAACCAGTATATACGTACATACATATGTACGTATTTTATATGAGATGAATGGTGATACAAACAATTGTTATTGCATGACTGCATGTTGTGAAGGGTATATAAGATTCGGCACGGCCGAATATAGCACTGTTACTTGTTTATTTTAGATTATTATAAAGCGTAACATATTTATACCTTAAGTCGAATTCTATAAAAAAGTTGTCTATGAACCAGTGAACTTTTATTAAAAATTCAAGTATCGTTGGCGTAAAAAATTTTGAATCTGTTGTTGGCGCTTTAGGCGAATTATTTATCGTATGTATAAAACTCTCCACTTTTCGTGAATTTTCTGTTTTGTTTTTGAGTATTGATCTGTTATATTTTTGTATATAAATAAAAATAAATTATTTATTTCTACATATTTAAGTATTAAATGTTACCAAAAATCTACATAAATGTCAATTGAAATTTTGAAAATATCCAAATTTTTCATTAGGATACTTATCAAAAAAATCTAAAAATCTAGAACTTATCGAAGATTTAATGTAAATATAGAATTTGGTTTCAAAATGTTGAATTAAAAAAAAAATATCACAATCATCTGAACTTTATTGACTTTCGTAAAAGTCTGTTTACACGATGACATGCACCAAATAATCACTGGGTACATGGAAGTCAACAATTTTAATACAAAATCAAATGGAATGGATGCTGTGAGCGGAGTTTGTTTTCAGAACTAAAATGTCAATTACAAGTTTGTTTGTGTGAGAGCAATAATGCAATGTAATGCACAGCAATACCAATTTAGCGCTTTTCGCGTTAAATTTGGCGTGTTTCAACAACCTTAAAGTCGCAAGATTCGTGCCCTTACTTCAAAAGAAAAATTATAGAAATAATGTAATATTTTTACCAACAATTTACAAATCTAAAATCATTAATTGTGATTTTTTGTTCAATTCGTACCTTAAAATTTATGTCTTATTTAGTGAAGATTAAAACATCAGCTAAACATAATGCTAGGAACAAATTAAAAGATCCTCAATAATAAGATAATAAATGTTGTATAAAATATGTAAGTGGAATCTAACTAAAATTGCTAAAAGTCGCATTTTGAATTAATAATTCTGGAAATACTTATTTATTTTAAGATTTTGGGCAATTATGGAAAAAATTTTAATATACAAAAGCTTACCTCAAAATAGTCATAGATATTAACAAAATATTAAACATTATAAAGGATGCATTACTGGTCAATGCAAATTGCTACAATGAGATGATAAGGCTAAAAATTAATTATTTTGACAGAATGGTGTCACTTGACACACATTAGGAAAAACAATGGATATTTTAAAAGAAAAGTTCGAAAATCGAATTATTTCTCGTGAGGACAAATGAATAAGACACCAAGATCGTGCGATTTGACAACTTTTGACTATTTTTAATGGTTTTTTTTATGGAAAGTGTACAGCAATAATCATACAACAGTTCAAGAGCCTAAAAACAACAGTATCGAGGAGGTATCAACCATCGACAACAGGTTATTAAAAAAAGTGATTGCGAAGTTTAGTAAAAGACTTTGGCAATGCCGATCCAGTGGTGATACTTTGCAAACATAATTTTTCATTTTTAACCGGAACCTTTTATTAGTAAACTGAAATCAAAATATGTTTAATATATTGATAAAAACTTATTAGATTAAAATTAAAATAACGCCTCACATTTGAACACCCTTTATATACTTACATATTATAAGTATGCAAAAGACTTCGGCTTTTTTAACTACTAAAACCACTAACGAAAAATCAACTTAAACCAATGCTAAAGTCAGAAATTTATCTCTGAGGTGATTTAAAAAGCAATAAATTAACGAAAAATTTATTTGTAGCGCTTTCTAGTGCATTTTAAGTTAATGTTTGGCGCCTTTTATTTATAAATAGTTAACATCGCTGGTAATGCACTGCATTATATTATGTTTGCAACACCAACACTAGTGCTGTTGCTGCTATTCATGTATCTATTAATAACAAAAAGAGAAAAAACAACATAAAAAAGAACAGCGTACCAATCATTGTTGAGCAACAGTAGCAGCTACTAAATTAAATGCAGCAACATCGATGCACAAGTGTTTCGGTGGGTATTGTGTAGATGTTGATGCATGCATGGTTGCAACTTGTCAGCAGCACATCATCGTTTAGACAAACAACCCCAAATGTAAATGGTAGAATATGAACGAAAGAAACACAAGGTGAGTCCACACGAATGCTGCTAAGTTGTTGTATGAAAGTAGTAAAACAGCAGCAACATCTACGTATGGTCTGAGGATGTGGAATTTATGTTGATGCTGCTTTTGATTTTTCTTTTTTTTTTCTGTTGCTCTTTTTCTTCATACCTGAAGAAGCAAAGAGTTGAGTGAGTTGCTAGTGGATGCTGGAGATTGAAAAAGTTGTTGTTAAAACAATAAGAAAACAACAACAAAAACAGCAGTATTAAATACCTCAACAACTACCTGTCTGTGTTTTGTTTTGCAAATCTCAGGTGTATACGAAAGTTCGGCATCGGTTCGTTCATTTGTTCGTCATGTTGTTAAGAATCTTTTTTCCTACAATATGTTTGGTAAATACATTGTTGTTGCTGTTGGCGTTGTTTCTTTTGATAGTGTTTTGATATCAAACACAATTTAAAAGATTATGTATGCATTGATACTCTCAATGGTTGGAAGAGAAAAATTTATAATCAGACGACCTTATCCAAGAAGCACATAATAAAAACAATAACAAGAACTGCCTAAGTATATACGAATTTTTACATACAATCATTTTATGTGAAAAATGTATGTTATATGTGTATATTGCTATTATGATGTTAAAAACATTAAAGCACAATGGGTTTGGGACGGTAGATTCATTAAAGTATTCACCCTCAGCATAATTATCTCAAATAGACATGTTCGAATAAGGTGTCTCATTTGTTTCGGAACAGCTTGATTTTCAAAAATATTTTTTGTAGATGGATATAAAAGATGAAATCGTAATATAAAGTTTCGAAAAGTCTATAGCAACTGGTATAAGGAAAACGTTTTTATTTTGATAGGGAGTGCAGAACTCTATTATGTGCAACTTAGACAGTTGATCTTTGAGAGTGTTGTTGTTTTCAAGTATTGCATGGGGATTTCCTAAGCCCCAAATTAAACAAATTTGCTTTATCGGAGAAGAAGACTTTCTTTTTTAATTGGCTTCATTACCCATTGCATAACTTTCCAATTTTTTATAATTGATAATTAATTTTAAAATTATAATACGTTGTTCTTTCGTAAACTGCTCCATTTTTAATATTTGAAATAAGCATATGTGACAGCTGCCAAATTTTAGAGATGCCATTTAAAAAAATTGCAACTTAAAAATTTAATTTTTACCGAGACACGCTCTTTATAATATCGAATCAATGTCCGTTTACATGAACCTTTAAGCAAGCAGTAACTTTTTCACAAAATTCACTATATAACACAATCAAAGAATACACTTGTTATACCCTTCACACAGTGAAAAAGGGTATATATAGGTTTGTCATTCCGTGTGAAATTTCTACAATTTTCATTTCCGACCCCATAAAGTATATATTTTCTGAAAGCTTATGAATAGGGGAGTCGATTAAGCCCTGTCAGTCTGTCCGTCTGTCCGTCTGACCGTCTGTCCGTGTGTATGTTGAAATCAACTTTTTGAAGCCCCCCGACATCGCTTGGACTCGGGTGAGGTATTAAAATATCAGAAATATTCGGGAGTAGATCGGTATTGAAAACCAGAAACATCGGTGCATAAACAACTGAGATATGAGCAAAAACCCACTACCACCTCGATTTTTTTTTCACAAAAACAACATTACAACAACAACATACATACATACAAACGTGTATACTGGTTAGAGAAAACGTGGCATTGAATCCCAACTGAGCCAAAAAAAAAATTTTTTTTTAAATTTTTTTTTTATTTTTTTTTTATTTTTTATTTAATATATTATTTATATTTTTATTATTATTTTTTTTTTAATTTTTTTTTTTTTATTTTTTTTTTGTTTTATATATGTATATTATATATATAATAATTTTTTTTTAAAATTTTTTTTTTAAATTTTTTTTTTTAAATTTTTTTTAAAATTTTTTTTTTTTTCGTTTTTTTAACATACATACGTGTACGTATTTCATATGGGATGAATGGTGATACAAGCAACTGTTATTGCATGACTACACGTAGTGAAGGGTATATAAGATTCGGCATGGCCGAATATAGCGCTCTTACTTGTTTTTTTTTAGTCTTATTTTAGAGAATTTGTTCCGTTAAAGAAGCTTGTAATTAGCTTTTATATTTCTCTAATATACGTGCTTTAAAACTTGTTTGGTTAGACTCATTTTCAAGAGTAAAAAGTAATAAATTATAACCCAATTTAAAACCTTTCCCAGGAATTGTACGTTGTAAGAAATTTACTATTCAAGCAAGATGATAGAATTAAGTTTTCCCATCTCTGATGTATTTATACAATGTTTTATAAATATCTTACGCAATATTGTTGTATGTGTGGAACAAAATATTATTAGAGAAAATAAATTAGAGAAAATATTATTATGAATTAAGCAAATGTATGTTGAAACTAATCAAAGTGACATAAATACAGTTAAGCTTAACTTACGTTGACCCACAGTGCTTTAATATAAAGATTATTATAATTGTAATGATGAAGTTTATTTCTATTATTTTAATAACGACTTCGATTATGGCAAGGATGATAATAATGATGATAATATTGAAGATGGTGTAGAAGATGCAACACGTGATGATGTTAAAAGTATAGCATCGCAACGAGAGCCAGAATGTGAGGGAACAACACTTTAAGCTTCTTCACAGAAGTAAAGAAAAAAAATTATTGGCTTTTTTGTACATTATCTTCCTGGCTTTGTTGCCTGTCTACCAGATTGCCTGTTTGGTTGGCCTAGTTGGTAGATTGTGCCTGCTTTTTGCTTTTGTTTCTCTGTGTTGGCTGCTGTTAATGTTGTTGTTGATGATGATATTGTTGCTGTTGTTGTTATTATTATTGGTATTTGTTGCTGCTGTTTTTGTAGTTGCTAATATGTTTTCGTTGTTTTTCAACAGAGATGTGATGTAGAGTGCTAGTATATGATGTGTTGTGCTATTGCTGCTGTTGAATGACTAAATGTGACCATGTTTCCCGATGCGAGGCGATAGTTTATCGCCAATTTTCATGCCGTGCAGAGGTGAACGCGGAACAAAGACGACGACGACAACAATGACAAAAACAAACGTGCAAATAATCCGTGGTAGTTACTTACAAACACATACCTACTTATATGTATAGAAATGTATTTATATGTGCACGCCTGATACACATACACTTTTATTACATTATTTTTATGTTCTAGAAACGAAGTACACGATTTTATTCACACGAGATACAAATTGCTAGAATAAATAATAAAAAGAGGAATAATAAGATGCAACAACAAAAACAACTGTGAAATCAAAATAAGAATTTATGTTAAAAACGTTCGTGAAAAACGGTTGCGTAGACGGCACGGCAAAAAAATATCCTGGCCTCAGTAAGAATCAAAAATCCCGTCGGGTGTTTTAAAACAAAAATTTGCAAAAATAATAACAACAACAAAAACAACGACAACTTAAAAAGAAAAAAGAAATCAAAACGCAGTGTTAATGAGCTAAGTGATATAAATTAAGTTTCTTTCCAAATAAAAACAAAATGGCGTAAAAAGTGTGTTGAGTTTTAGTTTTCCTTTAGCCTGTGACAAAAGTGTTGAAACAAACGTGCAAAATATATAAAAAAGTTTATAAAAGTAATTTTTTAACAAAAAACAAAAAAAAAAAAGAATGGATCACCACGGTAGTGGCTTTGTGGCCTCACCATGGGCTGCAGTTTTGGGTCATCATGCTATGGCCGCCACAGCTGGTGCGGATGCAGGATTTGCTGCTGCAGCTGCGGCAGCGCATGTGCAAAATGTCGCTGTTGCTGCCCAACATCATCACCATCATTCGCATCATCAAATAGCGGCTGCCGCCCATCACACCCACCATCATGCCCATACACATCCGCATTCGTCGCACCATCATCATCACCATCACCCGCACTCACATCATCTTAATCCTTCGGGTATGCCAATGGATTTACATGTTCCACAAGGATTTCCCTATTACAGGTAAACAAATAACCATCATCTATTTAACTTTTTAAGTAAGTATATTTGGCTGTGTGTGCGTTAGTGTATGTGTACGTATACAACAGCTAAATACATCAAGCTAAAGTCACGCCTAAATTATGTTGCAAGTATGTATGTCAGTGTATGTATGCAAATAAATAAAATTTGTGCTTCCAGTAGTACGAGACCATTAAATTTCTTATCCACCGTCTTTTTTATTCTCTATTGTACGGTTGTTGGTTGATGTTTAAAAATTCAAATAATTTGCCCGCGTAAATGTTTGCCAAGTTCGTTGTTGACTTTTTGTTTTACGTTTATGATTTGTTGTTCATTTTTTTTTTTTTTGTTATTTGTCATCTCTCCCCCACTTAAAAATATTTTTGGGGCGTTGTCACCTGAGATTGAATGTATTATAGACATGTCCCATGATCATAATTTTTAAAATGCCTTAAAGGAAAAAAAATGTTTTGCCGTCGGTGTTAATTGAAGGTGATACAAAAATTAAAAGGATAAAAAGAATCAAGGATATATTTTACGTGGACTAAGTAATTAATATATACAAACTGTTTTCGATACACTGAACAATAAATTTTGAATCTTAAATGGTTTATAAGAAGTTTGTTTTTGAAACCGCAAATTTCCATACAAAACCTAGAAAGACTCAGCATAAGCTATAGTAAAATAGAAAAACAAACCTGGAGAGCACAACAACGCAAATTTATCAAAAATTTAGAAATGACACAATCTTTTTAAAAAACTTAACCTTCAAATGTTTAGGATTTTTAAAATATAGAATTTTTAATTGGTTTACTTTAACTAAAGTGTGTTTAATATCACCTAATACTTTCTGATAGGGGCTCAGGGGGAAACTTTATAAATTAAGATGTTTTTTTATAAGTTTTATCCTATATCTGTGTGGCTTTGTGATTTATACAAATTTCCACTAATTGCGTTTCCTGCTATAACTGATGCATTTTTACACAAAATACTAAATTCTATAGAAGAAAAAAATAAATTAAAAATGTTACCCGGAACTTGTGAAAAATCAAATTTAATTTGAACACAGATTTGTAATAGAAAGAATTTGATTTGTAAATTTCAAGTCAAAAATTTTTTGAATGTTAATAAGTTTTTTATTAAAAATTTTATTTTTAATTTTTAAATTTGTAAATATTTTGTCTAAATTTTAAAATTTTAAAATGCCTTGTTTTAATGTTTTTTATAAAAAATAAAAAGCCGTGTTAAGAGAACTTGTCTTGGACAATAATACTTTTTCGATTAAACAAAGTACAAGTAGTTTAAGATTATTTTTTAGTTTCCTTTCCTCACTATCATTTAAATTTTTGAATTTTTTATAAATATTAATTAAGTCCAACAAAAAACTTAATTATCAAATATCGTTTCTTAAATTACTTACTTAGGGCTTACCGCTTTCCAAGAGTGCTTCTGGAAGGTATGATTTAGGTAGGTCTCTACCAAGAACAGCTTACGCACTACTGGAAAGTGACAGCAAGCAAGGGAGAAATACAAAAAAAAAAAACTATTGAAATAAATTTGCCTCCATATTCTACTGCTGAAATATGAAATATTAATAATAAAAGGCATACTTTGTTGTACTTCTGCATGCAAACCATTTGATCATTCCATAGATGCAAGCAATACAGAAAGGCAATGAAGTCTGCACTGCTTTCCAAATTCAAAAAATTCTTTGGTGGAAGGTCTTTAACAAGATCAAAAGTTAAAATTGCTAATTTCTAATAAAGTTTATTGTTCACTAGTTCAACATGGAACGGATTTCTGGCCACAACAATATTATTGTTATGAATGTTTAGCTAGTATTAAAATCTTTAGTAAAAAAATATTTTCTAAAATATAAGCTAGTCCAGCCTTAATTTTTTCATGTAAATAAAAAGCAATTTTATTACATACATATGTATATCCGATTCGTCAATGTTTGTTAACTTTTTCAAGCGAATCTATTAAAAAAATGTATTTAACAAAAAATTTTCTATTACAAAACATATAACAATTAGGACTTACAGTAAATAAACAAGGAATTTTTACAATATTACAAATTTAACATTTAACCGGAACATTTAAGCTTTTATTTTTGTTTATTTAAATATAAAATTTTTCTATTTGTTTATATTGCAACTCTATGAATGTCATTTATATTGACCGTGTCATATTTTAAATTCATTGTCTTTCCTCTTTTCAATATTTTCTTTATCTAGTATTTCAACACCTTCTAAATCATAAATCTAAATTATTTTATTGTTGTTAATGCAAATTATTAGTTTATTTTTGTTAGTGAAATTTTATTTTTTATTCCTTCTTCTGTCGTGCCCGTAAAAGCTTTTATTTCTTACCAACTTTCTAGCACAATTTGAAATACTATTTAAATTGCTATTTTTTATTTTCCATTAGAAATGAGATATTATCTCGCAATAAAACATATTCTTTACGTTAGGGGACCAAGGTGCCTTTATACTAAATTTTAGTTAAAAAAAAATACTGTAGTTTTTAGTCAATCTAGTTCAGGTAAGAAGATAACAAAAAATCCTAAAAAGTGGTCTTTGGTTTTCTATATCGCTGACTTAAGGTACAGACACAAATTTTCTTTAATTTTATTATTAGTATAAACAATAATTTAGTATAAAATTATTTTTCTAAAAATCTTTATTTTTCGATTTAGAATAATTTATGCAAAAATTATCCTAAAAAGAAAAACTGATTAAGTCAACATAAGTTGCAATTAAGATAATAACACCATTGCAAGCCCAAAATTCAAAATTATTTTCAGGCAAATTTTAAACTACTTTCGGCAACTTTTTTTTTTGGTCAAGTTTAAGCGTAAAAACTTATTGCCTTTATTTTTTTGAAAGACAATCTCATTTGATATAATAACTTAATTCAGCTTATAATTCAGCTAAATATACGACACCAAATATGCTCTTTAATTTATATAGCGAGGAATTTATATAAAAGTCTTATTTAAATGAAAATCAATTTATAAAAATCAACTAAAAAATCAAAAGAACTTTCCTGAAAAACTATAAAAACAGACATAAGGAGTTTTTTCTTATTGCCACAGATATTCAAAAATATTTTAACTTTTGTCTAGAAAACGTAGTCTAATAGACATACATTAGGTGAACCTGTTCCGCATTGCAGGTCCCAACATGAATACTAGCTGGTCCGAATCATTACGTTGGTCCCAACAGCAAATTGTTTCATATTCGTCTTTCTATTTATTATGTACATGTATTAATTTTCACTAACATTTAGTAATATTATAATTTCGCTCTTTTTTCTCTTTTACGTTAAAAAATAAATAAATTATCTCGCTTCAACAAAAACTCTATATAAGTATTAACGCAGGTGTCAAGGTACTTCCATTCAAAAATGTATCAAAATCCCTTCAGTAGTTTTCGATTCAATCGATGCCGAACCCTTTACATGTATACATTTGCAGTTTGAATATATAGTTAAATACAAGATTTTCTATTTTGTAAGCGCAAATAAAACTCCAAACAAAGAAATCACAATAAAAGTTATCGCATTTTCTATTTAATTTTACGCTTCTGATGACATAAATTTCTCAATTGTAACCCCTATGTAACGGAATTTTTAGGTCACCTGCCAAATCCGCATATAATATAAAAAGCAATATTGTAGTTAACCTGATAAGCATTTAAATTTAAGACAAATCATTATAAAATTTTATGTATTTTTTGAATGAGATTGGAAAGTAGAATCAGGTAAAATTACATACCGTTCGTCAGAGGTAGAGAGGCCCTAACTCAAATAACTGTAATTTCTTGCAAAACTGTTATTGTTGATACTATTGCATTGAAATTAAATGTCGAGGTTTATTTGTGTGGAAATTTCTACTTCTATTTCTACTTTGACCATCGATACATTTATTTGAGGTCAATTATTTATATATTTGTTTGGTGATACTTAGTAGCAAGGTAATAAAACAATTTTGTAAATAGGTAATCAGATTTTTGAAGAAACCTTTGTTGCAGATATTTAGAGTTGGGTCAATCGGCTACTTTAGTTCGTTTTTGCTAACAACCTCATTAATTTTTTGCACACCCCACAAGATAATTTAATAGGGGTTCATAAAAAAAACGACCCATGTTGTTAGCAAAAATTAACTAAAGTAACGATTTGTGCCCAACTCTACAGATATTGTCAATTGAATCAAAAAGTCAGTGCAAGCCTATGGTTGATTAAACAAACTATGGAAATTTTTAAATCTCATTCTGTGTTGACTGTCGACTATAGTAAACAGTTATTATGATATCAAACGAACCAAATTTTATTAAACATTGAAATACAAGGGGAAAAAAACTGAATAGATCATCGAAATGAAAGTCAAACCCGTGGCCAAGCTACAAAAGAGAATGATAAACTCATGCCTATCTCAGGCAGAAGCGATAAACATTCAAACATGCTGAAATGCAATAAAAAAATATCACGATTTATATGACTTGTAGCGATGGCGGGAATATATTACTATTGTTATCGACACTGATTTTCGATATTGCGCAATACACCCAAACTTCATCTTAATTTATTTGTTTTTTTTTTGAAAATCCATTTTTTTAAATGCAGAAAAATTATCTAAAGCTCAAAAAAAAAGTATGAAAAGAAACAAAGACGTGTAGAGTACAGGTTATCGTGTAGTATAGATCCACCCTCTTTGGTCTATTGGCGAAAATTATTAATTTGTCTTACAATTTCTCAACTGCTTAAAAATTTTAAAATTTTAACGGCTCTATCTCTAAAATATTAAACAAATATAAAGTATGTGAAATACATAAAGAAAGTAAGCGATTCATCGCTTAAATTTTAACTAATCTAGTTTTTTTTCTGGCGATTCCAAACTAAGAATTAGCGGGATTTTTTGAAAACATTTTCCATAACTGTGAAGAAGTGTAAATGGTATTTTGTGTTGTCTCTTTCTTTCATACTGAAAATACCTTTTGATGTCAGACATTGTTGTGCAAACAAATGTTCCGACAACGCTGCTTGGACAAAAATAGAACATCGACAAGATTGGTCAACAAGAGACAAATTCATGTGCGCATAAAAAATGTTGCGTTGTCCAACAAATCGTTGATTAATCATTACATTTGTAAAAACAAAAAACTTGCAGGGTTAACATTATAAGGGAGAGTGATGGCCGAAAGGAAGAACTTTGCTTAATTGACGCAGAAAGGTATGTTTAGCCGCTCGGTATAATTTAAGATGTCTATTTGACTATTATTTTAGGGTATTTCAATGTATAAATTACTTTCAAACCTGGTAAAATAAATGTTTTATATCTTACAAGATTTTAGAGTGCCCCTGTGGACTAGTCAGTAAAGGACAAGTCAGTTGTTTGGGGGTTGCGGATTCGATTCCCGCCGGAGAATCTGAAATTGTCTGCTTCTCTTTCTCTTCTATCCTAAATATTTCTATTCTTATTCTATTCTTCTCTCTATTAAGGCGTCACAATGGACCGTAATGGTCTCCGAGTGAAGGTGTGAGGGTAACTTTGCACCAGCCTTACATACCTACCTACCTACAAGATTTTACAAACTGTTTTGACAAGCGTCCTTTTTCTAATCTAATACTTTTATGTTTATCTTAGAGAAACAAAACCTTTCTTAATTACTCAAATTTAATTATGTACTATTTTTAACGTCATAATATGAGTTTCATGCTTAGCACAACTTTTGTTTTGATAGATTTTCAATCTTTGTCTCAATCTTGTAACAAAATTTCTTTCAAACTAATTAACCGACACTTTTACAAACAATTGAAATTCCACTTTTATTAACACTTAACAAATGAAATTATTTTCCACTTTTTCCTGATGAATATAAGATAAAAATAATAATCTTAAAAGAAAGAGAATTCTGTATTTTCAAAGATCGATCGACGGTTTCATTTAACTGTTGTTGGATTTTTTTTCTTTTTCATCGACAACTCATAAACTGTAAAATGAAATTTATTATTTTTATTTTTTAATTTTACTAAGAGAAAATCATGCTTTAATTGAAGACGTTAAATTAAAAAAAAAAAAGTTTTTTTTTCCAAATTATCTAAAAGCAACAAGCAAACAATAAAACGGACTAGCCAACAACAAAATTTAATATTTTGCAATAGCAGCAACAACAATAACTAAAATAATAATAAACTTTAACACAATATTGGCACAGTTTAATACTTTTGTTGTTGCAGTTGCAATTTTTATTCTTTTAATATGATTAAATAAAGTTTAAGAAAAAGAGAAACGCCAGCAAATAAGGAGAATGAGAGGTATTAAATATGACCATTGCTCTTTAATATTGTTGTTACTGTTCGTAAAGAAGCGTTGGAAATAATCTTGCAAGTTTTTGTAGTTTTTTTCCTTCATTTCATTTGGTCGAATCCGAGCCATTGAAGAAGTTAAAAATAATATTTTAGGAATTGTAGACGAATTGTTTGTTGTTTTTATTGCTGTGAAACTCTTTTTGCTGCAACCCAAACATACTTGAACCTGCAATGGACTCTGTGACTCTCGACTGCAACATATTTCGTTTATACACGTTGCTGAGGTAATAACTCAGGTGATTATAGTAATTATGCGTTCTGACGCGATGCAAGTACGGATAACGCTATTTCGATATAATTGAAAAATTCTGATAGACACTGATTGTAAAAGCTAAATTATAATGATGATGACGATGTCGAGGATGACCACGATGCCAATGATGACGGTGACGCTGTTATGTGCTGGTGATGCTAAACATGGCGGTGATGTAAAGAAGCCTATCGTGATAGATGGGATTTAAGGGCTTGTAATACGTAAAGCTAAAATTTAAGGATGGCTGACAATGGAAATCTAAATGAAAGATGGTGTTTTTAAGACAGCTCCTGCTGCTGTTCAATCATTCTCATCATAAATATTAAAATGATTTTTTTTTTCGTCTTACAGTGTAACGATATTGTTTAAATGGCAGTTGGTTGGAGGAATTTTTTTCACTTCTTTTATACTCTTTATTAATGCACTTGCTTAAATATAAAAAGAAAAATGTTAGTCCGCAACACCATCATTGAAAGAATGGCTTCGTTTTTTTTTTTTTTTTTTTTTTTTTTTTTTTAAAGAATTATTTATCATTTCATTCATAGACAAATTGGAAAAAATATTTTTGATAAAATCTTTATTAGAACAAGCAAAAAAAAAATATGGAAGTGGCTGTGAAAATCTAAGAGCAACATAATATGATTAGATTGTTGCGAGAAAATTAACGGTCATTTAATTTTTATATTATGACCCCACATGATCCCAAAACAATTATATATGTATAAGCATAAAGTTATGGCATGTAATCAAAACTAAATTCAACATAATCATAATATCATACTGCACGACCACAAAATCGTTAAAAAATAACTCCTTTCCTAATGCATAGATTTAAGCAATTTAAAAAAAAATATTATTTTTACTCTGCAAATATATATTCGAAATTTAATGGCTCTACGTTAATGCGTTTAGACACAATTGCATTCTATTCGATGTTGCAAGGACACGGTTTTTTCGACCTACTCTTGCTTTTCGAGCTATAACTCTCTTTCTAATATTCAATGCCAAAAACCCCGTGTGTATAAGAAATATTCTGGCAAAATTTGAGCGCGCTAGCTTTTTCGGTGCGACTTCTATCATGCTTTCAACAGACGGATAGCTATATCGTCATAAAATTGAGCCCAGATTTGGAGTATATATACTTTATGGGGTCTAAAATAAATATTTCGATGTGTTACAAACGGAATGACAAAATGAATATACCCCTACCATTTTTTTGGATGGGGGTATAAAAAGTATCTTTAGAGTCGCCGATATCACTTTCAATCTCAACTTTAAAAGTCCTTAATTTCAAAATTCTAGATTCATATACTTAGAAAGTATAAAAAGTACCATAAAACCCGAGAAAGAGACCTTTTGAGTTTCTCATATCAATGTAAAAATCTTAAGCTTAAAATGGTTAAATGTTTTAACACATAACTTAGCTTTTTTTGCATAAAAACAAATATATTCTAGAAAGTACCAAAAAGCATAATTATGATTGTGTTTAATGTGGTAAGAACTATATTGTCCGAACGTTTAGCAATTTGAAATTGTGCCCCTATTGGGTACATTTTGTATTCTCCTACAAGTTTTTAAATATTTCACCTAAATAATTGTCTATATTATATTAAAAGATTAGACCTGCCCTAATGTATAATATTAGAAAATTCTTATTTAAAAAAAAAGTACTCAAAAGATAAATAATTTTTACCTCTTATTCCACTGAATTAAAAAAAGTGCCGATACACAATTAATATTTATTCGTGGAGAAGCTATTACAATTTAAGCTTTTTTCTTATGATTATATGTTTGACAGTTACATAGGGTACCAATATATAGTTTTTACGAGATTTTTTAACTTTGGGGTTAAAAATCCAAAAAAGCGCCAGACACTTGTCAGCTTATTTTTCGAGCAGATTACAATATTTTCTTAAGTTAAACTGTATCGTTCTTAGTTTAGCAGACATAAGGTTACGGATTTTACATGTTTTCCCTTAAAATTCGTGTTTTCGAAAATGCCTTATAAATTTCATGTCACTAACTTTTTGCCTTTGGACTGCGCGACGACAAATGAGAGAGTCTGTCACGTTCTCTTTTATTTAGATATTGATGTATTTTATTACTATTTTATATTTAATATTTTTGTGATAGAACATGCGACTCAAAAAATAATTATAAGCCTATTGGTATACTTAAAGGTGTACTAATTTTTTCTATGATACTAGAAAAGCCCGCCCCCGTTGCTACGCCCCTAAATGAATAAAAATGCATTCTGCAACTAAATTGAATATGAAGTGCAAAAACCTAAAATTTTTTTTAATGGCCGTGTCCCTGCCCACTTCTCTAATGACGAAACTGTATAGTCATGACAACTCAATATGTGTGCAAAGTTTCACAAAAACCGGTCCAGAGCAAGTACTGCCAAATTATAACTTTTTTATGGGCGTGGCCCTGCCCACTTTTCTAATCACGAAATTGTATAATCATGAGACCTCAATATGTGTGTGAAAAGTTTTAGAAAAGTTTAAGTAGCTGGAAATTATAACTTTTTTTTATGGGCGTGGCACTGCCCACTTTACTAATCACGAAATTATACAGTCATGAGAGTTCAATATGTGTGCAATGTTTCAGAAAAATCGGTCAAGTGCAAGTAGCTAAAAATTATAATTAATTTTTATGGGCGTGGCCACGCCCACTTTTATCCACCCATAAACACTCCCTGGAATGTGTAAAACAACTTGCCAAAGTTTGAGTCCGATCGATTTTACAGTTTCGGAGTCTATAGCTAACACACACACAGAGTTTCACTTTTATATACACGCAAAGAAAAAATATGGTTGTGGTAACCATAATGGAAGAGCAACATACTATGATTGAATTGTATGATTATGTTTAAAAAAATAATGGTTACCAGTTATCATTATTATGTTTAATTTAAGCATCAATCAATAATCATATATATGACTGCAATTGAAATCGACAATCTTTGCTTTTTTACGGCAAATTATTGTCTTTTGCTGCAACATACCCATATTGATTGTACTTACCAATTCAATTGCAATTTTTTTTACCAATATTTTTTTTATATTTTCTCGTTTATTTGTAAATTTTCTTTAATTTTTTAAAAATTTTTGTTCCTTTTTTTGACATCTCAAACTTTTAAAATATAAAAAAAAATCATAGCTTGATTATTTTGTAATCATACTGTTGTCTCACTTATTATTTAATGATTATTTTTAATTTTTAATGATTTTGAATATAATGTTATTTTTGTCAAATTAATTTTTATACATCATACTATTTTTAAATGATAACAATTTTGAAATTTTTACGAAAAGTAATCATTAAATACAATTCAAACAAATACTTGATTATCGTGACAAAATATATGATGAAATGAAACAAAAATAACTATTACTTGTTTTCGAAAACCAAATATTGTTTTAAAAAAAATAATATGACCGTCGTGATCATGTCGTAACCATGGGTGTTCTTTGCGTGTATATAGATTTGAAAAATTCTCTACTTATAAAAAATTTTCGTTTTTTTATTTATTTTTTTATCTTCAACATTCTATTTTCGAAAAATATTTTTTTTTTCGATTAATTTTTTGTTACAATAATTTTATTCATTAATTACTAGCAGTAATTAAAAAGGAAAATATTGTTGGGCAATTTAAAAAAAATTTAATTTCTTCACCATTCATTGTACATTTTAAGTAAATTTCAATTGAATTTTTTTTATCAATATTTAACATCTTTTTAACTATATTGTAGAAAATTTCCAAAAAAAAAAAGAATAAATTACTTATAAGTTCTGAGTATATCTAATACAATTTGGCATGCTTAAACTCTCGGAAACTTAAAAATATATTATTTGAAATTGAAACAAATATTTGATTATTTTACCATTTATTGTAAATTATAGATGATTTTTTATTAATATTTGTATTAATATTTTATTTATTTTTTTTTTCGGCTCTGAATTTTCCCAAAATAATCTGACATAACTTTAGCCTCCAAATTCTTTTTCTAATCTTAATTTATTAAATTTATGTGAAATTTTTAAAAGCCCTCTCAAAAAATGTGCGTTAAAAATATAACCTGCAGATCAGTAAAGCCAGTTTACTGATTAGTGATCACAAGGAGCAGAATGAATACTCTGTAAGATCTATAATTTATTTACAGTTTATTTATGGTGTTAAAGCTGTTCAACACCACATCATAATTTCATCCAATCAAGATACTTAAGCAAGTATTGCAGCAAATGATTTCAGCATTTTTTTTGTACAACTAGATTCTATTGAATGCAACCCGTTTTATAGAGAGGTTAAGCTAACCCAGTACCAATCATATTTGCGCCATAATTCTCCATTGTGGGAATTTATATTTAATTTAAGTAGACATTTGAAGGGCAAGCGGGCAAGCAGACGAGCTAGCAGTTAGGACGCCCATCGTCATCATCAACATCCATTCTTTTCATCCAGTGTATTTGTGTTGTTTGTTGGTAGTTCGTTTACTTCACTTCATTTCACTTTGCTTATAAAATAATCTGTGGTTGGTTTACTTACACAGTGGATATTTGCGGCAGCTTTAAATCTTTTTAATGCTGATTTCACTTTAAGATATTTGCAAATAACCACCAATTACAAACTTATCCACTCTTAGGATGCTTGCAAAAGTTCATATTCATAACAAATGAATTTTGTATTTTTTTATTATTAAATTAATATGTTTTAGTTGTAAATGTAACTACATATTAGTTATATAGAAAATTCTAAATAATTTCTATGTTTATGGAAAATTTCTAATAAATTTCAAAGTTTCTTTCAATTACACAACAATTGAAAAGCAAATCCATTTTGTTAATTTTTTTATAAACTTTATATTCTCGTTTTAGTATTTTTTCTTAACGTTTTAATCAAACTAAAACTGCAAATTATTTAAAAAATAAAAAAACAAATTCTGACACATAACTTAAGCAACTTGACTTGCGAATGCTTTAAAAAAGCAATCAGCTGATTGGATGCGAGCACCTTATTAATATACCTTAAAATTATTGCTGTATTCAAGTGTGGTATTGTGATAATGTCATAATTAGATGAACACCAAAACTTATAAAATTAATGAAATTTATTTTACGGTTTATTATAAAATATTTTTCTTTTTGAAACATTATGACATTAAAACTACACAACACTTAGGACACCTTGTGAATTCAACATATGTTTAAATAAAATTTTTGAAAACTTTTTATTTGTAGAATACTTTTTCATCATTCCCTGTGTTATTATCAATTTTTAGACAATTTTAAACCAATTCTCTACTAAAACAAAATATTTTAAAAGTTTCAATTTCCTGAGAATTGTTAGGAAATTCGTTATTTTCAGTACATTTTTTTATATTTCTCTATACCTTCTTCAGTTTACATTTTTTAAATTTTTTTTTTTTTTTTTTTGATAAAATTTTAAAAGAAAAATTTTCATAAATTCTCAGTTAATATAAAAAAATTTTATTATCAATTACAAAAAAGAAGAAAGAAGGGCCATAGTTAAAATTGAATAAAATAAAATAGTGCGATTTTTTGGATGGAGAACATCTGTATAAAAGAAAAAAAACGTTAAAATACATGTCTTAACTCCCGAAAATTTCAATGTCAAAAATATCTGGCTGAAATTGAGCCTTGGTTTGGGTCATAATATTGACTTAATTGTTGCGGGTTTTTTGCATAGGCCATGAGAATTCATAAAAGTCTTCAGTTCAGGGTCAATTTATGTCACTTTAGCGGGAGAAAATAAAATTCTTTCATAAAGAATGTCCCTAATGGTGTTATCTATCTAATATCGCTGTCGAAGGAGTACCGACAAGTTTGGTAGATGCAGTGCCATCAGTAGTGCGAATGATTAACTTGTTTTAACAATAATCGTATCGCCAAAAAACCAAACAATAATTTTATCGACAAAAAGTTAAATTTTATACCCGACTTAGAAACTACTTGTTTAAGTCCTGGCTATGTGAGACTTCCTGTGGGAGTGCTGTTAGTGGTGAATGTATTTGGGAAAGTTTGTAAAAAAGATGTCACTTCATTGTAACAGTTATCGAATATCGATAAAAAGTATTTAGTGAATCGTATAATCTTCAGAAAAAACAACAATAGTGCTAATAAATTTAAGGATGTCGGAACGTTGAAAGTTAGTAAGTCATCCTATAGGTTAATTTCGTGTATGTTGTCGTTGTTCCGACACATAGAAACATATCTTTTACCTCAACCGAATTCCTTGACAGGTGTGAAATCGACTTGATTAATTACTCAATCGAATTTTTGTTTTGCAGTCATATACTAAACATACAAAGCTACAATACAAACATACATTTGGTATATTCACAAGGTGTCCTAAGTATCGTATTGTCATAATAATTTTTAAATTCTTTAAAATGTTTTAAAAACTTTGCGATGAACAATACAACACTTTTCATGTATTTTAAATATTTTGGGGAAATTATGACATCATAATACGATACTGAGGAGTTCTTCTAAATATAACAATTATATTATTGCAATTAAACCATGCGACTGAAAATAGTTATGTTCTCACAACCGGATTCTAAACCATCCAAATTATGATTATATTGTTAATCAGTCTGTCGTTTCTTCGGTGTAGAGCTTTTCGTTAACTGCATATCGAACACTTCTCTAAACGTTGAAGAATTGTCTTCAAAGTGCATCTCGTTAACCATAAAACAGTCTTTATTTAAAAAATTGTGTCTGTACACGAAATATTTTTTGAATATGTAAATGGCAGTGCAAATAGTCAACGATCTAGAATACAAAATACCACTTTTAAAAATGTTCATGAATTTCGCATGAATTTCGATAAAATTTGATATGACAGTTGTACAGAAATCTATATATATAAAAATGAAACTCTGTGTGTGTGTGTGTGTGTGTTAGCTATAGACTCCGAAACTGTAAAACCGATCGGGCTCAAACTTTGGTAAGTTGTTGTACACATACCAGGGAGCGTTTATGGGTGAAAAAAAGTGGGCGGGGCCACGCCCATAAAAAATTAGTTATCAGTTTTAGCTACTTGCACTTAACCGATTTGTCTGAAACTTTGCACACATATCGAGCTGTCATGACTAAAAAATTTCGTCATAAGAAAAGTGGGCGGGGCCACGCCCCTAAAAAAGTTTAAATTTTGAGGTACTTGCACTGGACCGATTTTTATGAAACTTTGCACACATATTAAGCTGTCATGATTTTACAATTTCGTGATTAAAAAAGTGGGCGGGGCTACGCCCATAAAAAATTAGTTATCAGTTTTAGCTACTTGCACTAGACCGAATTTTCTGAAACTTTGCAAACATACTGAGCTTTCATGACTTTACACTTTCGTCATTAGAAAAGTGGGCAGTGCCACGCCCATTAAAAAAAGGTATCATTTTGAGGTACTTGCGCTGGACCGATTTTTCTGAAACTTTGCACACATATTGAGTTGTCATGACTATACAGTTTCGTATTTAGAAAAGTGGGCAGCGCCACGCCCATAAAAAATTAGTTATTAGTTTTAGCTACTTGCACTGGACCGAATTTTCTGAAACTTTGCACACATATTGACTTTACAATTTCGTGGTTAGAAAAGTGGGCAGGGCCACGCCCATAAAAAAATTATAATTTTTAGGTTTTTGCACTTGCTATTCAATTAAAATTAAGAATGCATTTTGATTCATTAAGGGGCGTAGCAACGCGCGCCGGGTTTGGCTAGTAGAAAATTAAATTAGATTTCAAATGGCAGAAGGTATATGGTAAAATAGAAATTACACTAAAAACAATAAGCATTTTTATACCCTTCACCTGTGGTGCACAAGTATATAAATAGGTTTGTCATTCCGTTTGTAATTTCTACAATTTGCATTTCCGACCCCATAAATTATATATTTTCTGAAAGCTTATGAAAAGAGGAGTCGATTAAGCCCTGACCTTCTGCCCGTCTGTCCGTGTGTTGGTTGAAATCAACTTTTAGAGGCAACTATATGTTTCTCAGATTTGTGTATGGTATCAATCTTTTGGAAATATCCAGGAATGAATCGCTATTGAAATTCAGCACAATCGCTTTATAACTTTCTGAGATATGAGCAAATAAATACGACTGCCTCTGTTTTTTCCCATATTTTTACCAACAAAATTAAAATTTTTCAGCCACAGAATAATTAATAGGTAACTTTGCTGCTATTTATAGATATAATATGCCTCTAGAGATATTCGAGAAATATTTTGGATAAAGCGGGCTCTAATCGGTAAAGTTATAGGCAAAATGTTTTTTTTTTAAATATATATTCCAAAAATTTACAAACGAAAATCAATTTTTCTCAGCTTCTAGACAAACGAGAGAGTCAACATTGCTATCAAATGAAAGGGCTTGACCAGTAGAATATAGAAAATTATTAAAAAATGTAAAATGCAAGATGGCGTCTAAGACAAAATGGCGGATCAAATTTTTTATCCTCATCAATATCGGTATCAAATGAAAGGGCTTGACTAGTAGAATACAGTTTACTACGTAAAAATTCAAAATCAAGAATGGCGTCCGAAATAAGGAAAAATGGCGTATAAAATGAAATATATGTATATAATAATGATATATATGTACATGATGGTGAAGGGTATAATAAGATTCGGCACGGCCGAATTTAGCACTCTTACTTGTTTTCACTATTAACAATATCAAAATTCATCTTAAAATTAACACAACACCAAATTCTTTTTGGGGCCAGCAGTTTTATTATAAAAATAATTAAGCTTTAATAAATCAAATTTCGATAGATAATCAGTCTTGTAAACTCTTTATTAACCTTTGTTGTTGGTATTTATCATTTTTATTATTATTATTTCGAAATGTCTTTAAATTGTGCAGCATTTCAAGATGATGTGGAATCAGCGACTGTAAACAACATTTTAAAAATGTGTGTCTGGAACATGGGTGAAGTTATTCTAAATTTTATATAATCAGATCTCGTTTTTTGGACGAATTTAAATTCTCTTAATAAAATAATTCTCAATATAAAGAAAATTTGTAATTAAATTCTCACTTTAGAGAGAACTCCACTAAATTTTTTATTGTTAAACGTTAAAAATAAAATTTTGCAAAAAAATTCTAGCAAAAATGTTTGTTAACTTAATTACAACAAGCAACTAGTGAAAATTCTTTTTAAATTAGTTTTCTTTTTTTGCAGGTTATTGTAGTAACGCGCGCGTTTTGTTACTCGTATTGAAACTTTTGAACAAACAGAACGTGACTGTATAATTTGAAAACGTTAGTGCTGTTGTGTTTGTTTACTATTTTCTAATTGAGTTATTAAATAATAATTAATTATAGACAACAATTTGCCATGTACATTCATATTTTGATTTAATTTTTTTTTTTAAGTATTTATTCATTAAATTATTAATTTTGTATGATTTTAATTGAAAAGCTCTTTAGAATGTTGTACGTGCAGCTGTCAAAGTCGATGATTATTAAGTTATAAAGAAGTTATTTCAGTTTTAGAAATCCTAAGAAAATCCATAGTAAATATGCCTTAAATTAAATTAATCAATGTAAATGTTTTAAAATTTATTTTATAATTTATTCTCGACTATGTTTATATTTGCTTATTCTTCAAGCTTTACAAAGAGTTTATGGTGGTCAATATTTTATATTTATTTTATTTGTTTTACGTTTGTTTAAGGGACATAAAATTGGCATTATTTTCTCATTTTGAAATATACTATTGTTAATTATATACTATACAAAAATTTATATGTATATCAGATATAATATTATTTCAAAAGAAATAGTGAATGCATTAGTTCAACCCATGATGAAGTGGTTTAATTTAGGTGAAATATGTATTTTGAAGCACATCATTAAAAGCTAACTTTTTTGGATTTGGAGAATGCATTCTTTATGTCTCCTCTGGAACTTATGTATTACAAGTCATGAAAGTTTTACTCACATTGAACTAGTGCAAAAAAATAAAAAACTTAAATTTAACGAGGCAAAGCATCATTGTTCACTTAGAATCCATTAGCTAATAATTTTATTTGAAGTTCTAATTTTAATAAAAATTTTATATATTGTGTTTCAACCTTAATAGATCATATAATTGTTGCGCAACTTTTCGATCCACCTGTGCTAATACTTTTTCAAAATTATAAGCAATTTTATTACTTATCAAACTCATTCAGTGGTTGCTAGCTACAGCTGATCGGGAAGCATAACCTCTATAATAATAAAATTAGTTACACCTTGATTTTATTTATTTGTGCAGAGATGGGAACCTTTTTTTAAACAAAAAATTTGGGTTTCATTCTTTTTAATTAATTTGTATTTAAATAAACTGATAAAAATAACTTTTCCGTTACTGTCATACTAATTTGACTTAATAGAAGACAACTACAAGAAGGTTGCTTTGTTGTAGCAAATGGCCGTTGCGTATACTTTATGGTTATGTCTTGAACTATGCACATATACTACGCCATACATTTATAATTTTTTTTTATAATAGTCCGAAACTTGAGCAATTAGGGAAGTTCATTATGGTTGTATTATGTAGATCAGCAATCAATATCGATCTAAATACAAGCCAGTGAGTTTTCTTTATTTTTGGTATAAAGATACCAATAAGAATTGTTCAGTTTCAATTGATATCGAATACCGTTAATTACTCCCAGTTTTTTAACTACCGCAAGTAGCCAAATTAGACCAACACATATATTTGATATATTTAAAACTTTACGTTCTACGCTCAAAAAACACTAGAAAATATTAGAAACTTACTTTCATAGTTTTTAACCCAACCTGTACAAAGAAATTCTTCAGTTCAGACTCTACATCAATTTGCGAACCGAGCTCCTAAAAGTTAATCGTCAATGCACAAAGCAACCAGTTTACGTTCTTGTCCAGTTCGTTTAGAGAAACAAATTTATGGTTTTTTTCAGAGTGTGCGTGAACATCTATTGAAATCAACTTGTCATCGTTCTCAGGAATTTAACACTTTTTCGTACTTCTCTGTGGCGTATTTTTGTGGGTTGACAAGATCGACTGATCATTCTTAAATGTCAAGAATTAACCATTCTAAAAAAACAAGATTTAATTGTTTTTTTTTATAGTAGACTTAAACTTACCATAGTCTATCCTTTAAAATGCATGCATTTCATTAAATATTTTTCTAAGCGTTTGCTTCTGCTTGATGGCAATCAGGAGAATAATTTCTGGTGTAAATTTTTGTCCCAGTATCTAGCAGCTTAAGGTCCATAAAGCGGGTTAAAATAAGGTCAGGTCAATGATAACGGTTTCAATGTTTTTTTTTTGTGGGAGGCGTCTGTCATACTTTTATATTTTTTAATCACTTATGCCAAATCGCCATTAAAAGTTACAAATTTGGAGAATTGTAATTAATTACAAAATTAAAATTTTTATTGAAACAATACTTGTGGTTATGGTCATGTTTAAAAAAGCAATTTAAAAAGAAATTTAAAAAAAATCAATAATTATACATTTGTATTTTGTATCGACTATTGACGATATTCTTGTTTATTTACTTGTGAATACATTTTCTGTTAAATCTATTACATTTTATATAATATATTGAATAAAATAATGTTTTAAAATGCTTATGATTAAAAAAAATATTTAAAAGTTAAGGGAAATTGTTAATGTGGACTGTATCTCGTAAAGATAAGTTTTTCACAAATCTACCCAACACAAACCAACCGGTCACCCCGACCGTTGGATTATAAAAAATCTTCTTCTGTATTTGTATGTGCAATTGTATCTGTATGTACGATTTAAGATACGAATGTATTAAAACATCATCATAATAATAATTTCTTGCATTTTATTTCATTTTCTGTTTATGTTTATTGCAACTATGCTTTTTGAAGTTTTTTTCATGAGTAAGAAAAAATTGAAATTATTATTTCTTTATTGTTTTGAGAAATGGCCATTTCATAAAAATTCAACTGAACTTCAATACAAAACAACAACAACAAAAAAAACGAAAAAAATTTACTTTAACCAATCACGTACGTAAATAAATTGAAGAAATTATGGTTTTGGCTAAAGCTTTTCTTTAATGTTTTTTTTTTCTTTTTTTGTGTTTCCTTCGAGTCTTATTGTAAAATTACAGCTGGCTTAAAATGTTAAGGATAATCTTGAATTTAAAGTTCACAAAAAAAAGCAGATGCAATGGGGAAAAAAATATGGAAGAAAAAACAATGTGTGGAAATGGTAGTTTGATCCACCAATTTTTAGTTAAAGCCTTTAAATAAGTTTTTACACATTTTTTTTTTTTTTTTTTTCTTAGGAAAATATTTTTTTTTTACATTAGTTTTTAACCCATTAAGTGTGGTGACTTGGAGATCAAAAAAGTATTAGTAATTCATTAGATTTTTCAAGATAAACCTAAACAAGAACAACAAGCGTTATGTTTTAATTCTTTTAACGCTAAAGACCAGTATACTGTCTGCTTAAATTTTGGGTTACCATAAGTATTTCGGACATTCGATAACGCTATTGCTCTTAACGGAAACATTTTTCTGTCAATTTAAACGAAAGTAAATTTTCTGACAATTTTTGACATTCTTATATTTTTCTAACATTAATTTTCCCATTCTCTCGCATACAATTAGAAAGATAAAGAAATTGTTCCGCAATTTTTCTTTGAATTTTTCAACTAATTCTAGTTAATTTGGGTGCGCTGAATTCAAATCTGTAATCAGTTTGCCTCTATCAGTTCTAGTTTTCATGATACAGCTTTTTTATACACTCCACTGTAAGTAAGGATTGTATATATCAGTTTGTCATTCCGTTTTTTTCGAAAATATTATTTTTTGTGTAATTGCTAGCTGATTAACGGAAATTTTATTTGTGTAATATTATTCTGAACGTTATTTTTTCTTTTTGCACTCCAATTGCATATCGGAAGTTAGTTGCTTGTAAGAAGTGGTTTATTGCAGTTGGCAAAGTTTATTAAAAAAGTGTTGATCTAAATAGAAATGACTTCCAATAGAAGATGTTGTAAAAATAACGCTGACACATATTGTTATATTTGTGGAGAATACACCTTTAAAGAAAACATAAGACCTATTTCGGAATGTGTTAAAAAATCGTATTTAGATTACTTTGGAGTTGATCTTGGTGACCAATATAAAACTTGGGCTCCACACATTGTGTGCAATACTTGCTGTGTAAATTTGCGACAGTGGACTCAATGAAAACTAAATAGGCTTAAGTTAGGTGTGCCGATGGTTTGGAGAGAGCCAGGAAATCATTTGGACGACTGTTACTTCTGTTTAGTGAGTATTGTTGGTATTAATAGAAAAAATCGAAATAAATGGCAGTATCCCGATTTACCGTCAGCGCGCCGTTCAATTCCCCATTCCGAAGATGTTCTCATTCCAAAACTGAATGATTCTTCAGAGCTGAGTTCGGAGTTTGAACATAATACCGCTAATGATCTAACTGATTGCGACAGTGTTTTCGAAGACACAGAAACATTCCTCAACGTTTTAATCAGTGCGAGTTGAATAATAAGTCATCCATGATTTAAAATCGTATTCATATTATGCCTCTAGGCAAATAAAAAAATTCTACACAAAAATAGTCTTTTAATATCTGTAACGTGCATTGCGATTTTAGTTCTCCCAAAAATATATAAAAAGGCTTCGCAATTGTTATTTTGTTTTTTTTTTTTTAAATATTTTTGGCCTTTAATAAGCCCATCAAAAAACAAATTTTAAAAAAAGTCAACTAAATATTTTATAATTTTTTTCTTTTAATATAAATATTTCTTAATATTGTGAGTTATGCTATTCTTAAGCAAATTGGATACACCTCAACACTTCGCAAAATATGTTTTAAATGGTTCTCGAATTATATCCAAAAAAATAAACATTTCTAAACCACTGTGTAACGGCAAGCAAGCACATCAAAACATGAAATTTATTTATAAGCAAATTTATATTCATTCATAATTTTCTAGATAAATATAAAATATGAATTAAAAAGTGTTAATAGAACCAAAAATAAATTTATTTGAAAAATAAACCAAATTGTATTTATATGCTACAAGAAAAATGTAAAGTGCGTGTCGTAGCCTTCTTACCCGAAAATTTCACGGCTTTTAATTAAAAACGATAAATTTTTTTGACTGCAAATATTATATTCATCTCTCCTTTAGAATTTAATTGTTTTGTGTTTTATTATGCAAAATTCGCTAAAATTACAAAACCACATCTCAACTACCAATAATGCTTAGGAATTTTGTAGCGTGCATTACAAAACTTTGTGAATAAAATTTTGCAACAAGCACCTGTTAAACATATACTTTTTATGTCATTCAAAAGTACACTCAAATCCTACTAAATACTATATATAAGTTGAAGACATCTGTTTTGAAAGATCTTAACATTTTTATAATTTTATCTAAAAATTCGTACGATTGAATCGTTTATGACACAGGATTTGTCCATATATATAAAAATAAGTTGCCCTCTGTTCGTCGTTTTATAACTCGAGAACAATTAAACAATCACCTCTACACTTAGAAAAACTTACTGTTTTGTGTGTTTTATGAGCTGGTGAAGTCAACGGTTTGTACTTCTTTTAAAACGATGCTGGTCAGAACGTTAAAGTCAATGGTGACCACTATAGAGCAATGATTACTGACTTTTTCGTACATCAATTAAACAACCAAGATATGCAGGAGCTGTCGTTTCAACAAGACGGCGCAACATGTCACACAACTAGTGCCACAAATGATTTATTGAAGACATATTTCGGTAACAGCACTGTTTCACGTTTTGAACCCGTGAATTGGCCTCCAAGATCGTGCAATTTAACAACGCTTGCCTTTTTTCTATAAGGATATTAAAAGTTGCTAGTCCAAATCGATAAGCCCGAAACGATTGACCACTTGGAGGACAACAATCGTGTTATTGCCGAAATGCTGACATAAATGTTGGAAAAATTCATTGAAAATTTGACCTCCAGAATAGATTATGTACCAGCTAGCCGTGGCGGTCTTAGACAGAAGCCCTTTTAAAATTAAAATGTCATAAGATTATTTTTCGAAGACAGCTAAATTTATGTCCATTTAAAAAACTCAACTTTGTTTAAACCATTTCAAAGTTTTATATCTTTTAAAAAAAACACCCTTTATTATTTTACTGTACATCACATGCATGCACAGTTACTATTGTGATACAAAAGTTGTCATTCTCATTAAAGTCGAAAGATGAAGAATAAAATAAATGAACAATTTTTATCTCTTGCATAACTTCTTTTAAAAACGTATCAATTGCGCTTCTTATAACATTAATAACTTGTCATATGAATTTTTGTACGGAATTCACTTCAACATATTTTTTGTATATAAAACAAAGAATTGTCTTTTCCATCTCTGGTGAACTTATTCATTATTTTGCAAAGGAAGTTAAAAAAATTTCGTGTCTTGTATCATATACGTATTAGTAGAGAAATAATAATTGGATTGGATAAATTATAAAAAAGATTTTAAAATTTTACAATTAACATAACAAAATCTTTCATTAATATTAAAAATTGTTAAAAATTTAATATTATAACAATACGACATTAACAACAACATAAAATTCAGACAACTGAAATGAACAATTGGGGTATTCACAAATTATTCTATCATGTCATTTTGTCATCATGACAATTGTTAATCTATATATATAAAAATCAATGTGTGTTTGTATGTTTGTTTGTGCTTTATAGACGGTTAAACGGCTGGACCGATTTCCTTGAAATTTTCACAGAATCTTTTTGTATGTCTGGAAGGATCTATAGGCTATACTTTGGTTTGAAATTGTAAGTGGGCGGGGTGCCACGCCCTATTAAAGAATGAATATTAAATATTATATATTTATCACGAAAGTTAATGCAGCTAGAGTCTTCAAATTAAGTATGGTAAACTTTGACATCCACATGAACATTTGGGTAAAAAATGGGCGGACTTTCAATAGCAGCGGTGGCCACATGAATTAAACACTAAATTTCGTATATTTGGAAAACGATATCGATTAGAGTACTAAAATTTTGCGAGAGCAACTTTGACACCCAAATAAACATTTCTGGAAAAAATGGGTACATTAGAAATAGTGGGCGTGGCAGCTCTCATAGCAATTGAATACTAAAATTCGTATATTCGGGAAGCGATAACAGTAAGAGTAGCCAAATTTTGCACGAGAAGCTTTGACATCTTTATGACTATTTCGACAAGAAATGGATGCTTTAGTAAAAGTGGGCGTGGCACCTGTCATATGAATTAAATACAAAAATTCGTATATCTGGGAAGCGATAATAGTTAGAGTACCCAAATTTTGCAAGAGACACTTTGACGTCTATATGATTATTTTAATAAGAAATGGTTGATTTAGTAATAGTGGCACTTGCAAAATAAATATATTTTTGAACTATAAAATTTTTATTTCATTACGATTGGGGTGGCGAAGCACACCGGGTATTAGCGAGTTAATAAAATAAATAAAGAAATTTAAAATTGTTTCTTTAAAATTAAAACAACAAAATGGAATTTTTAAGACCTAAAGCCAAATAAAAATCTACAACAAAATATATAAACACCAAAAGAAGGTCAACAATACTTATTTAACTCTTTCAAAATGTTAAAATATTTGAAAAACTTTTAAACGAACAACAACAATATAAAAATTATAATCAAAAATTTTAATTTTTAAAAAATTAGAACATGGTGGTAATACCACAAGATGGCATACTTTTTGAATGCCCTAAATGCATCTACGTTTTTACAACACCAAAGCAATAACTTGATTTGCTTCATATTAAGCAACATTATTAGAAAATTGAATACCACTAAAATCTATTCCGATCCGAATTTTGATTCGATTACGAACACGAAAATTAAGCTCCAGCTTTTAAAAGGTTATGGTATTAAAAATTAAAAAAAATATATGTTATCACTTAAGGGTAAAATTTCACATCTTCTACCCACTAGCACCTCCAGACAATTGCAATAAAATCTTTGCTCTACATTTATTTAAAGCTTTATTTCTCGTAATAGACCGCAAATTATTAGAATAGATCAGCGTCATCACAAATAGCACAAACACCAACAACTATGCCATTAACAACAACTTTAAATGGAGGCATTATTTGAATGAAATCATGATAACTTTGGTCGGCAACATTTACTTAGCATTTGAACTTGTTACACTTAAACATAATTCTATCATTATCATTTTATATAATACAACTCGTATACATGCATTCATACAAACATAGTTTCATTTTAGAAGGAGTGAGTACAAGTTCCAAGTAATTTTGTAATTTAAGAAAATATTAATAAAAAAAATTACACGTACATTGAAATGAATTGTATGGGTCATTTTAAATTAAACGCAACAATCTTTAGATACAATTTCTAATCTTACTGGTTTTTATATTGTTGTTGCTGTTGTTGCAACTTTAGCTACAGATGTAAGAAAACAAAAAAAAAATCTTTCAATTAAATTATGTAAATTTTTCTTGTTGCGGCATGTAAAGTCATGTTGTGTTTTATTTTTTAGTTTACGTAGTTTAACTAAAACAAAGATGCCGCTTTAAATGTTTGCTCCACCTACTTTTTTATGTGGCATCTAGATGAATTAGAAATTATGGAAACAACTTAAGTAAACCACTTACGCACAGGAAAACTGTGAAGTGGACAATTGTTTTGTTTGCAATGTTCGAACTTTGAATAACCTTTCATAAACTGAGATTTTATTTCGAAGCATAGAAAAAGTTTTAAATTTGTCACTTAAACAGAATCTGTATCCAACACTGGACTTAAAAATTGTGTTATAAGAATAAATCGGCAGATTACATGTTATAAATATAAAAAATTGATAATCTTTGGCCACAGGCATTCTAGAAGGGTATAAACGACGGTGGTATATCCAAAAATTTTTTGACGACTCGACTTCGATAAATCGTTTTCTCCTGGAATGAAATACGTATAAAAATTATTATGCGTATTAGTGTGTTTTGCAAAACTATTTTTAAAAAATATCCATGCATTGGTTTTGTGCTGGTAATTAGGTGCTGTAGCCGGTTTAAGTTTTAAACCAGCCGAAAAATTATTTTCTTCGCCTCTCTTGCGAACAAACTGTCATTTAATGCCAGCGCAATTGTTGTGGTGCGTGAATGCCCACACACAATAATTTTATTTGAAAAGCTACAACATTATTTTAAAACTATTGTGATATTCTATAATAAAAATTGCAACAATGCAGCAAAGATCCTAAAAATAAAAAATAAAATAAAAAGATCCTAAAAATACAGTAAATGTTAAATTTTACGTTACGTTTTTTTGTTACGTTTTAACGTTTCGTAAACGATAATTTATTCAATACTTTAAATACTTCGGGATTGTTTTAATAGCAAATTATAAACAACACACTATAAATTTTCTTTATGAAATTTTATTTATTTAAACGCACTTAAATTTACAATAGTTAAATTAAATAAAACTTGGGCAATTCACTAAAACAAAAAATTTATTAAATAAAACTTAGGCCATTCAATAAAAAAAATTTTAAATTCTTTTATGTATTCTAGTAGTGTACAAATTCATTAAATATTAAAATATTACTCCGTATTTATGAAATCCATAAATCACTTCATTAAGATTTTATAGTTGCTTCCGTTAACTTTTAGGATGGGGTGGTCCACTTGCTCTTAAAATCGGACATGTCATGTTATACCTTTTCTGTGTTCTTCAATTGCTTTTTAACAAGAGCCCAATACCTTTCTACAGGCTAAAGTTGTGGACAGTTGGGTGGATTTGACCCCCCGAGGTACAAAATTGACACTATTGTTTAAATAACACTCAAGGGCCTTTTTCCCATAGTGGCATGATGCGAAATCGGACCAGAAATATCTGTGCAGTTTTAAGAAAAGTAAAAAACGTTTTTGTAGACACTTGGTAATACATTTGTGTGTTTATCGTGCCTGATGTTACAAATTATTGCGTTTTTTGTCTCAACTACAAATGACTTGCGCCATAAGAAACTTCATGAGAAATTTTGTTTTCCTTTTTGTCCGGTAGCGTTTTTAGACATTTCCTCATCCAACAGCCTCATAAAAATATTGACCCGGAAATTGTAAAAAGTCTACCGGAATAAAAATTTTATCATTCGTCACACCACAGGTGTACTTTTTTTATAAAATTTTACCTCAATTTTTTCAATTAAGTTTTTTACCACATTGCGATCTGGAACTTTCTGAACCTTGTACTACTTCAACACAGCATTATTTTTGGCTCTGTACAAAAACGAAAAAGAGCATTTAACCTTACGAGTTGATTTTCAGACAGAAGTGTTCGGTGCTGTCCGAAAGAGGTTTTTTTTTACTTTTTTAGCCTTACAAGATTCTCTTACACTGTTAAAGTCTTCCCTATACTCTTTAATGGTTTTGAAACTGTGTTTTGATGAGCCTTCAGATATTTTGTTATTTTTTTGCGTACCATATTGGATTTTACTGAAAAGTTTTAATTATTTTTTCACGCATTTTTTTTCGCTGTGCATTTTGACCGAAATAACAGTTGAAAATCTGAAATTTTTTTTATAAAGCTAACGTGATAAATAACAAAACTAATTTGTTAGACCAAGGATAAGTTTTGGCTAGAATAGTGTGTTTAAGTTTTTTTCTGACGCACTCTTTATGTAGATCTTATGTACAACTACTACTTGCTGTAGTTTCCTTCTATTTTAACTGCAATACCTGATCGAGAATATTCCTAACAATGTAAATTATAGAAAAAATTATTTAGAAACATCTTGAAAGTTTGTTTATAAAAGTTAAAAAATAAAATCTAAATTAGAGTAAAGAATTAAAATTTAATTAAGCAAAATCTGTAACAATCTTGTTTATATATAAAACAGGATGTGTGTATGTATGTAGCGTATGGACTCCAAAACGGCTGGTTCGATTTTGATGAAATTTTCTGGGAATCTTCAGAATATTTAGGCGGGTGACACTGTGAAGTCTGATTTTTAAATTTTCGGTCTGCGGGCGGAGGGGCGTGGCAAAATCCAGTTCTCATATTGCACCACCAATGACATATACATATATTTATCTGCTTGCTTTTTTTATTTTATTTTTGAAAGCTTATTTTTCAAAACAAGATATCAACTCTTAAATCGGTTATATAGTTCCGAAGATATTTAAAAAAAGGCCAGCAACGCGGATCGGGTCAGCTAGTATTTTATAAAAGATAATCATCCAAGGGTGGAAAAAATATTCTATTAGACATTATAATTTTTTTCCAGGAATATTTAAGTCTTTAAGCTTTTAACCACGTCCAAGGATAAGTTTTCGAAATTTTTCTCAAAAAAAAATTATTTTGAATGACAAACATTTATTAATAATGGCTCCAAACTGACTGTCTAAATTATCATATCTTGCATTTTGTAGTGATGAGTATTGAAATTAATAAAAATTGTCGCATAAATTATTTAAACATAATCATTAAGTGGAAAAGCTACCGCTTTATTATGAGTTATTTCTTTTTTTAAAAATAAAAATAAAAAGAAAAACTCTAGTCTTCCAAATCCATAAAAATACGCACAAAGCCGGTTTAATGATCGCACAGCCCAAAGCAAAATACACTTTAGAGTTTGTCCTCCTCAAACCAAGAAACAGTGATCAGCAGCAAATAATTGATTGCTGACAATATTGAAATAGACGGAAGGTAAGCCAAAAAGGTAAACATTTTTAGATTTGCAAATTTTAATGTTTTTTCCTTTTTTATAAAAAAATATCATCTGTTCAATTTCAAAAGTAAATGCCCTTAAATGTTTTACTGCATACCTTCCCTATTCATTAGCTGTGATACGTAGATACAAGTTTCGGTAACTATGTAAATAGCTAAAGTTCCTTGTTAAAGTTCAATATTTAACAACTTTTTCTATTTAATAAATATTGCGGAAATTATTGAATGGCATTAAGTATATTTGCATGTCTATCTGTCCGTCCGTCAGTTGTGTGTTTTTACAATTTTCTAGAATTGTTATTAAAATGCAACAGCAACTTAGTTGCATGCCACTTCAAACTTACTCAACATATTGTGTCAAATATTGCTTAAAGGCATTTTAGCTTCTTGTTTGTTTTTGCTTTTATATGGATGATTTTTTCTTTCTACAGTGCCATGACACATACTTAAAGTGCAAAAGTACAAATTCCTGATTCGCATACATAATGCAACGTGCAACAATTATTTCTTATTTTCGAACTTTTTTTTAATAGTGTCTCTTGTTTAGTTTTATTTTTTGTTTATATTAAAAAGAAGAAACAAAATTAAATACAATATTCTTTATGATGTGTTGACAATCTTTAGTTAATGTTTTTGTTTAACTATGTTTACCCTTTAGGTAATTATTTTTATTAAAATTTTTCTGCGTTTAGTAGATAGTTTATTGACAATTTAAAAATCGTTTAATATTGATTGAAAGTTTTAAGTTGCCATTGTATGCAAATTAACGGTTATTGAATGGTTTGTAGCTTAAACAGATAAAAATTTAGTTCAACGTGTGTGTGGTATGTTCGAAAATTTTGTTTAATGCCAACTTTTTTTATGTCGAACCGTTTTCACGTGACACAATCAAAACTATCTGGAGCAAAAGGTGCTCAAAAAGTGTAACATAAAAATGACATAAGACAATCTATTGCTAGATTTTGTTTTTAAAATATTTACTTTTTTATATAAAATCAAAATGCGAATTTAATTTCACTTTTGTATAAATTAGGACAGAGTCTTTCTAAAGGCCTGACCAGAATATGCAACGCTGCCCTTACCTATCAAAAGTTATAGATAAGTTAAGTTTTCTTTGTATGTATGTAAACAATTCACAAATAGCCCGTACGAAATTTTAAATTAGTTTTCTTTTTAGAACCTTCACAGTTAGTATAAAGATATATAAAATATATATTTTTTTAAGGCTCACAAATATGTCCTTCTGTTCTTATGCATGCCGAAATCAGTTTTTTGAAGCCCCCGATATTATGAAGTGCATGGTATTAAAATATTAAAAATACTGAAAATTGGCATAATCGCCTGAGATATGAGAAAATAAATTTACACGTTTTTTCCCCATATTTTTTTACCACAAAAATAAAAACTTTTTTACAACTATACTAATTTATAGGCACGTTTGTGACTAGTTGTTGTTGTTTTTACAGATTTTCGTGAAAATTTTTTAAGAAAGCGGTCACTAAAGCTGGATTTACCCATAAAATTTTAGTTCAGAACAAATTTTTTTATATTGAGTTTGATGTTTTACTTTTGAGAGGGAGAGAGATTATTTTGTTCAGAAAGTTTTTTCTCGAATTGGTTTAATTTTAATTCTTGTTCAGAAGAAACTGAATTGGGATGCCACTTTTTTTCAATATTTTCATGAAAATTGAATTTGGTTGCCACATCACACAGTGTCAGTACATTTATTATACAAAAATTGTTTTTGCCGAAAATTAACAATTAAAATGGAATTTAATGAAAATATTGCTCAAAAATTAATAGAAGAATTAGAAAAACCAGAAAGAGAATGCTTGTATGACATGAGCAATAGTTCATACAAAAATAATTATTTAAAACAGAGTTTTTCTCACTGCGACTCATTTCATTTTCGATTTTTTTTTGATAAATTTCTTTTGCAAACAAATTGACTTTATGCACTTCAATTAAAAATAATAATTTTAGTTCTCTTCTATCCGACATTTTCTTCACATATATTTTAATGAAATAATTTACGTTTGTATTTATTTACATAGTTTGCTAGCGGTGCTGCCACTTTGTACAACTGTTTGCATTTTTATATTATATGGCAGCTTTGTTTTTTCGGACAAATTTTCTTAAATGGGTGAATTGTTCTGCAGAAAACTCTCAGTAAAAAATGTTATTCTCCGGAAAAAATTTTGTTCAAAACAATTGGGTGAATTCACCTTAACCGTTATAGGCCAAAGTAATTTAAAAAAATATTTAGTTTGTTTAAAAATATCAAAGTTTTCAAGCGCCTAAATAATTTTTGTTTTTTTTTTTAAATTTTTTTAATTATAAATCGTGCTCTTAAAAATAATTTCTGAGAAAAACTAATAAATGTCTTTCAAACTAATTGAGATATAAGCACAAAAATACATCTGCTTCGGTGTTTTTACTATAATTTACAAACGGAAATCTAGTTTTTTCAGCTTCTAAGCCACCGAGAGTGCCAATATAGGTATCACATGAAAGGAATATTCGTATCAAATATAGTAGTTGCGGCTTTGTCCCCTTTAGTCCCCACAATATTGGTTTCAAATGAAAGGTCGTTTAAACAAAAGGGCGGAATATTGTTTTTAACTTATGCCTGCTTCCGCCAAGTTAGCCACAGCTTTTGCCGAAATTTCTTTTTTAATAGTATTTTGTCTGTGGCTTTTTTATGTACTCATCCTCTTGAAATAATTTGTTCAACGAAAGTGTTTTATAAAAGCGCCATTTTTTGCCTGTTCTATACACAATGTGCCAAGTATGTGCCTTCAGCACATTCAGGATGTTCTTTTAGAAGGCGATAAATAAAAAATTTAAATAAAACAAAAACATTTATTAAATATTTTAACAATAATTCGTCCAATTAGTGATTTCAAAGACTGAAGTACTTATATTTGTGAAAAAATAAATTTTCACATACAAAGCCAAAAAACCAGTTGAAAGATCCGTTTTGTAATATTAATTATTTGTCATATTCTTTCCTCAGTGAATATTTTATAAAAAAGTTAATTATGCTGTCTCTAAGCCTCCCACCTTTAACTTTTCCTCAGACAAATTACATTGGTATTAACCCCACCTTAGCATTATTGCATATCGGGCAATAGAACAGTTACCAATACCTCTGGCTGTACGTAGATGAGAATTAGGGAAGTTTATCTTATGGCTGCTAGAGTCCTCTTTGGTATCATAGGAACCAGTGGGACTTGTCTAGGATGTTAGTTATTATGCTACTTAGGTAACAAAATTGGGTGGTATCTTTTATTTCCTGATTGCTTTTTTAAATAAGTCCTGATTTACCGCATTGATCCAAATAGTTTTTGACTTGTTCACGTTTATTTTCAAGCCTATTGGTTCGACTGCTTCTGATACTATTTCAGACAGATGTCGTCAGCATAATTAAGGCCATTTTATTGACCTTGTAGTCCCTACGTAATACCATTGCCTTTATGTATTGCTCTTTCCAAAACTGTATTCAGCATAATATTAACAGGAAATATTACACACCTTGTCGCACAAATCTATAAGAAATCATTAAACTGAAAACCCTGTACAATTTACTGACTAACTGCATTACTAATGAAATATGAAACAAAATACAACAACAAGTTGGAAAAAAATGTAATACAAAACATTAATGTTTCGATAAAATAATTGAGATAAAGAAATAAATCGTAACGAATACTTCTATATGCACTAATGTATAGTATGTGTCTTTGTGTGTGTATAGTATTTTATCGACAACTGAGTAAAAGGTAAAAATATTTCAGTTCAAACATAAAAAACACTTTGTTGATCATCAAACCGAAACTTATAAATATGTATGAATTTCAAAATTATTGGAATCCCTTTTGATGAACACGAGGATCACACCGCAACAGAAATTTTATACAATATATGTATGTATACATAAAACAACAATAACAAAAACAGGAAAATTGAACACTCTAGAAAATAAAATTAAAAAAAAGCAAAATACAAAAAAAAATTGTTTAAAGGTCGCTAAAGAAGCAGAAGAAGAAAAACTTTTCTCATCAAAAGCTGATACAATCCATCCATCTATCCATACATCGAACAAACCATCACAACGGACAGACTTGCAACTACAACCACTTTTGCCAAGTCAAAAAGAATAGAATTGAGTTGAAGCTTAAAAAAAATCCATCAATACCAATCATTGATAACAGTCAACAAAAATAACCTCTCAACGCGAGAAAGAAAAAACACCACGATACAACAACAAAATACACATTTGAAAAAGGGGTTTAATAATGATGAAACTGATTTTTTGCGATCGGCCTTAAATATACTTCTTACTTTGCCAATATAATATTGAAACTTTTTTTATACATAATCTTTTTATAGTTTTCCAAATTAACTTGGACCGGTCGACAATCAACTCAAAACACTATTTAAAGTTTTATAATATAAATTTGATTTAAATTAATTACAATTTGAATGTAATCAACTTAATTTAAAATACCATTTATGTCAGGTTTAAACATTTATATTTATTATATGGGTTTATAGAATGACAACAAATATTTCGGACAAGAGTAAAAAGCAATGCCTTTAAAATTTGTTTAAAGAAAATTTAAAAAATTTCACTTTGATTTCACATTTTCACTTTGTTTGTTAATTTAAAATTATATTTTAGAAATCTGTACCATATTTTGTTGGTTACACTGTCTAAAACGATATGTATGGTGTCCGCCGAACTTGATTCCTAATTGTATTGAAAACATGTTAAATTCTAATATGACAATGTAGTATTGGCTTTTAGAATTCCAGTATGTGACAGTATTTGTTTAAGTAGCATCACTTGCATACAAGGCGCTACACACAAATTATAGCAAATTAGTGACAAGATTTCTCTTAATACTCGTTGTTAGTCACATCAGTTACAAAGTCCAATTATTATTGCATAATTTTTGCATAACACACATATTAATGTGTGTTAATAGCTTTTTATTTGCTATAAAATATGTACATGTCCCGAATATTTTAAATATTTTTAGTCGCTATTAAACTGCACTGACAGAGAATTAAAAAAAAAAAAATATCGTGTTTTTTCTTAACCGGGGTCTCCACAGAGCAATACTTATTGCCACAATTGTCAAATTTGATTGCGTCCATATAAATTGCGACGTGTAGACCATAAATTGCCATCATTGCTTTGCTAATTGCTTGAGCAATTATTGCCGCAATGAGCTGTCAATATCGTTCCATTTTCTTTTTTTTCTTTGCAAAGCAAATGGAAATGAAAATAATTTTACCTGATAATAATAATTTAGAATAAGATATTAAATTAAACCATTAAAGTTAAAACAAAAATATTAATTTTTTTAAATAAAATACTTGTGTCGTATTCTCCATATTATGTTCCATGTCACTGACAAATTTTTTCTGTTTTCTGCTTTTTAAAAGTTATTGAGTACGCCGAGATCAATGAAACTTGAGAGAAATATGTGTTATAGTCATAGGCTGGTAAAGGGATAAAAGTTTACTTATACTTTTGTTTAGCAAAATCATATTTTTTTCGTCTGCATAAGCCTATGAGTAAAGGGAGGTAATCTCTCCGATTTTTTTTATAATATAAATTTTAAAAAAATCTAAAAATTATTTTAAGGAGCTGTTGATATAGCCTTGCACAGAAAAAAGAAATCGATGTAAAATCTTTATTCGTTTAGCCAAAAAAAAAGTATAAGCATTTGCTTAAACATACAGTGAGCAAGAAAATAATTTAGACAAAAAATAAAATCGAAGCCCATAAATTAACAGTTTTACCAACCCAAAATTCTTACATATCGAAATATAAGAAAATCTTATACTGAAATGAAAGTATTATTTTCACTGAAAGACTTACATATACAAGGATGAAGCTCTTAAAAATAGTAAAACAAATTTATAATAATTTAATTTAAAATTTAAATTTAAGATATTTTCATTTAAAAAATCTATAATCATTTTGTTAACAAACACAATTATTTCGACAAGTATAAGTTAAAAGTTATTTTAAATTTTTTAACAAAATTTTTTTACAAAAATCTATTACTATAAAAATAATTTTTTTTTTAATTGTATTTAGAAAACTATCATTTTTTTTCAAATCAAGATGAAGTTGTACTAAACTTTGAAATTTACAACAAAACAAATAATCCATTGTTCTTTATATCTCCTGTTATCCTGTTAACATAACAGACATTTGTAATTGTATGTCCAACCAATGCTTGGAAATTTTTTACACTAGTGTATCTGTATCTGGTATTGATGATACTACGAGTGCATATTTCAATAGTTATATGCACCATAATTAGACGAGAACACGTGTTCATTAAACACTTTTGATGACAATCAACAAAATTAACTTGGAATACAATTAAATACTTTTATAACAACGAACTTATAAGAACATTTTTTTTTTGCAAAAAAAATCCAGGAGTATAATAACAAAAAACTAACAAACTAAATCAGTGCAAATTCCTTTGATAGACACGTGTCTGTCTTTTTTATATTTTATTAAAAAAAACGCAAATTTTTAGAAATAATAATAACAACAACAATAATAGTAGCAGCAACAAAAAAGACCAACAAGACCTTATAAAGAGTTAAAGACATAAGTGCAACAATTGCAGAATTGTGCAACATTAATGAAACGACACTATAAAAGGATAAACATTTAATGTTTTTTTTTTGCGTACATCTTTTTTGTTGTTATTGTCAAGTGATATTACAAAATTCCAGCAACATAATAATGATGCTGATGACTTCTTAAAAGGACACTATTTATAACACACATGCATACAGAGTTGTAATCAATATCGGTTGCTTTTAATAGTTATTTTAAATTGCAGTAGAATTCAATTTCATTTTGAATACATTTTTCTACTTTATTTTGATTTTACAATCTCTCGAGATTTTGCAAATGTGTAGTGGAAAACAAGAAACGATATTTTTATTGTAATTTATATACTTAATGTTTTTTTTATCACATAACTTATAACAAATATTTAAACGAACTCTTGACAATGAATGTGTAGCTTTATAAAGATGTAAAATGTTTTAAAATATTTTTAATATTTTTTTATACCCTTCACCTGTCGTGCACAAGGGTATAGCTTTGTCATTCCGTTTGTAAATTCTACAATTTTCATTTCCGACCCCATAAAGTATATATTTTCTGAAAGCTTATAAATAGAGGAGTCGATTAAGTCCGGCCAGTCTGTCCGTCTGTCCGTGTGTTTGTTGAAATCAACTTTTAGAAGCCACCATATGTTCCTCAGATATGTGTATGGTATCAATATTTTGAAAATATCCGGGAATGAATCGCTATTGAAAATCAGCACAATCGCCCCATAACTTTCTGAGATATGAGCAAATAATTACGACTGCCTCTGTTTTTCCCTATATTTTGACCACCAATATTAAAATTTTTCAGCCATAGAGAAATTTATAGGTACCTTTGCTACTATTTGTAGATATAATATGCCTCTAGAGATATTCGTGAAAAGTTTTAGATAAAACGGGCTCTAATCGGTAAAGTTAAAGGCAAATTTTTTTTAAAAATATATATTTCAAAAATTTACAAACGAAAACCAATTTGTTTAGCTTCTGGACAACTGAGAGAGTCAATATTGGTGTCATGTGAAAGGACTTGACTAGTGCAATATAAGCACCATAAAACAATTAAAATTCATATTGTTTAGTTTACTACGTAAAAATTCAAAATCAAGGATGGCGTCGGAATTAATAAGAAAAAATGGCGTATAACATCATATAGGTTAAGCTACGATTCGGGATTATACCTTTGTACATGATGATGGAGGGTATAACACTCTTACTTGTTTACCTTCTGAAGGATATTTTTAGCAAGTTTTTTTGAAGTAACACTTAGGAATATTTATCTAAGGATAAAAAAGTCATTGTTAGTTTTTTCTTCACATGTATTTTTATTGTTAATCGTCTTAAGTTCCTTGCAACGGATTTTGCGATTAATTTTATTCAAACTAGGTATAAGTGAAATGTGTTTTTGAATTAAAAAAGTGGAAAACCTGTTAAATATCCAGGATATTTAGCAGGTAGGATATTTTTTAAACGGTTTATAATACATAAATATATCTACATTTATAACAAAATTGTAAGAAACCTGTCTTAAATACTAAATACTACTTTTCAGAATTTTTGTCTGTCTTTCTGTTTGGCCTCCTGCACTAAATTGACTCAAAAACGACTGAACTTGATTTTGACAAAATTTGGAAATGATAGATACATCCTTGGGTCCCTGGGTTAACATATAGGATAATATCTCATACCCTGCTGAAAATTAAAAATAACAGATAAAACGGGATTAAAAATGTTGTTGAGATACGGACAAGAGATAAGGAGGAATATAAAACAACAATAATCAATTATTATCAGTATCAATTAGTATTTAGCATTGACAGAATACAATAAAATATTATTGCTGGGCCAGCAATAAAATATGCAAAAGCTTAAATTTGACCTTGAATTTTTCAATTATTTCAAACCCGATTTTAATAAAATTAAAACCGTAAAAAAATTCAAGAAATTATCTATCTATTAAAGAAAACTTACTAAAATATCTTAATCGATTTAAAAGTCATATAATTTTGGCCAACGAAAAATGTTTTCAAGGCACTGTGCAACTTCAAACCATTTATTTTAATAAGTTTTCATTTTATAGAAACAAACAGACAAAACCTTTTTCTTTTTTTTTTGTATAGAATAATATATCTATTTTTTAATTGTTGTAGAGTTTTTAAAAGTATTTAAAATATTCATATTTTCAAGCATTCCCTGATTAGTTTATTTTTATACCCTTCACACAGTGAAAAGGGTATATATATGTAGGTTTGTTATTCCGTGTGAAATTTTTACAATTTTCATTTCCGACCCCATAAAGTATATATTTTCTGAAAGCTTATGAATAGGGGAGTCGATTAAGCTCTGTCAGTCTGTCCGTCTGACAGTGTGTATGTTGAAATCAACTTTTTGAAGCCCCCCGATATTGCTTGGACCCGGGTGAGGTACTAAAATATCAGAAATATTCGGGAGTAGAACGGTATTGAAAATCAGAAATATCGGTACATAAACAACTGAGATATAAGCAAAAACCCATGACCACCTCGATTTTTTATTCACAAAAACAACATTACAACAACAACATACATACATACAAACGTGTATACTGGTTAGAGAAAATCGAATTCCAGCTGAGCCAAAAAAAATTTTTTTTCTTATTTTTTATTTAATATATTATTTATATTTTTATTATTTTTTTTAATTTTTTTTTCTGTTTCATATTTATTATATATAATAATTTTTTTTAAATTTATTTTTAAAATTTTTTTTTTTAATTTTTTTTAAATTTTTTTTTTAAAAATTTTTTTTTTTAACATACATACGTGAATTTATAATTTTACAATGGGATGTTTTTATATATGTATGTTTTTATATGTATGTACGTTATTGCATGACTACACGTTGTGAAGGGTATATAAGATTCGGCACGGCCGAATATAGCGCTCTTACTTGTTTTTTTTTTTTTTTTTTTTTTTATATTGAGTCAGAAATAATTTATACTTAAATTAAATAAACTCCAATTTCATTGCATAGAGGTCATCATTCTAGCGGGTCCGCAAGGGCCAATGCATCGTTCCCCTTGAGTCAAGAATGTCCGTTATAATACAGTAGGTTATGTGCAAGAGGATTTGGATGAATTTCCAACTTTCGTACATATTTTGAGCAGAATGTTTTTTTTCGTCGCCAACAAATGGAATATTAAGGTCCTTGTGAATATTTGCGTTACTCATAAACTACGGGTCTCCAGTAATAAGTCGCAATATTTTGTTTTGTCATCTTTGTAATTTCTTTATATTAGAAGCAGAAGCTGTTCCCCATAGTTGGATACCAAAGGTCCATATTGGCTTAATAATAGCTTTGTAGGTGGGTACGTTATTAAGCAAAATTTTCGTATTTGGGTTTTAGAAAACCCAAACGTGGTCTTACAGAAGCCAATGCACCCATTACAAGTGACTTTGGTGGGGCTTGTGAAGCAGAGGTATCAATGGCACATATTGTATTTTAGCTTGTCCACAAATTTCTTAGGAGCTTTAGTAATTTAATATATTTTAAATAAATATATAAATTAAAAAAAAATATGTTGTCTATAACTTTGCTGATTTAACACCGATTTTTCAAACATTTTCTATAGTCCTAGAGGTATTATGTATTTAAAATATAAAATAGTAATAGTCTAAACACTATCCTTGGGTTGTAAAATTGTAGATTTTTGTGATAAAAGTAGAGGCAGTCCTGTTTTTTTGCTCATATCTTAGAGTCGTGGGGCGATTGTAAACAAAAAGTTAATGTAAATTTGTCATACAAAACAGCAATGATACGTTTAATAATAATACTTATTTGTATAAAAACTAGCGAGCAAATATTTAAATCAGAATTTTTTGAACCATATTTTGCACCCACTAATGACTCTCAGGAGAGTTAAGTCTTTAATTAAAATATATATTTCCTGTAAATCAAATAATTTTCAAAACTCTGACCGCTTTATTATTAAAATGTATGTGTCTGTCTGTATGTGTCTTATTGGTTTGTGATTATCACGAAAAAAAAATATATAAATGACCGATTGATCTATCGTCAGATTTTCAATCAAAAACTTACACAAACAACAAAACTAAGCAAAAAAAGGAACACAAGGTTGTTGTTGCTACTACGAGTATTTTACTTTTAATAACACATTTTGTGTAATAGTGTGTATATTGGCGATTTGTTTTGGCGGAAAATACAATTTTAATAATTGGTTTTTGTCTGGCATCTGTTTTTTTCTCTTCTCTTCTTCTTCTTCTTCTTTTTAAAATTGGCCAATATTTATAGCAACAACATACGCACCATATAGTAAATATAATAACAAGAGTCTTTAGAAACTACAGCAAAATTTGGTCAACATCTACAATTTAAGGGGGGGGCCAAAATAACAACAGCAACGGTAACAACAACAGCAACAACTACTACAAATTCGACTATAATCATAAAGCCGAATATTGTATTTTAGTTTTATTTATTGTCGAAGAAAATTACTTTGACTTTTTGATTTCAGAAAGTTATGTATCAAGATGATGAAGAGTGGTTTATTTTCTTTTATTTTTATGATGAGCTTTTTTGTTGTTGTTGCCTATTTTGTTTTTATTTAATTTTAAGGTTTTTGATGGTTTTGAATTATGATCATCACATACGTAAAGGACGTTTGTGCCCGGCAAGTAAATTGTCTTTATAATTTTCGGTATGTATGTATGGTGTATGTGGATCTGTGTTTAAATGTGACTTTTTGCAGGTTAATGCGTATTTCTTGCTTTTTTAAAGAAAAAGTTTTTTCTAAAAAAATTAGTTTTACAAATTTTATTAAAAATTTTTTGTGTTATTGCTGTTTGCTGAAGTTTACTTGGGCAGATCTTTAAAAGTATCAATTATATATTTCAATGTAAAAGTAATATAGAAAAAACCCTTTTATTTAATCTCTTTATAGAAAATTAAATTTACATTTTACATAAATAATGCCAAGCTCTACAAAGAGTTTAGTCTTAAAACTACTTTTTAACATATTTACCGGTAAATTTGTGTATGACAAAAAATTTCTGGCAACATAAGATTCACAAGGAATATTGCGATATTGAACAAAATTATGTTCAATTTACTACTATTTTTGTATGTACTTACACTTGAATGCTTGTTATTGGTAATTTACATTTAAATATTTTGTATAACTTTATAATTATATTTGATATTGAATTCAAACAGGGAAGGGAAATGAAAATTTGTTTTCACAAACAAAATATATTTTTTTGTAAGATACGATATGTATATTTCTATACATGATTCAAGGGTTGTTTTTATATTGAGCAATTACTTTCCCAAATATAGGAGTAATTATAAAGTACTCATATCTATATATATAAAAATCAATGTGTGTTTGTATGTTTGTTTGTGCTTTATAGACGGTTAAACGGCTGGACCGATTTCCTTGAAATTTTCACAGAATCTTTCTGTATGTCTGGAAGGATCTATAGGCTATTCCTTGGTTTGAAATTGTAAGTGGGCGGGGTGCCACGCCCTATTAAAGAATAAGTATTAAATATTATATATCATGAAAGTTAAGCAGCTATAGTCTTCAAATTAAGTACGGTAAACTTTCACATCCACACGAACATTTGGGTAAAAAATGGGCGGACTTTCTATAGTAGGCGTGGCCACATGAATATATTGCAAGAGCAACTTTGACACCAAAATAAACATTTCTGGAAAAAATGGGTACATTAGAAATAGTGTGCGTGGCAGCTCTCATAGCAATTGAATACTAAAAATCGTATATCTGGGAAGCGATAATAGTTAGAGTACCCAAATTTTGAACGAGAAGCTTTGACATCTATATGACTATTTTGATAAGAAATGGATGCTTTAATAATAGTGGGCGTGGCACCTGTCATATGAATTAAATACAAAAATTCGTATATCTGGGAAGCGATAATAGTTAGAGAACCCAAATTTTGCAAGAGACACTTTGACGTCCATATGATTATTTGAATAAGAAATGCTTGATTTAGTAATAGTAGGCGTGGCAAAATAAATATATTTTTGAACTATAAAATTTTTATTTCATTGCGATGGGGGTGGGGAAGCACACCGGGTATTAGCTAGTATACCTATATATTACAACATTACTTTTAAATGCACATATTGGCTGGTAAAGTGGTCATTTACTTTTTAAAAGATTTGAGAGCAATTTTGTACAATTTTCTTTTACTCTCTCGTTGCTGGGAATGTAAATAAACACCCCATGTTGTAATTAAATAAGGTTATAGCGTAAAGGAGAGCATTTTTGGCTCTCTTTTTATACCCGCCACCAAAAAAATGGTGGGGGTATATTCATTTTGTCATTCCGTTTGTAACACATCGAAATATCCATTTTAGACCCCATAAAGTATATATTTTCTAAATCAGGGTTTCATTTGATGACGATCTAGCTATGTCCGTCCGTCTGTCCGTCTGTTGAAAGCACGATAGAGGTCGCACCGAAAAAGCTAGACGGCTCAAATTTTGCCAGAGTCTTTCTTATAGACAACGTTTGCTTGGTATTGAAATCGGAATATTAGGAAGTGAGTTATAGCTCGTAATGCAAGAGTAGGTCGAAAAAACTGTATCCTTCGAACATCGAATAAAATGTAATTGTGTTCAAACGCATTAACGTACAGTCATGAAACTTCAAATATATATTTCTCGAGTCAAAAGAATACATCTTCCCATTGCTTAAATGCATGCATTAGGAAGGGAGTTATAGATCAAAATGTACGAAAATTTATACCGCGCAGTGTATTTTTCACTATATTTTAAATTCAAAACCTAATAAAACGGACAAAATTGGATGTATGATTCTGAAATACTGCACACATTGCTCTCTGGTAAGAGGCTTTGTTTTAATGGAAAATAAATGTGCCACGCCCACTTTTACGCCTACCTCCCATATAACGTTTTACCTTAAATTCAAATTATTTCTCTATTAATAAAGATTTTGGAATAATAAAGGGCTATATTGAAACATCTATGTAGTACTCATTAGCAAAATCAACTTTGACACGCCTACTACAACGCCGACTTTTCACGTTAGCTACCGTTAATGAAATTTTAAAGCTCATAAAACCGCCCATATTAGAGGTATGATGATAAAATTTGCCACGTATATCCCCTTAGGCAATATCATTACTGCGCCAAAAAATTAAGGTGCCACACCCACTTTTACGCCCACCTCCCATATAAAGTTTTACCTAAAATTCATATAATTTCTCTACTAATAAAGATTTTGGAATAATAAAGGACTATATTGAAACATCTAAGTTGTACTCATTAGCAAAAACAACTTTGACACGCCTAATACAACGCCCACTTTTCACGTTAGCTACCGTTAATGAAATTTAAAAGCTCATAAAAACGACAAAGTTAGAGGTAGGATAATAAAATTTGCTACGTATATCCTTCTAGTCAATATTATAACTGTGCCAGAAAATTAAGGTGCCACGCCCACTTTTACGCCCACCTCCCATATAAGGTTTTACCTAAAATTCATATAATTTCTCTACTAATAAAGATTTTGGAATAATAAAGGACTATATTGAAACATTTAAGTTGTACTCATTAGCAAAAACAACTTTGAAACGCCTACTATAACGCCCACTTTTCACATTATCCACCGTTAATGAAATTTAAAAGCTCATAAAACCGACAAAATTTAAGGTATGATGATGAAATTTGCTACATATATCCTTCTAATCAATGTAATTGTTGTACCAAAAAGTTTAGGTGACACGCCCACTTTATTGCCTACCTCTTATATAACGGTTTATCTTAAATTCATGTAATTTCTCTTTTGACAAAGTTTTCAGGGAAATAAAGACTATATTGAAATATCTTAGTTGTATTCATTAGCAGAAACTTTATTGATACGCCTACTTTAATGCTCACTTTCACTAAAATACTAAATTTACGAAAACATTTTACTAACATATCGAAGTAATTAAGGGTGGTTAAATTTTAAGGGCCGATGTTGATTTTAAATAAGACACAAATTATTTAAGAAATTATTACCATTTATTTTTATCATGATAACATTTGTATGTTTCAATTATGTATTTAACAAAATATCGGCAAATGGCCCCCCCCCCCCCCCATCCTTGGCGCCACTCCACTATCTGATGGTCCAAATTTTCAATGACAATGTTGATGCTCAATTGTTTTGCATGATGATGAGTCGAGGTTGACTGCTCTTTTGCCACACTATCGCAAAAAACAGCAATGGATCCCATTCAACGAACATAGAAGGCATGCACAGATTTGCTAACATTTTATACAGACCTGTTTTGCAGAAATTTTAATATTTTTTACAATTCTCCTGATTGTGGACGAATTTGAACGATTATGTTGATCAAAAGACTTACGAAGTGCACAAAATGCATTTTGATTTGAACGCCCATTTTTATAAAAAACCTGAATAATTTTAAAGCGTTGCTCATTTGCGTATCTTTCCACGGATCAAATTGAGTAAGTTTGAGATTGAGAAATGTGAAATGAAATGCAGAAAACAAATTAAAAGACTAGGTGTAGTTAAACTTCAACATGGGCCCTTCAAATTTAACCACCCTCTACAAAGAAAGTGATACATATTTTATTATAAAGAGATTATTCCATAGCGATTAAATGTACACACAATCGGTGGTGGGTATAAAAGATTCGACACAGCCGAATATAGTGCTCTTACTTGTTATTATATGGAGTTTGACAATTCTTGGCACTAAAATCTCTTTTTTTATATGAAGTTTGACAATTATTGCCACACAAAAAAGTTATCACCTGGGCTGGCACCGTCACTTGTATAAGTTTATCCTGGAACACTCCCTTAAACATAAAATAGTGATGTTTATTTTTTAAACGAATATTCGTTATTCGTTTACTCTTAATAATTACTAAATAAATACAAGGCAAACATGTTTAATTTTATATTTTTAATATTTTTTTTAATGTTACTGGAGGTATTTTTTTAAAAAAACTACGGCGTTATGTATAATAACAAACCGTGTTCTAACTAACGAGATGCTTACTTTTTTATTGGAAATTTTCCATAAGGAAAATATAGCAGCTTGTTAGTTAGCACACCGTTTGTTATTATGCATAGCGCTGGTAGTCTTAAACTTTACATTGTATTATTGACAAAAACAATTATTTAAAAAATTAAAATTATTTTGTTTTCACTGTATATTTCATTCGAACTGTATGCAACACTAACTAATAAAATAATGAAAAAGTAAACAGCATTGCCAGCTAAAAAAAAACGTGCAGTTGTTATTTTTCTCTTAATAATCGTTTTCGCATCTGAAATATCTTAAAATAGTTTTAAGGCTTAAATGAATTTGTACCTAAAACCTAAAAAAAGAGATTCTTTATAAGTTGGACCATAATAATTTGAATTATTTTTAAAATTATATTTCAATTAAAGTCTTAACTTTATTTTATATTTTTATAAACATATTTTTAGCAATTAATCACTAGCTAATTTAATTATATACTCTTTTACCATTTAATTTATTTTTTAGATACCGTGAAGATGCTCTCTGTTGGGGTGATCGGTAAGTTGTGAAATTTCTATTAACTTATTTAAGCACAAGTAAAACGCACTACATTCGACATAAATAACTGAATGAAAACTGCAACAGACACAGTAACGCATCCCGTTGGTTTTGGGAAGCTTTCTACTTACAATGATAATATATTCGCTTGTTCAATTGATCGCATTAAAATACAGTAAGAAAAATGTTTGTATGTGTTGTTTCATGTTTAACAAATTCGTTGTTGTCTGTCTGTCAATATGTCTGTCCATCTGTCCGTTCATTTATCCATCTATATATGTTTCGCATTTGTTGTAGTCATATTGTGTTAATTCTTCCTAACACCGCAACACATTTACCGCATTATTAAATTTAAAGCAAAAATGCATTTATCGATAGTTTTTTTTATTTTACTTCTTTAACTCTGGCACTTTTCTTCGCAAAAAAAATAAACATCGTTTATTATAATGAAAAAGAAAATTTATTCAGACTTACATGCGTCCGTACAATGAGTGCTTAGAGTTGTGTTGTGCGATTCCTTAACATTTTTTCAGAAAAAAAAAATAAATAAATAAATTGAGAAAAAAATTTTAATAACGTTTTTCTTAAATTTTCGCAGAAAATCAATGGAAGAGATTGGAGCCGCTCAGTCATCGGTAAATGCAAGGTAAGTGATAATGTTTTTCTTTTTTTTGCTTTCAATATATTTAGCAATTTCGTATTTTTTATGTTCAATTCAAATAGCGATTCTTAAACTGAGTCTCAGGAAAATGTTTTCTTGTCTCTTGACAAAAATATTAATTTAAATATTAAAGAGTATAAAACAATTTAGAGAAAATTAGAATCACACTTCATTAATTAATTCTCCTACGACAATCCGAATAACAAAGTCCATTCTTCCGCTATTAAAACAATTATTAATTACTTTGAGGAAAGTTATAACGACTACAAGTTTTACAGGAAAAGTAGTTCATTCATACACACAAATCATACCATCAGAGCCTAAGTCTAAGAACGATATCAGATAATGAATAGAATATTTATTACACCGTTTACCAGGGACAAAAGTGATACACTTAAGACTTCGATACCGGAAAAATGCTGTAGACATAAAAACCTTAATTTAGCTGATCCTAGAGACTCACTATTAAATGGATAACAGTCAACTTAAGGATATAACAAATTAAAATTTATAAATTTGAAAACTACAACAACATTTATTTTCGCTTCTAAGAATACAAGGTTTTTAAGTAGCAAGTCTGTTCATTAATAAAGACAACTGTCTTAAAAAAAATAAAACTGCGAATATCTTTATAGACAGATAAACAGCCGGTTAACAAGACAACAATGATTAGCAAAATAAAATTCAGAACGGTTTTTAAATAATTAAGGATCACCTTATGAAGCCAAATACATAGAAATAAAATAGGTTTATCTTTTGATTATAAAACTAGAACTCTGCAAGCTTATTACTAGAAAAACGAAGGAAATTATTTTAGGTTAAATAGGCTGATTACCTTAAAGATCATCACACTTGGGGGCATGACTGATCTCTTTGTGATATCTGATAGATTGGATGTTGCATATACCTAGTCCCTCCTCCATCCAGAGAAAAGACAATCCGACAATCTTAAAACAACCCGGCACACGAAGAAACGGGCATAACCTCTAAACATTAGCATGAGATATACTAGCCAGATCGTGAAGAAAACTTTCCCCCAGATTCAAGGCTCTAAGTTTCGCTAGAAGTAAGAAATAGCAGAGAAGGTGTTACACAGTATCATCCCTTTCCTTATCATGATAGCTTCTGCAGAAGTTATTGAAAGCGAGATTCAATCTCTTGGCTTGTACTCCCAGGACACAGTGTCCATTTAGAACACCAATAAGATCCCAAAATTGAGAGCGAGATAATCGGATAAGTGCTCTTGATTTACGGTCGTCTATTGAAAACCAGGTCTGTCTTTGCCTTTCGCAAGTAGCAGTCTCTACAAAAAATTCCCTTATAGCACTGTAAAGTAACAAAATAGTAAGAAACACATAAAAATCTTCTAGAGAAACATATATTGCAACAAAACAAGAAAGTTGAAACAAATCCCTAATTACATACGTTATCTTCGGACACATAGACTATATATGTGTGGGGGAAATATTAAAGCTGACCAGCACTATTTCGACAGCCTTCGCACGCCAGTAATTCTATTGCAACCAATCAGCATCCCGTACTTTTCTGAGTCCCACGCCACTAGAAGCACTGGTGATTTCCGACAGACCTGATCGCAAAGTCCTTCGTAAGCACCAGAATCTATATTAGACTGAGGCCCCTCATAGCATTAACATTTAATGTGTACCTACCTGTGATCCTTAGTCTACCTCGATCTGATTCTCCCTTACCTCTTTAAGTGCAAGGATTCTCATATGCCCTTATTACACATGGATCCATCCGGTATTAGCGTGTGATGCAGCCCCTCGAAAACCTTTACTCGACTTATGCGCTCTATTGGCATTAGAGTCTAACTAACCTCCTTAAGTTCGAGATCCTGGATTCTACCATGCCCAAGTCAAAAGTATTGTTATCCCGGACTATTAATATCACCAGGACGTTAAAACTCCGCCAAGGTAACATGTCCCCACAGAGAAACACAAACTAACAGGTAAACTTGTAGAGAATTCCCAGTACAGCATGGCATCAGTTTGCATACATCGCTTTATTGACATCAATCGTTTGTCTTTATGTTGTCATTGCTTTTCCTTGAACTGTAGAGATAACCTGTCTCTCTGCCATTTTTACTTTCAAAAACATATAAATACTTATAATGGGGTTTGATTCCATAGCTCTAAATTAATAATACAAACGCTTGTAGTGTTTTAGTTAAAGAAAGAAATTAAAACATTGAGAAACTCTGTGTTGTAACACTATTACATGTTAGTTACTATTACTGGTGTTTTAGTTGTTGTTGTGTTTGTGGATGTTGTTGCTAATATTAATGTTGTTGTTGTTCTTATCACAATTGTTTTTGCTGTTGTTATTGTACTTAAGTATTTTTGTTGTAGTACGTACGTATGTACGTTAATATTGAATTGTTTAACATAAAATTATTGAGGCGCATCATAAGTTTGAAGCGTCCATGTGATCAACCGTTCATCCCATAAGATTTTTTTTAACAGGGACTTACATTAGTTCAATACAGTCCGTTTATTCTATCGAAATGACACAATAATGTTGCAATGATGTTACAATATTTTTTTTTTTTTTTCTATAAAAAGTTTTGTTGTTGCATTTAATCTTTATGAGGTGCTGCTTTTGGTTTTATAAAATTCATTTAGCTTTGATTTTGTAAATGTGTTGTAAGCTGGCTGTCTGTTTGTATGCCTCTCTGTATGTCTTTTTTTTCTTTGCTATTGTAGCTTCTGCACTTAAACCTAATGACAATTGTCGTACATACTTGTAATATTGTTCATTGTTTCATACTGTGTTTTGTCATTTTGTTGTTACTGCTGTTTAGTTATGTAGGATTTCTTGCAATGTTTGTAGGTTTTGCAGTCATTGTTGTATTGTATGTAACAGCAACATACATACATATGTACGTACATACATGCATGCATGTATGTTGCATTTGTTATTATTGTGTTTTAATGAGAATTGTCGCATAAAAAGTACAAATATCAGACTAATTGGATTTATCTCGTGACTTTTGTTAAAAAATGGCAACAAAAAACACACTAAAGAGAACAAATATTTTAATATAAAACATAGCGCCACTTTTATATCCATTAATACGACTGTTTGTACATACTACAACATTCAACCATGTCACTCTGTTTGTCAGTGTGTTCCCCATTTGTATGAATGTTGTAATGTTCAAGCATATGAAATGTTGATTTTGTTTGTTTGTGGTCCCTGTGAATTTATATACAGCACGACTCTCTTTTGTTTTAATTTTGCTTTTAAAACATCTTACTGTCAAGTTGTCATTTATGATTACAAATTTCTAAGGTATTTCAACATTAAGAAGATGTTTACTTGGTAAAACTTGGCTGTCCTGTAGGATATAACGTTTAAAGTTTAAACATTAGAATATTTTGCCTTAACAGTTGCTTCGAATTGCTTTTGTGAAAAAATTAATAATAATTTTTTTATGAAAAATATTTGCAAATTGTTTATTTTAGGAAATTTATCGATTATTTTTTCAAACGCGTAGATTTTTATAAGAGCTTTAAGGTTCAGAAAAGGTGTTGTAATATTCAGGGTACACTTACACAAGGTAGCAGTGCCAGCCCAACTGAATTTTTTTTTGTGTTCTGGAGTATGTCAAACTACATATTTTTAAAAAAAAATTTTAACTCCGGAAATTGTCAAACTCCATACATAAAAAACAGAGACAAAAATTGCTCTCCTTTACGCTATCACCTTATGTAATTACACCATGGTGATATTAATATTATAATAATATTGAAATGAAAGTGAAGGAACCCTGAAGCTAACGTCATTTTATTAAATAGAAATTAACAATTTCCATCGAACTTCCTTAAAAAAATTAAAAAGAAAATTATGAATGAAAAATGTTTAAGTTTTAATACCAAAACATACACACACATGTACATATTTAGATTTTTATCTTAAATTTAATAAATTTTAAATAAAAACAAAATTTAATGACTATTATTTTTTTAACTACAATCTTATCACAACAAAAACAATGTGTACAAAGTTATAATAACACTCTCACTTTCTCATAAACAAGCCCACAACATAGAGTTTTGTACGTGATGATCCTTTTAACATGATCCTGTCATTCGAATAATTTATTTGCTGGAAGTAAATTTAGTATCATACAAGCCCTAAAAATATCAATAAATTCCCGGTATTAAACTCTAATTCAATCCATATTTCACACGAAATCAAAAGAAAAATTCTAAACGAAAAATAGGTGAAAGAGAGAGAGAGAGAGAAAGATGGGAAACCGTAAACAACAATATAACTAACAACAAAATCTAAAACGAAGGTCAGACCACAACGAAAGATAGTTAAAATAACTAACCAGGGTCAACAACTAGTGGCAGATAATCAAGAAAAGGAGGAACCAAAAGCAAAAAAAAAAAACCAATAAAAATGACAGTAGGTGATAAAATAGCAAAACGACATTATTTTACTCTCCAACCTTTTCTTACGGACTATTCAGTTGTTGTATTGTACCAATTAATATTTGTCATGTCTCTAAACAACAGACGACTCATATTAAAAACAAAATACTAACAACTTTAAAAAAAAAAAACTAAAAATCCTTGTTGTTTATTAAATTTATTATAACAGGATTTTTACTTTATTTTAGATTTGTGTTTTTAGATAAATTTTGATGGTGCATTTTGATAGCAGTGTAGGCAGTTGGAAAACAAATTTTGATTTTAAGGCGTATAATGATTTAGTTCATAATTTGTTACATACTTATTTTGGCTATTGTTGTTTTCAGTTGTTGCTATAAGACAATAGCAACCACAACGACATTAAAGACAACACAATACAAATGAAGCAATAAAAATCATTAGCAGAGACAAGGAATTTGGGAGAAAAAAATTACAATTAAATAAGCCACTACTTTTCACATCCTACAACTTTTTGATGGTTATCGCTGAAGGCGTTTGTTGATTTAAAAACAAAACCAATACCTTATCAAACTTATGATGAGTTTCAATGTGGCCATACTTAAGGAAAACAACATGTAGAAGATTTTTTAAGAGAATTGTGTTTAAATTGATTTTTTTTTTTGAGATCTAAACCGTTAGATATTTGTGTTATTTTTTTAAAGTATTATAACGGTTAGTTTACTTTAGGCAAATATTTGATGAAACAGATGTAACCCCTAAAATTAATTAATTTTTATCCCTGAAAAATAAGGTTTTATTTAATTTAAAATTTTCTCAAATTAAACAAATTGCAATATTAATCTATTTTTGGTAGTTTGACAGCATTTGGTAAAAAAAATTATATAAGTGCACTTGCAATACATTTTATTATGGAAAACCTGGTGCTGCACAACGTCAAAAAGCAGCTGTATTAGGAAAATCTGATTTATAGGGAAACTTATATCTAAGCTTTAAAAAATATTTTTGATTGGTAATGTTTGATTGGTAAATTTACCGCTTCGCCTACGTATGACACGACATTTGTTTGTATTATTCTACGTGGTGGAATTTTCTTATAAGCTTTTATTTGAACGCAATTATGTATATTGAAATTTTTGGTGAATACGGCATCGTTTATGTTCGCTACTTGTCATTATACATACATGTAGGGGGAATATCGAAGCAGACCTCTTCCATAAACGGGTCCCTCTTCGACCCCCTTCGTTACCCAGATATTACAAGGTTACCCCGATCTCCCTGAGTCCCATGCCGTCCCAGGCGTTTGCTCTGGCCTTTTTACTTCTTATTGCAGACTGATGATGATCTACAATCCTCATCACAGAGTCCTTGTAATCGCCAGCATCTACCCCAGACTAATTTTCCCCATAGCACTCACATCTAACGTGTGCCTGCCAGTGGTACTCAGTCTATTGCCAGCCACTGCCGGACATTCGCATACCACATGCGCCGCTGTCTCAGCAGTCTTAAGGCATATTCTTCACAACCCCGATCCTATGCAGATGATATTTGATGTTGCCATGCCCTGTGACCAAAGCAGTCATCCAGCTTAGAGTCCTCCGATTATATCCGAGTACCCTGACTGCATTGTTACCAAGGGGCCTTCCAAGCACCATACGTGCCGGTCTACATGTGGTCGTTTCCATCCACCTTCTCAGGTTCATAGATTTCACCCATTGTACGACCTTCGCCCGCACCATCCCATCCCCAAGAGCAACTCTAAATTCCGGTCTGCAGAATGCGCTACTTGTTGTCAATTTAATAAATTTTTACTCACTATTTAACAGTTCTCACTTACTCTATTATAAAGAATGTGGCCTAGTTAAAAGAGTTTTTACATGCCATGTGTACTTTAAACCAGTAAGAGCGATATATTCGGCTGTGCAAAAAAATACTACATCTGCATACGTAACAATAAGCATATACATACATATTAGTTAGTTTTGAAACCGATTTACACTAGCTTGCTTGACAAACGAAAAACTTTGCATTACATACATTCGTATACATGAATAAGCATAAAAAATATAACATCTACAATAACAAACCACACATTTTTTATCATCATGATTAACACTAGCTGCTTCTTTTGTGGTTGTTTTTAATAAAATTTTGCTGAAAAAACAAAGACATAAGTTTGTTATTTTTTCATATCTAAGCTGCTAATCTCTCAACATATCTGATTTTCAATACCAAAACTTTTAAAAGTATTTCTGATAAGCTGATACTAAATACAAGTTCATGAGGTAAATGGGAGCTTCAAAAAATTGATTTCAACACTCACACAAACGAACATAGCTAAATCAATTTTTTAATTAATAAATATTGATAATATAAATAAATACATTATCGTATCACTAATGAATACTGTATAAATTACAAACGGATATAAAAACAGTTATGTGTATACCGTTTTACACTCTCGTGTGAAGGGTATACAAATAGGCACTGCTTATAAAACTCTAATGTCAGCCAAATTAGTATTAAGATCAGCTATTATAATTCAACAAAACCACTATTAGGTTGTGAACCAAAAAAAAACTATAAAAGCATTGACTCTTTTTGTAAATGCATCACTGTGCTTCATCAGGACATTTGGAGTTATTAAACTGAACTGCTTTAAATAAAAAAAATAATAATAATTATTATATTTTCTATTATAAAAGTTTCCCGTCGTGATGCAGTATAATGATACATTTACGAACAGGCCTATTTCGCTATTACCAGAGCGAATTTAATATTATAAGTCGCTAGCCAAAATGCGGCTTGCGTTGCTATAACCCTAAATAAAAAAGTATTTGGTTTTGTTTGGTTATAGTAAGTTAGTATTTAAAGGACAAGCCTTAAAAAGTATTTCACAAAAAAATTCATCTGCACACAAAAAAAAACATGGCTACGACATAATCACGACCCTCATATTATATTCTCTACAACAATATTTGGTTGACGAAAACAAGTTATACTAATTTTTATTTTATTATACAATTTGTCTCGATAATCAACAGTTTGTTAGAATGTTATCATTTACTGTGAACTTTTCTTGAAAATTTCGACATGGTTGTCCTTTAAAAATAGTATGATTTAAAAAATATTTATTACAAAAATAGTGTAATGTCTTTGCAAAAAAATATTATATTCAAAAACATTAAGAACTACAAATTATCATTAAGTAATAGTTGAGACAACAGTATAATTATAAAGCAATCAACCTATGATTCATTTTAACAATAATATAATTTCAAATGTTCTTCTTGCTGAATAAAATTGTATTATTTTAAAATTTTGAGAAAAATAAATACACAAAAATTTAAAAACAAGTGGAGAAATTAAAAAATTAACGAAAAAAATTTCGAAAACTATTGGTTCAAAAATAATTAGGCATAGCATTATATGTTTAAACCACAATCATACTATTTAAGCATAATATGTTGCTCTTTCATTTTTATAACCCCAATCATGTTTTTTTATCTGCGTGCAGTTGTAAAGTTATATTATTTCATAATAACACAGAAATATAACATGTCGCAATTGTAACATATTACATGTAACCTATACTTATCAGTATTCCATCATCTTGTTATTTTTTTCAAGAAGATAAGTCTCCGGTACAGTATTCATTAACACAAAACATTATTGTAGTGTAGCAATGTGTAACACATTTTAAAAATATGTCTATCTGGCCACCTAATCAACAGTTATTCTCCGCCAACTAACAACTTCAATTTAAAGACCTTTTTTATGTAAAACTACCTCAAAATAAAACACAAACACAAACATACAGGAAAAAAATAAATATGGTGAAGGCTATAATTTTAAATGATGATGGACTGTATGACATTTTTCCGCTTCAAGCTGGTTGCTACTAACTCAGTAACAGCAACAAAAACTATAAACAAACCCAGCATGATCGTAAATTTAGTCACAATTTAAGAAAACTTAACAAAAAAATAAAAGACATATACTGAGTTTAAAATTTATATCACTAGAGTGTGTTTGTGGTCATAAGGAGGAAACACACGCACATAAATGAACTTTGTTGGTTTAAAATCGGTGATAATTCTAAAGAACTCAAAAAATTTCTTTCTTAACTGATTTAATTTTTTTTTCATTATTTGTTGTTGGCGTTTATTTATTTATTTATATTTTTTTATTCTTTAGATTTTATATCAACATTTTCAGAAGTTTTCATTTTTATTTTTATGAGTTATTTTGGACTACTTTTTTTTCTTCATCGTATACTTTTTCTTATTTTCTGGAATCTTTTGTTTTGATTTCAAATAAAAATTAAAATGTACTTTTTTTTATTATTTTTTATTATTCCTGTTGGCATTAAATTGTGGTAAATGTAATTTGAGATGCATGTTGGGGACAGACTGACAAACAGACGAAAAAATAATTTGATCAACATGATCATAAAGTTGCTGCTGCTTGAAGCAGTCCTACATTTTATCACTGCATTAAATACTGATTTAAGCTGCTGCCACTCAGTCAGCCACTTTTACTCGGTCTTCGTTTTAACAGTTTTTGATAAACGGTTATAGAATTTTATGAGTTTCGGTGGCAACCAATGACACATTACAACTTTGTGTTATTGTTGTTATTTTTATGTGTGAATGTGAGAAAATATCTTGTATCTTGTCCAGCGATTTAATTTTATTTGTGGGAATTATACTGAAGTTTTCATGCAAGATGACACAATAATTAAAAGTTTTAATTATTTTTCTTGGGCTTTGAGGTTTCGTTAAAAATGTCAAAGTTTCTTATTGCTTAAAACGAATAAAATAATGTAGCAAGAAAATTTATGTTAAAAGGGATCAAGCTATTTTCGGATACCCAGTTCTAAAGTAAAGCGTATCCCAGAGAAAGCAATTTACATCGATTAAAACAAATAGCAGTCGGACGGGAGGGACGTCTGAAATATAAGGCTGGTAAGCAAAACTCCTCAATTACTTTTTTCTAAATAGTTTTTAAAAAGAATTACAAAATGTATCCGAGCGTTGTTATAATGGAATATTACGGCTTCATAACTCATGAATAAGTTCATTCGGTACAGGTTCCCGTGATAGTGTAGCCAGATTTCAGCAGCTCATAATGGTTAGGAAACTTATGGTCTCAACAAATACAGAGCTTTAACTTAGCGTCATGGATATTTGACTTTGTTGACGATTTGCAAGCTCTTGTTGAGTTTGACAAAAATCTACATGGAGTAGTGCCTTCAATTCTTGGTCTTAAAATTTTTTTAGATTATCGGGGAAATCCTTGTCTTTCATGTCAAAATCATTAATTCTGAATCGCGCAAACCATCTTTCGTATGTTAAAAAACCTATGGAATACATTTAACGTAAGCTTCGGTGTGCAGTCGATGCGCTTTACGGAACATTTTTTAAATAAAATAGAACTTTGTTGAAAAAGTTGAACAATTTAGTTTTTTTTTAAATTTTAAAGAGTCACAAACTATTATTTTACCGCAAAAAAGGTAAAAATCCAATTACCACAAGAGATTAAAAAAATAGGAATGAAAATAATTCGGAAGATGTCAATGTTACCAATGCCAAAATAATCAGGATGGCTTGTCACGTCTGTCGAAAGGCTAGCATTTGTTAACAAATAAGGAACTGCTAAGTTCAAATCGCACATCTTGAATTTAATCGCTACAAAATAAGCCTTTTTAATAAAACATTGTCTTAAAAACGTATTTAACAATCCTTTGTAGCAGATCTAAGTATGCAAAACAAGAGCAACATAGTTTTATAATTTTTATCTCTCTAACTTTAACGATTTGGACTAGGCGATAATATAATTAAAAAAGTGTAAAAAGAAAACTTTGCCCAATATTGTATTTAAAAACAAAATTTTAATTTATTATTAATTAAAGAAGTTTTAAATCGATAAGGTAATTTTTAACAAATCAATAATAAATTTATTACATGACTTTAACGTACAGTATTTTTTTTTAATTGTAAGTACAACTAACTGAAATTCTTGTTGCTTTAATGACAGATCTCGCCAGACTCGTGTTCTTATTTATAAATAGATCGTAAATTATTTTTATAAACTCCTTAAAAAAAATTGCAAGGTTAATTATTTTTTTATTCCCATTGCGTCATTTAATCTTCTTTAATAAGATTTATTAAAGTTCTGAGAAAATCTTAGTTTAAGAAATAGTATTTCATTGTGATGTTTTTACACTAAACATTTTTCAAAAGCGGAAAGATCGATCTGAAAATAAAAATTAAGCACTAACCAACAACTACAATGTAATTACAAGAACAAAAAGAAAAAAAAGATGTTTCCCCCTTCAATTTGAAATGCAACTTAAGGTTGCAAGTAGTGCATTTCTTAAATTGATTTCTGCAATTAATTGGAAAAACGAAATCACTTAACAAAAAAAGCAAAAACCAGCAACAAAAAAAAAACGATTAACAACCAACAAATTCCTGATTGAACTGAAAGTATTTCGAAAATTTACTTATAATGTTTAAAAAACTTAAATTCATACGTACTCTTAGTACCTGCAACTTGTACTGAACAACACAAGTTAGTGTCTGAGGTTTAGCCGGAGTTGTATATGTATGTATGCATGTTTGTAAGTGTAAAGTTTGCATGTAAACACAAAACAATATTATTGTGATTGTTTTACAACATTAATGTCAACACAATGCCAAAAACTTTACTCAGATCTCGTTAGGATCATTGTTTGTTGCATTAAAACAAATGTTTATGTTGCATTTAGCGTTGCCAGAATGATAATACAAGGCAACAAAATTTTTAAAAACTTTAAAGGCTTCAAAAACCACTATGTACTTTTGATGTATTGCGGTTCCAGTAGTACAAATATCGTCAAAATTGTAAATTCTATGGAGAGGTTTTTTTTTAAATTTTTAAGTAAAATTCAAAATTTTCATAGACGCTTCTCTACATAATCAATAAAAACTCAAAAACGGTTAGTCCGATATTATTAAAATAAACTTAGAAAAATTTAGATTTACATGGCCTTTAATCCGTTTATATATTGCGTTTAAGTCGCCTCAGTACTTTCGGAGTTATGATAAAAAATTAAAACAAAAAATATATTCTTTACATGAAAATAGTAATCTTTTTCGTTTTAAAAAAACCACGGAAAATCGAAAACGGCAAAAAATTTTCAAATTTATTACTTTATCGCAAAGCCACATGTAATGGCAACAAAATAAGATATCCATCATAAAAATCAATTGATTCCTTTCGAATTTATTCACAATTAAGTGATCTCTTCATAAAATTTTAAAAATTTATTTAGCTATAAATCCATTATTTTTAATCATGCCCTACGAACGTTTTCATGGCTGATGTGTTTGTTAGTGGACTTCCAGAAAATGTTAAAATTGCGATTATGAAAAAATCGAGATACGCCTTATTTATATTAAGCCATCGATATGCATTTAAAGAAAAAAAATTCAAAAGTTCTTAAATATAAATTAATTTTGAAATAAAATATTTTATTTGTTTTAAATATATGATTTTTAAAGTAATAGAAAACTAAAAAGAATGCTATATTCGACCGTGTCGAATCTAATAATTCACCATCATGCATAATCTAGATTTTAGATTTAATGTTATACGCCATTTTACTTTATTATGTCGGACACCATCTTTGATTTTTAATGTTTACATAGTTAGTTGTATTCTAGTATAACCCATATTTTTGAGTTGGAGAAAAATAATCCACGGTTTTGCTTAGAACGTCTATGTTGGATTTAGATAGTTTACTGTATTCTACTGGCCAAGCGCTCTTATTTGAAACCCATATTATTAAGTTGAACTAAAAGATGTAATTACTATTTTTGACCCATATATTTCCCATTTTATTTCGGACGCCATCTTGGATTCGAACTGTTTGATATCTGTCTTCTGTTGGCAAAGTCTTTTCGTTTTATGCTAATATTGAGTGGGTTGAAGTGGGTACATTTTTACAATAATTACTAGATTTGACCATATATAAATTATATGTACTCCATTTTAAAATAGCGGCAATCTTGGATTTTAAATATTTTATAGTGTCTTATATTTTGCTAGTTAAATTCTTTCTTTTTATGCCCATATCGTTCCGAATCGATTTTCGTTTATTAATTTTAGGAAAAACACGGAAGCATTTCTAATCTTGTGCTATCAGTTTCAAACCTACTTGTCAGTCTTTCTAGGCAATAACATTAGAGATCACATCTTATATTCTTGTGTCTTCAACATTTACAAAAATCAATTAGGAGCTTTAATAACTTGCTATAAATTATTATAAATTGATTATTTAAAAAAAATCTAGTTATTTTTAAAAATTATTTTTCGTACTACTTGTTCGGTTATTAATCGATTTATTCACAATTTTTTAACAATATCTCTAAAGGCATATCGCATCTACTAGTAGTAAAAAACATCTCTATAAATTAATATTAAGCTGAAAAATATTGATTTTTGTGGTAAAAGTATTGGAAAAAACAGAGGCAGTCGCGTTTATTTGCTCACATCTCAGAAAGTTATGAAGCACTCATGCTGGATTTAAATAGCGATTTATTTCCGCATATTTGCAAAAGAATTGCTGCCACACACAGATCTAAGTAACATGTTGGGGCTTCTAAAAGTTGATTTAAACCAACACACGGACAAAAGGACATAGCTCAACCGAGTCTTCTAGGCATAAGCTTTCAGCTTCATGGGATCGGAAATTAATGCATATTGTAGAAATTACAAACTGCACCGCAGGTGAAAGTTATGAGAATTTTTAAAAAAGTAAAGAAAAAATATACTACCGAAATATTTTCCACAAAAAAAATCTTCAGTTTCCTGCAACAAAAATCTATAACTGTTTTATGCGAAACTTAAAACGATCCCAATACATCGATAGTTAGTCAATATTCATTCCACTCACAATCAATTTCCCATATTGTTTGTTTGTTGTCATTGCTCTCAAGTGACAACATGTCGTTTCATTTATTCGATCGATCAAATGATTAGTAACAAGTAGTAACGAGCAACAACATCAGAAGCAACAGCAGCAGTTAATGAATGTTTATGTATGTTGTATTTTAAAGAGACTTTTTCTGTGGTTGTAAATGTTGTTGCTATCGAATCGAACCAGTTGCTAGAGCTCATGTTATTACAATAGTTACTGGAAGTGTAGGTTAAGCAGTAGAGTGGAGCATCATGTTAAGCATTGACTGCGTAATATTTACCGCCTTTTCCAACACCCCCTTCAATGTAGTCAATGACAACTAATAAATTTTGTTGCTACAGTTGGTGGTGATGTTCGAGTTGTTGTCAAAACTTTTATAAACCAAGTAGCAGTAAATACGACGATCAATATAGTAAACATTGTATGTACATATACTATATGTAGTTTAGATGTCCGTTGACTGTTTTAGTTGGTATTGTTTTGCAGATTTAACACGTATTCAAACAAAACGTCCAACTACAAACGTATGAACGAACTAACATACATATGTGCACAAATAGTGGCATGTTTAATGTATCTACAAGATACAATACATAACTTATACATTTAGTTGTGTATTGCTAATGTTGGTGATGCATGTATTTTTTTTTCATCTATGTATTTTTTGTGTTAAAAAGAAAAGGTGCAAGAATATTAATTAATAATTCTGATCACAACTTGTAACTCTGTGTCGGCGTAGTTTGTTGGCTACGGTTTGGCATGCGAATTATTCGCTAAATACTAGACACAGACGTCGGACTGGTCGCTTAGTCAATAGTTAGATAGATAGGTGCACCCCAATGACCAATGATTATTTTTAATGTAGTTTTTGCTGTTGTTTTATACCCTTCACCAGTGGTGCCAATGTTATATATACCTTTGTCATTTCATTTGTAATTTTTACAATATTCATGTCCGATCCATTAAAGTATATATTCCAAAAGATTAAAATTTTAGTCGATTAAGCAATGTTCGCTTGTGCCCCTGGTTGAAATCGACTTCTAAAAGTGTGGTTTCAATCATTTAAAAATATCCGGTAATGAATATGAGCCGTAGTCTCTAAAATTATTGCTAAATAAAACTTACAATCGGTTTAAAACTAACTGAGATATAAACTTCAAAATACCAATGGTAAGGTGTTTTCCTAAAATTTTTCAACTTCTAAACAGCAACGGTATGCTATCAAAAGGGAGGCCTTAAATAGCAAAATATAATACACTGTAAAAAGTGTAAATACTTAATTGGTTATCAGTAGAATAAATTAACTATGAGTTCAGTTAAAATCCAAAATGGCGTCCGAAATCAAATTGCAGATATATGGGTAAATATAGTAATTACGGCTCTACCTCCTTCAAGGTCTACAATATTGGTATGAAACGAAAGGGGTTGACTTATAAAATACAGTAACCTATAAAGAGTCAAAATTTAAGATTTCACCTTAAACAAAATGACGATTAATTTTTTTCTCAACCTCAACATCAAATTAAATGAGCTTTTACTAAGTTGAATACAGCTAACTATCTTAAAGTTCAAAATCAAATATGGCGTAAGAAATAATAAAGCAAAATGGCGTTTAAAGTCTGAAATCAAGGCTAAGCTATGATGTGGTTACTTTACCTATAAACATGACAGTGAAGGGTTTTATTAGATTCATCACGGCCGAATATAATATTCTTACTTGTTTGTTTATTGTGTTTATTTTTTAACTGCTTACATCTGTTGGCAAACATGGCAAGATTTTAAAATTCATTAAAATTGAACAACTATTAAACAAATTGATAGTCTCTACTAACTATTGGATTAAAATAGATCACAAAATTTTTTTTTGAGATTTTTACGCCCTAAATGGCTTGGATTTAAGAATTTTAGTACTTGTACATATTTTAATTCAATTAGTTTTTAATGTGAGCTGTGAAAAAATGTCGTTTTATTGTTTGTAGTCTCAACAACAAAGTTAAGGAAGTTAAAAAAGATTAAAAGTTTGAAACTAAGGACTGACTAATACAAAATTGGCATTCGTAATTTGCTTGTATACAAAACAAAAATAGATAATATTAATATTGCATGAACGTAAATAGAATCGTTCTTTATTTAATTTTGGTTCTCATAATAAAACTTACCATTCTTTACTACATTCTGGTCTCTAACTAAAAAGACTGCGGGATATGCTTGACAACGCTTATAGAATGATGTTCCTTATTCCTTAAATTAAAAACGTGTTTAAGAATGTAACTTTTATAAATATTACATTGCATTGGGAATTATTTGAGTGGAATGGAAATGGAAACAAAATTTTAAATTGTTCATTCAGTAGGCCCTATACTGATTTCGTACATGCCACTGCAAACTCAAATAATTAGCCTTGAAATGAAAGGAAAGGTAGTTAACCTGTTTAAAAAATTAATGCTTCTTGGTTTAAATATTTTTGATTCATTAATTCAGAAAATGTTAAAATGTTTATCGAAATAACAAAAATAATATTTTGTCCTTCTCTAAAATTTTCAAAGCACACTTGGATTATAAGTATCTAATTTCAACATTCTATGTATATTCCATTAAAAAAAAATACAAAAAAGTTCCTTAAAAATTAGAAAAAATACCTTTTTGGCCACCCATAACATTTTCATTCTCACCTCGAATCAATAGTCACTTATTTAAAAATTTCAACTTCAAAAACTTTCAAAATCCAAAAAATTCCATAAAAAACGGAAAAAGTACCCTTTTGGGTTATCCATATCAATGTACAAGTTCCAAATTTAAAATTCTTAAATATGTGTCTCGCAATAAAATATTTTAATTGACATGATTTAAAGTGAATAAATCTAATCTTTTCTGCATTGAAAAATGAATATGTTATAAAAAGTACCAAACGAGTTCCCATATTTTCCCCTTTCTACACTAATTCAAATTAAATTACAAAATTTTTTTAGTTTTGGTGAAATCGCTGTTAAAATTTTTTCCCAACTGATCCTGTAATTTTAAATTATACATTTCTGTATTTTTATATTTTTAGTTTTCAAAAATTTACCAAAATAATTGTCGACAATAATTATCAAATTATATCTTGTTGAATAATATAAAAAAAAAAAAATTTAAATACCAAAAAGATGGACAATTTTGAATAGTTTTAATATTTTTTCGCAGATTACTGAATATCCGTCAATTTCTTTTTTTAGCTTTATGTGTTTGGAAGTTACAAAGGATACCAAAAAAGTAGGGAGTTATAGTTTTTACCCGGTTTAAAAATTGAAATAAATGCCAGACACAAATCAGCTTATCCTTTGACTAAAATTATGATGAATATTCTATAACAATAATATTTTGATGATGGACATATTTTATTTTTTTTTCTTCAGCATATAATCAGATTTCTGCACAACGAAAACAAATTATTAATATTGGATTACGAATTGCCTTCCAAGTTTCAGTTATTAAACAACATTTTTTTAAAGAATTTTAAAATCCACATAAGAATGCTTATGCCATTTTATCTTGAACGTTTTATTCTCTATGCATTCCAAAATATTTATCTGTATTTAAAACTTCATAAGAAAACAATAAGAAAAAGTAAATACTTTTTCATTTTTATTTATGGAATTTCTAAACAAGAAAAAGATATTCCATATTAAAATACTTTGTATGACGATGGTGCTGGTTATGATGATGATGATGATGACTTTAAGCAAAAATATGACTCTGAAGTCTATAGCCATTTTAAGATTTGAGAAAATTTCCATAGAATTGAGAAATTGCCATTTAGAGCATATGGAAACAATTATATGTACTTAGTTACCCACTCATAAGTAAGTATATTGGAAAAAAATACTGAAACATAAAAAAATGTATTCATATTTTCTATGCTGCCTTTAAGGTTTAACCTACACAATTACAATTACCCATTTAAAACCAAGTCCTACATAGACAATTTATTAAAAATATATTTTAATATAAAAACAAATGTGAAACAGTAACAACAACAAAATATTAATCAAAGAAACCATATGATGAGTGCGAGTATGACGAGTATTAGTTAAAATGGATCTCTCGTACAAGACAGAAGCACGTGATGGTCGAACGTGTTTAATGGACAAATGAGTAAATAAATAGTGGTTGGTGTTTGACCAACTGGATGGATGAAACGGACGGATTTGGTTTGTTTGGATTTAGATGCATGTATGGCTGAGTGTATGGTGTATGGAGCTGTGCTTAGTGGTTGCACGAGTAATATTGTTATTCAATAAATGGTTGGACAAATGGATTCGTAACACATTTAACATTACATCACATACCATATTGTTGTTATTAACAGCGATTTGGCATGTATCTATAAAGAGTTGAATCATTACACGAGGCCAGTCGAAAAGGTTTTCTTTTAAATTAATATTATTACACATCGAACGTTTTAACATGGGACATCACCAACGTAAAAATTTCCCACAATTAAATTTTGCAAGAGAGATGACCATTAGAGATCTACACAAGCATAAAAAATTACTTAGAAGCTTTTAAATTTAAAATAGTGTGTTTTACTACTCTCTGATTATACTGATTTTACTTTAAGATCAAAGCATAAAACTTAAGTAGAACAACATTGGAATAAAATGAAACTGATTTAGAACAAATATGGAATAGAACACTACAACTAAAATAGAACAATCAAAGCCATTTTGAATGTTTTGATAGCAAACCTACCTAACGAAAAATTTGCACTAAAACTTTAACTTTCAATGTTCTATAATGAGATGAGTAATAATTATTTAACAATGCTATTTCATATTTTTTACGTTTTCTGTGTGTATTATATTGTATTTGATGTTTTTGCTATGACTTGCCATTTTTTTATTTCACAGCGTATTTTGTTTTGATATTCTACTTTGTTTGAAACATAAAAACTAACAAAGCTGTAGAGAAAAACTTTTCGAGTGATGATTTATTTATTTTGGTGAAAATAATATGTTGTTATTTTTGTTTTCATGGTTTTTATAAAATAAAGAGTTGTGAAGGTAGTGTGTAATAAAATATATTAACTAATAATATTAAGGTTTTTTTAGTCGCCTAATAGAGCATCGATTATCATTAATTCTAAGAAAAACACCATAAACGAACTCAGACATGAAATTAAAAATAACAAGTAAGAGCACTATATTCGGCTGTGCCGAATCTTTTATACCCACCACCAATTTTGTGTACATTTAAAGCACAATATTTATTATTTTGTTAATCATTATGGATAATCTCTTTATAATAAAATATGTATCACTTTCTTTGTAGAGGGTGGTTAAATTTTAAGGGCCCATGTTGAAGATGAGCCACACAAACAACAAGTTTTTTTTGCATTTCATTTGACATTTCTCAATCTCAGACCAACTTAAATGTGGAAAGATACGCAAATGAGCAACGCGTTAAAGTTATTCAGGTTTTTTATAAAAATGGGCGTTCAAGTCAAAATGCACTTTGTGCACTTCGTAATTCTTTTGATCAACATAATCGTTCAAATTCGCCCACAATCGGGAGAATTGTAAAAAATATTTAAATTTCTGCAAAACAGGTCTGTATAAAATGTTAGAAAATCTGTGAATGCCTTCTTAGTTCGTTGAATGGGAACCATTGCTGTTTTTTGCGATAGTGTGGCAAAAAATCAGTCAACATCGACTCATCATCATGCCCAACAATTGACCATCAACATTGTCATTGAAAATTTGGACCATCAGATAGAGGAGTGGCGCCAAGGATGGGGGGCCGTTTGGCCGATATTTTGTTAAATACATAATTGAACCGTACAAATGTTATAATTACAAAAGGAAATAATAATAATATCCTAAATAATTTGTGTTTTATTTAAATTCAACATCGGCCCTTGAAATTTAACCACCCTTTATAACTTCGATATGCTACTAAAATGCTTTTGTTAATGTAGTCTTTTAGTAAAAGTGGGCGTTGAAGTAGGCATGTCAATAAAGTTTCTGCTAATAAATACAACTTAGACATTTCAATATAGTCCTTTATTTTCCCAAAAACTTTGTCAATAGAGAAATTACATGAATTTAAGATAAACTGTTATATGGGAGGTAGGCGTTAAAGTGAACGTGTAACCAAAATTTTTGGCACAACAATAACATTGATTAGAAGGATATATGTAGCAAATTTCATCATCATACCTCTAATTTTTTCGGTTTTATGAGCTCTTAAATTTCATTAACGGTAGATAACGTGAAAAGTGGGCGTTATAGTAGGCGTGTCAAAGCTGTTTTTGCTATTGAGTACAACTAAGGTATTTCAATATAGTCCTTTGTTATTCCAAAATCTTTATTAATAGAGGAATTATATGAATTTCAGCTAAACCGTTATATGGGAAGTGGGCGTAAAAGTGGGCATTTCACCTAAGTTTGACCATTATACCTCTAATTTTGGCGGTTTTATGAGCTTTTAAATTTCATTAACGGTAGATAACGTGAAAAGTGGGCGTTAACGTAGGCGTGTCAAAGTTGTTTTTGCGAATGAGTACAACTTAGAAGTTTCAATATAGCCCTTTATTATTCAAAAATCTTTGTTAATAAAGAAATTATATGAATTTTAGATAAATCGTTATATGGGAGGTGGGCGTAAAAGTGGGTGTGGCACCTTAATTTTTTGGCACAGTAATGACATTGCCTAGGGTTATATACGTAGCAAATTTGACCATTATACCTCTTATTTTGGCGGTTTTATGAGCTTTTAAATTTCATTAACGGTAGATAACGTGAAAAGTGGGCGTTGTAGTAGGCGTGTCAAAGTTGTTTTTGCGAATGAGTACATCTTAGATGTTTCAATATAGCCCTTTTTTATTCCAAAATCTTTATTAATAGAGAAATTATATGAATTTTAGGTAAAACGTTATATGGGAGGTGGGCGTAAAAGTGGGCGTGGCACCTTAATTTTCTGGCACAGTAATGAAATTACCTAGGGGGAGACACGTAGCAAATTTGATCATCATACCTCTAATTTTGGCCGTTTTATGAGCTTTAAAATTTCATTAACGGTAGATAACGTGAAAAGTGGGCGTTATAGTAGGCGTGTCAAAATTGTTTTTTCTAATGAGCACAACCTAGACGTTTCAATATAGTCCTTTATTATTCCAAAATCTATATTAATAGAGAAATTATATGAATTTTGTTTAAAACGTTATATGGGAGGTGGGCGTAAAAGTGGGCGTGGCACATTGATTTTCCGTTACAAAAAAGCGTTTCACCAAAAAACAAAGTGTGCAAAATTTCAGAGTCGTACATCCAATTTTGTTGCTTTAATGACGTTTTTGTTTTTAAATATACCGAAAAATACACTGTGCGGTAAAAATTTTCGTACATTTTGATCGATAACTCCTCTCCTAATGCATAGATTTAGATAATTTTCGGAGAGAGATATTCTTTTTACTCAGGAAATATATATTCAAAGTTTCATGAGTCTACGTTAATGCGTTTGGACACAATTCCATTTTATTCGGTGTTCGAGGGACACGGTTTTTTCGACCTACTCTTGCTTTTCGAGCTATAACTCTCTTCCTAATATTCCGATTTAGCCCATTTTCAATACCAAACAAACCTTGTCTATAAGAAAGATTCTGGCAAAATTTGAGCCCCCTAGCTTTTTCGGTGCGACCTCTATCGTGCTTTCAACAGACGGACAGACGGACAGACGGACGGACATAGCTAGATCGTCATCAAATCAAACCCTGATTCAGAATATATATACTTTATGGGGTCTAAAATGGATATTTCGATGTGTTACAAACGGAATGACAAAATGAATATACCCCCACCATTTTTTTGGTGGCGGGTATAAAAATAAAAACGTGCTGTGAAACTCCAAAAATTTATATAGATCGCACATTTTACTCCTTATTCGATAATTTACATTAAGACTAAAATATTTATAGTGTAGAAAAAATTTAAAATAATTAATTATTAATTGTCCGAACATTTTCCGGATAGCGGTTATTTATGATAAGCAATACTTGCAAGTATTAACTAACATCGAATACAAGCAAACTCTCGTTTCACAGTCAACAAAAGTTCACTACAATATAGCTTACAAATTCAAAACAGTTTTACTCTGTGAATTTAAAAATAATTTTTAACTCTTCACAGTTAAAAACAATTCTGATCAGAAATTGAATCTAAAGGCATCTTTTCAGACTGGCCTCGTATTTTAATGACGCTAATATGGATGCTGTTAGTATTGCGTGAGTGGCTCAGTTGGATGGCGTTTGTTTGTTATAAGTTGTCGACATATGTATCTACATACATATGTATGCATGTATGTATGATTGAAAAGTTTGATGTCTGTTATTGAGCTGAAGTATTAAACTGCTGCTCATGTTCACTATTTGGCCAAAAGGTGGTAGCCGTAAGGCATTTGGTTTTAGCGACTATGTGATATATATACCATTTAAAGAAAAAACCAGGATCCTCTTCTATATTCACCTCACACAAATACATCAATAATATACGAAACACATACAAAAATTTACAAATTTAGACCACAACGCATACGCAGCGTAGTTCAAGAACGCTTTGGACGTGATGTTTTGTTTTTAATTGTTTATGTGTGTGTACGTGAGTTTAGTGAAACCAACTGACTGAGTTTGATTGAAGTGTTGCCATAGCACGTTTATAAGCGCCACTTGCTTAGTGTTTTTTCAAATATTTTTTTTTCTGTTTCATTCATGTTTACACAAAACGCCAGCATATACAAGTGATTATAAAACAAAATTTATAAATTTGAAATAACAATTTCATTCGCCTCTGTTATTTGGGGATGTGATTTGGCATATGTTGTTGTTGATTGGTGTGGTTTTGTTATTTAGACAATCGTTTATTTTGGCACGTTTGGAATTCAGGTAATGTTACGCTTCGTGGAGCTTTTCGCATGTGAGTTTTCATTTCATTGAGTATTTTTTATGTGCATTTTTACGCTAAATACAAAATGGGAAAAACTTTGAATGACTTACGCATGAGTTTGCAAACGCCACCTCCAGTTATAAAACGTACTAACAAACGACAAAAGCTACAAAGAAATGAAACAAAATTTGTATTGTGTTTATATTCAAAAACCATCTTCTATATTTAATACAAATAAGGAGTTCACGTCGTTAAATTGTTCGTGCCAGTCGATTATCTTTTTTGTAGCTTATGCCACTGGCACAGTGGTAAGACGGGTTCAAAATTTATAAAATTATATTTTCAAACTTTATCACGATAAATATGTAAGCAAATAATTATCAATGAACTACATTGTAAATGGCATGTCCTTTAGAAAATTCGGCAACAATGACCTTTATTAAACCAAGATTTACACAAAACAGATGATTGACTTACACTGGGAGAAAATTAATATTTATTTCTCAACTGCTTAAGTTTGTTAGTGAGAGAGAACAAGAACACAGGGCCAAAGTACAATTTTTCATTCTCTCTTACCTATAAACTAAAAAGTTTGCATACTTAGATTTGTGCGTGTGAGGGATATATTAATTAAAAGGTTAATTAATTTATTTTTTTTGATCCTCTTATAGTTGTTTAACACCCAATTGATTGACCAACTTTTAATTCGTCTTACTTGATCCTTAGCATTGCTCCAATATAAATCTGCAAAATGCAGTTATTGTTAATAGTCATAAATGGAACTACAGTTTATACTCAATCTTAATAAATAAGTAAATAAATAATAGTTTCCTAGAGGTATATAACTTTTATCTAAAATAAAACACAACAAATTCAATAAAATTAAAAAAATTTTAAATTTCACGGCATTAATTATTTAAAAATAATGACTCCCCGGTCTTTTATTGTCAATAGTTCGTCAAATGTTGGCTTCCTAAAAATCAATCACAAAGACCAGAGATTTGACCAATTTTTCTTAAATGAATTAATGTTATCATGAATTGATCCATAATATTACGAATTAGTTTCCCAGATGGGCGATTATGAGCACCGAAAGCTTGACGAAGTGCTCTATAAGTTTGACGAACAGAGCGTTAATTTTGAAATTAAATTTTTACGATTTGAAAACGTTCTTATGGGGTAGTGTTCTGTGAATAGTGATTTGGCAAAATTTAAAAACAGTCAAACACACTTCATTAGTATGAAAGCTAGTTTTACATTTATACCTACCGGAAGCTATATAGGCCTAAAAACATACATAAACAAGTCTAAACATGTATAAAGTCAATCATGTCAGCTTCAATAATCGATTGTTTAAGATGACTTTCTGTAAGTGTTACAAAAACACATGCCAAATCAACATACGCAGTGAATAGATCAAGAAACATCATTTGCATTTATCTTAAACAATGAAGCTCATTTTCACTGTGATGGCATTGGAATAAAAAAGTAATGTATTCCAAAATGGGGATATTTAAAAAAAAGTTGTGAGTATGACAACCAACAAAGAAAGAGCTTTCATTGCCATCAGACTGATGGTTTAAAGCTACGATTAAAATGTGGTAATTGAAAAGAATAACAAAGGGAAAGGGGAAAAGCTTTAGTGTTGAAGAAATTTCGTTCTCACTCACCATGGCAGATATATGAGTTTATAGGTAAAGGAATTAATTTACAAAATCAATTTTCATATAAACTTGTGAGTTAAATAGATGATATTTACTATCAACACTAAGACATCCCGATCAAAAGAGTGCTGATGATGAAACCGTAGCTGGTTTCGAAAATGCATTCCACTCGGCTGGTGTCGGGATAATAAGATACTTTTCCAGTATATTCTTTCATTACCACAAATAAAAACTGATTTCTTCATATGTATATGAAAAATAAAATATATGAGAAATTTAGTATAAAAATGAACTTGAGCCAGAGTAAAGAATAATATAATCTTTATGTTAACCGATATCGTGACATGATAAACGAATTCTTTCTGCATAAAGTTAATGATAGTAGTGTGAGCAATATATTGTTTCAGCAAGAAAATGCAACAAGGCATTATCTCATGGGTGACTAGAATAGGTCGCCTACATCATGTTTTTCCACACCATTTTTGTTCTGTAACTGTTTGTAGTTGATTTATCATAACAAACCCTATGCTTTGTATCTTATATTTGAAATTTTGCTCAAAATATGAAATATTCTTTTCTACTAATCTTTTTTTAAGTGTTCAACCCATATTTCTTAAGGCATACTTTAAGCCTTATTGCTACAATAAATCATATACAATTGAGCTTTATATATGTATTTCCTAGCCCACTGTGCTTTATGAACTACAGATATAACTACGTGATAAATTGGTAACATTTCTTTTTATTAATTTCCGACCTACTAAATACTACAACTCTGCGAAAAATATGCTGTTTCTTTTTATTTCTATATATTTTAACTTTGTTTTGAAAACTAACACAATCAATAAATAAATTGGTAGGAGTTGATTATTATGAATCCGTCTAGTAGTTGTCTAAAAACTGTTGTGACTGTAACCATGTATGTATGTACGTGTAAGTAAGTATGTGTTACGGTTTACGTGAGTCCAAAAACAAACCCCTTCCATGTCCCTCTAAAGATACAATATATGCTCGTAATAGTTTTTATGCCTGAAAATATTTTTAAATAAGATTGACTTTCAAACAATACGTGAGAGAGTTTGTGTATTAATATGTGTCTGGGCTTTGAATGTATGTATGTTTGAGTGTGTTAGTTATTAGCAAAAGTAAAGTTTATATTACGAGTATTATTTTGTACACACACATAAAATATTTGGACGTGTTGTCTTTAACTGATGCTTTTTTGATTCCTGACCACGTGCATTGATTGTACCGCTGTGGTTGTGTGATGCGTCCTCCCCCTCCCCCTGGTGTATGCTTCAGATTTTTTTCTAGACTTTTTTTGGACACATGTAGTGTGCGTTTTATGTGCGTTATAGAATTATAACCAAGTCTGCTTAAAAAAAATAACTCATTTTATTGGTAAATTGTTTCATCACACATACATACATACATATTCACTCATTGATTTCATTTCCTTTTTAAAATTCTATGTTTTTCGATTGCGTGCCATGTCGTATGACGTGCTACTATGTCTAGTCTATTATCTTTCCTCTGCACTGTTACGAGTATTGTGGTGGCGGCCGCCAACGACGACATTGAAAATTTGTATGTGATGATTGTTTTACGTTTCGATCACGTCCACCACGACTATCTGTGGTCTGTCGGGGGCTTTCCCCTTAATATGATTCATGGAAGGATGTTTGCTGTATTTTCGATTTCATTTAAATTAATTCATTGTATTTGTTTTAGAATTTAAACTTGTAATAACTGACCTAAATTCCTTTAAATTGGAATGTGAAATTATTGGCTTAACTCCAATAGCTTCTGTATTGAGTATTTGATTAAGAAATATATGTTGTTAAACAGTTAATTTACAGCATGTTACCGAAAATGTTTTGATTATAATGAATGTATTCTTTGTTTAGTTTTGTCATAGTTTTAGTAGCAACATTAACCAGCACGATAGCAATGTATAACAGAATGACTTCTTTTAATAAGTATTAAGTTTGTTTTTGAGCTATGGACAAACGGATTTATATGCAAGAAATCTGATATAAGCATCATAAATATCTCGATTTACCTATACATGATAATGCAATATTATTTCAATTATTAGTTAAGTACCTCCCGATTAAGATTTTTAAGTTTTTACAAACACTTACATATCTAGTGTATAGAAATATTTCTAAAAAAAAAAAACCGTTGATGTTTTAACTTTATTTTGAAGATCTGATGTGCACAATTGAATATTTCAAAGCTTTCAAATTTTGAAAAAAAAAATTAAACAAAATTTGTCCCTTCTTATTTTTTCAAGAATGAATACATCACATTTCATTATAATATTGCAACTAATACACGAAAAAACTACATCAACAATCTTTCAGTTTTTCTAAAACTTGAATACATTAAGTTTAATGTAATCAAAATAAATTATTAAGGCATGCTGATGGTAATAAAGTTACAAAGTGACCCCTCATTTCACCACAACAAAACTGAAAGATCGGTTTCATAAATGGCTTGAATTTTATGAGTCATGTGTCTAAAAATTTTAGCTGGAGTTCAAAACGATAGTTAACATATTGGAATAAGACTGCTGTGACGTCTTAACAAAATGCAATTTTGCTTATTACACAAGGATCATGATGAGGGCAAAAATGCTCTTGAGTTGATCAAAAATGTCGTACAATTTAGATTATTTTCATTTAGAGTTTGCTTACCACTAAAAAATTGTGTTCTTAATTCATGAGGAGACCTGTTACTTATAAGTGTATGGGGTTTTCTAAAACCCATATACAGCCATTCTTACGAATGCAAAGGCAATCAAAGTATTAAAACTTTTAACTTTAAGTTTCGAAGAATAGGAATATTTTGAGCATAAAATCAGTATTAACATCCTAATGTTGGATAATATTTTAAACAAACTTTTTTTCGCTACTTTTTAAAATTTTGAATTCCAATTTGCGACACTGAACTAATGTTTCCAGACTTTTACCGACACTGTCACTCCTCCTTTTGATATTATCATAAAATTGGCTTGTTATTAGACGGCCGATTAGTGTCTTTAGTATCCTTTACGCAGCATTTTCATAAAGTTTACCCCCATCGCAATTGAAGAATTTAAGTATTGACTTAAGTATTGTTCGAAGAGAATTTTTTAATAACATTTTTTATATGAAATTTGATAATAGGAAATTAGAGAACAAGAGAGAAAATGTAAGTGTACACCTAAACTTTAACACAAAAAAACGCTGTTTAGTGCCTCAAGAACATGATTTATTTACTTTGGTTGGCAGCTCTTTAGCGGACAAATATAGACATTTTGAATATGAAATTATATCCTCATCATTTTCATTTTATGATTTGGCGTAATAGAAAAATCGAACATGTCTTGGATCAGTGGTATTTATTACACAATTAAATTATATTAGTTTTATTAATAACTAGAAAAGCCCGGCGCGCGTTGCTATGCCCCTTAATGAATAAAAATGCATTCTGAATTTTAATTGAATATCAAGTGCAAAAAGCTAAAAATTATAACTTTTTTTAATGGGCGTGGCACTACCCACTTTTCTAATCACGAAATTATATAGTCATGACAGCTCAATATGTGTGTGCAAAGTTTCAGAAAAATCGATCTAGTGCAAGTAACTAAAAATGATAACTTATTTCTTAAGGGCGTGGCACTGCCCACTTTTCTAATCACAAAAATGTATAATCATGAGATCTCAATATGTGTGTGCAAAGTTTCAGGAAAATCGGTGAAGTTCAAGTAGCTGAAAATTATAACTTTTTTTTTATGGGCGTGGCACTGCCCACTATTCTAATCACGAAATTGTAAAGTCATGATAGCTCAATATGTGTGCAAAGTTTCAGAAAAATCGGTCCAGTTCAAGTACCTCAAAATTATAATTTTTTTTTTTTATGGGCGTGGCCCATACTACGCCTACTAAAACGCCCTCTTTTCACGTTATATACTGTTAATGATATTTAAAAGCTCATAAAACTGGCAAAATTAGTCAATGTCATTGTTATGCCAGACAAACTAGGGGACACGCCTACTTTTACGCCCACCTTCCATATAACGGTTTATCTTAAATTCATATAATTTCTCTATGGGCAAAGTTTTTGAAAGAATAAAGGACTATATAGAAACATATTCCTTTACATATGAAATAGTTTTATTTATTAGCAGAAACTATATTGACATGCCTCCTTTAACGCCCACTACTACGCCCGCCCTCCACACAAGACTAAATTTACGAAAACATTTTACTAGCATATCAAAGTTATACAAAGAACGTGATACATATTTTAGTATAAAGAAATTATTCTATATTTCAGTTAATAACAAAATAATAAATTTTGTGGTATAAAAGTCCACAAAATTGGTGGTGGTCATAAAAGATTTGGCACAGCCGAATATAGTGCTCTTACTTGCTCTTACATACATATGGTTTAAGCATGTGTTAGTAGCAACTTTAAGCGCTTATAACTCCTAAAATAATAAACCGATTTTAAAAGGATTAAGATTGTTCACATCTGCAGGAAAATTTCTTTCAAACGGTAAATATTTTTTTTATTAAAATCGATCGTATAATTTGACGTAAACTGCGTTACAAGAAATCGACTTGCCCAAGATAAGAGTTACAATACAAAATAATATAAATGCATATGTTTTTTTTTAATAAAATTTAAATTAGACTAAAAAATATCAAACAGTAATTGTTAAAATAAAACAATCATCTTCATGGAAGTTAAATATGCATTCCACTCGGCTAGCGTCGATAAAATGTACTTTTTAAGATTATTCTTTTATTTTCACAATTAAGAAAAATCTAAATCTGAATAAAAAATTTTAATATAAATTTAAAGAGAAAAGTTCAATAAAAAGATTGTTCTCGAAATTTGTACCTACTTATGTCTTCTATGCTTAAAATAAGATTGTAAAAAAACTGTGTACATCTAATATTTTTTAAACTTTTGTTGGCAGTGTATATAGTGAATGATCTAGAATACAACACAATATATTTCAGAATTTTTATCTGTCTCGCTGCCTGTCTTTCTGTTTTTCTTACAGTCTGTGTGTTCGGTTTAAAAACTATTGAATTTAGTTTAATAATATTTGGTTTGGAGGTATCTTAATACCTGCGTACTTTTTATAGTGAGATAAAATATCATTTCTAATAAAAAATAGAATAAAATGGTATATAAAATGTTACTGGAAGGTTGGTAAGTTAAAAATGCATATACGGACACGACAGAAGAAAAGATATTAAAGAAATTTCACTAACAATTTCACTAATAATTTGATTCAGAACTTATCTTAAAATTGATTTAAATTTAACCGTCTTTAAATACAATACAAAAATATTGTTGACGGCAGTAATGTGGCCCGAGTTCAACAGAAGATACGTAGTAATAAGACAAATAAAATTGATTTTAAATTTGTATTCAAACTTAATTAACCAAATTACAATCTTTTATAAAACTTGCATGTCGTTGAACAAAATCTGTACAATTTTTTTTTAATAATTTCCCAAATAATATATTGTACAACATCTACAATAATTTAACCTACTTTTTATATTATATATATGAGAATTAAAAAGTGATGATTATAGCAATTTCCTTTTCTATATGTTAGAGTGAAATTTCGCAATATACAACTGTTACGATATGCTGTGAATTGAGTAACTATTTCATGGTAATAATTTTCATACTAAAACTATTGTTAAACGAAAGCCACATTATAAATACTTTCTTTCAATATAATTAAGGCACCCATATAAAGTTTTTTATATTGAATTTATGTCTATAAAATCAGTTTGAAATCTAAAGCACATGTATGCAATATAAAATTTATTTGGTAGAGTTATTTATGAAAACACAAACTTAATTGAAAAGTAATGTCTGCTGCCATGGTAAGTAAACTTAAAGTAGAAAACTTTCGAAATTAAAATTCAGTACAAAAATTAAATAAAATCTTACTTAAAAACAAAAAACCAACCAATAATAGCTATATGTTTTGTATATAGACGAGGGTAAGCTCTACAAGGCGTTACATAAATTTGTAGATTTCAAAGAAAAGTTAGTAATTAAAAAGATTACGAACTTTAGAGAGACATTGGTTTACTGTTACAGTTAAACATTTTGATTTAAAATTTGTTGATTTATACAGTTTATAGGTAAATGTGGGAAAGTTCTTAGAATTTTTTTTACTATTATGAGAACTTTGTTTAATTCACTTAAACATTAAAATGCTGTAATTTGTCAGTTTTATTTGCATAAGGTTAGTAAAAATTAAACCCCCCACGAATGAGGACTTTGAAGAACATTTTAAGTTTCAAATAGTCTTTTAACACTCAATTGGTGTTCTTATCAATTTCAAGTTTTCTCTTGAATATCTAATTGTATCGCCAATGCTTTAAATATTTAAATACAAAGTTAAATATAGGTACCTATTAATGAATTAAAATTGTGTGATCTATGTATAACGATCACTTTTATACGAACTTTTCAAACAGCCCTCGCAATAATAATATTTTAAAATTAATTCGCCATATACGAATGTCTGAATGAGGAGGACGTGTGTAGGTATTAAATAAAGATTCAGCTAAGGAATAATATCTTTATAACTCCCACACTTTCCCCAAAACCCCAAAAAAGTTATGTGCTATAACACAGAGTCGCAGCAGCAGAACAACAACCAAATGTGACGCCCAAATTAAATCATGGATTATATACCTGTAAAACAAGCATACAAACAAACTACAAAATACTCTTTATATACAATGGATGGAGTCATCATCAACAACAAGTCTCAGGCACATAAAGAATCCATATCTAACTACGATTGGTAATTGAAATTTCGGTCACATACCAATACACAAAAATAAAAACAAAAGAAAAAAACAACCTAAAAGCACAAGAAATTTAAATCAGAAAATTCAAACACACAAACATCTTGTACCATCTACATATTCCCCTTTTTATATCATTTATAACGGTTTAGACAACCATTAGACAAAGACAGATAGCTAGCTGACTCTATTAAAAGTAAATGTTTTAGCTATAAAATTCCCAAATGCAGAAAGAGACATCGACTAATTGAGAGAGCGTGACTGTGTATGTAATATGACTATGAGTGCCAGTATGGCAGAGAACAAAATGTGTACGTGTGTATATTGTACTATATAAAATTTATATTATCAACATATATATTTTGTACATACAAAGCTACAACTACAAAGCTACACTTGTAAACGTTATAAATATCAACATGCTTATACGGGCGTGGTAAAAAAGAGCGGGATAGCACTAAAGCATTAAATAGATATATAAGTTAGTGTTATTGTGTTACTTTGAGATACTGAAAAATACTGCAATGAAACTTGTTTCACCATTGTTTTTTTCAAAAACACACAGAACTACTACAAACACCAACAACATTTACTTATCCAGCCAGCCAGCCATTCGCACGTACATTTTAAATTGCTGAAGTGTTTTTTTTTTACTTTTTATTTCTATTTCTTCTTTATGTATATTTTTTCTTTACTCTGCAGTAGCAACTATGAGGAAGCAAATACTAAAAAAGCAACAGTCTGAGAGTAATTCCCGAAAATATAATTTTTTTTAATTTTACAAATACAACTCTGTACGTGTATATCCTGTTGTATAAGCTGTATTTTCTAATACTGTGAGAACATTATGTTTGTGTTATTTTTCTGCTTCTTGAGGACCCTCATTCACTTAACAAAAAGTACGTTCCACTCATTATGTATGCGTGCTACGTCGATTCCGATTCGTGCGAATTGTTCTATATTATTTTGTCTTTGCTTTTTTTTTCTGCCTTCAAGCTAGACAATAATAAAATCAAAAAATAAACAAAAAGAAATAAGGAATAAAAAAAAAACTATTTTTTAACAGTCACGTCCCGCCCATTTGCGTACGCAACAATATATTATAAATGGTTGCTGGCGCGAAGAAGAGAGACTGAGTGAGAAAATGAGCAAAGTATGGTAACAATTTGAGTCCAAAACGATATATGGGGCAAAATTTTACCCATTTTGTTGCTAGAAATGCAGTGTTATTTTAATCACTTTACAACTTTTATACCACTTAAAATTATACCAAAAAAATTTAAGATGAATTATGTTCGAATAATAAAATATGTTTTATTACCGGGATATTTTAAAAGCAAATCATAATCCACTATGCATTATTCTGAACATGTTTCTTTTCTGTTTTCCTGTTAAATAAATATTTTACATTTTAAGAAGATAGTACTTCAAATTTATATTTTTCCATTTGCTGGAGAATTTTAATATTAATTTTTAGAATTCATAATAATTGTTATGTTAATATTATTGGGATAATTAGAAAGTTATAATCCTTAAAAGAGTTTGCAACTTATTGACTGATATTTGGAATGAAATTATTAGTGCTACCAAGTATCAGGATCGGAAAAATACTTCCTTTCATTCTTTTTAACTAAATACAATATTTAATAAAACTACTTACAATATTGTGTGTCCTTGATGTCTTAATAGTAAATTATTCCTAATTTTTCCACTGACATTCAGCACTAATCTCTTGCGCTTGGATCTTTGTCAACTTGATTAATAAGTTTCCTAAATATATTCGTGCATTTGTATCGTTCATGCTTCAAAGCGTATAAAAAATTTGTGCAACATAATTAAAATCAAATTCTTTTTTAGGTAATAAGAAGTTAATTCATTCAGTTTTCATGTTTTCTTCTATGGACTTTTGGCAAAACAACTTATTTCAAATTATCAAATATTTCAGAAAAGAAAAAACCAAACAAAAAAAAAACAATTAACGATAATAATTTCAAACGAGATTTGTCTTAGCTTACGATATAATTAATAGCAAGGGGTAAATTAATATAACTGAGTGAACCGTGAACTGTTAACTTTTAACAAAACAATTTTATTAAATATTTAAAAATTTTCAGAAATACAAGAAAACAAAAAGGATTTAAGATAAATAGTATATTGTTTGTTTTTTTTAATGTGATATATCTTCGAATAATATACGTAGAGATCTGACGTTTATGTAAACAATGCGTCATGGAGATTTTACCTGGAAATGTTCTTATTGCGACTTAAGATATTTTGTCAAAAGTTCGCAGTTCTATAATCACCCACATTGTGAATATTTTTCTTATTGAAATAACTTTGTTAAATATAAAACAATTATTCTGAATAAGTTCCCCTTTATTATTTACATTTCATGTGGGATCAAAAATTTGAACGGAAAATTCAGAATACCAATTTTACTTCTAGGTGAATTAAACTTTGATGGAAACAAAAATTGCACTTCTTATTACACTAGGGGTATAAAATTTACATTTATAATAGAATTTTTGGTTCATAGAAAAAATTTGATAAGATAACTTTAGAAAACACTCAGATCAACAGAGGTTTGAATAAGTAATTAAAATGTTATGCGCGTTAAACCATGACCTTTCGATGGTTTACAATAAATATTAGCCTATAATGCCTTTTTAGTGATTACTTTTAAACCAGCCAGTAAGTCGTAGTCGTCTTAAAATAGTAATATGCACTATCAAGTTAGAGAACTGATTAAAATGTTTAAATTTTTTAAAGGAAAAAACTCTATAATTAAAGAAGAAATCATTTGGCTTGACAAATGGCTACGAAACATAAACGAAAGATACAATGCAAAATGTCTTAGAGGAACACTCTTTACTCTCACTCCATAGAATCCATAGTAGTGTTACTGTTCCCAACAATAATGTTTTAATATCAGTAGCCTGACGAGCTCTAGGGCCGCCGGAAAATCCGAGACTCTGAAAAAAAAAGAATTTTCCCAAAAATTTGTTTAAATGGAAAATTTTCAATTATGGTCGCTAACATTACATCGTTGAACAAAAAAATATAAATTTGTTAAACTTTAAACTAACTTTAATAGCAAGATGCCAAAACTTAGAAGACTTAAGATCACATTCCAAGCAAACGTTTTGTTAGGTTATGCTCTTAGCTTTGCCGAAAAAGAGAAATCTTATAGCAAATAATTCCTCATTTATTTATTTATTTATTTATTCATTAATTTGATTATAAGCCCATAAGGCCCAATTAATCTAGTAACAATATGGCTTAAACATTCTAAACTAATATAATGTAGATAACAAAATAAAAATAATACCCTTTTTAGTAAACAAAATTATATTTTCAAATCACTAAATTAATTATTTTTATTATTAACTACATAATTTCAATGCTACCAACGGATAGTTAAATTTAAAAACAACCTTGAAATATATTTTACGAATGCTCGGCTATTCCTACAACACAAACAAAATAAAAACTCTAGGTCAGTTTAAGTACAATACTACAAGGTATTATTATTATTATTATTTTAAGATACAACTTATATAATATTTCTTCTACAAAAATTTACGTGTTCAAATATTCTATTGTTTTTTCTAAATACGCAGTTACGATGAAAATGTCCCTAAAATGTGTTTTAGTGCCATATTTGGGGCCCTTCTTACAGCCACTACATTATCGTGTGCGACGACTACAAAGAAAAATTCTCAGAGAATAAGAAGTTGTAAATAGAATGAAGAAGAAGAAATTAATATGGGGTAGTGCATATTATTTTTGTGTTTATTTTGTTTGTGAAAAAGAAAGTATTAGAGTGTGTTGGTGAGTAGACTTGTGTATAGTGTGACTTTTTGTATACACTCACGTTTAAAGAGTAATGTGCGAGCGTGAGACTGCTTAAAATGCTACTGGTGCGACAAGTACATGACCAAATGCTAAGTCAGGTGCATATAAACATCCATATACTAATACATACACTCACAAACACACACACATATACACACACTTAGAGAAAATAATCCTGACAAAAACAACATTATTAGTTGAGCTGTTGTTATTTACTCGTACTACTCAAATGTATTTTTTTGAAATGAGTGTACTGGTGTACGTGTGCTTGTGTATGTAGTGAAATGCACGTTCGTTGGTCGTTTACTCCTGTTATAGCCTATTGTGAGATTTTTTTCTGTAACTGTTCGTGTTGTGCATGTCGAGTCAACAATGTCACCCCAAAAATTGTGCGTGAGTGAGTGCGAGCTTGTGTCTATTTGTATGAGTGTGTTTAACTGTTAAGACTATTTTTTTTTGTTGTGCGTGTGTGTAATTGAAATTTTGTCATACGTATACGCTGTGTGTGCCGTCTATCGTTGTTTTTACTGCCAGCAAACTAACTACACAAAACATTTATTTGTGTGTTATTTTTGTTGTAGTTGCTGCTGTTTTTGAGACATCTTCAATTCCACTTTGGTTTTTGTTTTGTTTGTGACGTGAACGTGGGCTTCTCGAATTATTCTGCACGTACTCGTTGCCAACAACGGACGTACGCTTGTATTACGCTTAGCATTTTAACAAACCGAAATAAAATAAAAACAAGAACAAAAAAAACGTTTACAACAACATCCAAAACTCGACACACAAACCAAGGAAGACGATTCGTGTTAAATTTTAATAATTTGTTTTCGTATACGTTTTGGTTTAAAGCTAAAACATAATTACCGCCCCCTGTTCCATTACGTCAGTCAGTCAGTTAGTCGGTAAATGAGTGAAGTGTAACTGTGTCTGTGTTTCGTCATCATCATATTGTTCTTCGTCGACATCAATCGGATGCTGGACTTTAGTTCAATAACGTCTATTACGTGCTAAAACCATTTAAATATCTTTGTGTGTGCAGTACGTAACGTTATAAACGCGTTTATCGTTAGGAGGCTGTTCGTGTCTGTCCAATTGTCTGCAATGGTGATGATGACTATTTAAAATGTACTTCATTGGTATGTTTTCAAAAACTGGACGCGTGTGAACTTTTTCGTGCAATATTTTTTCTGTTTGTGGCTAATTCTAAACGTAACACGTTCGATTGGAAATGTAATTTGAATTTTGATAAGTTGAATGGTGGTTTTTGTTGCCAGTGAGTAACCTTCAAATGTGAATACCACCCCTACCAAAAAAAATTAAAAAAATAACGAAACAGCAAAAAATTACAAAAATAAAATAAAACAAAACAAAAGGATGGGCAAATAATAATTCGTTTTTGAAATGTTTGCGTGAGTGTATACAACCAAAAAGAGTTATTGTCCTCTTTAACAACAACAACAACAACAACAGCAACAATAAAAAATAAGTGAAAAGCAATTTCAAAAAAAAACAAGTGAAAGTTCCTTTAAACAAAACAATGACCCTTAAAAATATTTACAAGAAATACAGATAGAAAATGTTTAAAACTTAAAGGTCATAATAAAAAGAAAGCAAAAATGTTTTAACATTTTTGAAAAATAAAACAAAATCTCTGATTACCTCACAAATTTTTTGAATAAAATCTAACCGAGCTTTACTATTGTAAAAAATAAATTTAGTCATAATGTTACCCTACCAAGCTGTGGCCATGGATTATGCTGGCTATCAACGTCAGCCTACTAGCGGCCATCCGGCCAGTCATATGGCCCCGATGGGCTCTTTAGGTATGACGGGACCGGGTGCCTTTACTCATTCGTGGTTGGTGCCCACACAAGATTTATGCGCTGTGCCTTATAATAAAATGCCAAATCAACATCATCAAACACAACATCAACCACAACCGATTGAACCAGGGTTAGTTAATTGGTTATTTTTATATATTTTTATATTGGTTTTTCATACATAAAGGGATTTTGAAATCTTTTCCTTTGTAGCTAATTTCGAACGCAAACTAAAATTATATTTCTTAAGTTTGGGTTTAAAAAAAAACCTGCAAACAACTTCAAATATAATTGAAATTTGACATTTTTATCGGTCATGAAAACAAATTTTAAAAATATTTATGTACATACATATATAAAAAAGGTTTTGAAGTAATAATGCACTTAACATTATTTAATACGGTTTGTAAACAAAAGAAATTTTTATCAAATAATCAAAAGTTATTGATTAAAAAATAAACAAATAATAAATAAAATTAACTCTCATTTTGTCTATTAAAAGCGTCGACAAATAATAATTTTTTAAAAAAGTGTAATGAACACAAAATACGCTCCCTCTAAATTGAAGATAAATGTGACATACATAATTAGGATTAAATATAATAATTACTAAAACATGGTTTTATAAAATTGCCGCTTATTGCAATATTTCTCTAAAGCTTTAAAATTATTAAAATCACATTTCACTTAGATGTAAACAAAGAAAATATATCTTAAAAATTTTAAATTAATTGACCAATTGAATCATTTATAAATTTAAATTAGATAATTAAAATTACCTTTTTTAATTAACATTGATTTTTTTTTTTTTGAAAAATCAAGCATTTCTGTCAGTTAATAAAAATATATAATAAAAAAGGTTTAACATTTAAAATATGTAAAGGGATAAGCCTAATGAAATTGTGATCATGCAAAATAGTGAACTGAATTATAAAAAAATAGTTACGAAACTACAGGATAAAGTCCTATAAACTAGTAAATACAAAGGTAAAAAATAGTTTTGAACAACTTTATTGCCGATATGGATAAAGTCAATGTTTCTTGTAGCTCGATATATTCTGCCGAATTTTTACCTAAATAGGTGCGTAATTATTCGAATTCCATTCCCACATTTTATCAAGGCTTTTTAATGGTAAAAATGTTGTGTGTCAAGTACGGGCATGCCACCCATTATTTTTAGAAATAAGGCATTTTGTTATGCCACCAGTTACTACCCATGTTGACTGTATTTATGTTTTCTATTATTTTTTACTTCTAAAAGGCAAAATGTAATTAAAATTTTATGTATTTATTTACAAACGCTAAAATAAATATATAAAAATGTACAATTTCATTTCGGATAATTTTTTTTGAACAAGTTCAATTATTTTTATAATTGATTCCAAAAATTGTTCGCTTAAATTAATTCCAAATTGCAATTTTAGGCGCAATTAATTATATTGTTTAATGATTAATTTAAATTAATTTTTTAATTTTATTTTAATTAATCAATTTTTTGTATTATTTTAATTGATTTTGTTTTTACAATATTTTTTCAATTAAAACTATTAGTTTTCATTTAAATAATAGTATAATTTGGATGATTGGATCAAATAAAATTTTAATAAATAATAATAACTAATTTTGTAAATTATAAATTATATTAATTTTGTTTCCATGTAGTGAAATTTTTAAAATTAAACATTTTTTTTTTCTTTAACCAAAAAATGAATTTATAACAATTCCTTTCTATAGTAAAACTATGGAATTTATTTCCAAAGTACATAAAAATTAATATTAAAACTTTTTATGAAAAAAATATTTTTACTGTAAAGGAAAATATTTTGAATATTTTGTATAAAACGTAAATTGAAAGAAAATTAAAAAAATTTGTATAAAGAGTTTTGGTCAAAAATTATATTTTGACATGGAATTTTTTATATAAATAAAAAGTTTGTCATATAATAGCTATGAATAGAGGAAAACTATAGGTATTATTTAAAATTAATAAAAACTGCTTAAAACATAAGGGGTGTCTCGAAATGCTTTTTTACATTTTAAAATGTTTCCCAAATCTAGTTTTTTTTCAAACAAAAAATACATTTTATTGGCGTTATGGAGAAAAATTTCTAAACTTTATAATGCAAAAAACCAAAGTTTCAAATTTTATTTTCTTTTGCAAATTTCGCACTTTTTTCTTAACGCTTTGCATTAAACGTTGGACACACGTTTTACCGAAGTGTTTGATAGCTTTTTTCCAAATAAATCCAAATTTTTTTACATTTGCAGAAGCTTTGAACTTTGTTCTTAGGTACTGCTTAATTATAGCCCAATAGCGTTCAATAGGCCTTAGCTCTGGACAATTAGGTGGATTCATGTTTTTCAGTACAAAATTTATTTTGTTGGCCTTATACCACTCAAGGACGTTTTTGCTGTAGTGGCAGCTTGCCAAGTTGGGCCAAAATAGTGGAGGTATATTGTGGCTTCTGTATAATGGCAATACAGCCTTTTTCAGGCACTCATTAATATAAAATTGGCTGTTCATTGTACGATTCACAATGATTGCCTTTGAAGTTTTCCCATATGTACATATTGCTTGCCATATCATATATTTTTTTTGCGAATTTTTAAATCTTTTTATACTTAAATTTATCGGAAACATTAGCTCTTTTATTAGAAACATAAAAACCTTGACCAGGAAGCTCTGAATAGTCATCCTTACAATAGGTTTCATCGTCCATTAAAATACATCCATTATTCTTATTCTTGCCGTTTTTGTTTCTTTTTCGTTTCGGTTTGGAGCTTTCTTGACTTTGAATGTTCTTAAATTTTCTTTTTGCTTTATTCGTTCTACAAGCGACTTCGAAATATTCAATTTTCGTGCGATATCGCGAATAGAAATGTTTGGATGTTGCTTCCAAAGTGCCTTCACCTTTTTAACGATTTGAGGATTCCTAAAGGCCCCCCACCTTTCTTGTGCTTAATAGACAAGTCTTTTTTGAATTTAAAAATAACGTTACGGGCAGTCTGTCTGGACACTTTTGCCTGTCGCGCAACTTCATGGTAAGAATGTTGTTTATTTTCATTATAAATATCCACAATATTTTTTCTCACTTTTTCTCTATTTGACGACATTTTAAATACGGATTAAATAATTTGAATAAACTTATTAACAAAGTCTTGTTGACACTTAGAACTATCAGAGAGTGGAACAAAAAAATTAATTAAATAATAATTGTTTGCTTAGTGCCCTGTAAAAAATTTTAAAAAGCATTTCGAGACACCCTTTAATAGCAATAAATAACTACTTTGGATGCATTCATTTTATTATCAATATTATTTATTTTTGTTAAACATAGAGATTTTTTATGATCATCTGGTAGCTTATGAATTTAGAATAAACTATGATTTTGAATCCTTAAAAAAATTTAACCGAAAACTCATATAAATTTTTCATACTAATATTTAAATAGTATTCTTCTGCCGTACTCATATAAAATATTTTAGATTCATTTAGGTTTTTTTTGTCAAATTTCTGTAAAACATCTATCAAATAACTGCCGTATTCATTAAAAATATTTTAGGCTTATTAAATGCTTATTTGATAAGTTTCTATGCAACATCTGTCAAATAAGCTTTCAATAAGCCTAAAATATTTTTTATGAATACATCAGTAAGCCTTTAATAAACCTAAAATATTTTGTTTACGAATACAGCAGTAGATATTTTTTTATCCATATTTAATATATTTTAAAAAATTAAACAAACAAACAAATAACAAATTATTACAGTTAAAATATAACAGCGAAGTTAAAAAAAATAAATATATAGAAATATAGCTATGGTGATCATAATCTAAGAGCCATGATTGCTTTGTATAATTGTGTTTTAAATATATAATGGTCACAAGATAACATCATTGTGTTAAATCAACGTAAATTATTATTATTGCAATTGTTTTATCAGAAACAAAAATGATTGTTAAGTTAACCCTTATAGTCATAAAAAATAAATGAAATTCTTATAAATATATAATAATATCAAGAGACCGCAAAGTAGTTTAAAATTATCATAATATGATTTTTAATAGCCATAATATGTTTACACACGAAACATGACCTTTTTTTCTTTTCTAAAATATTTTTTTTTTTAATCAGTTATATTAATCAGTTATAATTTTCAGGCAAAAAGGGTTTTATTCAACAACTGCACATTTCAGTTTGCTTCAACCCGATTTGTAAGTTTTCTCAGCATTATGGTTTAACATTTAGTGTCTTACGCGTGTCTTAAAATTCTTAGGAGCTTAAGGACTTAAAATACTAAAAAATATATCGTCTAAATCTCTTGATCTCTCTATTGATAATTTGTTATTTATATTTAAGCTAAAAATTTTTAATTTATTCTTTAAGCTCGAGGTCGCTACTCCTTTGTGTAGCATCTTCAAATAAGAGTAATAAGAATTAAGCTAAAAATTTTATAAAATTTAAAAAAAAAAAAATTTTATAAAAAAAACAAAAAGTGATCTCAAGCTTAAATAAAATTCAAAAAAAAAATACAAAAAAAAATATATATGTGACAGCGCATACAGAAAAGGACCTAAGGGTAAAAACAAGTTTTGTTCAGGAGAGCCACTTTTGGGAGGGAACACTTTTGGGGCATGGGATCGGTCTCATTCGATGCTCAGATGTTGTCCACATCAAAAAAAAAAGTTAAAATTGTTTTTTTTTACCCTTAAGTCCCTTTCTCTATGGGCTGTCACATATATCTATTTTAAAAATAGTTTTTGCTTTAACTTTGCTTAATAAGTGACCGATTTGTCTAAATTTTTTTTACAAATATCCCAAACTTGGTTATAATTTATCCTAGAGCGGAAAAGTTTTAGTTTTTATGGTAAAAATATGGAAGAAAACAGAGGCAGTTGACTTTATTTACTCATATCTCAAGAAATTATGAAGTGTAATCACGCAAAGAAAAAATATGGTTGTGGTAACCATAATCAAAGAGCAGCATACTATGATTGAATTGTATGATTATGGTTAAAACATATAATGGTTACCAGTTATCGTTATTATATTTAATTAAAATATCATTCAATAATCATATATATGACTACAATTGAAATCGACAATCTTTGCTTTTTTACGGTAAATTATTGTATTATTATTGTTACATATATTAATTGTACTTACCTTTTTAATTGCAATCTATTTTCCAATTTTTTCTTTCTATTTTCTCGTTTATTTTTAAATTGTTTAATTTTTTTCAAAATTCTTGTGTATTTTTTTGACATCTCAAACTTTTGAAAAAATGAAAACTTATTTAACAAAAAGAAGAACAGTTGAAATCAAATTATTATAAAAAAAAACATAGCTTTTAGTTTTTATTGTTTTTGAGTATAATGTTATTTTTGTGGCATTAATTTTCTTAAATCATACTATTTTGAAACAACAACCATGTCGAAATTTTTACGAAAAGTTAACATTAAATGATACAGTTCAAACAAATGCGTGATTATCATGACAAAATACATGATGAAATGAAACAAAAACAACTATTACTGGTTTTTGATAACCAAATATTGTTATAGAATTTTAATATGACCTTCGTCGTAGCCATGGTTTTATTTGCGTGTGGGTTTTAATTCTGATTCAATCTGGGATCTTCTAAAAGTTGATTTCAACCAACATACGGACAGGCGGACATGACTCAACACCACTAGTCATAAGCTTTCAGAAAATATATAACACATGTGGGTCGGAAATGAATATTGTGGAAATTACTAACGGAATGGCAATGTTAAATACACCCTTGGCACCACAGGTGATAGATATATATAAGATTTAATATTATAAAGGATATCAAATGAAAGTGAATAATAGGTAGAAAGATATAAAAAAAATATTTTTTAGTTTAACAGATATTAATCCCTTGATATTCCTCTAAGCTTATATTTACACATTTTTGGAAAAATAATACATTTTGCAGCACTTGTAAAAATTTCAATATATAAATATATTGAAGCACATTTTTGTTTATCGTAATAAACTAAAAAAAATATGTTTGAAGAGTTTTGTAAATTTTAATACAATTACAAGTTTTTTAAAATTTTTTTTTTAATTGTTTAGAATAATTCAGTAGATTTTAATAAAAGATATTAAAGTTAATTAAAACATTTAAATTATGTAGGTTTAATAAAGCAATTATTATTTTAATTCAATTAATAGATATTTTACATAAAAAATAACTAGATAAATAAAATAAAATAATAATTTTAAATTTATGTTTATTCCTTTATACCTGACCAAAACTCTAAATAGTTTTCCGGAAATGTCTTAAATCTCAAAAACGTTAAATAATAAAAAAAGGTTTTAGAAGATGTACAACAAAATATAAAAAGTAACAAAGAAATTGGCTGCTAATAAAATAAACTAGTTAGTAAATATTGCTAAAAACACTTTTTATAGTGGATTTTCTCTTCATGATTTTGTTTACAAAATTTGGCCCGTGCCACACTTACGTTACGAATATGTGAATAAAATTATGTCATCATCAAGTAGTAGAGCATTAAAAATTAAATTTAATTACCAAAAAATATTTTTATATTAACTACAACTCAAGTTTAGATGAAATCTTTATAAAGCGCTGATAAAAAAAAATTATAAAAAACGTTGAAGTTCTTAAAAAATATTAAAACCAAAAAACAAACTTAAAATAAAACAAAATACCGAATAAAGTCAGAAACAAACAAAAAAAAGTTATGAGCTTTATTAAAATAATACCGGCTTTTCTTAAGAAGTTAACATACACACAGATGTAACAAAATGATATGCATCTCGGTTTAAATGTTGCAGCCAACACAAAAACCTGGTCGTTTTTATACATACACATGTTTATATGTTTGTATCGATGGTCACAATTAGAAAGGCCCTAACTCGTATTTTTTATGAAATTAAGTTTTTTGGTGATTCCAATATATTTCACACAATTACACCTCGACTCAAAATTTAAATGCAATAGTATCAAAAATAAGAGTTTTATAAGCAATTTAACGGAGGAAGCTATATGATGGTATTACAGATTCTAATTCGTTTTTATCTTCCCCTTGCAAAGTAACAATTATTTGAGTTAGGGCCTTTCTACTTGTGACCAACGGTATGCATGCATATATCGTTGTATGTTAAATTAAGACAATTCATGTTAAACAAACTTATTTAGAAACGAAACGATACAAAAAGCCGACCCACAACAACAACAAAAAATAAACTTTAATTTTTCTAGATTGTCATACAGCATAAGTGGAATTGTATTAAAAGTTAAAAAGTAAGAAACTTTTCTTAAGAGCATTTTTTAAGTAGCATTTTGTCTCAGTTATGATGAAATTGAAGGCATGTTTGTTTTTTTATATATTATTTTATTTTTTTTTCAACATTTTAATTTACGTTTCAGACATCTACAATTTAACATCTATCTACATACGGGGCATGTTAAAAAGTTTTAAAAGTAAAACAAAACATAAACTTTTTTTAAAATATTTTTTTTTAAACTAAATCAAGATACAAAATGTGTCTTTCTCTAGAGCAAAACGACCGTTTTTTATAACCCATAATAACTTGAGTTGTAAACAAAAAAATAAAAAAATTATTAATTTGTTACACTTATTTCTTAATTTTTCATATCTTTTAAGAAAAATTGAAATGTATAGATGGTATAATAAGAATTTTCTTTTACAATTGATAGAATTAATGTGTGAACATATTGAAATCTTTAAATATTTTTTAAACACTTGCATTTAAGTACAATGATGAGGATGATCGGTTTAAATGTTTGCCTTTTTTAGATATTAATGACCGGCAATTAGTCTTTTTTTAAAAAAAAAAAACCTTTACAGTTTTGAAACGACCTAAGTGTTTTCAAACACAAACACACATACACACACATATATGTTGTATAAAACGTTTAAGATATATAAATGGACGTAAGGCTCATTTGTAACTTGTACAATTTGTTTGACATCTTTTCATCATCACTAGTTTAACAAATAATAAAAAATAAAAATTTATTGCTTTTTTTATTTGTAAAAAACATGGGAATTGAATGTTCAATATTTATTTTAAAGATTTTTAACGTATTATGGGGTTTCAAAATTTACCCAAGGTAAATAAAGTTTTAAATTTGATAGCTACTAGTAGAAATTTTATAAGATAAACAACGCAATTTTTAACATACATACTTGGACTGGCTCTATTTCCCCCGGGGGCATGATACCCCACGCCATTGTGTTATTGTTAATCCGGAGTAGAGAGGTGTTACCAACACTTCAGCCTGGGGTTGGGGAGACTAAAAATAAGATGGAGCGCAGAAGTTATTCGAGGGTATGCTTCGAACGCTGTAAGGTGAAATTAGTATCTTTACTGATGGGACATATGAGAATCCTCGTAATAAAAGAGTTAAGGGAGATTAATATCGCGGTAGACTAATAATCACAGGTAGGCACACATTGAGCGTTAATGCTGAAAGGGACCTCAGTCTAACGAAGATTCTGACGATAACGAAGGACTTTACGATTAGGATTATCAGCAGTGTAAAAAGAGCAAATGCCTGCAGTGACGCGGGATGGTAGTCCTGAAATCACTGAAAAGCAAAGGATTTCAAAAAAGGTACCCAAAATTTTAGCGGTCTGCCTTGATCTTCTTTTAATACATGTTGGTTTTGAACTGCCTAAAAAATTTTCTACAACAACTTCGGTCTTAAGCGTGTTTTCTCCAGTTTGTAATACTAAGAATAGTCGAGTCTACTTCCACTTAGCCCCTCTTCGTAGTCATTGTTTTTTCTGTTTCCGTTTTTCGTAAAAGTTAAAATTTTTTGTATTTTTTATTTTAAATAATATTTTCTCTTAAGAAACATTAGGTGAATTCACAAGCTGTGCTATCACATCGTATTTTCAAAAAGACATAATTTCTAAATTAAAAAAATATTTAAAATACTGCATGTATTGTTCTTTGTAAATTTGGTTAACCACTTAAAAATGTGAAAAAAAAAACTATGACAATACGATATAGGAATTCACCAATTGTGTTTTCAATGCGAGGAAGTGTTTTCTTTATCTACTACTGGTACAAATAAATTTGCCAAAAAAGTGCTTCAACAAAAAACAAAAAATACTATGTGAAATTTAAAAAAATAAATGCGTTCAATTTACCTAAAATCACTACTGTCGATTTAAAGTTTTACTTAAACTAATGGGCTTGGTGTAAACCTTTATAAGACAGAGCTTGTTCTCTTTACCAGTAGATATAAGATCGTGACGTTTAGAAGAACGATAATTAATTAGGTAGACCTAGACTTGGCATGTGAAGCAAAATATTTCGGTGAGATACAAGATAGTAAGTTGTTTTGGAAGTAAAATGCACAAGATAGAGTCAAACGGTTGTAAGACGCTCTCTGACATATAAATGTATTTTGCTAATATGGTGGTTAGTATTGGGAAAGAGGTTCTTATTGGAAGTTTCTAACAAAGGTTTAAAAGTGTGCTTCATTTGGAGTCACTGATGCCATGAGAGATACACCACAGCGGCGCAGGATACTGTTTTTAACACTGTATTTTCATTAGGCTATATAAGTCAAGATTAGGTAGACTACTTAATATCGGTCACAATAACAACTTATGGGAAACTGGTCTTCAGTATTATATACCAGTTCAGAGGAGGGTGATAGACTATATGCTTACAGAAAGCAATTTTAATAAGACTCCTCCAATAGTAAGAATTCAAAGGGATTGTTGATTGTGCTCCTACAGTATTAGAGGGCGCCGTTTTCACGGATCTAAAGTGATTATGTCCATGATGGCGGGGGTTAACAGCAGGAGGTCTTACAGACCTTCTTATGATTTTAGTGTGTTTCAAGCAAAGATACTGGTCATCTATAGGAAAACGTATCACATAATGTATTATGTGCCGAGGGAAGATATGTTTTTCTTTACGTTGATAGTCAAACAACTCTTAAAGTCTTAAAATGGCATTATGTCAATTCAAGGCTCTAGATAATTATGGGTTTCTTTAATGTCAGATTATGTTGAGTACTAGGGCACTGTGGCCACATCGGAAATAAAACTGAAATTTATTTAATTAACCATTATTTTAAAAATTAAGCTTAAACTGTTTTGTTAATTAAACAAAAAATATTCAAAATTTGTTATTTTATTTGATGTAGCTGGGAACGAATATTAAATAATCTTTATCTATTTGACGAAGGAAATCTCCAATGTATTTGAAATATGAGAGTATATTAAGGGTCAAAATAGTTACCCGAAAATAATGATTTCTATGGTGTACCGTAGATCCGATTTAAAATTGAGTACTTTTTAAATTTTAACCTAAATTTTGTTCATATCGTCCATTTTTAAAATGATATTAAACTGATAGCAAAGTGTGTAGAGAGCAAAGAGGGATAAACAAAAAGACAAGCTTTCTGTTTTTGATGACTTTTTTCTATATCCTTCTTTACATTCATTTGTGTTCTTACTATGCTTCATTCCTTTTTTAAGTAAAAGTTATTTTTGAACGAAATAAAAAAGCGGAAAATCAACTAGAAAATAAATATTTAAAAAAAAAAGTTAAAAATTATATTTTTAATGGAAAACTAATTTGTATTACAAATATTTAGATTTGTATTCAAAATTTCTATATATTTTTTAAAACTAAAAAAAAAAATTAAAAAAAAAAAAATAATATTTTTTAAAACTTGCGAACGAGCAAAAATGACCAAATGACTAACCGATTGATTATACGTAAAAAAATCATTAAAAAAAATAATCCAAAAAATGAGAAAGGTTTTTCGAAAATTGCTATAAGTCATGACAATGAAAGCCATATTCTAACAAAGTATAAAAATTTAAATTGACAAAAATTTCAGTGTTTAAATGGAACTATTCTTTACCAGAAGAATAATTTCAAAATCAATTTTGAAAATGTCTTAAAAAGTATCAATAAAATGTACTTAATTATATAAATCTTTTGACATTTATTTTTTTCTTTTAACAGGTTTAAATTAAACGCTGTTGCAATTTAAACTCTAGCAATTCCACTTCTCTACTCAACAAATTATTGTTTTCTTTATATCATTTTCAAATAATATTTGTTACCGGTGGTTTTCACATAATTTTTGTTGAGATTTTATGAGTTTTGAACCGTTAGTTAATTGTAAAAATATTGTTGAAAACTGCAGGCTCTAACAGCAGGATACTATTCAAAAAAATATATATATTGATTTGATTTATATTTCTTAACCAATAACAGCTGCCAAAGAAATAGACAACAATTGTTTGCTGTAGAAGATAAGAGAAGTTTTTAGAAAGAACATAATATGAGTGCAATACTTTTGTTCTATCAGAAAAAAAAAACAAAATATGATAATAATGACATAAAGATTACATTAGATAGTAATTGTATGTTTGGTTATATATATTGAAAATAAAAAAATATACAAATCTCAAAGTTAAAAACTAAACAGAAAGACAGAAAAAGACTTGTGCATATTTATTGAGCAATATTTCCTTAGTAAAGTTTTTATTTTTATCTGGCTATTCAAAACTTATTAAAATTCCCGTATTTTATTTTACTTTATACATATAAAAATTCAATTCTGTTTGTCTAATAAAATAAGAAAAAAAAATATTTAAAGATTTAAGTTTAAAACAACACACTATCTTGAATAGATTTAATTAATATTTTCCATGTGAAAATCAAATATATGAAACTATTCAAATTCTCCCTTTTGTAACTCCAAAAAATGTCTAGTCTTTTATTTGCATACAACGATAAGACGTTATTTGTCATTTCTTTTTCGTTTTCATTCTCTTTGCATTTTTTCCCAATAATGTTGCAAATTATTTACGCTACATTTGTCACAACACATCCGTGTAAATACTTAAATATATTTTGTAGTGAATTCGTCTAGGCAACAAATAATTACATTTAACATTTGTTATTTTGTTTTTTTTTTATTTAGTTTTTTTTTTCTTTCGTTAAAAAAACGGGCCTGACAAAACAATTAATCTTTTCCTTTCAAAGCGAACAAAAAAATTTCCAAAGCAAATCAATCGCCAACAAATTGGCTGTCAATATAAAAAGAGACATTTCTTTGTTAAATTTAGTACAGGGAAAAAAGTTTCTGTTAAAAAGTCAAGCAAAATAAAACATTTATCATAAACTCATCTAAAATAAAAAATAATGTTATAAAACCATGAATAGTAAAAATTAGGAAAAATTGCCAAATTAATGATACTGATAAATAGATTTGAAGAGAATGGACAACCATATAATTTTGCTAATGTTTTTTTTTTCCTGCAATTTTTAATTTTAATTAAATAATCTTAAGCATTTTTTGCATACTATATTCATATATCCCTCGACGTTCTCTACCTGTCGCGTTATATACGGGTTTTTTTCTTCTATGTATCGGTGTATATGTATATGTATGTGTGTGTAAAATTTGCCGTTTTTTCCTGTTTTTGTATTTCATTGTTACTGTTTGCGGTTTCCCTGTAATCTTTTTTGTAATGAGTGTTGTAATAGATTTTAATACTTTACTGGCGCTAAGTAGCTTAAGAGATTATTTATTTTATTCAAGGTTTTGTTCTTCTTTTCTAATATCATTTTCTAGCGATCAAAATGTCAGCCAATGTTATGCCAATAAAATGGGAAACTATAACCCTAAAGCCGATTAAAACTTAAAAAGGATCTTAAAAGTTTTACAGCATATTCCTTCCCTAATATCTCAATATATTGATTAAAAAATCCCGCTATATTTTACATTCTTATCCTAAAACAGATGAATATACATTGGAAAAATACAACAAATTTTATTAAGGATTAAAAAAGTTATAATTATTAGTTTGTGAAGATTTTAAAATAATAAATTTTACACTATTTTTGGAAAAAAAAAATCAACAATTACTTATTTGATCTTGACATTTTGAAGTGCCTTCAAAAAGTTGCCTACAAAGGATTATACTCTAACATAAATACATCGAAATGTGTAACCTTTTGTTATAGTCCTTTAAAAGTATCAAAAAAATATATTAAAATTTAAAACCATTTATACTGTTAAGAGCCGTCAACGAAAAAATAAATATTTTTGACTACTAGCCCAGCAAAATACTTTATTCCAAAAAAAACGCTCCTTGAACAGCTTACTAAGTGCTTACCTACTTCCAAAAGGGCTTGTACACAGAAACATATAAATATGAATTTCAATTTCGAAATTAATACTATGTATTACAATCTTATTTGATTAAATATCTATATCTATAACATCTAACTCCCGGGACTTAAGTTAAGGGAGTTAAATAGACGATATTTACAACCGACATGTAACTACCGATCAGAGAGTGCTGACGATGAAATCGTAGCTGGTTTCGAAAATGCATTCCACTCGGCTAGTGTCGGTAAAAATATAATTTTTCAGATTTATTCTTTCATTTATCACAATTAAAAATTCTTTGTAAAAATAAAGAATGTTAATATGAACTCTAGCCTGACTAAAAATTTAAAATATTAGTTTAAACAGAAAAGTTCGACAAAATAATAATTTTTTCTGTGTAGAGACATGATCTTAATAATCGACATCTCACTTGGTAGGTTTCTCTATTGTGCAGATAGTACGCGCTTTTTTTCATCTCAACTAGGAGCAGCTAATTCATGTCTTCTCCTTACTGTCTGCTGAAAACCGAAGCAGCACAGAAGGGAGAATAATCAGAAATATCTTTGGATTAAATTTTTCTTTCTACTGCTGAATTAAAAAGCAGTATGGAAGACATATTTTTTGCGCTTTCCTATGAAAACAATTTAAGCCATGTATGCATTACGGTAAGTATACACTACTAGTGCTAAAATTGTGAGGAATGTTTGTAAAAAAATAATAAAGGCTCAATTCACATGCTGCCATATGAGTTGTACGTCGTAGTAATTGTACACATTTTTTTTTTTAATTAACATAAATATATCGTAGCTGTAAATGTAAGTGCTATCGCCGTTTTTTCTTCAATATGGAAAAGTGGGGTAGCAAAAGCTTCAAAAAAATTTTCTTTGCTTGCAAAATCTTAAACTGAGTTAATTTTATATGTGTGTATATTATATTTAAATAATTTATTTTTTTTAATTTCTGGGAGGAGTTAAAACAACTCTGGGTGAGGCATTGCACCCCCAAAATGGTCTAATTACGCAAATGATTAAAATATATGTATTTTTTGTTTTATGGCTGCCATATGAAAGGAAAAAATTTAGTTCAAGTGGGAAATATTCTTCCCCCCACTTGGGATCCGCACTTGATGGTAAAGGATTGTATAATCCCTAGACTTTTTGATTATTTTCCTTCGTTAAAAATTACAAAAATTAAATTTTTTTTTTTGCTATACACTATTGCATTAATTAAGACAATTAAGAATGGGTCAGAAGTCACGTGTTAAAATTTATTATTTGATGAATAAAATCTGAAAAAAAAATAATTTTGTATAAGCAGGCTTGACTTTTTGCCCACTCTGTATACATGTAAATATGTGCTTATGGTTTAAAAGGAAAAAATTCGTACTGCGTAAAATTCAAATTTTTTTCTAGTACGACAAGATTTTTTATAACCTCTGCTTTAAACAGCTAAAAACTCAAAACGAATAATTTTGTTTTTTAATTAGACATTACAAATTTTTTTGACAAGAACGGTTAAATATAACCTTTCTTTTGGTTTTAATTTCTCTTTTCAGAATTCTTGAGTTACGCAAAGAGAAGTCACGTGATGCAGCCCGTTCACGGCGTGGCAAAGAGAATTTCGAATTTTATGAACTGGCAAAAATGTTACCATTACCCGCAGCTATAACCAGCCAATTGGATAAGGCTTCAATAATAAGACTGACCATAAGCTATCTAAAATTAAGAGACTTTTCCGGACATGGTGATCCACCATGGACAAGAGAACAAACTACCAGCAGCAAATTGAAAAGTAAGTAAATAACTCAACAAATAAAAGGGAAATTTAGTTCTATTTGTTCTTCGATAACTGTTACTCACTCAAATGCCAGAGAAAACATAACTTTACCTATAAAGAGTGAATAAAAAGTAAAATATAATAAAAATATTTAACTTAAAGTTAAAGGAAGTGAAATTTTATTTATTTCTTAATAAAAGAGTGTATTTATTAATATTATTTCAAAAGCAATGTGTTTTGCATAATTAATTAATCTCGCGCAAAAAAGAAAAATATTTTAAAAAGTATTTATAAAAAATATTATAATAAAATTTAGTGTTTCATATACAATTTTTATTTAAAAAAAACAAAAGGGGCATTTATAAAAACTATCAAAAACAGTGTGGTAATTTAAATTAATAAAATTTTTAAAAGTGATAACATGTACACACATATCTAAAATATGTACTTGTATTTACTTATGTCAGAGATTTCCAAAGTGTAAAGTTTTAACTTTAAGACGAAGTGCAAAAATTTAAAATGCTCGTAGCAATCGTATGTTATAGTTATACAATTTTTTTTATAATTTCTCTATTAATATTTTTTTTAAATACTACTCGTACAATAATTTTATGAATTTTTAAAGAATGTCGTAATCAAGGCATATTTATTCACCAGGTACTCTTTATTCGTCAGCTGATTATTTTTTTCTACACTTATTTTAAATTTCAGCTGTCAAAATGCATAAATAAAAAACAATTTTCTCTCTTTTTTCTAATTTATTTCAAATTTCAAACTTCATACATAAAAAATATGAACAAAAAAATTCTCTCCGAACTGCAATTACCTGATGAATAAATATGCCTTGGTAGTAATAATACCCTAGAGATGGGAAAAGGTCATCATGCTTTAATGACACTGTCGCCGTTACAATAGTATTTCCTAATATGATCGACATGACCAGCATTTGAAAATATGGAAACGTAAAATAGTATACCAGGTTTCGGGCTACCATGCTTAATATCATCAAAGGCGACCAAATGCCAACCAAGGTCATTACCGCCGGACTTGTAAAAACCGGTTTTCAAATACAACGAAAAACTGGTTATTATAAATTTTTTCGTTTTTTTTTTATATCTGTTTTTTATATTTGTTGGATTTTTAATTATTCGAGCAACGGGTTTTTATGTTAATAATTGTTTGACAAAATAATAAATTAGTTCACTTATATACCTATGCCCATGTTAATATAAACCACTTCTGTATAACAATTTCTATGCTCTCTTTAGATATTAATTTTCGACAATCGGTCGTTAATGTCTATAATAGGTTATAGGTAAAAATTGTTTGGAAAATTTTATTTTAATCCTCTATATATCAAGCTTCTCTAGCTCAAAAATAATTTTTGGACATGCTAGTAACACTTTGTTACGTAGTCTCGGAAGTCATCTCTAAGAAAAAATGACCGCCACTAAAAAATGGCTTACAGTAATTGTATGTATCAGTCCACTCTATAAACTAAAAATATACCCACTTCACGACCGCCAATATTGGTATCAAATGAAACGGGTTTACCAGTAGAATACAGTGAACTATGAAAAAGTTAAAATCTGGCATCAGAAAAAATACAGCAAAATGGCGTGTAACGTTGAATCACAATTTAAGCTATACTTTAATTTTACCTACATATGTACATGATGCTGAAGGGTATATTCAGATTCAGCACTGCCACTTGGTGATATTAAAGTTATCTTGTTAATGTATTAAAAAGTTTAATTTATTAATTGATTTTAATTTTAAAAATTATTTTTTTAAATTCATTTATATTTATAATAATAAATAATAAGCTCAATAAAATTTGTGTTTTTTTTTTAATTTTTATATTAACAAAAACATAACATAAAAACCGGTTATTTGAAATAGTTTCATGTGTACAAAACCAAAAACCGGTTTTTTTAATAATTGGGATTTTTCGAATTATTCGAAAATTGGTTTTACTTATATGACGAATATTTGTTACTCTGATTACCGCTCAGTATATGAGAAGTACATTTGATAGAATTGAACGAATCTCATTAAAGAGATGGGTTTTTTTAATATGTTGAAGTACATTTTCTAAAATATATTTTTAAAGAAATATTCATAGGTTTTAAATTTTACAAAGTTTAGGGCCATTATTACAACTTGCCTTTAGTTAAAGGTAGGATTTTGTCTGCCCAATAAATAGCTTTGCATTATTACAACTTCCATTTTTTATTGTTATTATTATTAACTTTAATAATATTTAATGGATAAAAAAATAATAAATTAAGGGTTTATAATGCAAAGCCATTTATCTCTCCGACAAAATCCTGCCTTTAGCTAACGGCAAGTTGTAATAAAGGCCCTTATAGTAATTAATAGTTATTTAGTTTTTGGACTTATTTTTTTCACTAAAATATTAACAAAAATTGTTTTATATTTAATTTAACAGTAATTGTTTCATTAATAGAACTTTATCTGCGTATAAGATATGTTTATTTATTATTAACAGAAAATATCCTAAAAATTGTCTGTAAGAATTCTTCAATATTTTTTTCATATAAAAAATCAGTAATTTTGATTGCATTTGTTAGATAATGGTTAAGAACCACTGCTATAAACCATTGTGTTGGTAGCAAAACTGTACTGACGTTTATTTATTTGTTACTTACTTACTGGCTTACTGTTTAAAGCTTATACGTATGACAACCATAAAAGTATTGAAAACTAAACGTACCTATGTACTTTAATTCAATTAATTTGCATAAAAAAGTGTGTAAATATAAAAATTTGTTGCTTTTTTTATACACAAAAAATGTTTATTTGTTTTGTTGTGCTCATGCGCAACCATTTTGTTTTGTTTTTTATTGTTTTGTACTTTTTAAATTCGGTTTTTTATCAATTAAATTTTCTCATTTTGAATTGTTTTTTTTTTCAAATTGAATTTATAGAAGGTAACGGAAGGTTAAATTAATAAATTTGTTTTTTTTTATTTCATATATAAATGTATACATATAAAATGGTTTTGCCATATAACATTTTATATAGTACCAAGTATTTATTACCTTGATTTTTATTTATTATTTTAATGCTTTTAATGTTATTTAAACAACAAAATTTTGTCTTGTTGGGTTTTTAAGGCATTGAGTGATATTTTAAGGAAAATTTTATTAATATGGATATCAATAATGAGTAATTATTTAAAATATATACTGATTAAATCATTTTAGTTGGAGGGCTGGTGAATCATTGAAAAATATTTCTGAAAATTACTTTTAATTCAAAACAGAAGGTGAAACTTTAATTTTAAATAGCCAATATTGTACTAAAAATACGTAAATGTGTGCAGTAAAAATTTTAGTATATTGTTTTCAATGAAAAAATCTTATCAAATAAGAAATAGATTTCAATTAAATTGGTAATTAAATTAATTACTATCATTATAAGAAAATTCTTTTATTATTTTTATTTTCTTTCAATACAATTTTGATCTCTTTGAGTTAGATAAATTATTGTAAAATCATTTTAAATTTTAATTAAAAAAAAAATATGTGAAGCTTATTTAGGGTTATTTATTAAATTCAAATTAATATTTTTTCAAACTTTATATATTAAATTCATTGTAAATTATTTTTTATTCTGGCTCAAGTTCATTTAATATATTATTAAAATTCCTTAATTAATTTTTTCACTAAATTAAAATGTAATCATTTTTTTAAGAGTATTTTAAAAATTATTTCGATGTTAGCCGAGTGGAATGCATTTTCGAAACCAGCTACGATTTCATTATTATCACTCTTTATCGGTATACTCATATGTTATTTGAAACTAAGGGGTGGTTAAATTTTAAGGGCCGATATTGATTTTGAATAAAACACAAATTATTTGTGAAATTATTGTCATTTCTTGTTTATTATGATAATATTGGTATTGGTATGGCCGCGATCTAGGCGGCACACTTTCATCCAATGGTCCAAATTTTCAATGACAATGTTGATGCTCAATTGTTGTACACGATGATGAGTCGAGGATGACTGCTCATTTGCCACGCTATCGCGAAAAACAGCAATGTTTTCCGATCAACGAACTAAGAAGGCATTCACAGATGTTTTCACATTTCATACAGACCTGTTTTGTGAAATTTAAATATTTTTCACATTTCTCCCGACTGTGGACGAATTAGTGGACGATTATGTTGATCAAAAGAATCACGAAATGCATGAAATGCATTTTATATTGAACGCCCATTTTCATAATAAGCCTGAATAACTTTAACGCGTTGCTCGATTGTGTATCTTTCCATGGTTCAAATTGAGTTGGTCTGACATTGAGAAATGTCAAATGAAATGCAGAAAAAAAACTTGATGTTTAGGTGTGGTTCAGATTCAAAATCGGCCCTTAAAACTTAACCACCCTTTACTATTTATGTTACAATTGAATGAAATAAAAATTATTTATTAACTAAGAATTATTTTGGAGTCTTTATTGCATTTTTTTATATTTTTTTTAGAAGACATACAAATTTGTCAAAAATATATTGTCAAAATACTTTCAAACCCTTTAATCGAACTGAAACACGTTTTTAATTTATATCGCCAGTAAATAAATTGTTGTGCTTAAAAAGAAATTTACTTAATAATTTTTGTAGTTTAATAAAATGTAAAATAAATACACCATTAACTATAAAGCTAAAGTTTTATACTTCATTCTCTTTGATTTTAAAATTAAAATCAACTTTTCATCAGAATCTGTAGTTGTTAAGAAAACTAAAAGAAAATTTTTACAAACAATATTCGTTTCTTAAATTAAATAAATTATTACATAAAATTTATTAGAAGCAGAGTTTCTTTTAAACACAGAAAAAAATATCAAAATTTAAACAAACAATTGATTAATACTAATTTTATTTTCTATAAATACTTTTATTGTTGTTATGAATGTTTAATTGAATATTGTTTAAAATACAATTAAATCAAAAAATAAAATTGTTGTCAAATTTATCTGTTTGAATTTACAATTTTAGAAGTAGGTTCTAATTAAAATTAAGGCCCATATATGTGATTTTAATTTTTTATGTGTACGTAGACCGATCCAAAAGTATTATTTACTTTAAATGCTCTAGTAGTAATCATATATTCGATTTATATTCCACTAGGTCACTTATTGGTTAATGTGTAGGTACTATTTAAGCCCTTATTTGCTTTTCGCTAAGAGACTATTGACGTTAATCAGAGACAGAATCGGATTTTCGTCCCGAAAGAAGCCGTACCGGTTTCTAAATACTACTTCTGTTTGAAAACAGCAACACCCTTAGACGTAAAATATTTCTTGTAGTCCGCAGGTTCGCCTTCTCTACAAGCTTTAGCCATGAAACTATCATTTCTCTTGAGAAGCACTCAAAAACACTAGTTGCAGGCTACCAAAGTCCGACACAAGGGCCAGCATCTACCATTAAACCACTGTTGAGTCTGTTTTCCAGTTTTGGGAATAAACTTTAGTCTGCGTCGAGCATAATCTTTAGCTAAAGCCTTAACTCTTTCAAGGTTTGACTCCAAGCAGTCAGAGGTTTTGGTAGAAAGATAAAATATTTTTAAAGAAAGTTCGCAAAAATTAAATAATATTTCGACATTAATTTTTAATCAAAACTCTAAATGTGCGTATACTTTTAATAGGCGAAATTTTCTGATCGAGTCATATACACCATTTTGATGGTATATTTTTGGTACAAACGGGTAATTATAGGCATTATCCCTGCTGTCGTCACTGTATCCTGAAAGCTTTGAATATGTTGCACTATACGTTTTAAAAAACGTTACAGAATTTAAAGCAGACTGCAAGCTGCAAGGATTAATCGACCTTATATGACTACACCGTGAACATTTCGATATGTTCATTAATCTTCAGACTAAATGTAATGAAACTGAGTTCTTAGTTTTGATTTTCTGATTTTTCGATTTTTTTGATATGATTTTGAATTTTTGTAGGATTCAAAGTATAAAATAATTTTTTAAATCAAATATTATATTAAATAAAACAAGGAAATAATCCGAATATTCTTCAAAAGATATATTCCGCAAAATCCTTGAATGGTTCAAAAGTTGTAAGTAAATGGTTTGTCTTTAAACACAAAGACTCAATACCGCTTTTATACGCCAAACTTGGAACCCAGCTCTTTGAAACTATGAGTTGTAAAGTTTTTGTGCAGCAAAAGATGTAAAGACACCAAGGTAAAAAGGAAATTTAAAAAATTATTAAAATAATATTTTAATAATTTTTTGATAAGTAATATTATTGAGAGCAATAAAACGACCAATAAAATTTTAACCACGCCCCAAAACACATAAGCTGAACCGCGCCTGTACCATATGAAATGCAACAACTTTTTTTTCAACATTTTAAAATTTAGTCGCCTCCAATAGTACCTCAATTAATTTAAAACCTCAATTAATAAACTAATCAATAAGCACTTCTTACAGAAAACTCTTTTAGTTTTTACGACACTTTCTCTGTATTAATATTGTTAAGGCATGTATATTCAGAAATTAATATTTAAAAATTAAAATACATTTTTCCTATAACTGAATAATAGATAAGGACGAAAAAGGACTTAAAATCAGACCTTTGTTAAAAATTATAAACGAAAACTTTAAAAAATATTAAATATTCGAAAAAAAATTAGCAATCGACGAAATAATTTTAAAACATTATGGAAATCATCCACGAAAAACCTATTAGAATTTGATATAAACTGTGAGCCGTCTGTGGCTACTGCTATAATTTTGTCTTGTATACGGGAAAATCGATTGTAACAAATGAGCATGAAGGTTTGGCATCAAGATTGAAAGTAGTAATTGATATGTTAGATGGTATATAAGAAGCCTTGACCTATCTGATATACATATTTTAGCCATTTATCTACCAGTAGAGACTTACTAATTCATTTACAACAGCTAGAATTCCGTGCGACTGGGAAAAAAGATTACCTTTATACCCTCCTAAATAATAAAAAACGATTGATATATAATGATAATAAGCTTGTTGCAAAAGCTACCAACTTAAATATTTTCGAAAGAAAAAACTGAACGTCATTTCTAGTCTACCTTTATTCCGGAAAAAAATACTTCTGCTAAAATATTGAAATCTAGCAATAATCTCGCAAATCAAATAAATTTTCTTTTCTCTTGCCTGCTGGCTTAAAAACATAAATTTTTTGCGCTTAGCTTTCCAGAAATAATAAATTTACTTTTAATTCAATTATAGGATTTTACGATTATGACCGAAGGCTAAAAACAAAAAAGCCCTCAAAACACCTCAAAAAAACAAGCAAATAATAAAAAAAATCTAGTAAATATTAAATAAAAACCCTAAAAAAACGCCTTTGAATAGAAGAAAAAAAGAATAATAAAAAATATAAGCCAAGCACTCATATGTTTATGATTATTACTTACACCCATTACCCTTAGCAGCTTCCCACCGTTACACACTTGTTTTTGGCGGACAGACAGACAGACAAAATGACCAGAAACCACCCTGACATTAAACAAAGTCCCTGGAGTAACACATATGCTTCGTAGAGTTTTATTTTATTTCATTTTTTTGCCAAACAATTTGATCTTATTTATATGTATTTATTTTTTTTATTACAATTCAATGTAATATTGTATTAATAATCATGATGAAACATTTTTTTTCTTAGTTTCCTGGGCCACATAATTTGCTTTTCTTTTTTTCATAAAAGGTGTTAGTTTAAGTGTTAATACTTGTACCAAGTGTGAGTGGGTGGTGGTGGTGGTGGTGGAGCGTCGAAGTATAGCCACTTATTTTATTATTCCCCTTATGTCACAAATCATATGTATGGGAAATTTGTTGTAAATATTGTTTTTGTTTTTCAAATTTAACTTAATTTAAGTAATAATTCCTTGGTAAAAAGCTTTAAATTGTAAACTTTTGTGTTGGCTTTTTAAGAAAAATGTTTTTTTAAGCCAATTGTATGTTGTCATGCTTTTCATTTTTCGTTATTTATTCACAATTTTGTTATTTTGTGACAAAATGTCAATTTAATCAACGAAGCATGTACATTTTGTTGAATTTTTTTTATTGCGGGTGCATGTAGCTTTGTGTGATGTATTATACACATTAAGAAATTATAGTCATGAATTTAAAATAAAACCGAACATCAAAATTAATTTTGAAGGTTAAATAAATAGAACTGAAAAAAAAAACATAAAATTACATAATATTATTATTTTATTTCATTTATTTATGGCATAGTAACAAAAAAATATATTCCTAAGGCTTTTAATTTATTGGCATTCTCTTACACGCTGCAAATTGTTTAACACTTAAAATATTATTTTCTAGCAGAACGTGAACCGCTTTGCCTGCCCCAAGTTTATGCAATGTATTCATTATGAGATAGATTTTAGTATTATCTGTCATCATTTGTTAGGCATGCAATAGTTGTAGTAAATAGATTAATAGTAAATAGTAACAGTAAATAGAAGGGGTATGACTCCCCCTTCTCCGATCCTTCAAATTTTTGTTTCTAATAAGGAAATTGTTATCAGAAGTAGCTCGTACTAAGTTCAAACCCAATAGAGGTTACAGCTTTCCAGAAATTACATCAAAAATATTTTTTGATATGGGTGTCTACTCTGATCCGGTTGAATGAATCACTATTGAAATTCAGCACAATCGCCCCATAACTTTTAAGCAAAAAACCACGACCACCTCGTTTTTTTCACAATACCAACAACAACATATATAGGTATACTGGTTACAGTAAACGTGGCATCGAATCCCAGCTGAACCAAGAAGAAATTTTTTTATTTTATATATTATTAAAATTTTTATTTTTTTTTTAATTTTTTAAAAAAAAAATTTTTTTAATTTAAAAAAAAAAAAAATTTTTTAATTATTTTTTATTGTTGTTTTTTTGTTTTTAATACATTTTTTTTTGTAATTTTTTTTTTGGAAACGCATACGTAAACTCAATTTATAATTCTGCAATGGGATGTTTTGTATATGTGTGTACGTATTTCATATGAGATGAATGGTGATACAAAAAATTGTTATTGCATGACTACACGTTGTGAAGGGTAAATAAGATTCGGCACGGTCGAATATAGCACTTTTTCTTGTTTCCAGCTCATTTTAAACTCAACTATGCAATCGGTTATTATAATACGAATTTTGAGTACGTTAGCTATAACAGTACTCTAGATATGTGACAAAAACTGTTGATTTTATATAAGAGTTAGGTGCCACGCCCATTTCAAATTGTAAGAAAAAATGTTCGTAAGAACCAAGTTATATGTATTCGTCAGGCAATCGCAGTTCAGAGAATTTTTTTATATTTTTTATACATAAATTTTGACATTACAATTAAATAAGAGAACATAGTTTTTTATCTATTGGTTTTGACAGCTGATGCTTAAAAAGTGAACAAAAAAATAATCAACTGACAAAACAAGATTGTCTGATAAAAAAGCATGCCTTGGCAGATTTTAGATAAATTAAAACACTGAGCATACAACTTCTGTTTGCAATATTTTTCTTTTTCGTAAAAACCTAAGTTGGGTTTGAAAAACATTAAAGAAAATGCGAAATCGGTGCAGGCGTTCTAAAATAATGCCATTACCAACTTACGACATTTAATTTTTATTTTTATATATTTCTTATAGTTCTGGATTGCACAGGGAATTTACATATTTAAATTTTTTAGGGGTTTTTTTTCTTATAAAGCTTAGGCTTGAACCACGAAAATTTGCTCAGTGTAAGCGGGGAGTTTTAAAAAGTCTATATCAAGGCATATTAATTAATTCATCAGGTAATTGCAGTTTGGAGAGAGATTTTGTGTTTACATTTTTTATATATGCAGTTTGACATTTGAAATAAATGAGAGAGGAGAGAAAATTGTTTAAAATAAGTGAAGAAAAAATAATCAGCTGACAAATAAATTTTATTAAGAGTTGTCCACAAAAAGTGAACTTAATGAGAAATCCCTTTCTTTTAAAAGCCGTTGTGCTGTTATTGTCACTGTTTGATGGTATTTATGCAACAATTGTAAAGCATAAATCACTCTTTAAAGGGCTGACATATTAATTTAGACTTTTTTTATATAATTTTTTACAGTTATAATGCATTGTTCTTTTGAAAAGCGCTCAATTTTTAACAATCGGAATAAACAAATATGACAGCTGCCAAATTTTAAAGTTGCCACTTGCACAAAAAATAACACTGCACTTAAAAGTGCATTCTTACTGAGACACCCTTTATAAAACATAAAATATTAAATGGTGCTTAACATGATCTAGACATGTCTTTTACTCCAATAATGCAATACAATAATTTTTTTGTCGTAGCTACAGAATATCTTTTGGATATTTTAACATATAGTCTGAGCAATAATGATTCTTGTAATAAAAAGTTTATGACTATAAAGAAAAAATTTAAGCGCATTTACTGAATTATTCGATTTTTATGGACTTTGGATGAGACATGCTTTCTGAGTGTTAGTTTTATAAGGGTCTATTTAACACGTTTTGTATCTTAAAGGGTTAATAAGCAGGTGACTAATTTTTGGTTTTTATTTTTTCTTTTGCTATTGTTGTTCTAGGTGCAGCTATAAGACGCAGTCCCGCCGTTGATTTATTCGAACAACATCAGGGTACCCACATACTACAGGTATGTCATTGTTGTTGCTTACGGTTACAGCAAAAGCCTTGTTAAGAATTCTTTTTTTTTATGCATGTATGTAAATAATATGCAAATATTTGTGTTTTTTCTTCTTCTTCGTCTTAACAACAACTATTTCTTATTAATTTCATTTTGACAGTCTTTGGATGGTTTTGCACTAGCCGTTGCAGCTGATGGTCGTTTCCTGTATATATCGGAAACGGTATCCATATATTTGGGCTTGTCACAGGTGGAAATGACAGGTAGCAGTATATTCGATTATATACATCAAGGTGATCATGCTGAAATTGCCGAACAATTGGGTTTAAGTTTAACAACGAGTGGTATATCCAGTGCCGGCTCACAAACTGGTCCAGCTGGTCTGGCCTCACCACACTCGGGTGGCTCAGATGATGGTGTGGGCAATCATGGTACCAATAATCCAGATGGTAAGTAAAAAGTACCTAGAAATTTGGAGTCCAAGAAAGAAAACTTTATTTAAAAACAAAACTTAAAATTTACAGTTTCTGGCCAAATGACTGTCATATCGAATAGTGGTTATAAGGGTTATGAACGTTCCTTTTGTATACGCATGAAATCGACTTTAACCAAACGAGGCTGTCATTTTAAATCTTCCGGTTATAGAGTAAGTAAATCAATTTTTTTTTATTATTATTTTCTAGAGTTAAATTTATGTTTAGTGTAGCGGAATTTTATATTTGTTTTGAAATTCTAGTATATAGTATTAGAGCTTTTTTTATTAATTTTCATTTCCTCCCTCATTCATTTTGTTATTAAAAAAAAGAAAGCTAAATTTTTTATATATTTTTATACTAAGTTATGCATCCTCTCCCTTTTCCCCTTCATTATCTACAGGCTAGTGATCAAACGGCTAGTGGTGGTAAAAATGGTAAAACAGTGGGCACCAATTATTCGGTACGTATCAATCAAAATCAGTACAAGTCAATTAAACACAAAATCGTTTGAATTTGTTTTAACAAAATCTTACAATTTGATCTAAAATAAAAATATCTTTTTTTGTAGTTGCAATTTATCAAATTAAATACTAACATTTTTTTTGTATGAAATTATTCTAAATTGTTTACTAACCTTTGTGAGTCAAAACAGAAACTAAATAAAATAAAATAAAAATAAAAACGAGAATTTACTATAAAAAAAACTGATTTTATTGATCAGTATCGAATTTTCAAGTGTTTAAAAATTACAATTGTTTATCATCGTCATTAGTTAAGTCGTTATCACACATTCTCTAAGTAACATTAAGCCACTATTTTTTATTATATATTTTAAAATAACAAAATTAATTTAAGTATCTAAAGTTTATAATTTAATATCAATTAAGACTTATCGTGTTTTCACACTTAAGATTTTAATACTTAATTCTGTTTTAACATTAAAACCAATCATTTAAACCTGGTTTTACCGTGCAAAATAATTTCCTTAATAGCCTTTTAACACTTGCTCACATCTAAGCGGAATGCGTGGAAGAAATAAACTTGCAACATCTTTTATCTTACATCCCTGAAGGAAACCTAGGGGCAAGTGTCTCCAAGTCACCAGTTTTGTCGACTATTGTAGTAACTTCTTGGCGACATTGTCAACAAAGTGTCTACATTTTCATTTTCTTTGATGACAAAAAGCATGTATACACAATAAATAAGAGTTCTAATTAAATGAAATGTACCTAATTTACTTTTAATAATTTATATTTACTGAATTCCTTAATTTTTTTAATAAAACATCATATATTAACAAAAGTTTCATTAACGACGTCTATTTCAGAAAAGTATCAAAAGTGTAGACTAGAATTACTTAAACGCACTATTGAATCTCTGGTGACAATGTCTACATATGGTCCCAAAAGAACTACCTACTCAGTAGTGCCAGTGTCAGTAGTAGATATCCAATGACACGCACATGATAAATGTCTATATTAAAAAAGCATTGTCGGGGGTATAATAAGTCAGTAGGACTGGTGACAGTGTCAATAATGAATCAGTACTGATTCACTCGTGACATTTCCTACAGGGATCTATCGTCTGTCATAATATTTTGGTTTATGTGTTTTTGAATTTAGAAAACAACTGTTAAGGCAACTTTACACTTTTCTAAAAGAAGAAATTTAGTGATGGATTCAGAATCGACCAACATGTTTATTTAATTTATAAAATTTCAAAAAATATTGCAAATAATTTCTGTATAAATCCAGAAATATCCACACCTTGAAAGCTAAGATAAATTTCTCACGATAACATTTATAAAGTCTCAAAATATACACACTTAAAGATTTCAAAACTTTCTTTCTAACACAACTAGGAATTCAAAATATGAAGTGTTATAATTCCTTTAAGCTATTTCCATTCACACTTGAATGCTTAGGAGATGGCATAAACATTCAAATTCTTAAAGTACTGCTTAAAGAACGATAAGGATGACTTCAAAAATGTATTAGCTTGGCAATGTTTAAAGTAAATCGATTTATTAATTTTATTTTAAACAATTATCAATAAATTTGAGGATTGCGAAAAATTAACAACAAATTCTTAATTTAACGACAATTAAAAATTATTTCTTATAAATGTTTTGAAAATTTTTTTAAATTTGTAAAAAAAAAACAAATCAATACTTCTTAATTTACCGCATTTCTTTTAATGATTTTTACAAATTAATTTTTTCTCCTCAGAAAACCGTCAACATTTTTTTTATTTAGAAAATCATTTTGGTAAATTTTAACAAATTTTTTTAATCAAATGTCGAATAAATTGGTAAATTTACAAAAAATACTCTCGTGTTTTATTGAAATAATGGCACAATAACCTAAAATTTTTAAATAAGTATAGTATTTACACCGTACATTGTACAGTTTATTGAAAAATTTTAAAACAATTTCAAAATTTTAAAAAATTATGACAATATGCACACTATTTGAATTCACCAAATGTTATTAAAAAGTTACAACCTAATCTTACCAATAACAGCCTTAAATTTGTATCTAATCTTATACGTAAAGACTTGCTTTACTAGATGTGTTCTACATTACTCCAACAACAAAAAATCTCTATCCCTTTTTAAAGATTTTTAATAAATTTTCTAAATTGTATTTTAAATTTTTTCTAATTAAAGGTAGTTCTATTATTATGTAAATTACGGCCACAGTACACATTTTCGCATACACGAAAATCTCAACCACCACTATTGGGTATGGTGGCCTTGGCTATAGCTTTGCCACCACCTTCTGTGCATGAGATACGTTTGGAATGTGACATGTTTGTAACGAGAATTAATTTTGATTTTCGCATAGCACATTGCGAGCCAAAGTAAGTTAAAAGACAGAATGAAATAAATCAATTAAAAAATTTAAAAATGTTCTTTGTTTTCGAACAGAGTTTCTGATTTATTAGACTATACCCCAGAAGATTTGGTGGGCAAGAGTATGTATTCGCTATGCCATGCCGAAGATGCCAATCGTATGAGAAAACATCATATGGATTGTAAGTAGTAATTATGTCACTTTCTGAATTTTTAAGAAAACAAATAATAAATGTTTTTTACGTTTCTTTATCTCTCTCTAACTCTCAAGTAATCGAAAAGGGTCAAGTTCTCAGTGGCTACTATCGTCTTATGAATAAAAATGGCGGCTATACTTGGATGCAAAGCTGTGCCACTGTTGTGTGTAATTCGAAAAATGCCGATGAACAAAATGTTATATGTGTTAACTATGTGATCAGTAATCGTGAAAATGAAAATCTCATTTTGGACTGTTGCCAATTAGAGCCGAGTATAGATAGCATTAAGCATGAAGATCTATCGATTATAGATAAAAGTTCGGGATCTCCTGGTGGTGATGCTCCCTCAGCTGGTGATATTAGTCATAATGGTCTTGCGGGTAGTGAAACAAAATTGACGTCACCCAAACAAGAACCAGATACCCACCAACAGCGTTCAAGAGGTCGGGGTACTGCAAACACCTCTAGCAATAGTATAGCTCTAGTAAAAGATTCAAACACACCTGGTTTAAATGTAGTAGAAGACGGTGCAGTTAATACGCTACCTACCACTGTGGCAGCAGCTTCTACCCCAGCTCCTACGACCACAAAACGTAAGCGGAAGATTAAAGTTACTCCTGTTCAGCAACCAGTCGATACTGAAGCTGTAATTGATAATAATAATTCTATAAATGAACCAAATGCCAAAGTTCCTGCTGTAGATCGTGAAACACCACGATCACGCTTGCCTTCTATAATAGATGACCAGCAACAGCAGCAACAGGCAACAAATCCTACGCAAATACAAAATCCGGAAAGTTCTGTTAAAGACTTAGAGCAGGCCATGTCTAAGCATCTACCCTCACCGGGTAGTGGTAGTAATGCAGGTCCCAATACTACTGATTTTAGTGCCGATTCATTGCTTAAACATCAGCAGCAGCAACAACAGCAACAACATCATCATCAACAAAATGAAAAAAGCAGCACCATACAATGGATAGGAGCTCCTCACTATCAGCAGGCAGCTCCGCCTATGCCTGCTACAGCTTTACTAAGGCAACTCTATGCCAATCGCGAAAGTGTGATACGAGCGACCGCTCGACAAACACCCACCGGCGTTTTTTACGGTGACCAACAAACTGGACCTTTACCCACACCACCTGGCAGTGAATCCTCTTATGATAATCAATATCTGCAATTACATTCCCATCCCCAAAAGTCTTCTTCCGATGCCTTTACTAATCTCGTATCCACATACGGCACTTATCATCATAGTTCCATTGATTATCACAATGCCATGACACCACCCAGTTCGGTGTCACCACGTGACTCTAACAACTCATTAAATACCGGCAAATCTACTACAACTTTAACCTCTTTAAATGGTGGCTATGACTATGCTGATCCCTTGAAAAGCCAATACACAACCACTAATACGGGTAGTGCATCTGATGTATCCTCCGCTCTGCCGCTTAAGCCTCAACCTTACTCAGCCGCAGCCGCTATGCATCATACGAGCACGACCGATGTCAGTAGCGGTCTTACTTATAGTAATTTAGACCAACCTCAGTACTTTGCACCACACTCCAGTTTCCATTTGTACCATAAGGGTGCACCAACGAGTGGTTGGTATTCGACACCTTCATAGGTCGACCTTAATCAAAATTGTGGTGAGTTTTTTACAAACCAAACAAACGCCCTAATAGACACCAATCAAAATCATATGTCTGCAGCAGCATCGAAGGATAGTTGGGATATTGTAGGAGCTTTGGGTAAAGTGGCGCGTATGTTTTTCAATGCGCGAAAGGGCAATTAAAAAAAATCAACTAAAAATGATATAAAACCATCAAAACTTAAGTTTTAAATTTTATAGACTTTCATACAAAAAGCATTATAGTTTTACAAAGCAGTAAAAAAAAATATGGAAATGTCAGAAATAAAAGTCTTAAGCTGAGAGTGCATTTAGTTCTTTTAGTTTCAGGTACTGCTTAAGGTTCGTTTGATTTTTATTGCAACATTGTATAGAACACTTGTGTGAACAGATGCTTTCCTTTTTAGTTTGTAATTATTACAACAGAATGCATAAACAAATAATTCAATACCACCAATACATTCAAAATTGTGTTACGTTCTCTTCGTCCTTGTCACTGATTTAAGCAGAGATTCTTTATTTAGTCAAAAGAATGATTTATAAATATTTATGTATCTAAAATATTGCTGAAATCTTTGACACTCTTATCAAAATTTTCCTACAATGAATGGATGAATGTTTGTGAACATTTAATTAAGTATTTCTTATGATGACCTGTGCTATATTGGTCAAAAGCTATTAAATAATACAATCATCGAGATAACATTATGTTAACACAAATCTATTTTAAATTTTTATATACATAAATCGGTTCCAAATTGGTTTTACTTCTATAACTTAATAATAGTCTAATTATTAGCACATAATTTCGGACTATTTGTGTTTACTTGTGGACCGCTGTTTTCGATGTTTTGTTCTTGTTCAAACAGTGTTGTCAGAACATTTGATGAAACAACGATGTCTGATATTAAAAGGCATTTTGAATATAAAAGAAAGAGACAACACATAAAAATATCAACAAAATACACTTTATGCGATTTCTCCATATTAAAGAACATGAACAATTTTTTGACAGTTGCTCTGCCGACGTTTGGTTCTAGTCTGAACAAATCGATGGCTCGTCTGGACGTAAAGTTAAGAAAACCTGGTTCTAGAATAGACAGGCATAATGAAGTTTACAAATTAAAGGAAGAATATGGTAGTTACCTATTATTTCAAATGCCAAAATTTATATTGAAAAATATAAACAACAATTTTAATTTTGAACTGCGGTTACCTGACATTAGGCAAAATGGTCTTGAGACAAAATTCCAATTGAGTTTGTGAAATGGTTTTGCTCAATTGATTCTCTTTCAATAATTTAATTCTAGCACAATAGCTTCCAATTTTAATTGTATTCTCTTAAGATAATAATTTCGGAAAATCCATGTTAAACAAAAATCTTTTTGCCTAATTTTAAAGAGCGTCTTTCACTACTTTACTTAAAATTGTCTAAAAAATCTCACAAAATTTTTTTGGATTTAATTAAACGCTAGCCTTTTGTATTAGAATAAAATTTACATTAAAGTTTGCCACATTGAAAGAACTTGCAAATAAAACAAATCCAATTAAATGGTTATTTTACTTCATTTCCTTCAGCTGCCAAAGACATTTAAGATGAACATTATAACAACTAATTTTGGCAAATACCACAAACTAATGCCACAAGTAAACACAACTAAAAGCTCTATTTTTTTTTAATAGACACAAATCATTAGAAGATTAACTCTTGAAAGCAACACAGAAGTAAAAGCTGCACAGCAGTGAACTGATACATAAAGTGGTGGTTTAAGTCTATTAGTTTGTATGTTGGTTTGTAAAAACAAAACAAAAATCTTGTAAAGCAAATTCTGCTAACACTTAATTAAATGACTATTATAACTAATTAACTTTTTTGAATACATACATATGGGCATTTCCATGTCATCGTACGTGACATTTGTACTCCTATAAAGTGGAGTAATTTTTGCAAAAGTAAGAGTAACTGAAATAAAATTAGATCTTTATGTTCCATTCAAAGGGTACTTTATTAAAATTATATTCGAATCATTGTTGTCTAAAATATCCAGAAAAATAAGAATATAACGTACGTGACATAAAACAGAAGTAATTTTGAGGTATATATGTGACAGCGCATAGATAAAGGGACCTAAGGGTAAATACAGGGTTTGTTTAGGAGAGCTATTTTAAAGATTAAATGATTTTTCTAGGAAAAAAAAATTTTTTGGTAGTTTGGTAAAATCAAGTTATTTTGTTAATTTAGTAGGGGAAAAAATGAAAATAAATAAATTTTACCATTAGGTCCCTTTCTATTTGCGCTTAGAATCGTCGACTTCGCTTTTATAAAACGCGCATATCTCTGGGAGGGAACTCTTTTGGGCATGGGATCGGTCTCATTCGATGCTCAGATGTTGTCCACATGAAAAAAAAAGTGAAAATTGTCCCTTTCTCTATGCGCTGTCACATTTGAAAATATGAAAAAATCTGCGAAACTTGGGAGGTATTTTTTCTTTTTTTAATTTCTTACACTAAACAAAATATTTTTCATTTAACATTCATCATACTTAATTGAAAACAATCTTTAAATGATTTTATAATAAATTCAATTTAATATCGTTCGTGACATATTGTACGTGACAGATTTTTCTCTAATACTATTCTAAGGTAATAAAATTTATATTATGTTAAGAAACAAAGTTAAATTCTAAATTAGCTGCTCTTGCGACTGTTCAAATACGAATGACGTTGACAAATAATGTTTTTGCACTACGTACGTGACATTAAAATAACATCCAAGGGAAATCAAAAAAAAATACCGCTAATTGGACTCTATATTTTCTTTTTTCTTATGGATCTTGTTAATTGTTGTTGTCAACTTAATTTTGAAGCATATTTACAATTACAATTTATTTTTACAAGTTAGTCGCTAAAAAAATAATTGTTTGCAATTCTTTAAAATAAGTCAAAGAGACAAACAGATTAAACTCTTATTATTGCTCTTAAAATAATTTGATAAGCATTTAACACCTGCGCATAGTAAAATTTGAGTGTTTCTTTTTTTTATCAATAATCTTATATTGAAAAACTTTTTACAGTCGTGGTTGACATATTCATGGAAATGTCCATATGAATGTACATATAAATGTGTTGCAAATAACAGCGGTGGCAAAAAATAATAATGATTGTTACAAAGTATACTAGACTTGGACTATACACTGTTCTTTACAAACAAACAAAATACCATTTAATATACTCGAACTAGTGATATACCACTATAAATACTATAATTATGTTATTAACAAATGTCATACACTGTAATTAAAGCAACAAGCGAATAAAAAAACTGGCAAAATTGTGTCAATTACATACATACATACATAGAAACAAACAAAGAAAATATGTAAAAAAAATATTTTATATGTAAATTTGCGTGTATGTGTAATAGTTGACATCGAATTTCTTTACGAAAATTTTGTAAATAATTTATTTAAAATATTAGTGTGCATTTTAATTTTTTTATTAAATTTTTTTTTCGTGTAGAATTTAATTATAAAACAAAAACAAACAAAACATGTTAAAACATTAAATGTTGTTAAATAATTTTTAAGATTGTATATTAATAAAAAAAACACAAACACACACAATCCCCGTAAATACAAAACAAAATAAACTTTAGACACAAACAAAAAAAAAGAACTTTATAATAATACTCAGTATGTAGTTTAAAAAAATAAAGCAAAAGATTTAAGTTAATTTATATGTAAAATTAATAACAATTCTTTTAAAATATACTCCAAGTAATTTAATTATTATATATACATACATATATATTAATATTTTTTTTTGCATTAATTTTTAAAGCTTAAATAAAAAAAAAATAAAAAAACAAAAAACAAAAAAAAACTTTAAGACTTAGATAGTGTGCCAATAATTTAAATAATGGAAAATTTTATGTTTTGTTCCATGTTTTCTATTTTTTTTTATTTTTTTAAATTTACAATTATTATATAATTATTTTTATTATTTAATTTACTAGATTATTTAGGATATGCTCCCATAATTTTTCAATTGTATTTATTTGGTTGTTGGGTTTAAGCTGGTTTATATGCATTTCACTGGTGCTTATGCCAGATCATCAGTAAACCTCTACCCAAATTCTTGAAAAAGTTTAAAATTTTTATAAGTTATATTTTTAAATTCTCATTAACAAAATGAGAATTCAAAAATAAAACAAAAAAAACTATAAAAAACTTTTTCAAAAACCCAACCAACAATTTTTCAATTTTAATTTATTTTATTTTTCTAATCCCTTTAGCATTTGGCTAACCGTTGGTTAATACAAATAAATAATAAATACAATTGAAAAATTATGGGAGCATATCCTAAATAATCTAGTAAATTAACTAAAATAAAGATTTTATTTTTCGGTTGCCCTTATAAGCATTTAGTGTTAACCAACGGTTAGCCAAATGCTAAAGGGATTAGAAAAATAAAATAAATTAAAATTGAAAAATTGTTGGTTGGGTTTTTGAAAAAGTTTTTTATAGTTTTTTTTGTTTTATTTTTGAATTCTCATTTTGTTAATGAGAATTTAAAAATATAACTTATAAAAATTTTAAACTTTTTCAAGAATTTGGGTAGAGGTTTACTGATGATCTGGCATAAGCACCAGTGAAATGCATATAAACCAGCTTAAACCCAACAACCAAATAAATATTTTTATTATTATTAAACAACATATCAAATGCTTCCTTTCTTTTTATATACATAAATATTTAAAAAAATCCAAAATGAACATAAAAATGTTTGTATACTTTAAATTAAGAAACAAAATCTTGTTTTTTTGTCTAGTTTGAAAATAATTTTTTAACTTTTTATAATTATCCTTTTTGTCTAAGTTTAAATTTAGTTGTTTATTTTGTTAATAGTTTAATTTGATATTTGATATTTGATTATCAATAGTTAAAGTTGTATATGTAAAATAAAACTAATTGAAAAATACTTATTTTTAAGGTAACCCGTTTTGCTAAAATATTTAAATGTTCGCTATTTACAGTAAAAGTAAAAAAAAAATAAAACGATTTAAATAATAGCACCATAAAAGATAAATATCCAAAATACACAAAAAAAAAATAAGATCAAAAAATAAACAAAAGATTAAAAATAAACAAATTATAATAAATAAAATAACTTATAAAATAAAACAAAATCGTTTTATTTAAACACAACATTTTTCTTCTTTTTTTTTGTACCAATCTTACAGGGTGGGCCAAAAAGGCACGCCTGCATTAAAAATTGTATAACTTTATTATTAATAATCTTAATTTAATTTTTAGGCTATAAGTTTATCACAATGACAGAATATCTAGGAAAATTTTTAGTTATCCGATACTAGCTGAGTGGAATGCATTTTCGAAACCCGCTACGGTTTCATCATCAGCACTCTTTGGATCAGAACGAAGGGGTGGTTAAATTTTAAGAGCCGATGTTGAGTGTGAACCACACCTAAAAGTCAAGTTTTTTTCTGCATTTAATTTGACATTTCTCAATTTCAGACTAACTCAATTTGAACCATGGAAAGATACACAATCGAGCAACGCGTTAAAGTTATTCAGGCTTATTATGAAAATAGGCGTTCAAAGCAAATGCATTTCATAATTCTTTGGGTCAACATTATCTTTCAAATTCGTCCACAATCGGGAGAATTGTGAAAAATATTTATATTTCAGCAAAACCGGTCTGTATGAAATGTGAAAACATCTGTGAATGCCTTCTTAGTTCGTTGATCGGAAAACATTGCTGTTTTTCGCGATAGTGTGGCAAAAGAGCAGTCAACCTCGACTCATCATTGTGCCCAACAAATGAACCTTAACATTGTCATTGAAAATTTGGACCATCGGATGGAGGTGTGCCGCCGAGGTCGCGGCGGTCATTTGACCGATATTTTGTTCCATACATAATTAAACCATACCAATTTTATCATTATGAAAAGAAATGCCAATAATTTTCTACGTAATTTGTGTTTTCTTAAAAATCAACTTCGCCCCTTAAAATTAAACCACCCTTTACAAGTGTTGTGTGTAAATATCAACTATTTCACTCAGTACTATATTGAAAATGGAAACATTGAATTATTTGTCCTAATTGATTTCATGTCTTTCGTATATGATTAAGTTACTTAGTATGAAATTTTAGCCACATCTGTGGTTCCTGTATTCTTTTTGCACGTCATTAGCATTATTATACCCTTCACCTGTGATGCAAGTATATATATAGCTTGTCATTCCGTTTGTAATTTCTACAATTTTCAATTCCGACCCCATAAGGTATATATTTTCTGAAAGCTTATGAATAGGGAAGTCGATTAACCTCTGTCAGTCTGTCCGTCTGACCGTGTGTCCGTGTGTATGTTGGAATCAACTTTTTGAAGCCCCCCGATATCGCTCGGACCCGGGTATGGTATTAAAATATCAGAAACATTCGGGAGTAGAACGGTATTAAAAATCAGAAACATCGGTACATAAACAACTGAGATATCAGCAAAAATCCACGACTACCTCGATTTTTTTTTTCACAAAAACAACATTACAACAACAACATACATACATACAAACGTGTATACTGGTTAGAGATAACGTGGCATCGAATCCCAGCTGAGCCAAAAAAAATTTTTTTTATTTTTTTTTTAATTTTTTTTTTAATTTTTTTTTATTTTATTTTTATTTTTTATTTAATATATTATTTATATTTTTATTATTTTTTTTTAATTTTTTTTTTTTTTTAACATATGTACATACATTCGTAAATTTATAATTTTACAATGGGATGTTTTTTATATATGTATATTTTTTATATGTATGTACGTATTTCATATGGGATGAATGGTGATACAAACTACTGTTATTGCATGACTACACGTTGGGAAGGGTATATAAGGTTCGGCACAGCCGAATATATTGTTTTTATTGTTTTTTATTTGCTTGGGCCTTTAAAACGTCGATATGCATTTTATATGTTTTTATACCCTACACACAATATATATAGGTTTGTCATTCCGTGTGAAATTTCTACAATTTTCATTTCCGACCCCATAAAGCATATATTTTTTGAAAGCTTATGAATAGGGGAGTCGGTTAAGCTCTGTCAGTCTGTCCGTGTGTATCAACTTTTTGAAGCCCCCGACATCACCTGGACCCGGGTGAGGTATTTAAATATCAGAAATATTCGGGAGTAGATCGGTATTGAAAATCAGAAACATCGGTACACAAACAACTGAGATATGAGCAAAAACCCACGGCCACCTCGTTTTTTTTAACACAAAAACTACATACAACAACAGCTGAGCCCAAAAAAAAAATTTTCTAACTTTTTTTATTTTATATATTATTTATATTTTTACTATTTATTTTTAATTTTTTTTTAATATTTTTTTTTTAATTTTTTTTCATTGTTTTTTATTTTTTTCTTATTTTTTATTTAATTTTTTTTGAAATTTTTTTTCATTTTTGTTTTAATTTTTTTTTTTATTTTATATTTATATTTTTATTATTTTTTTATTTTTTTTTTTAATTTTTTAATTTGTTTTTATATCTTTTTTTCATTTTTTTTTTTTGTTTTTTTAAATTTTTTTTATATAATTTTTAACACATACGTAAATTTATAATTTTACAATGGGATGTTTTTATATATGTATGTTTTTTATATACATGTACGTATTTCATATGAGATGAATGGTGATACAAACTATTGTTATTGCATGACTACACGTTGTGAAGAGTATATAAGACTCTCTTACTTGTTAAACATAAATTTTTATGATCTTATTTTATTATTTTAAATATGACAAATCTACAATATGTACCAAAAGATACTAAAGATAAGCGAAATACAAGCCAACAATAGAATTTGTTTTACAAAAATTGACAATGTGTTTGAGACAAATTAAATTTGCTAAAATTTCACATAGCCGACTAGAAAATTTAATGCTCCTCAGCGCCAGTGATCAGCTTTGAGACGTTTTGTTCGATATTCATAGTGAATTATAAATTTTGACTATAAGTGCATATAAATCATTGAAATTTAACTGAGCTGACGTAAGCATACCCACAACAACGTTGATTTATAAGTACAACTCACAATGAACCGAGACATACGTGTTGCTGAATGTGAGTACTATAAGTACCTTAAACTTAAAAGTGAGTATGAGTAGTGAAGACTTTTCAATACGTATGAATGCGTATAAACCAACTAAATAATGAATCATGATTCAAGTTTACTTACTTCATGCGTATTCGTTGCAGATCTCTGCTCAGCATATATCCTATTAGAAGTTCTATACGTTTAAAAAATACCCTAAAGTAAGTACTTAATTATAAACAATAAATACTTAACTATTGTGCAAATTTTACAAAGTTTTTTTAGTTATTTAAAAAGATTTTGTTACAAAAAAATATTTTCAAACAAGATAATGTTTTTGTAAGAGTAAGTTGACTAAACAACATGTGCAATAAATTAACTTTTTATTATAATGTAATCCTTCATAAGTTATTATTATTAATGATGTTGAAAAATACGAAAGAGAAAAATAATTTATAATATAATTTTTTATGCTGAAGGAAGACAAAAAATAAACCTTTAATAAATGACCACTTTAGCACACACACACACATACATACACATATTAATATTTGAAACATCCCAACATACCAAATAGAAATAAAACTGCAATACCACTTGTGAATAATATTATGACAATAGTGGATTCACAACTGTTTCTGAACAGTTCGTATGTATGCACACAAAAACTATGCTTCTTAAGTACATATGTACGAGAAATTTGTCAACAAGTGCAGTTTTATTTGTTGACAAATTTCTTTTGTGTTTTGCATTTAGTGTTCAAATTTCAAAGTGAATAAAAGTTATAATTGTGTTGTGCGAAAAAATAAATGGTATGTAATATTATTTATAATAAAATAATAATTAAAATTACAAAAGTAATACGAAGTAAATTCAATTAAAAATATTAACTGAAAAAAATAATCAATTAATTTCTACATTTCATAGGTGCAGCTTAACAGTGGGTAACACGGAGGATCAATTTGTCAAGGAGACAAAAAAAAAAGAACTGAATTAATGAAATTAATGTTAATTAATAATAATTACCGTCTATTCAACAATTGGATAGGCTTAGTACAATATTACTGTCGTAAGCTTATTCTACAATTACAAGCAATAGCTTATAGTAATCGTGTACATTTAAGCTTATGAATAAGGGTTCCGTTTCGATTATTCTATAATTGTTACACAAACATTTTACAATCGATTCACAACTCTTTCACAAGCTTGCGGCTTGTGTTGGTAAGCTTATTATAATATTATTCACAAGTCATTTGGTATGTTGGGATGGCTTTAGGTGACCTCTTTAAGAGAGAGCCATCAAATGTGACATTCGATTAGGTTAGATATTTCCATAAAATAGACATAAAATTGTAATTTGCCACATTTGTTGCGGTCAATTGTAAGACGATTCTTTATTATTAGTTTTTTTTTTTTAGTGAAAACTTTCATAGGCAAGTTTAGCAAAAACACACAAGCAGTATTATTTTAATACTCACCACCAAAAAAAAAACGTGGTTGTTTTGACTGCACATCAAAATATTCGTTTAAGATGACATAATGTAAGTATGTATGTGTATCGATGGTCACAGGTATAAAGGCCCTAACTCAAATAATTGTAACTGCAACTGCATTATCAAAATGTAACTTTTTTTATAAAATTGATTGTAAAACTCTTATTTTTGATGTTATTGCGTTAAATTTTTGTGTCGATGTGTACTATATACTATTTATATACTATTTATGTAATGATATCACTGAAAAACTCAATTTCGTAAAATATACGAGTTGAGGCCTTTCCTCTTGTGACCATCGATATGTATGATATATTTTCTTAATCATCCTTAATCACGATGTTCACTGTGAGTCACACCTTAACGTCAAGTTTTTTTTCCCAACTTCGATCATGGTAAGGTTCTAATTAAGCAGTACGGTTAAATTGTTGAAATCTTTTTCGAAAGTCGACAATCAATTTAAGATGCATTGCGCGATTTTTTGGTCAGCCTAATCGAACTAATGTGTCCACAATCGACAAATCAGCAAACCAAATCTGTAGGAAATGTGAAAACACCTGTGCATGCTCGCCCAGTTCGTTCTGCAGAAAACATTGCTGTTGTTCGCGATAAAGTGCCAGAAGTGCCGTCAACATCGACTCCTCGCCGTGCACAACAATTGAACACAAACATTGTCATTTAAAATATAAACCATTGAATAGAAATATGCCACCGAAGCCGAAGAGAGCATTTGGCCGACATTTTGTTTCACATATAATTGTAATAGATCTTTTTAACATAAGGTTCGTTCGAGTCCTTTTACTGCACTTTGTAGTTAATGAGTAATTATTTAGTAAATTGAAAATTTTACTCTCAAAAAGAGAATTTGTCCAAAAAAGTACTCGAACAGACATTTGTAAAAATTCGTAAGATTGAAGCAACAGCTGATGGCAAATAAATATCGTGTTGTTTAATGGGAACTATGTACATACATATTTGCAAATATGTATTTAAGTATGTATACCTGCGCCAGATGCAGGCAGTTCCATTCTTTCATCTGTAGACATTGTTAACTAACTTTATTTCACAAACAATTTAAATTTAATAATATTTTGCACTTTTGTTTGGATTTTCCTTCTTTTTTAATATTTGTTCACTAATTGTATACTTTTTGTTTGCTTACTTTTGTTTGTTTACCTTTTGAATCATATGTTTTTTGGTTTTGCTAAATCTTACTGCAAGAAATTTCTGTAGTAAAAATTTGCAAATACTCAGTCAAGAACTGTCACTTTTCGCTTTCTATTTGTGCTCTCATTTACTACAAATTTGTGTAAACGAACGCAATTTCGTAAAATGCAGTAAAAATTTGTACAAATTCGTACAAATTTGTGAGTTCTCGAACGAACCTATAATAAAAAATATTAAGATAATTCTCTGAAAACTTTTTTTATTTTATTTACAATTGACATTGTGCGTTTCTTTCAATTTTTATTTTATTGTTGAACTTAAATGTTTTTAAAGACTTTATTATTTTATGATTTATTTCGGTTGAGCCACCCTATATTGATACTGATAATATAGGGTTTGATTTTGCTTGTGTATTGCTCCTTTAAAATAAGTTTGCAAGAGTTTATAGGGTGTTAGGTGTTCTCATAGTTTAGTAATAATCTTGTAATATAATTTGCATTGGTCATATGGCTACATGTAATACAAATAATAAATAAATAAATAATTTTTATATTAGTTGGGTACGTTGAGAATTGGAAAAATTGTAAAACATTTTGCGATTCCTTTTAAAGTAAAATTTCATTTTAATAATAACAATGCAAGATTATGTATGTCCTTAAGAAAATAATGGGTTACTCCTAGATAGGTCAAATAGCAAAGGATTTTTTACAAGTATGAGATCTAATAAACGGTTATTTCTGTTAAAAATATTATTTATTTAGAAGAAACTTTATTAGTCAAACTATTAAAAAAAGTCCTGAAACCAATCGGTAACCGGTATATATCTGCATCACTTCAGGTAAAACAGGACACATTGCATGTTTTATTGATTTATTTTTAAATTGGTTTAAAATCGATTTCCATAAATACCTTAGGTAAATACGGCATTCGATTGCCTTCGAAATTATAAAATTCTTATAAGAATAACCAAACAAAAAGTACAGGGCGTGGCATTCGAGCGTGATCGAAATTGTAAAAATTTTATTAGAATCTCTATACCTAAAGCACAGCGAACTCAATCGTTCGAGTAAAATTTCGATCGTGATCGAATGCCGTAATTCGGCCCCAGGAATCTAGCACATTCGAACAAATTTCGATAACTATAGAATTCTTTTATGCGTCTGCTCTGATTGTTTTTCGATATTGTTTACAATCACTTAGTACCTTTATAACTGTCGTGATCTTAAGATACTAAACACAATTTGTTTATTTATTTCAAAAAGTTAAAAGCCTTGTTACATATAAAATGTTTTAGGAAAATTAAATAATAGTATGAATGAACTCCAGCCAAAATAAAAATCATTTAAGTAAAACTAATTAAGATATTAGAAAAAGCTCAAATCAATCGATTTTTATTACATAGTTTCGAAAATTAACGATTTCCAGCACAGGCTAGGGTGACAATTTTTTATTTTTATTTTTTTTTTATTCTTATTTGAATATCTATACCAAGAGCATAGAAAACTCAGACGTTCGAATAAAATTGCGATCGCATTGGTATAGCGTAATTTGTACCTGATTAACTCAAATTTTCAAAAATATGCAGTAGGTTTAATAAAGACTCATTCTGGGATTTCCGACGGATATCGAGTTAAAAAAATTGATTTAAGCAAAAGCGTTGTGTAGCGCATTCCGTCGGCCGGGAGAAAAATGATTTTGAAACTTGAAGAATGACATCGTTAACTATGATGCCTGAATTTAATACATATAATAATAAAAAATAATATTGGTACTAATTTTTCTCAACTTCAATCAATAGAAAGAAAAATTAATATTTAGAAAATAAAATAAGTAAATGTAAAAAATGTATAGAAAATTACAAAAAATTTTTTATTTCGGAAAAAAAAACATTAAAAGACAACACCTAACCAGGGTACACTTAACTTACAATTATCCGTTGAACAGCTGACCAAACCAAACCCATATTTTCTTTGAAAATTTTATACGTGCCATTATTCCTAACAAAATTTTAAAGCAATTTACCAACAATTCAATCAATTGTTTAAATTTATAATTTAGTTTTAAATTATAATAGTAAGTTTGCAATTTTATTAAATAAATTAGGTATTTAAAAAGACTGTAATTTTTAGTAACAATTAGTTTGAAGTTCTTCTAAAGCTTCCTGTAATTTGCCATATTTACTTTGTAATTCCTTTTCACGTTCCATTTGACGGCGTACGTCCTCTTGCAAAGACTGTAATTAATAACATAAAAATATTAAAAAACAAAACATCTTCATTCCAAAGAAAAGAGAAGGTAAATTACGGCATTCGATCGTGATCGAAATTTTAGTGTTTTTATCAGAATCGCTATACTAAAAACATAGCAAACTCGTTTCGAGTTTCGAGTAAAATTTTCATAGCGTTCGAATGCCGTTATTTTGTTCCAGCTATTACCTCTAAACGTCTGGGTATTGCTACCGATTCCTGATCAGCCAAAAATTTAAACGTTGATAAGGCCAAAGTATTCTGTTCGATTTGTTCATAAGTATCTTGGAGTTGTTTTATTAATGCCTGAGCACGAGCTTGATACCCTCCCGTAAGAACTTTAAGTTTCTTTTCAATTTTACCACAACGCTTAGCTTCTTTAGCCATGTGCCTGCGATTTTGTTCTAAGCGTCTTTCGGCTGACTCTAAACGATCTTTTTTACTGGCCAAATTAGCGCGGGTGTAGCGATTTTGTGAGGGCAAATACAGCACCTGTCCCAAACATTCTTCCCAAACTTGTGAATAGACATCTAAAGGTAAATCACCATGAGCCATTCCTTCTTTAACCACTTCCATTTCCTCTGCCAGCAATTGTTTGGCCTTTTCCAGATCTCCTTTGGAGAATTCCTCATATGGGTTTGATTTAAAGTAACTTTGTAATTGATCCATTTTAGCCTGTGACTGTCCGGGAACAGGATCCTTCGTAGAATCAAACAAAAGCATTGTAATCATTTCATGCTTTATTATTTCCTCGGCTTTCTGTAACTCGGTAAGATTTTGTTTGTCAGAAGGCGGTCGCAAGATTTTTGTATTAACTTCTGTTGGTCTTGGCAAAGTGCGTTGTATAACCTGGGAACGTTTTTCGAGTTCTCGTTTACGTTTCGCCTCCTGTTCTGCCACAATGCGAGCATCAATATCTGCCTGATCCTCCACCATTGTATTGGCATCTGTGCTATCCACAGCTTCATCTTCATTACCTTGATCGGGCACTACAATTTCGTAATCATTGCGAGGAGCTGGCAGCGTGGCTAAACCTTCTCGTAGTGTACTTTTTAGATTTTTTTGATAGTTTTTATAGAGGGCTGGTGTTTCTCCAATACTAATATTCTCCTCAGGATTAATACTCAGCTTGTCACGCACTAAAGCTACTGACTGTGAACCGTCAGCACGAGGAGTTTTTCCAATAGGCACAAGGGCCGAAGACATAGGTGTGGCGAAACCACTGGGGGTGTTATTTTCATTACCTCGTTGAGTTCTAGAAAATAAAATTTTTTTTTAGTTTATGGATGTTCTATTGAAAGTAATCATGAAAAAAAAGTAATCATAATGACCAGAAATAGTGTGTAATTTCTACTTTAATAAATAGCTTCCCAAACAAGTTTTCGAATAATTATACATTCGCACATCTTTTTTGCTACGATTGAATTCCTATCTAAATAATTCATTAAGATTTTAATCACAAACAACAATTTTAAATAAAAAAAAAATCTATACAGAATGGTTTTTAAATTTTAATGTGAACCATTTTTTATTTTGGCTTAAGTTCATTTGTTTCTTGATTTAATTTTATAATTCAAATTAAATTAAATTGTAACCATTTTAGGAATATTTTTTCTAAAAATTATTTCCAATATTAGCCGAGTGGAATGCATTTTCGAAATCAGCTACGATTTCATCATCAGCACTCTTTATCGGTATACTACTATGTAACTTAAAATTCCTATTTATGTTACAATTGAATGAAATTTGAATTAGTGAATCTTAGTATTAATTTTCATATTTTGTTGAATATTTTATTTCACCTATCAAATGACAATTCATAATTCAACATGTTCATATTCTTCTATATTCGTAATACATTTTTGTTATGCTTTCAATATCCATCCTTTGGCTGGAATTATTGAAAACAAGGTTGTATTTACATTTTTTCATTTATATAAGTCCATCTAGGTGATAGACACTGAACAATGAATTCTTGAATGTCATTAACACCGTGCCATGTGTGTTATAATTATATATTTATATTTTATTCGAACTTTTTTCTATATATTAAATTTTAATGTGAACCATTTTTTATTTTGGCTTAAGTTCATTTGTTTCTTGATTTAATTTTATAATTCAAATTAAATTAAATTGTAACCATTTTAGGAATATTTTTTCTAAAAATTATTTCCAATATTAGCCGAGTGGCTAATATTGGCCACTCGGCTAATATTGGAAATAATTTTTAGAAAAAATATTCCTAAAATGGTTACAATTTAATTTAATTTGAATTATAAAATTAAATCAAGAAACAAATGAACTTAAGCCAAAATAAAAAATGGTTCACATTAAAATTTAATATATAGAAAAAAGTTCGAATAAAATATAAATATATAATTATAACACACATGGCACGGTGTTAATGACATTCAAGAATTCATTGTTCAGTGTCTATCACCTAGATGGACTTATATAAATGAAAAAATGTAAATACAACCTTGTTTTCAATAATTCCAGCCAAAGGATGGATATTGAAAGCATAACAAAAATGTATTACGAATATAGAAGAATATGAACATGTTGAATTATGAATTGTCATTTGATAGGTGAAATAAAATATTCAACAAAATATGAAAATTAATACTAAGATTCACTAATTCAAATTTCATTCAATTGTAACATAAATAGGAATTTTAAGTTACATAGTAGTATACCGATAAAGAGTGCTGATGATGAAATCGTAGCTGATTTCGAAAATGCATTCCACTCGGCTAATATTGGAAATAATTTTTAGAAAAAATATTCCTAAAATGGTTACAATTTAATTTAATTTGAATTATAAAATTAAATCAAGAAACAAATGAACTTAAGCCAAAATAAAAAATGGTTCACATTAAAATTTAATATATAGAAAAAAGTTCGAATAAAATATAAATATATAATCAGAATGGTTTTTATTAGACTAAATTATTTGCATAAGTAATTGTAAAATGTTAAGAGCTAAAGTTAAAATTATGACTGGCACATAATCAAAATACCTCACTATCAGTTAAACTCTTACTATCGCTCATAAAATTAAATCGTTTGGAATTGTCATAGCATTATTGTTATAACACTGCAATGACAAATCCGAATAAATTAATTTCACTCGGATTGCAAAACATATTGTATTATTACTTATGCTTTCAAAATTATTAAAAAAAAAATCATTTACCTAAATGGTGTTGCTATTACAGTATTTGGTGTAGCTATAGCTGAACCCTTTGGTACCGTGCTCGAGAAATCGGAGTCATGTAATGGTGTGTTGAGGCCACCTTTTAAAGGCGTTTCAACATGTGTTAGAGCCATAATATTTTGAGCTTCTTGCATAATACGATCCGTATAGGGAGCTGGAGTACGAGGTGTAGCGGCTACCTGAGGAGTAATGGAATAATCAGCCAGCAAAGCATCGTTAGTTTCAATTCCACTCTCAATAGCTATTTCTTTGGCCACTTCACTAGCTCGCCCTAGTTTAACAACTTGCTGTAGCTCTTGATCAGAAATTTGTGGTGTAGGTAGGACAAGTTTGGAACGTTTACGTTCTGGTTCCAAGTTCTGCAACATAGCCATGGGCATATCGTTTTCTTTACGCTGCTTCAGCTTTTGCTTGTCTTTTTTCCTTTCTCGTTCTTCTTTTTCAGACCGCAATTCACCATCTAAGTCTTGTTGGCGCATTTTATTAAAATCAGGATCATTGCGATCAATATTCTCCTCGGAAGTATCATAGAAACCCAAGGCAGGTCTTTTTTCAAATGGAATTTCGGCATTGTAATCAATGCCCTTAACACGTTTCGGCTTGCCACTACCAATACCAGCAGCACGTAATTCACGTCTTTTTTGTAGAGCTGCCAAACGCCGAGCTTCTTCCAGTTGTTTTTCTCTAGCCTTACGTTTGGCTTTCTTACCTTGAGTGTTGGCTAAACGAGCACGAGCTTCCGAAAGCATTTCGAGTTCTTATAAAAAGAAAAATAAAATATTAAATAAAAATGGCTCATATATGAGTCTATACCATCTTCATCCATGTCCTTCGGATCTGGCCTGGCAGGTTTCGTTTCAGGATTTGGATCAATTTCACCGGGCTTTAACTTTCGCGGATCATCAGCTGTGTCTTCCCCATCTTCTTTCCTTTGAGCCTGATCCCTTGAAAACAAATTATATTTAAGATATAATTTCTATATTTAATGTATATATTTATGTATATACTTACAATAAATACTCATAACGTTCCAAACACTGAGCCGCTGTACGCCCTATTATAGGCGCTATGGTACGCCATTGAGTTGGCATTAGTTTGGCCAAGTGTAACAATTTCTCATCTTCTTCACGAGACCATTCGGTCTTTTTGATACTGGGGTCTAACCATTCGTACCACCTGGCTTTGCATTGCTTCGCACTTTTACGATGAAGCAGTGAGGCTATACGGGACCATTGATTTTTACCATATTTCATTACGGCGGCTTTAAGGATTTCATCCTGAAAGTTTTAGATTTTGTGTGAAATAAAGCGTGATTTGTTGTTTAAATATTTGGTCGAACTTACCTCGGTGTTACGCCACACACCTCCCTTAATCATTATACGCGGCATTATATTGGATTTTTGCTCTTTTTGAAAAATATAATATTAATTATTGAAATATTCACTTTACAATCGAAAATTAAATATACAAACGATTAACTAGAAAAACAACCGGCGGAACATAATAATTTTTGCAAAAATGAGTTACCAGATGAAAAAAGTGTATAAACTGTCATAACGTATGACAAACTGTAAATAAAAAGTGTAAAATAGACTTGATGCCAATTAAGCGTTTTTTTTTTTAATTTAATGCGGCCAGGGGTTAATTATCTTTCTGTTTTAGTAGCTATGAATTAGTTAGAGTAGAATATAAATAACTTTTGTCTGGCCGATAAATAGTTTTGCATTATTACAACTTTCATTTTTTATTGTTATTATTATTTATTTTAATAATATTTAAAAGATAAGAAAATAATGAATTTAGGGTTTATAAGGCAAAGCCATTTATCTGTACGACAAAATCTTGCATTTAGCTTACGGCAAGTTTTAATAATGTATTTATGATATGGTATTATTAATATCATATATACATAAGTAAACAATTTTAATTTGTGTCTGTTTTAAAAAGTTCATTAGACTAACACATAGGATACTTTTTATCACGATAACCAGGCGAAATCGTTGGCAAACTCATCATCATAGCCTAAACGGGTTGTTTGTTTTGTACAATTTATATTTTTCTTGGAAGTTTTGATTTTTCTTTTTTATTTTCAAATTCAAATTTTCAAATTAACAATCCTTCTAATAAAGCAAGGGTTTAACTGAATACAACTGACTTGTTGTTGTTGAATTTAACATTGACATGTTATTGAAGATCATGTATTTATATGGATATATTAATGAAGGGTACCTTATTTAAAAAGGTACATAGAACTCATGCGTATCTGACAATAAGCAACCGATGTTTCATGAATTAAAAATGTTTGGTTACATGAATTGTTTAAGATGGATTAAGATTTTTACTATGGACTTATAAGTTTTGAAAGTGTAATTCACTCTGCGTATTTCCAATTTTTTGCTGAGTTCTTTATTTACAAAAAATAAATTATAAAATCTGTTAACAATAACCCCAATTTAAATAATTTTATTTTTAAATATTAAAAAGCTTTTTAAAACACAAATATATAATTATTTTCTACTTAACATTTTAACATTTTGAAATCTGTTTT